>CM062820.1:1698605967-1699805967 GCA_031772625.1 Pinus tabuliformis
ATGAATACAAAACTCCTCGCAGCCTGGATGGTGGAAACTAGATCCAGGGTCTTCATTTCTACTTCCCGATTTGGTACGATTCTATCCATGCGAATAAATGAGTCGATGTCGAACATGGTAGAAACCACTTGATTACCAGTCGATGATGTAAACTGTTAACAAGTGTGAGAGAGACCACCAGTGATGTCAATGGTTCTCAAAGTACCCAGTACAATCCATGAAATGTGAATGAATGGGTTGTTGTCGAACACGTCACGGAGTCCTTTGATCGAAAGTCAATGATGTAAACTGTCGTCAAAGGCGAGAAACCTGCCATTGATGCATGCAGACCTCAAGGTACTGACGATCTCTAAGTCATCTTTCTAGATAATGTGCTGATGTTGATAGAAAGCGACCAGTTGCAAGCAAACCCACAACACGAAATCATTGTTCAAGTTGAAGAAATGTTGCTGTAAGGACTGACTTAGGGATGGTCAAAATGGATGACAAGTATTTTGCATATGAATGGTTTATTTGCAGAGACCTCTTGAACACATAACGACACGACAGATGGCGTGGTAACGATTGACCCAAAGTTAATACCCAGAAATGGTTTCAAAGTAGTTTGACCAACTTTAAGGCAAAGGATTTCCCAACCCAGGTGAATAAAAAGTGTCGTGTTCAAGAGCGGTGATAAGGTTCTTATGTAACAAAGGATAAAAAATAGGTTCATTCTTCTCTCTTTTCCCCCACCATTTCTGGCAAGTACCTCTTTATTTTTTACAAGCTTGAGGAGGATAACATATGCTTGATTATAAGCTCATCCTTCGGATGAGTCCAACTTAGTTTAGATTCGGACCCTAAGAAGGAGTGGTCCGTTCCTGTTTGTAATCGAACAGGTCCTTTACTGTGAAATTTTAACGAGTCCAGTATAGGAGAAACTCGGCGTTTTTCAATTTTAGAGAGTCTGAAAAAACTAAAGAAGACTCCATAGTGAACTTTTTCGTAAATTTGTGTCTCCCAAGCCCGAAAAAGTATAAAATAATACCTGAGAGAACCGCTTGATCTTGCGACCAAGGATTACTTTCATGTTTAGTGCCGTTGACCTGAAAAGTAAAAAGCGATCAAGGACACGTCGTTTTATTTCCAATATCGAGTTTGAAACGATAAAAACCCGGCAATCTTTTCGTGGTTTTACGGTCAAAAAAGGGCTATAAGAGGACCGTCTTTTAATTCCGTTTTAACGAGTGTAAAAGAAACGCTCGACAATCTTTTCATGTTTTAGGAGTCAGAAAAGGGCTTAAAAGATGACTCTGATTTTTTTTTTTTTTTGGTTCGTGAAAAATGATAGTTTACCCTAAAGTCCCTTTGTCCTGCACAAAAACAACACATTACTCATCCCTGTTTAAGATAGGAAAAAATACATTGAAAAATATCTCTTTATGGTGAAAAATGAACAAACCTAGCATTCATTTATCCAAAAAACCTATAAAAAGACTTTTTACCATGTCATTTTTACCATTTTACTGTTGAGGGAGAGAAAAGGGCTTTTGACAAGAAACTTCCCGTGGACTTTGCGGAGAATCCGACCGTCAGAATCGAACGCCGTTTCACCAGGTATTCTACAACATCCTTCTCTTAATTTCCATCCGTTTAGAATTCAATTTTAGGCTTTTATTTGATTTTTTTGGAGGTCTTGGGGTTTCAAGATGCGCCCTTTGGGTTACGCAGGTCATGCACTGCTGACCTGCGTACCCCGATATTTTCTCAATGGGGAAAATATCAGGCATACGCACCCGGCCTTAAGGGCAGCTGCGTATGTACACTCTGTCCCTAAAAGCCAGAGTGCGTACCGCGCAAAACGCATTTTGAAACCCTCATTCCTCCAAAATGGACCAACATTTTAAAAATTTATGAATTCTAATAGATGTTTTATGATGTGCAGGGTGCACACCATGCTTGATTGGCGTGAAAGAGAACACGAGGACGTTGATTTGGCCGCAATAAATCATCAACCCTCCATTGATGCTTTGAAGGCATGCGGTCTCTACAAGTACTGGGCCATAGCTGGCATGAGGGCCCAAGTGCCATTCCTAGAGTGGCTGGTTGAAAGGTGGAACATCCAGGAACAATGCTTCTACATCGGAGGGCACCAGCTCGAGATAGAGCCCTCTGACATATATTTTCTCACTGGTTTGCCTAATAGGGGCGAGCAACTGACTCTCTCCGGGACTAGGCCGGGTGGCCAATCCCTTGCTAGCCTCCGGCTAGAGTGGTGCAACAATCAGAACCAGGAGAGAGGGATAGAAATCAAATATATATCCCTGCCTGAACTTATGGTAATTGCCTTTACAGTTACCAGACTCTGCGGCGCAACCGCCTTGCACATTGCCACCGGGTCCCAAATGCGGATGGCGATAGATTGCTACCGAGGCACCATTTTCAACTGGTGCGATGCTGTGTTGGCCAACATAAAGGGCCAACTGACTAGGGTAAAGAACGGGCAACTAAAGACCTTTGGGTATGGGCCTTTAGTTGTGAGCTTTGCCCTAGAGAGAGTTTTGATGCTTATCCCTCAGCATCTCACTGTTCTGGTTGGGCCACCTCGGGAGCCAAGGTTGGTACGATGGGTTACGGTGATGGCCCGACATCCTGATGAGAGAGCGGGAGTTGTTCGATTTCCTGCTGGTTACTTTCACTGGTTGGAGACCCAGGTCTTCGCGATTCAGGACTTTCCTTATGCCGGAGTAGATTTTCGTGGTGATCCAGACATGGTTCTTCCACAGGGAGAACAATGGGACGACAGAGGTATTTCATTTTCACAAATTTTTGAAATTATTTATTTTTTATTTATTTTTATATCGTCTCAAAACTGACAGTGACAATTTTCAAAATGTAGATGTAGGCCCACAGCGTCCGGCCAATCTCCGGCCATTCGAGAGGAGAGTACCAGTTGCACCAGCACCGGCCCCACAGGATGCGGCCGCAGAGGCCTTAGCCGAGCTGGAACAGGACCTTGAGCGTCTCACGGCGGACATACCAGAGACAACCATAGATGATATTCCTATTCGACTTCAGCGCTATGTGGTTGCAGTCCCAGGACCTATCAGGAGGTTCCTGTGTAGGGTAGTGCGGGCAGTGGTCTCGTATAGAGAGCACCACCAGTGATTGGCTAGTCACTTTTTGTAGACACATATGACACTTTGGTTTTTTGTACTTATCATTTTTGCCGATCATAAGGTGTTTTTCAACCTATGATCGAAGACGATGTATATTTTTTGACACACTCCTATCTATATATATATCATTATTACCGGCTTATCTTGTTAAACATGTGTGATTAAATGTTAATGTGTTTTAAATTTACATGTATGATTATCGCAAATGTCTGTCTAACATTTGAGAAGCAATTGCATCTGCTAATGTATTAAAAGACCTTGGAATATGTTATTCAATGTAATCAAATTCACGTTCCAAAAGATGCACTCTCAAAAATAACCTTAATAACACTGGATTTCTAATGTCATAAACTCTATTAAGCTGTAATACAACGAGTTCAGAATCTAACCTCACTATCAAACTCCAAATCCCAAATGTAATGGATTCAGATAATAATTCAATCACTGCACTGTATTATGCAATGTTGTTTGTTGTTTGACCGAGGCTCACCCCATGCATAGAAACTAACTCGTCAGAGGGCGAATAGATAACCCAAGCTGCGGAAGAGATATTCCGTGTACTACGACAAGCACCATCAGCAAATCCAATGTACGTTTGGAGAGGCGTCGACATCTGCAATATCAAGAGTAAAACCAAGATAAGCCAGAATAACAACGAAAAACCACACTCTCTAAACTAAGCACACTTGTCTAAACTAAGCAAACGTACCAGCTAGAAAGAGAAAATTAACCTAACTACCCTAACAAAAATCTTCACACCCACCATTTAAGCATAGTACCTCTTTAGGTAAAGTCCATTTCTGGGTTTACCCAAAGAGTCCCCATCAAAATCAACCAGCTCATAGGCCCCTTTTGCTAGCTTTCGCTTAACAATGTAGGGTCCATGTCACATAGGAACGAATTTTCCAGCACCTAACTTATCGTTAGCTTGATCATATAATAGCACTAGGTCTCCTTCCGAAAAATTTCGAGGGGTCACATTTCGATCGTACTGAGCTTTCATTCGTTTTGCATGAGTCTCGATTGCCAGTGCAGCATCGCGGCGAGTCTCATCTAATTGAGCTAAATACAATAAATGCCTCTCCTCTTCGGAAGTAGCTGGGAGTAATTCGACAGCCATTTGAAGTGATGGGATTTTGCATTCAATGGGTAGCATGGCTTCCAAACCATAAACTCGTTGGAAAGGAGTGAACCCTGTTGATGTTTTCACCAAAGTTCGATATGCCCAAAGCGCGGAAAATAACATGTTGTGCCAATTTGACCGATGAATGCCAATGATTCGCCGGATCATGATGACCAAAACTTTGTTGATGGACTCAACCAGACCGTTGGCTTGTGGATAATAAGGTGTTGAGCTATCGTGGCGCAAACCAAGCTGGCCTGTAAGCTCTGTCATCATAATGTTTCGAAAATGGCGCCCATGGTCAGTGATTATCGCTTGTGGGACACCAAACCTAGCAATAATGTGATTGAATACGAAAACTGTAGCAGTCTTGCCGTCTGCCTCGAATGTAGGCATCGCCTCGGCCCACTTAGTAAAATAATCAACCGCAAGGATGATATACGCATGCCCCCCGGCCGAGTGAGGGTTACAAGTAATAAAGTCGATACCCCATTTAGCAAAAGGACCAACGGCAATTATAGGGTGGAGAGGAGCTGGTGGTGCGCGCATCTTGCGATCAAACACTTGACAGTTGTGGCATTTTCGGACCGCAATGATACAATCTTTAAACATGGATGGCCAGAAATAGCCAGCACGCAACACCTTCTGAGCTGTGGCATACCCAGACATATGACCGCCACATGCCCCAGAGTGACAGTCATTCAAAACCCTTTCTGCCTCTTCGTGAGTTAAGCAACGTCGGAAAACCAAGTCCGCCCCACGACGATAAAGAGTATCTCCAATTATTTTGTATTGTTGGGACTGGAATCGAATTTTCCGACGTTCCGTCTTAGAAGCTTCGGGCCGAAAGGATTGGGTTTGGAGATAAATGATTATATCCCCGTACCATGGATCTAAAGTGCTGATAAGAAACAAAGATTCATCCGCTATGGGTTCCTCTGCCACTGTTTCCGTGTCAGCACGCGGGAAATCACACATTAACTCGGCAAAGACTAAGGATTTCTTAGATTTGGACTTTTCGAATTCCAAATCGAACTCCTGCAGGATAACAATCCATTTGGAGTACTTGCCCCCTAGCAATTGTTTAGTTAGAATGTAGATCATAGGGTTGCAATCCGAAATCACTATAGTTTTACGGAGAAGAATGTAGTGACGAAAACGCTGGACAGCTTGAACGGCTGCCAGTGCCAACTTTTCCACATGTGAGTACTTTAGCTCGGTTGGATTTAACGTCCGACTAAGATAATATATCACATGTTCCATTCCGAATTCATCTTCCTGAACTAAGACCATTCCAATGGTGGAGTGGGAGGCGGCGAGATACAAAAAGTAATCCTGGTTGTAGTTGGGAGGATGCAGCAACGGTGCATGGGTCAACGCGTGCTTAAGTGCATCGAAAGATTTCTGAGCTATCTCATCCCAAGAGAATTGAGCATTTTGTTTTAACAATCGGGTGAAACCCTTTGTAACCTCGGCGTAGTTAGGAATGAATCGACGTAAAAAGTTTGCTTTCCCCTGCAAACTTTGGAGTTGGCGCAAACTCGAAGGAGGAGGCAATTTGATGATAGCTTCTACCTTCGAGGGATCGACGCGGATACCGGATTTTGAAATGACAAATCCTAGCAATCGTCCCACTTCTATGCAGAAGACACATTTTTGTGGGTTCAACCAAATTCGATAATGCCGACACCTTATAAAAATAGCTCGTAAGTGGACAAGGTGATCAGCTCGATGTAAAGAATGAGCAGGCAAATCATCGAGGTACGGCTGCACAATGTGCTTGATGTCGTGAAACGCATAAGACATTGCCCATTGGAAAGTGGCTCCGGCATTCTTAAGTCCAAAAGGTAATTTGCAATAAGCAAATGTCCCCCAAGGACAAATGAAAGCCGTTTTTGGTTGATCGGCAGGTAGAATATTGATTTGGTTGTAACCGGAAAAACCATCCATGAAGGAAAATATTTCACTGCCGGCACAATCATCAATTATTTGATTGATATAGGTCGTAGGATAGTTGTCTTTTGTACAAGCACGATTAATATCCCTATAGTCGATGCAGATTCTTATTGTTCCCTGTTTCTTGTTAACCGGAACAATATTCGATACCCAATCCGTTAACGGGATCGGATAAATGAAACCTGCTTTCAACAACTTCTCAACTTCTGCTTTAATTGCAACCGCTTTCCTAGGGTGTATCTGACGCAGACGTTGCCAGACGGGTTTAGCGTCTGGGTAAGTCTTGATTTCATGAACAACAATAGAGGGCTCAATTCCTGGCATTTCCTCATAAGACCAGGCAAGCACGTCACGGAATTGTTGAAATAGGGCCTTGTATGTTTGAATTTCGTCATTTGTACACGAGGCACCTATATGAATGTTCTCAATAATTCCAGATTTGACTAAAATGTCAATGGCAATAGTTTGGGAAATGTTTCCCAAATTCAACTCTAAATCAGGATGTTTCGTGGGATTCTGAGCGTCCTTAACATATTCAGCCGTAAAAATGGATGAAAAATCATTTTCAAAGCCATCACCCTCAGGTAAAAACGAAGATCTATGATGGAGATCTTCCCATGGTAGATCATCTACACTTAGGATTTCACGAAGTTGCTCATCAGATGACACAACTTCGGGAAACGCTATCCGTTCTGAGGTTGATGTGAAAAGTGATTCCTCACGGACCACATTCATTTGGTCAATTTGGGTTGAACACGGGTCGGTAAAAGACTGCACGGCTTCATAAGCAATTTCATATGGACTCAAAGGCATAGCATCACCGAATGAGTCTATCTCAGATTCAGATGGGACAATCCAAGGATCATCATAAATAATAGTGTCTGAAGTAATCATATGAATGGAAGCGAATGAAGGGTATGCGTTGATTGGAGGAAAAGGAAAAGTTCCCAGTAAACCGGAATCTTTAACTAATCCTACGCCAACATCCCTATAAGGGATAGTCGTTTTACCGACATGCTGGATAGTCTCTGAAGAGGCTGGGTCGGATGAAAAGAAAGCCAGCTGGTCTATTGTCACGATCTTGCCATTATGTGGAAACTTTATAACTTTGAAGACCGATGAGACGACCGCTGTCATAGCATAAGACCAACTTCGACCCAAGAGAAGGTTGTAGTCTAGAGGGGCATCAACCACTTCCACATCCAGACTAACGGTTTTTCCTTCAATCCCTATAGGCAAATCCTGTAGAATGCCAAATGGATGGAACCCACGGCCATTAGAGGCCTTAAGAATCGTCGGGGATTGGTTTAATGAAGGAGAACCAAGCGATCTCCAACATTGAATCGACATAATACACGTAGAAGCTCCTTCATCAATTACAGTCTGATGAATAGGCCTATTTTTGACTATCACTGGGATCTGGAAAGCCATCTGATGAGGGAGACGCGGTGTACTATTTTCTAGATCGAAGATTATCAGGTTCGGGTCCTGAATATCAACAGCTCCTATAGCCGACAAAAGTAATTTTCGTTGTGCCGGGCATGATTGCAACACTTCTAAAGCCGACATTGCTGAGGGTGAAACAGCTAAGTCCTCAACAATGTTATAATTCTGAGCTGCTCTCGCATGTGGATTGAAAGCAGACTTTCGAAGTATACCCTTGGCGGGCGGTTTAATTACCAAGTCCGGGTTAGGTTTCTCGATCTGTAGTGGATCGGAACCGGGAGCTGAGGTTGATGGATTAGAATGAGAATATTCTGCTTCTTTGCCATCAACAGGACTCTTACTACCATAATCGTGTGATCGAGTCGCAATCCGTAGATGAGACATCATCAATATGGGTTCTTCACTGGCACTCGAGGAAGAACCTATCATCTTACTCTCCTACTTTGGAAATGGATCTTTCAAAACAACAGGAGTTGGGGAACCTTTAACAATTTTCACAACCTCTTCCCGATGAGGGCAATCTCTTGTGAAATGATCTTCTTCACAAATTAAACAAGGATAGCGAGGTTTGCGTTTCTCGTCGTTAGATTCCGACTTCTCTTTTTTCTCCTTTGGAGCCTTGTCTGCTTTATCTTTCTTCTTGCCTTTCTTTTTACCACCATTTTTTTATTTAGCCGTAGATGACTCTACAGCGTGAACATCAGCGGTAATTTCAGGAGAAGATTCTCTTGTCGGGGAGTCTGGTAAGGTTATGATTGGAGAAGAATTATTTGAGGATTTCTTCTTACTTTTAGTGTTCACCGTACCAATCATGCCATCAGCAGCATGAGACCCCGAAGGAGCAGCAACGATTTGATTCGACTTAGGAAGATCTGGGATCTTCTCGTGCAACGTACCTGACTGAGTGTAAACTAAATCAAGGTACTGGGCTTGAGCAATAACTTGCTCCTCAGTAACTACTCCAGCCTTAGCTACATCTTCAGTAATCTTCGGTAATAATGATTTGACAAACCATTCAGCTAATATTTGGTCCGGGATAAAAACTTTCACTAAACGTCTTCGACGTCTCCATTCATGGATATGATCAGAAATATAAGTGGACGTCGATTGTTTTAATGAAGTTAATAACTCAGTACCATTATCGTATCTGACCGGCAACTGAAAATGAGTTAGGAACGAGGTAGCTAACTGGCTAAAGTTATAAAAAGAGGCCCGTGGTAACTCAATGTACCACTTGGCCGCGAGACCAATGAGCGTACGCTGAAAAAGACGTAAACGGATTGAATCATCCGAGATAGAATTCGAAGCACACCAGAGGTGGTAAGTCATCACGTGATTTGATGGATCCTCTCCAGGTTTACCTTCGAACTTGGGTATATCACTGGGCAACTTATTTGGCATTGGCGGCCAGAACGAAAGATAATTTATTGGATCGTTCGTTAGGCGCGTCAAGTCGGGTAAATCCAAAGTTGCAATAAACGGAAATTGCCGGTTAGGATCTCTAAAACTCTGGGTCACAAGACCAGTCCCAGGAGGAGGATATCCAGGATAACTTGGAACAGGAATCGTGTTCGGGATATTATATCCTCCTGGAAAACTAGGATTAACCAAACCGTACTGGGGTTGTTGAGGTTGTTGATAAGTGTACCCAAGATACGGTTGATACTGGTAAACCGGTTGTTGGACAACAGGCCCGTATTGGTACTGTCCCTGGTGCTATTGATAAGTGAATTGTGGTTGACTTGTTACAACAGTACTTAAACCAGGCTGCCCTACAGGCATCTAGACCGTGGTTTGAATCGTAGATCCGGACAACGGTAAAGATGTCTGAGGGGTGGTTGCAGAGACAGTAGAAACCGGAGCTGTCGATACTCCAGAAGTAAGTGTGGTAGATGTTGCGGTAGTTGCAGCAGCCATTTGAGATGGAGTACTAGGTGCGATTGGCGGCTGAGTAACTACCGAAGTTACAGAAGTTTGAACATTTGACTGGACAGGTTGTGGTTGCTGGGGTGGACCAGAAACTACAGGTTGTCCAGTTTGAGGTAACAATTGTATACCTGGCTGCAACACCTGTTGACCTTGTGATGGATCCCACACTATCATTCCAGGGTATTGACCCGTAACAGGTTGAGGATACCGAGATCCGTAACCAGGTTGAGGGTAGGATTGATAATTGAAAGGTACATTTCCCGTACCTTGAACGTAAGATTGACCTTGAGGTGGTTGATAACCTTGACTCAAGTACTGACCTTGAGGTAGATACCCTTGAGGTAAGTACTGATACTGGGGTTGACCTTGATGCATAAATTGATACTGAGGTTGACCTTGGGGTACATACTGAGGTTGGGGTTGACCTTGAGGAACGTATTGCACCATAGGTACATACTGTCCTTGAGGTTGCCCCCCAGCCGCAACTTGTGTACCTTGAGGTTGCCCCCCAGGCGTTAATTGAGGCTGCCCCCCAGGCAGTAATTGACCACCTTGAGGTTGAGAACTGGGAATTGAACCTGACATCATATAAACGTCTCCTACACCCAACGGTCTATTACCATTGCTTCCAGCTAATGACCCATGTCCAATGGGTTGAGGAGATGCTCCTGCAAAGGTACCAGAAAGTGATTGATACCCAGTAGGAACAGAAGGACCACCATACAAGAAAGATTCAGGGGGTTGAGTAGACACGGACGACTGACTAGACATATTTACAAGAGTATAAATACCTCCGGGTGGATAAGGAGTACGAGGTGGAGAAAAACCTATCCCTGAGTTGTCTAAATAATTAGTTAACGAAAGGTACCAAGTAGTACTTCTAGGTGGACTGTAAAAGATAGATTCACGCTCTCTTAGGTCAAGAGTAGGTTGATCTTCAAGAACAGGGCCTACTTCTTCTTCTGGAGTAAGTTCTTCAATAGCTAACAAACCAGAAGGAAGATTTTCGGTTATGACTCTTTCAATCCTAGGTGAATCAGGAACACTAGAAGTTGGAGTAAAAGGTTCAGATATTTCAAGTTCTTCGCCTATATCACTAGTAGATGAAAAACTACCAGCAAGCTCAGAAACTGCAACAGCTTCAGGATTGTAACCTATTTCTAGACTTTGGTAATCTGGATGGACTACCAACGAAGACTCTCCTTCTTCAGGTGAACCTACTCTACTGCCACTAGGAGGAGTTACGAGGACTTTCAAACCTTCTAGATTACTCGGGTCGTCTCGAGGAGGGTCACCCCGAAGTCTACGGGATCTCCTCAACAATTCGGCCACGGAAACAATCTCAGGAGATTGGCCCCGAAGTCTACGGGACTGTCTCGGTAATTCCGCCACAGTTAAAAAATTTTAACTACTGCACACGCAAACAAAGTAAAATCTCAAAGCAAACCACCTAAAGTCTCTAAAGAACCAAACAAATTTGAATCACACGCCTAAAGAATCTAGGGCGTCAAACCATGCACAAACAGTAGCCTTCCGGACTGAAAACACTAGTTGGTGATGAAGCCCAACATCGCCGAATTCAGTATAGAAGTGGTGGGTGGAACAGTTACCCCGGCAACCTACTTAATGAATAGACCGGCACAAGTTCCTCCACTTTAACCGTCTCGAGTGAAGTGAACCCCCCAGAAAATCCAAGTGAGTCTAGCCGACGTCTGCTGTAGGTACAGTGGGATCTTCCCTCCACCGTCACCTCGGGTAGAATCCTAAAGATAATGGTCACTAAGGTTACCAACAGCAACAAATACACCTGGGGGAACACTCTACACTCCGACAGCACGCAAGGGCAGAGTATCAAGCTCAATCCCCTTGCCGGCTCCTTGACAATAATCCAAGGTTTACCGACAAGTGACCCCTGGCTCCTCGACAATGGTTAATCCGAGGTTTACCGTTTGTAATACGTGCGTGTCTGGCGTCGTTCCCAATGAGGGAGGATTGATCCCCTCACTGGTTCGGACACGAGCTCGTGCTTCTCCTTTAAGAGGAGCTTTCCTAGAGTATAAATGAAACAATTGGATTTATCCTACCACAAGATCAGCTACTTGTTTGGTTTTGCTGTCTTGGAGAGTTAATTACTCTCCTACTCCAAGACACTAGCCTGATCTATATTGGTGTTTCAGAGCCCTAGTAAATAAAAATTACTAAGTTGATTTTACTTTAAGCGTTAATTTTATGGTTTTCCTTTAAGACAAAAGGTAGTGGAGATGAAACTGGTGGTGTGTAGACTCGACTCTTCAACCACTACAAAGATGCACCTAAGATGATTTACACTACTTTCCTTTTTCAATGAATCTCCTAGCTAAGAGAGTTGAGAGAATGCAAATTTTATAGAAAACAACTTTCTTAGTAAAGACAATCAAAGAAACAATTCTCTTTGTCTTTTCAAAAAATGCAACTCATGACCACTAATTATTCACGAAATTTCCTTTTCTTCAAAAGACTACAAATGCTACCAAAGCAAACTTGTTTTCAAAGAATCTTTTATATTTTTCCTATATTAATCAAGCATGTAAAACTATTTATCAAATGAAATTTAACAAATCTAAGGCAATCAATTCAAAATCACTCAAAAGCAAATTAAAGGGAAATTTACCTAAAAGTAAAACTAATGAGGACAAAAGCCTACAAGGATGATTCCCGGATGTTTTACTTAGTCAAAATGCAACTAAGGATCAGTTTATGCAGAATCATAAACTAACCAAAAAAAAAAATCGAAATCTTTTTGTTCTTTTTTCTCAAGAATGGAATTCAAGGCTTTAACAAACAAACTTTTCGAGTTTCGCAAAGAGAAGACACAAAGGTAGGTCTCTCACAAGGGTGACTTCTATGACAGGCCTGACTCCTAAGAGGACTGACCAAAACCAAGGAGATCCAAAGTTTGACAACCTCTAATGTCAAAGTCACTACAGGACCAGTTAAAAATCAAACCTTAAGGCAAAATCCCTATGAATTCCACCAAAACCCTCGACACTAACGGAACAAGTTTAGGTGACGATCTCTGACAGTAAACTAATGGATCTGGGCAGTAAAAACAAAATCTAAAGAGCAAAAAGATGAAAAATGAAATTTTCTCAAATTTGACAGGGGTACGCAGGTGATATGTTGACACAGGCGCGGGTACGCTCTGTGCACACAGTCGCAGTGCGTACAAGTACGCACTGTGCTGAACTCAAAGCCTGCGTACTGCTGGCAAAGCTAAGAAAACTAAAAATCTAAATTGACTCTAAGCTAACCCACCCAAATACACAGCTAGACAGCCAAAAATCAGAAAACAAGCGATTTTTCTCAGACCAAAATATTAAATCAAAAAGAACTCAAGCACATTAATGGAGTCCCCAGCGGAGTCGCCATTTTGTCACGCGGAATGAGTCGTTAGTGCGGACACAACCGACCTTCCTAGAAGCCTAAGACTTTCTAGTGACAAACAAGACAAATAAGAGCAATCCTTCCCTAAATATGCTTTTACAATATGAGAAATCAAGTGTTTAGATCCTACCTGTAATCCAACGCTGTTGTAGTAGTCCAGCTTCGTTGATCTGGATGAGCTCCTCCTTCCCTTCGAAACCTGCATTCACTAACAATCAAACGATTAAATAGCACCTGAATATCACATAAAATAAAACATATTTAACATATAGACCAAGGAGTATATGAAACAACTCATAAATAACAAATTGTTGAGAAGAATGGACTAATTTCAATTAAAAGGTAACAAAAGGAACCATTACAACCTGAGCCTTGGTGTTGTGTAAGCTCCTCCCAGGGTCCACAAGAGTTCTCCCTTACTCTGATCAGCTCACCCACCTCCCAATGGAAACAAGTAAAGATGGTAATCTCTCCTCACAAGCTTCTACAAGGAAGTCCTAATTCCAGCAGCATCTACCCTTAGGAATGTTCAACTTTCCACCTCCCCTCCCTCTGGTCCAATGCATGTATTTATAGTGCTGTAGAGGAAGTTAATCAGGTCCACCATCAATGGGATAAGCCCCTCTTTTGGGTGGGTTAGCTCCCCTCTTGATGGGATAAGTTCGTCTTCTATAGGGATACATGAACCATCTGGAGGCGCTCCATACACGTCAAACAAGCTTCTAGAATGCTCTAGAAATAACCACAAGTAACTTTTTTTGAGTGAAACTTGCGCTTATTGACCTTTACAGGAGTACGCACCCATTGCTTTACAGACAGAGCGTACAAGTATGCAGGTATTGTGAACTTGGATTGCGTACCCGCAGGTAAGTTTGAGAGAAACTGCGTACCAGAGATAACTTGACTTTAAATGACTTTTCTCTCTTTCTTTGAGTTTGACATGGAAGGCAGAGGCATGAGAATTGCCAAGGAGGATAATATGACAGGTGATGGAGTCATACAAACTGCAAATAGTCATGGTGACATTTTTTAGTGTAACAAATGCCTTGCAAAACAAGGCCTCAGACCTTCATTCTGTCGGCATGGACTTGATATCATGGATGAATGGGAATGAGACACATGGAATGATTTGATTGGACAAAGATGATATGGTGGTAACATGACATCAACATGGCATGAAACCTATGACAGTGTGACACATGGCATGCATATTCAACATTTTCAGGTACCTGAGTTGACTAAAAATGAGAGGCACGTGGAACCACTAAGTGAGTGACATGTGTCACCTTGGTAGAGGTCAGATACAACTGGCAATGACACATCATCCCTAAAGGTCGACCTCTGAAGAAACTCAATGGAGGACATGCATGACTCTCTGGATTGACGATGTTGCTAGACACAAAGGAGTTTACATGGGAAAATAACTTATCTTCGATAAAATATGATAGGACCACATGTTAGGTAGGTTACAATGCACGATGACAGGTGACATAATCTTGAAGGACACTCATTCCTTAGAAGAAACCTCCTTGGAAGAAACTAAAGGTATCATAGGAAGTAAATACTAAGAAATTAGTTCTGGGACATGGTTGTGCTGAGGTGGCAGAAAGATCATCTTAGAGGCTATGTGATTGGCCCATGTGGACATGCCATCTCAATGGTATTTTTATTGGGTGTAGTGAAATCATGGTGGATTTGCAATAACATGTTATTGGAAGAATTTTTCTCAGGGAAAAAGAAAGGTGCTTCACAGGGTTTTTACTGAGAGAGTTTTCGATGAGAAATAAAGGCCAAGGGATAAATATTTAGACCAATACTTAGTTTTGTGCAGGAATCAAAAACATAGGTGCGGAAGTTTGTAGTGGTGCATAATCCCTCGTGGCTTATAACTAAGGGACCCAACGGAATTTCATATGTGATGGTTTTTGTATAAAGCACTTGTTCCTTGAATCATTACCATACAATGTGTTTAAATCCATTTGGGGCTAGAGAAAATCACTTTGGGGACTATATTGAAGACTTTGTATGAATGAGTCGACAACACATTTAAGCACTTTTGGCTAATGGTGAAGGTTTAGCATGAACGAGTCAAGAACATGAACCCAAATATGAACCGAAGAGAATAATATTAAACCCAAGGGACGAATCTTATAAACCCAAGGTATATAAACCTTAAGATAAATATTATAAACACTAAAATAAAATGGTTGACCATAGTTGTGCATGCCACATTGTCATATTGAGACAATCCTGTCACAATGCGACATTGGACCATGGTTCAACATGCTTCATTGTGGTTTATTTTCATATCAATAGAATCTTTGTGACAATGCGACGTTCAACCATGGTTGACCATGATTGACCATGGATGACCATGTTTGATTATATAAAACATGGTTAACCAAGGTTGACCATGGTTGGGTAAACCATGATTATCATATTGAGACAATCTTTGTCATAATGCGACGTTGGACCATGGTTGACACAATGATTGATTTTAATATTGAGACAATCTTTGTCACAATACGACATTGGACCAATGTTGACCATGATTAAACATGGTTGACCACGTTTGATTTTATAAAACATGGTTGACCATAGCTGACCATGGTTGAATAATATTAAACTCAAGGGACTAATATTATAAACCCAAGGTATATAAACCCTAAGATAAATATTATAAGCACTAAAATAAACATGGTTGACCATGGTTGATTTCCATATTGAGTCACTCCTTGTCACAATGTGATGTTGGACCATGGTTGAGAATTCTTGACCATGATTAAATTTAAAATTGAGAGAAGCTTTGTCACAATACAACATTGAACCATGGTTTGACATGGTTGATTCTCATATTGAAACAAAATTTGTCATAATGCGATGTTCGATCATGGTTAACCATGATTGAATTTATAAAACATGGTTGACCATAATTGATATTATAAACCCAAGGGAATAATAAACCTTATGGAATACTAAAAACCCAAGGGATTATAAACCTAAGGGAATAATATTAAACCCTAGAAATATGAACCCTTAGATTAATAAACCCAATGGATAAAAAAGATAATCCCAAGGTATATAAACCTTAAGATAAATATTATAAACCTTAAAATAAACATGGTTGACAATGGTTGATTTCCATATTGAGACAATCCTTGTCACAATGCGACGTTGGACCATGGCTGGCTGTGCTTGACCATGATTGAGTTTCATATCAAGATAATATTTGTCACAATGAGACATTGAACCATGATTGACCATATTTGATTTTCATATTGGGACATTCATTATCACAATGTGGCATTCGACCATGCTTGACCATGGTTGGCCATGGATGGCTATGATTGACCATGGTTGACCATGATTGATATTATAAACCCAAGGGAATAATAAACCCAAGGGATTGGTATTATAAACCCAAGGGAATAATAAAACAAAGGGATTGATATAATAAAACCACGGGAAAAATAAACCCAAGGGACTAATACCAAAATCCCAAATGATTATGAACCCAAGGGAATAATATTAAACCCAAGAGATTAATATTATAAACCCAAGGTATATCAACCTTAAGATAAATATTATAAACACTAATATAAACATGGTTGACTGTGGTTGATTTTCATATTGAGACAATCCTTGTCACAATGCAACATTGGACCATTGTTGAGCATGCTTTTTCATATCAATAGAATCTTTGTGACAATGCGACGTTCGACCATGATTGACAATGAATGACCATGTTTGATTTTATAAAACATGGTTGACCATGGTTGACTAATGTTAACCATGATTGACCATGGTTGACCATGATTGATAATATAAAGACAAGGGAATAATAAACCCAAGGGATTTATATTATAAACCTAGAGAAATAGTAAACCCAAGGGATTATATACCTTGGGTTTATTATATACATTGGACTATGGCTGAGCATGCTTAACCATGGTTGGTTTCCATATCAATATAATATTTTTGACAATGTGACATTAGACCATGGTTGACCACGGTTGACCATGGATGACCATATTTGATTTTATAAAACATGGTCAACCATGGTTGACCATGATTGACCATGGTTGATGATGGTTGACCATGGTTATAATTTTGAGACACTCTTTGTCATAATGCAACATTGGACCATGGTTGAGACAAGGACTGATTTTCATATTGAGACAATTTTTGTCACAATGTGACATTGGACCATGGTTGACTATGGTAGATTTTATAAAACATGGTTGACCATGGTTGACTGTGGTTGAATAATATTAAACCCAAGGGAATAATATTATAAACCCAAGATATATAAACCCTAAGATAAATATTATAAACACTAAAATAAACATGGTTGACCATGGTTGACTTTCATATTGAGACAATCCTTGTCACAATGTGATGTTAGACCATGGTTGAGCATGCTTAAACATGATTTATTTTCAAATTGAGAGAAAAATTGTCACAATGCGACATTAGACCATGGTTGATTCTCATATTGAGATAATATTTGTCACAATGCGACGTTGGACAATGGTTGACCATGATTGATATTATATATCCAAGGAAATAATAAACCCCAAGGATTAACACTAAAAACCCAAGATATTATAAACCTAAGGGAATAATATTAAACCCTAGGAATATGGACACTTAGATTAATGAAACCAAGGGATTGATATTATAAACCGAGGAGATAAAAATTATAAATCCAAGGTATATTAAACCTAAGATAAATGTTATAAACCTTAAAATAAAAATGGTAGACCATGTTTGATTTCCATATTGAGAAAAACATTGCTACAATGCGATGTTGGACCATGATTGAGTTTCATATCGAGAAAATATTTGTCACGATGCGACTTTGGACCATGGTTGACCATGATTGATTTTCATATTGAGACAATCATTATCACAATACAACATCCGACCATGCTTGAACATGGTTAACCATGGTTGTCTATGATTTACCATTGTTGACCATGATTGATATTATAAAGCCAAAGGAATAATAAAACCGAGGGATTGATATTATAAACCCAAGGGAATAATATTAAACCCGACGGACAAATATTATATACCCAATGTATATAAACACTAAGATAAGTATTATAAATACTAAAATAAACATGGTTGACTTTCATATTGAAACAATCGCTGTAACGACATTGGACCATGCTTAACCATGGTTTATTTTCATATGAAGACAATATTTGTCACATTTCGTCATTTGGTCATGCTTGGCCATGTTTGACCATGGATGACTATGTTTGATTTTATAAAATATGGTTGAACATGGTTGACTATGATTGGCCATGGTTTTCCATGATTATCATATTGCAACAATGTTTGTCAAAATGCGATGTTGGACCATGGTTGAGACAATAATTTCTTTTAATATTGAGACAATGTTTGTGACAATGTGATGCTGGACCATGGATGACCATGATTAACCATAATTGACCACGATTGAATTTATAAAATAAGGTTAACCATGGTTGACTATGATTGAATTTATAAACCATGGTTGACCATGATTGATATTATAAACCTAAGGGAATAATAAACCCTAGGGATTCATGCTAAAAACCCAAGGATCTATAAACCTAACTGAATAATATTAAACCCTAAGAATATGAACTCTTAGATTAATAAACCCAAGGGATTGATATTATAAACCCAAGGGATAAAAATTATAAAGTCAAGGTATATGAACCCTAAAATAAATATAATAAAACCTAAAATAAACATGGTTGACCATGGTTGATTTCCATTTTGAAACAATCATTGTCACAATGCGATGGTGGACCATGGTTGAGCATGCTTAACCATGGTTGATTTTCATATCAACATAATCTTTGTGACAAGTCCAAAATTATAAAAAATTCATGAAAATGATAATTATAATTAAACTTTAATTTTCAAAATAACAAGAATTTTAATAAAAACATAAATCTATTTCAATTTTTATAGAACTCGCCAAACAATATTTTATTTTAACATTTAAAATTTTTAAAGATCATTTTCAAAACCTCTTCAAAATGTAATATAACCTTCAATTTTTTTTTTATTTTTTTTTAATATGTATTCTAAATCTCACATATAGGTTTATGTTTCCCTCTCCTATGGTGCATTTGAATTCTTGTGTTACTATTTATTGTTGAAATCTAAGAAAAATCATATTTCCAAAGGTACACCAATTGTTCTTCAAACTAAAAGTATTTATTTATATTAATTATTACTTCAATTGAAAATTGGGTGGACTATGAGATAAAAATGATACTTTGAATTAAAAGAAGGAGTTGCAGCTCACAGGTGTGTACAGCACCTGGAGACTGCACTCAACAAAACAAGGAGGAGACTCTCACTCACATTCACTCTACTTACATGAATGAATATTACATATTAAATACATCATTGAAATATAGGTAGTTGTAAACAACCTCCTAAATTCTAGGAACAACTCCTAAACTAAGAAGATGTGTTACAACCACATAACCATTTCTCCATTATTTCTAACTCCCCCCCTTAATGGAGAAAGGGTTATTTTGCACAGCTAACATCCCTCTAAATAACTCAAACTTTACTCGCCGTAGAGGCTTAGTAGAAATGTCAGCTAAGTTATCACAAGTATTACAATAATCCACACAAATTTCCTTAGACTGTATCTTTTCTCGGACAAAGTGAAACTGAGTATCAATGTGTTTAGTATTCTTATGAAAAACTAGATTGTATGCAAGCTTTATTGTGCTTTGATTGTCAGTTTTGATGCTGGTTGCTACTTTTTGACCTTCGCCTGCATCACTAAGCAATCTCCTCAACCAAATGGCTTCGCATGTAGCTACACACAACGCCTGGTACTCTTCTTCACATGATGATAATGCTACAGTGCTTTGCTTTTTGCTGCTCCACGAAATAACCCCGGATCCAATACTAAATGCATAACCTGTGATGGATCTATGATCATCCAGGTTGCCTGCCCAATCGGAATCTGAATAACCTGCTAAAGTAACATCAGAAATGTCTGTGTATAAAATGCCATAATTGCAAGTACCACTAAGGTACCTCAACGCACATTTTGCTGCATTCCAGTGACTGTCAAGTGGTCTGGACATAAACTGTCTAAGCACACTAACAGAGTATGCCAGATAAGGTCTAGTTGTCCTGAGATATATCAGACTTCCCACTAGCTGTCTATACAAAGTGGCATCCACCTATTTTGTGCCATCGTCACTGCTTAACTTGAGGTTCTGCTGCAATGGTGTTGCTGCTGTTTTGCACTGTTCCATTCTGAATCTTTCCAACAGGGTTCTGGCATACTTTCCTTTTTGGTTCTCTATCGTAGATTTGAATTCTTTAAAATATTGGAAAGCTTGACTCTTTTTGCTTAAAAAATACACCCAAGAGAACCTAGTGCAGTCATCTATAAACAGTAGAAAGTAGTATGCACCTCCTAAAGACCTAGTCTGCATAGGTCCACAAATATCTGTATGCACTAGTTCTAGGATGTCTCTTTGTTTTCTGTTGACATGCATAGGGAATTCATCTCTATGCATCTTCCCTAGTGCACATCCATCACATTCCAGTTTGATATTATGTAAAGCAGGAATTCCATCGACCCTACCTTTATTTTTAAGCAAGATGAGATCTTGTAGATTGATATGTCCAAATCTCTGGTGCCAGAGATTCTCAGCTATTGATGTTGCTGCAACCATCGCCTGTCGTGGCATGCTCCTTGCATCCAGTTTATACAAATTCCCCACGCGTACTCCTATTGCAACTGTCTCCAATTTTCTATCCTGAATGACACATCCATTCTTGAATAATTGTACCTGCATGTCCTGGTCTGTTATCATAGAGACAAAGATCAAATTCTTTTTAATTCCTGGAACATATAGAACATTTTTGAGATGTTTGATATCGCCACTAGGTAGCTTCACAGGAATATCCCCACAACCTTTGATATCATACCCACTGTCATCACCCAAATAAATTTTGGATCCACATGTAGAATCTTCAAGAAACTCAAAATATTCTCTCTTACCATTCATGTGCGAGGATGCGCCTGAATCGACATACCATGTATTCTCCTCATCTCCTCTTGATGCTAAAAGTGCACAGTCGACGGTAAATAGCCGAAGATCATAGCTATGGTCTTCCTCTTCTTTAGCAAAACAACCCTAATGCTTCTTCTGTTTACCTCTCCTTTCATCTGTTTGCCTCTTATAACACTCTCTGATCTGATGACCAGGCTTTCCATAGTAAAAACATCTCTTAACATAGTTATCATTCATACCTCTAGATGATCTCCTTTGAAAGGAGTTGGCCCCTTTCTGCTACTGCTGTGGTTGCTGGTGCTGATATTGGTGCTGGCGCTGCTTTCCTCTGTGATATCTTTTCTTTGCCATCATAGTAAGGTCATTGCTTTGGGTCTTCAAATTTTGTCTTCGCTCCTCCTCCTGGAGCAGAATCGCTGTCAGCTCATCAAAAGAGGGGGCTTTCTCCCTCGCTGACAACCCTGAGATGAATGTCTGATATTCATCGGTCATCCTGTTCAGTGTGAGGATAACCAGATCTGAGTCTGATACCTTTTCTCCAATGGATCCCAATTTGTCTTTCAGATCCTTGATTCTCGCTATGAATCCATCAACAGATTCATTCTCGTCCATCTTTAGTGCATACAATTTTCCTTTGAGTGCGAGAACACGATCTGTGTTCTGTGTCTCATACAGACCCTTGATCATGCTCCAAATATCTGCGGCCGACTTGCAATCTCGAATATGAGGGATAATGTTGTCTTTGACAGACATCTTCAGTATGACTTTTGCCTTTGTTTCTCTTTTATCCCAATCCTGTTCTTGGGTTGTATTTCCGGACCTCTGTTCATTTCCCAAGACGATCGACCATGCGTTTGCACTCTCCAGCAAGTCTTGCATTTTGAACTTCCAGTTGGAAAAATTCGTTCCATCGAGCTTGCCAGACTCGTGGAGGTATGATTCCAAACTATTGTTCATTTTCGCACTACTGAACACTCCAATTGGCCACCACCGGGCAAGTCCGATCTGCTGTCTCCAAACAGATCAGGGACTTCACTATGCCACCACTGGGCAAAACCGATCTGTCACCACTGAACAGATCAACAAACGAGCTCCAACACACCACCACCAGGCAAAGTCGATCTGCTTCCACTGAACAGATCGAGGAGCTGCACTGCGCCACCACCGGGAAAAAATCGATCTGCTTCCACTGAACAGATCACAGAGCTCTGATTCGCCACCACCGGGCAGGTCCGATCTGCTACCACCGAGCACGTCCGATCTGCTACCACCGAGCGGTTCACGGAACCTCACTTCGCCACCACCGGGCAGATCCGATCTGCTACCACTGAGCGGATCACGGAACCTCAATTCGCCACCACTGGGCAGATCCAATCTGCTACCTCCGAGCTGATCAAGGATCCTCAATTCGCCACCACCGGGCAAATCAAATCTGCTGCCACCGAGCAGAATCTCCACGTGCCTCCACCGGACAACTCCGATCTGCAACAAAAAATCGCAGATTTTTAGAGAGAAAGGGCTGGCACTCTAATCAACGCCGAATCCGCGCTAATTGTGGAAAATGAAAATTTATGATGTGCACAAAATTTGGCGCGTTTAACAGCCACGAATCCGCGCTAATTTGTTCGTTCTTTTCTCTGGTGCGGTTTTCAGCCTCAAACCCGCGCTAATGGCGCGACTGTTCTTTAAAAATCCACGCTAATCGCTGCACCTTCTGAAAAAAAAATTCGCTCCAAACCTTCCTTCAGCTCAGAGATGATCAGTCATCTGATGCCTTTTCGCTTCAGGTGTTACTGCAGCTCCACCTGATCACACACCTATCTCTACATGTACTCCTACCACTACAGATGTGTAACTAATGATACATCCCAGAAAAAAAACAAAATTAAGGCTACCTCTACCCTAAGCTCTGATACCAAGATAAAAATGATACTTTGAATTAAAAGAAGGAGTTGCAGCTCACAGGTGTGTACAGCACCTGGAGACTGCACTCAACAAAACAAGGAGGAGACTCTCGCTCACATTCACTCTGCTTACATGAATGAATATTACATATTAAATACATCACTGAAAAATAGGTAGTTGTAAACAACCTCCTAAATTCTAGGAACAACTCCTAAACTAAGAAGATGCGTTAAAATCACATAACCATTTCTCCATTATTTCTAACTCTATGTACATATAAATCTAGTGAACAACGTGTTGGAAGTTTGACAACTAATTATGTAAATTTGGGTAAAATGTAACAAGTTAGTTTTATACCAAAACATCAGTTATGTAACTGAGGAGACTCATATAAAACTGATGAATTCTCGAACTATTGTATGGAGAACCATTATTGATTGAATAGAGATTCCAATCCCTTGACCCGTGGATGTTTCATTAACACTCTGTCAGGGTTTTACCACATAAATCATGTGTTATTACTTGTGTGTTTGCATTCAATTTTCCTATCAGTTATATTCTTTTCTTCGTTAATGTAAAACTGCAAATTCCTTCTTTTTTTACTCATTCACCTATTCGGCCTACAAGTGGTATCAGAGTGAGTTAGTTGAGGTTGACTTAGCAATCTGCTCGTGGAAAAAAAGGGGGGGCAATCTGGCATGGAGTGGAAAAGCATGGAGCTATTCTCTCTGCGTGAAGGCGAGTAAGCGTGGAGTGAGTTGTTGTCTCTACGTGAGGAGGCCATCTGCATTGAGGAGGAGAAGTCCCTCTGTGTGTATTCTCTGTGGGGAGGCATGTTTTTTTTTTCTCTCTAGGTTGAGGAGGAGTACACTGCCTGTCTTTGTGTGGGAGTCCCTGCCTTTGCTGTGTGAAGGTGCCATGTATTCTCTAAGGGGAGGCCGTGAAGGCTAGAGTGTGTTTTCCAAACCCCTCTGCGTGAAATTCATTGCTGCGTAGCTGAGGGTGGCTGCGTTAACTCCATTTCTTTCTGCATACTGGAGCAGAAAGGACACTATTTTGTGGCGTGAGAGGCATGATCTCTGCGTGAGGAGATGTAGCCTGGGTGTAGAGCCATCTACCATCAGCCATCTGCGTGAGGAGGACTATGCCTGTTGCTGGCTTGGAGGTGCTAGAGAATACCTCTGTGTGTGTCCATTCTCTGCATGGTTGAGGAAGTTGCATTGCTAAACTGTTACCCTCTGTGTGGAAGAGTTGTCACTGAATGCTGCTGCAAGGATGCTGAAGTATTATGGGTATATCTGAATCTGGATATTTGAAAAAAAAATCAAAGTTTCTAGAAATTTTTCTTTTAGTTTGGGAAACAATCAATGGAATTTTCTTTTTCAGAAATTAGTTTTTTTTTTTTAGTTTTTTTTGTTTTGTTTTGTTTCTGAGAAAAACAACAACAACAAATTGAAATGAAAATCGGTTTTTTTTCCTTAAAGGGGTGGATTTGTTCAAATTTGGAGGAAAGAAAATCAAGAAATTCAAAGGGATTTTTTTTTTCCATTAAAATTGAAGGAAAGAAAACAAAATATTTGAAAATAAAAATGTATTGAAGGGTTGTTTTTGGGGGAATTCTTTTTTTTTTTTTTTATACAAAAAGTTTTTGAAGAAAGAAAAAAATATAAACCATAGTTGAAAGACTGAAGAATGAAACCCTAGAAAAAAAATGGCCAAGATGTCGAATGCAAAATTTGAGGTGGAGAAATTCACTGGCAAGAGCAATTTTTCTCTTTGGAAATTGAAGGTTAGGTATCTTCTTGTGCAACAAGGGTTGAACAAGGCATTAGATGGGGCAACTAAGAAACCTGCAACTATGACTTATTTGAACTGGGAGGACTTGGATGCCCAAGATCTCAGTACGATCAGGTTATGCCTAGCGGATGAGGTTCTCTTCAACATTGTTGAAGAGAGTACAACTTCAGGTTTATGGGAAAAACTGGAAAAACTCTATATGAAAAAGTCGTTCACCAATAGAATTTATGTGAAAAGAAAATTGTACAGTCTTTGAATGAAAGAGGGTTCAAAAGTTGCAGAACATTTGAATGTTTTTAGTACACTTATATGCGAATTAACAGATATGGAACTTAAAATTCAGGAAGAAGATAAAGCTATAACCTTGTTGTGTTCTCTGCCCAAATCATGGGATCACTTCGTAACTTCAATTAGCTTGAGCACTGCTGATTCTTTGAAATTTGAATAAGTCATGGGAGCTCTCTTGTATGAAGAAGTACGAAGGAAATCCAGTACCGAAATAGTTGCATCAGAAGCCATGATAGCTAGAGGATGGTTAAAGGAAAAATGAGAAAAAGCAAGGGGGTCTTCCATATCTAAGTCGAAGGGAAAGAAGTGTAAGGAAAAATGTTGGCACTGCAATAAAATTCGACACCTGAAGAAAGACTATTGGAAATGAAAAGAATCTGACAACTTGAAAAAGGAATCAAATCAGGTCGATTCAAGTATGATAGACGAAGTTTTATCGGCTGAAGAATTATGTATGATAGATGAAGCCTCACTTGAATGTAATGTCTCTCTGGGTTTATAAAGCGGGTTGTTAGACTCTAGTGCTTCTAATCACATGTGTCCACACATAAATTGTTTCACTTCCTATGAAAATGTAAATGGTAGTTCTGTGTTTATAGGTAATAATGTATCATGTCAGACTGTTGGGATGGGAAATATTAGGATTAAAATGTATGATAACATAGTTAGAACATTAACTACTATTAGAGATGTACCTGATTTGAAGAAAACTTTGATTTCTTTGGGAGTGTTGGATTCGGATAGTTATAAGTTTACAGGTCAGAATGGCGTGCCGAAAGTCCTTAAATACGCCCTAGTTGTTATGAAAGTAGAAAAGGTCGGAAATCTTTACAAATTAAAAGGAAGTACTCAGGTCAGTGAAGCAACGGTTGCATCAGAAAAGGAAGAAACATGTACTTGTCTATGGCATCAGCAATTGGGTCACATGAGTGAGAAAGGTCTTCAGATACTGATGAAACATAAATCTCTTCCCGATTTGAAATCTTTGAAGTTATATTTCTATAAACATTGTGTGCATGGAAAACAGTGTAAACAAAGATTTAAAACTGGAAATCATAATAGTAAATATATTTTAGACTATATTCATTTTGATCTGTGGGGACCATCTCCTGTTGTATCATGGGGAGGTTCTCTTTATTTTTTAATGTTTATTCATGATTTCTCTCGTAAAGTTTGGGTCTTTATGCTAAAAAAGAAAGCTGATGTATTCAATGTCTTTAAACAATTTAAAGAAATGGTAGAGAAAAGAACAGGCAAATCTATTAAATCTTTAAGAACTAACAATGATGGTGAGTTCACCTCAATTGAATTTGAAAAATAGTGTAAGAATGAAGGAATTGTTAGACACAAAATTGTTGTTTATACTCCTCATCAAAATGGCGTTGCTGAACGTATGAATCAGAATCTTATGGAAAGAGCAAGAAGCATGATCAGCAATGCTAACTTGCAAAATGGGTTGTGGGTAGAAGCAGTACCCACTGCTTGTTATTTAGTTAACAGATCACCTTTAATAGAAATTAATTGTAAAATTCCTGAAGAAGTTTGGATAGGTCAGTCTTGTGATTATTCACATTTAAGGATATTTGGTTGTGATGCTTATTCTCTTATTCCTAAAAATCAACGTTCAAAATTAGATCCAAAATCGAAATGTTATGTCTTTGTTGGGTATGACTATGCAGTGAAATGATACAGGTTGTGGGATCCTACATTGCGAAAGATAGTCATTAGTAGAGATGTAACATTTGATGAATATTCTCTTTTAAAATAAAATGTTGAAAGAATTGAATAGGAACAGGTATCGCCAAATCAACAAGTTCAATTGGAGGCTAGACCTTTCAGTGACAAGAAAAAGGAAGGAGAGACTTCTGGAGAAAAAGGTGTTCAGGATACGAAGGAAGTTGTTGAAGTTTCTGAACCAGTTCAAGTTTCTGAACCAGTTCAAGTTTCTGAACCATTTCAGTAACTAGTCAATCTAAGAAGGTCTACAAGGGAAAGAAAAACTCCCAAAAGGTATGAAGACCCTGCTTCATTATTTGCTTTGATTATTGAAGATGGGGAACCTTCTTGTTATTAGGAAGCAATAGATGATATATATAGCTTAAAATGGAAAATGGCTATGAAAGAAGAAATGAATTCCCTAGCCAAGAACAATACCTGGGATCGTGTAGAACTTCTTGAAGGGAGAAGTGTTGTTGGATGCAAGTGGGTCTTCAAACTGAAATGGAAAGTTGATGGAAGTATCGAAAGGTATAAGGCGAGATTGGTAGCAAAGGATATTCTCAAGTTGAAGGTATCGATTTTCATGAGATTATTTCTCCAGTTGTAAAACTTGTTTCTATTCGTACTGTGTTGGCACTAACTACATTACTTAACCTTAAGTTAGAATAGTTAGATGTTAAAACAACTTTTCTACATGGTGATTTGAATGAAGAGATATATATGGAACAACCAGAAGGTTTTGTACAAGGTCGCAACAGAAGATTAGTTTGCAAGCTCAGGAAATCATTGTATGGTCTGAGGAAATTTCCTAGATAATGGTACAAGAAGTTTGATTCCTTCATGGTGAGCCAGAACTTTATCAGAAGTGACTATGATCATTGTGTATACTTCAAAGGTTTCAATGGCATATTCATTATCTTAGCTTTGTATGTTGACGATATGCTTATTGCAAGCAAAAGCATGGAAGATATCATCAGGTTAAAGGCTCAACTTTCTAGGACGTATGATATGAAAGATCTTAGAGCAAAAAAACATATCTTGGGCATGGAGATACACAGAGACATGAAAAATGGTAAGCTTTGGTTATAACAACAGAAGTATGTGGAGAAAGCACTTGAAAATTTCTGTATGAACATCGTGAAGCCTGTTAATGTTCCATTAGCTTCCCATTTTAAGCTTTATTCAGCTTTGTGTCCTAGAACTGATGAAGAAAAGAAATATATGTCTCATGTACCATATGCAAATGTTGTAGGCAACTTAATGTATGTGATGGTATCTACAAGACCTGACATTTCACATGTACTTGGAGTTGTCAGCAAGTTCATGGAAAATCCAGCTGAAGAACAATGGCAAGCAGTGAAATGGATGCTTCGATATCTAAGAGGCACAAGTGACCATTGCATCATCTTTAGTGGTAGTGAAGGATCCGTTTGTGGATATGTAGATGCTGATTATGCATGTGATTTGGACAAAAGAAGATCTACTACAGGTTATGTCTTTACTCTTGCAGGTGGAGCAATTAGTTGGATGTCAAAGCTTCAAGAAACAGTTGCATTGTCCACTATTGAAGAAGAATATATATCTACTTTAGATGCCAGTAAAGAAGCAATCTTGTTAAAGGGTCTGCTTGATGAGATTGGAAGGATGCAGGAGAAAGTGAATGTACTTTGTGATAGTCAAAGTGCTTTTCACTTGGCTACAAATCCTTCTTATCATAGCAGAACCAAGCACATTGATGTAAGGTATCATTTTCTGAGACATGCGATCGATGTCGGAAAAGTAGCTCTTCAGAAGGTCCATACGCAAGAGAATTGTGCAGACATATTCACAAAGCCAGTTACAATAGAGAAGCTGCGATGGTGTTTAGCTTCTCTTGGCTTGCAGAAAAGATAATGAATGGGCAGGGGCAAGGGATTAAGAAAATTGTTGTCAAGGTGGAGTTTGTTGGAAGTTTGACAACTAATTATGTAAATTTGGGTAAAATGTAACAAGTTAGTTTTATATCGAAACATCAGTTATGTAACTGAGGAAACTTATATAAAATTGATGAATGCCTGAACTATTGTATGGAGAATCATTATTGATTGAATAGAGATTCTAATCCCTTGCCTCGTGGATGTTTCCTTGACATTCTGTTAGAGTTTTACCATGTAAATCGTGTGTTATTACTTGTGTGTTTGCATTCATTTTTCCTGTTAGTTATATTCTTTTATTGGTTAATGTATAATTGCAGATGCCTTCTTTCTTTACTCATTCACCTATTCGACCTACACAACATTCAATGGTAATCATCCCAAGAAAAACTACAAGTATTCTATATTAATTATTACTTCAATTGAAAATGGGTGGAAAATGTACTTATAAATCTAGTGAACAATGTTCATTTGTAATCATCCTAAGTCAATATTTCTTGGCCTATTCCTTTTTTGATTAATGAATCATACTCAACCTGCATCAATTCATTTCCACAATAGTCATGTGATTTATCTTGCAGATTTGTCGATCTTGTGACTAGAATAGCCAAATTTCTGTCTAGAATATAAGTTAACTTTTATACTCATTCTAGACTGCTCCTAGAATATAAATTAACTTTTATACTCACTCTAGACTGCTCCAAAGCTTTAGGACAATCCGTAAGAAAATGTACAACAAATAGCATTGTAAGAAAATGTATATTGAAACTGCTGCAAAGCTTTAGGACAACTGGTTAGAAAATGTACAACAAATGGCATTGTAAGAAAATGTATAGCAAGTAACATTGTCTTGGTTGTAGTTTCATTGCCAATGAAAAGTAGAGAAATGATGAAATCACCTAGATAATTGTTTCTAAAGTATTTTCTTCTTCGTCTAATACTCTGGCTAGTAAACCATTTTTGGGTGCTTCATTACAATTTTTTTTTTTCTCTCTATGGTTTTATATACCTTCAAGACCAAATTCTGCCTTCACTGAGAATGACAACTCAATTGAACACACCATTGAATCAACAAATTGCAATAACTGAAACTACGATACGAATATCATTTAAAATTAACACTGACATCTATAATAAAATTAAGGATAGATGCCTAATTAAATTAACATAATTGCAAAAGTTTACAACATTTGTTTCTTTAGAATATGCAGACTCTCGTATGTTTATGGAATCAACAAAATTCTATCCATGAAATCAGAAAAACAGGTAGACATTTAATTTATTTCACATTCAGTGGATTTCACTTATGACGTGCATTCATAGAATATTAAAAAATACTTTTAATTTGACTATTGGAAAATCCCTCTAAAAATCACATTATTTAACCCCCTACCAATATGAATCCAATATAGCTTCCCAATTTAAAATACCCCTACTTTCACTAGATATTGTAGGTATCCATTTTTTTCATTAACATTTTTATAACCTTTTATATTTTTTGATTAATTTTGAACACAATTTTTTATATTTTCCAATATTATAACCCTAACCCGTATATATCACCAATATATTATGTAATTTTTTCTCAATATATATCTTTCAATATGAACCCACGCTGTATGATGTTGCTCCCGAAGTAAACCCAATGGTCAAAACGCCCAAAACTTAGCTCACCATTAAACTTGTCCTGTAGATATGTAGATATGCCCAAAACGTGGTAACGAAATGCAGTTCATATAGGTGTAATATCAACAACTAAAGGAAGATGAATACAGAATGAATATAAGAATCAAAAGACAGTAAGTTATCATCTATGCACTTGCATTCCTAAATTAGTTAATGGATTCTCCCTTACCATCTATGCACTTGCATTCCTAAATTAGTTAATGGATTCTCCCTTACCATCTATCATAATGTTTTTTTGATTTCAAGCAGATTATAACATACCAGTGCAAATAGTCTACTCCAAGACCGTCAGATCCATCATGAGCGTAAATCCATGAAAGGATGGACAGAAGAAGGGCACCTGTGTGTTGTTAGTTGTTACAGCGCTCCCACCCTTCGTTGTGTTTATTCAAAGTCTTAAAAGATTCCTTACCGCGGGCATGGAAACTCCGCTATTCAGGTGCTACCAAGTGAGCTTATTTCTGATTCCCCAATATTTTAAATTATTTCTGATTTCTTAATATTTTAAATTAAATTGATATAAACCTCATAAAATAATTAACCATATCTATATCTATTCTAAATATTTGAGTCCGCCCATATCCATCCCCATCCCATTCCCCAATATTTGGAGAATCAACGATCGACGTAAAAATGGCCAACCCTTGGGTTTATGTCGTGTTGTTGTGGCTCTGATTCTTTGCCGTCCGAGCAAACACCACTATGGCTCTCCCCCTTCCACGCACTGAACGATGCCACGTTACAAGCAAGCAACATGGATCAGCCCACGTTCAAAAGCAATTTTTTTTAATTGAAATTGCAACCTTTCCATTCCATTGCTTCGCTCTCCTTTCACGACAGCCGTCCTACGCAACATATTCCTTCAAAAAAAATTAAAAACCAACGCCAGTACATCCATGCGGGGCTGATAGAGAAACGGCTTCGTATGCTTAATCCAATGCGTATTTTCATATGCCATTTATGATTTAAAAATTAAAATGTAATAGGCTATCTTATATTTTTAATCTCCCTTTCTATGACTTATAACCTACCCAATATATTGGATTTCCTTGTTACATCTTCTCATCTTCTTCTTAGGATAATAATAATAATATTCAGTTAAGTGTTTTTTTCCTCGTTTATTTAATGTTTTTATTTACTTAACTATTTGTGTTACTTTGATTATCAATTGGATTTGGCTAAAAATCAAACTGTTCTTGAGCTGAGAAGTTTATTTTACAGCCCAAGGTAAGTTTTTTCTTTCATAATTAAAGTTGAAATTTTGCTCAGATTAACTAAAACAATTTATTTAAAAAATCTAAAAATAAAAAAATATTAAACAACTATATAAAACATTTAAATAATATCTACTCATTTACAAAAAATTAAAATAAAAAAATTTGATCTTCTAAACTCAAATTAAATCCCTATTTAAAATAAATCTATACTAATATATTTAATATCAAACTTTTATTTAAAAACAAAAAAAATTGATTTATAACGAACCCAATATATTGGACTCATAACCTTTTATATGACTTATAACGTACCCAAAATATTGGATTTGCTTGTTACATCTTTTCATCATCATCTTCTTATGATGATAATAATACTCAGGCTTTTCATTTCCTTGCCCATCTAATATTTCATCTATTTGACTATTTGTCGCTATGTGATTAGTTTGATATCGCTTAGATTTGGTAAAAACCAAACCGTTATATATTTAATGTGGTTGACGTAGCATCATCTTAGATTTAGGATTGTTAATTAGGGTTTTTCTATCGTTCAAATTTAAAAACAAAAAAATAAATAAATATCGATAAAAAGCCGTACAATCCAAGCTGAAATCTTTTGATGATAGTAGTATACTCTTAATAGCTTTCACGAATGATCATAGGCTTAGACCTTCCACTTTACTGGGTGGCTGGCTGGCCGGTGCTCTTTAAACAAGCAGCGGGAAGAATCTACACGTCCCTTCTGCGGGAAGGTAGAGTCTTTTACAAAGTCAAAATCATGAAGTCTTTTTTATAATATTATATATCATTCTTCCTTTCAAACCGTTCTTTTTCGTCGTGCCAGAAAGAACACGCATATAACGCCAAAATTCCATAATAAAGAAAATAACGCACTGTCGCCTTCGCCTTCTCTTTCGAAAGCAAAAAAAAGAGAGGGCCAAGCCCACTGAAACAAAAGCTCATTTGTGCTATGAATCGAATCAACGGCCGCTTTGAAGCACTCTCATATTCTCAAAATCTGGTGGTATAATGTTTCTGTGCACCTAGACATCAACATATGTTAGATATTACCTCTTACGTTGCCTAATATCAACACCAAAGTTTCACGGTTGAAAAGGAATATGAAAACAATTTGCAAGGCAGATAGAATAACGAATGATTACATTGGAATGAGGCACCCACTCCTGAAAGCAGAAAAGGGGAAAATTTAAAACTAGAACCAGAACAAATTGTTAAGTTATTCTCCATACACAGGGTGAAACTGCACCTCCATAGTTACTAATAACACGACGTGCCACACCTTAAAACTGATTAAAATAGAAATAATAATGTTAATATTTGGGAATAAAACAATATAGCTAGATTTGGTTTGTTGATTGGTTGATATATTTTGTTGATTGGTTGATATATTTTTGTTCAGATTATATTGGATATCATAAATACTATATATGTGAAATAATTTGTTTTTGAAAAAGAAATAATTTGTTTTTGAATAAGAAGATACAAATTATACTGTGCCTGACCTCTGTATCATGGCAATTTTTCCAATTTCTTTGTCTTACAAGTAACTAGGCCCATAAGGGCCGATAAGATGTATCACATTTAAACAAAGATGTAACTTCCTTTGTTCTTTATAATGAAAGATTGTTGGTTTTTCTTGCTTGAAAAAGTAACTGAAGGCAATATGAAACGAATTGCAATATTTAAGGTTTTTAATTTACATGGTAAATTCCAACTTCCAATTCAATTATAAATTTTTTAATATTTTGAAATTTTAATAAATATAGATATTTATTAGGCTTGTATGTTTTAATTTCTAAAACAAAATTGAGTTTACACATACCTATAAATAAACTACTAAACATAGGGTAACTTCCCACTTCGATTTTTGAATATTTTGAAAATTTAATAAATATAAGTATTCATTATAATTGAATATAGAAATTTAATAAATATAGAAATTTAATAAATATAGGTATTCATAGTTAATTTCGAAAAAGAAAATTGAGTTTATACTTACCTATAAAGAAACTCCTAAACATATCTTCATCTCGATCGCAGACTTAAAAAAAAATATCAATCATAACATTCTCCGTTGCAAATTTATAAAAAATATCACATATCAATCATAACATTGACCACTAAACAACTATCTTTATCTCGCTTGCAAATTTAGAAAAAAATGTCAATCATAACATCCTCGATTGCAGATTTGGAAAAAATGTCGATCATAACATTGATGAGGGTACTATTAGTGTTTTTGTTGTGCGCGGCAGGCATGACAAATATGATTCTGAGTGTCTGAAATTGGGGAATCATGGAGACAAAGGTACTGCCGTTCTAACTTATTAAGTATTAATTTTACTTCGCGGACAAGCTAACGAGTTGCGTTTGAAAAGGTAAATGGAATGTAGAAAATTGTGGAGAGAATTACTGTACATGGCTGCGTATTAAAATATAACGATCAATTCACACAAGTGGGGATTATCAAAAGGTGGAAATAAAGGGCTGTAATATTGGCAGACAGTTTGTCCAAATCGTCAAAAGAGGGTGTGACAGGGAGGGAAGTGTAGTGGTGTAACAATATTGTACAAGTGGGTTCCAACAAATTTCATAAAAAAGACCAGTTATGATTATCATAAGATAATATTTGGACTCGGTTAGTAGAATTTAAGAACATCATACAAATTTTGTTATTACGTTAATACTTAATTCCCTATTATTCTATGCTCATCATGAGAGCGAAATGTCATTTAAAATATCACTTTGGTGTGATTAAAGTAATTTATGTGAAGCCAATAAAGTACCATTCAAATGTACATTGGCTATTGTTTATCACAGAAACTGATTAAAGATAAAATTTCTAAAATATAATCTTTGTTTATCAGAGAAACTGATTAAAGATAAAATTTCTAAAATATAATCTTTCACACAACTTTCGAGAACAACTTATCTATCGGTGTTTCACCATGGTATTAGAAAATTTAAGATTTCATGTGGATAGAAAATAAGTGCGTAAGAAGGTATTTTACAAAACTCTCTTAATAAGTTAATAAAATTCCTTGTTTTAAAAATCCAAATCTTTTTATACATTTTTTTTATATTAAAGTTAAGCTTTCTTTACCAGAATTACAATTACAGAAAAAAAATTTGAAAAACAATCTATGCTAATATAATTTTGTAATGTAACAAAACATATTTATATTCATTTAATTTATTATATTTCTTTATTATTGTTTTATCTATTAAATATTTATTGTCTTAATTATTTATTATAATAATTAAAATAAGAATTCTCACTATGGGTGAATAGCATATGTTGGCACAATGTTGATGTTGCGGGCTGATCCCACTTCTTCCCAAAAAGTTTAAGAGGGTGGTGGGTGGCCAACCCTCCCATGCATCAAGCATATGAGTGCTTGTATTGACATTAATTGAGAAGGCAAGTTACCAACTTTATTCCACCTATTCCACCTATGTTGGTAGTGTATTCCTACGGTGTGTTTTATGTTGTATGTTGGTTTGTCCCCTGCTGCACATGGGATTTCTTCTGAGCGGGATTTCCTTTGAGCTGATCTTTAGCGAGTTGTGGTATATGTATAGGGAATTTAGTGTACATTCAAAATACTTTAGTCTATTTGCTCCTGTAACTTAGGTGTCCACTCCACACAATGGAGCTAAGGTGACTGAGCTCATCTTGAATTATAGAAAAATAAATGATGATGGGCCTAAATGGAACGTGCAAAGTCAGAGGGGGAACTCTATCACGCTCACTATTAGTAGTGTTAGCAAGGTTGTGCACTGGTCTCAGGGGTTCAATCTAGAATTGGAACTCACGATTGACACAATTGGGACATCTTTGATCATTCATCAACACTTCTGGACTCTCGCAGTTCGGATGCCTTCTTGCGGGGTACTCCATGTTCCATGCTTAAGAGGTTGTGCCAATTTACCATTCAACCACCCCCTCTGTTATCCTTGAAGAGGTTGGTCATTGAGTTCCTGACCCTGGTCATACCAGAAGAAGACAAAAAATATACCTTAATTTCATTATCCTACATTAGTAGTTGAAAAAACTCCGAGGGAGAGTGATGAAGGAGAAATAGGAGGAGAAATATGATTTCTTCTCTGCTTTGAATGACATCAAGCATGCCTAATGATACTAGCGATCTTGCTTAGAGAATTTGGATCCTCGGATAGCTCACTTGGAGAGCCATCTCTAGTGCGATGAGAAGCCTCTTGCCCATCCTCGTTCTAGTGCCAAGGATCCTGCTCGAGTGACTTCCTCAGACTCCTGATTTTCTGTTATGTTTTACAATAGAGACTCTGTTGGAAGCTTGGTAGTTGTTAGACTTGTTTATTTCCAATAGTTATTTTCTAGTAAGTGATCAATATATCTGGTTTCCCGTGTTGCAGATTGAGACCACTTATGGTGTTTTCAATGAAATCATGGACATATGGAAGTTATCTTTATATTTTGAAATTTTTTGCCCAGGCTCTAAATAGGGTACCCTAGTATATTGCGTGCATGCGGCTTCATGGGGTCCAATGGATGGGTTTGAGGTTTCAATTTCCCATCATCTGGCTACCAACTAATCAATACACTCTAGCTTATGAGGTAAGTGAGGATTGGTGGAAAGAAGTCATCCAAATAGATGGGTACAAGCCTCCAAGGATATAGATGTTTGCAAAATATGATCTTGCATAGCTTCACACTAATCATCGCAACTTGAACCCAGACTTGTGCAGGCGACGAACTACATGAGGACATGTAGTAAGGCTAGTTGGGGGGAGATGTTGGTAGCTAGATTTGCATACTTTTACTCACCCTTTTACCCTATTCTTTTTATCCATTTCATGCTAATAATGGTTAATCGATATCTTAAAAAGCACAAGTATACCTCTCGTCATGTCTTTATGGATTATTGGTCAATGAAGCATAGTCATAGGGGATTATTACCTAAGTGGCTTGCTAATTCAATTATTTTTGTAGATTTAAAGGGAGAATGACTAGAACTGTGATTCACTAAATGATGTTATCAAGCTGGTAGTGCTATTCTTGAATATTGGCTGCAACGGTGAATCAACCTTTCGATTGACACACTACTATATTTTAACATTTTGTTTCGTTCTGAAAACCACCATGTAATTAAGGGCAGACAATTTGTAATTCTAGGAGCTATATTATTGACAAATTGTATAAAGTAGAGTTGCAGGCTGTGAAAGACATCACTATTAAGAGTCGTTAAGGTTGCAGGAGAAATACTCTAACTTTGAATTTGTAACTACACACTTGTAATATTTCTTTGATTAATGACAAGTTGATCTTATGAGCATATTGTGATTCGTTGATCTCGCCACAACCCTGATCAAGGAGTTGGGCCCACTCTCCTAACCAGGTGCCACTAGATTATATGTGTTTTAGGTTTATTTCTGCAAATTTATTATTGATGTGAATGTTTATTAGTGCATTGTTGTGAGTTCTTATTGTTGTTACTCTTATTGCTATTACAGTTATCACTTGTCATTACTCTTATTACTGTTACATTATTGCTCACTGTTACACATTGATGATTTTATAGTTAATTTCACTACTGGGTAGGGAAACTATGGCCTGTACATACAATGCACCATAGCCTTAAAACAAAACTATGGCCTGCACATACAATGCATGATAGCCTTAAAACAATTGGTATAACCCCGGGTTGACAATATAATGTGGATTGGGTGAATTTCATGATCCATACTTTGACACCAATAGGTTGTTCAACTCCGGAGTCTGTAAGAACATCTTTGGACTGAGTTGTAATCAATATTAAGCTCTCATGATGGAGAAAATTTTGAACCGGCAGAAGTGCCTTTAATTAATGAGCATCATCTACATTATCTAGAATTACAAAGGAAAAGTAATCATATGAGATAACTCTATGCCTTGAGTAACGCTCTCTATTTGAATATTGATGTTTTTAAAGTCCTCAAGAAGCTTACTTTGCAAGAAAGGTAAAGAGCTACTGGCTACAGTTTCACTCACATCAAAGAGAAAATAGGTTCTATCGAAAGATAAGCTCTTCCTATTGATCCATTCCTTTGCTAGCATTTTCTTTCCAACTCTAATACCTAATTGCATTCCTTTGATGAGTTCCTTCGCTACCTAATTGTGTTCCTTTGATGAGTTCCTTCACTACCTAATTGTGTCTCAGAAAAGCTCTGATATTCTCCATGAAAGGCACCAATGATAGAAAATAAGTGCGTAACAAGGTATTTTACAAAACTATCTCTTAATAAGTTAATAAATTTCCTTGTTATAAAAATCCAAATATTTTTATACGACTTTTATATTAAAGTTAAGTTTTATTTAACATAATTACAATTACAAAAAGAAATTTGAAAAAAAATCTATGTTAATATAATTTTGTAGTTTAATAAAACATATTTATATTCATTTAATTTATTATATATCTGTATTATTGTTATATTTTTAAATTTTAATTTAACAAATATATTTTTATTATCAAGTATTTATTGTATTAATTATTTGTTATAATAATTAAAATAAGAATTCCAAAATTGAGTGAATAGAACATGCAGGCACTAGGTTGATGTTGCGGTTGAGCCCACTAGGTTGATGTTGGGTTGATATCACCACCCTATCTCTTCTCAAAACATTTAAGAGGGTAGTGGGTGACCAACCCTCCCCATGGATCAAGAATGTGAGTGCTTGTATCAATATTAATTGGCAAGGAAAGTTACAAACCTTATTCCGCCTATGTTTGTAGTTTATTCTCACTGCGAGTTTTATGTTGTCTGTTGGTTTGTCCCTAATCACAGGTGGGATCTCTTCTGAATTGACCTTTGGAGAGGTGGGGTATATGCATAGGGAATTCACTATACATTTGGAGTACTTTAGTCTTTTTCTCTTGTAACTTGGGGGTTCTCTCTAGAGAACGGAGCCAAGGTGCCCAAGTTTAATTTCTATTATGGAAAATTAAATGGTGATGAGCCAAAATGGTATGTGCAGAGTGACAAGGGAAACTCTATCATGATCACTACTGGTAGTGTTAACAAGGTTGCTCCCTAGACTTAGGGGTTTAATCAAGAACAAGAACTGGTGATTGGCACAACTGGGAACTCTTTGACCAGTCATCAACACTTGTTGACTATGGCGCTGCGGATTCCTTCTTGTGGGGTACTCCCCATTCCTAGAAATTTTGGTTGCATTTCTTTCTGGTTTGCTTTGTATATTTTTAGTTTAGAACATTATGATGTAGATGCGGTAATTGGTTTTTTGCTCTGAGGTTTGTAAGAACCTGTTGGTATTCCAACCCTATTCAGGAAATTTCAATTTCCATCTTGTCTGCCCATGCTTTCCTTCGATGCTAGCTCATTTTGAGTAACCTCCTCCCAAGCTTTTGTTAAGATCTTTTCCTAATATCCCTTATTTCTATCATCCCTTCCTCTACTCTCGTATATTGACTCTTGTGCTTTACATTTGGTATTGGCCTCCCCTGAGTACCATACCTTGACAACATTCAAACAGTCACAAAGGGAGAGGAGGGCCTGGGACCCAAGGAAGATCTCAAGCCTAAACTCATGCTTAAGAGGTTGTGCCAATTTACCGTTCAACCACCCCTTATGTCATCCTTGAAGAGGTTGCTCATTGGGTTCTTGGCCCTGGTCATACCAGGAGAAGACGAAAAAAATACCTTAATTCCATTATCCTACATTAGCAGTTGAAAACACTCTGAGGCAGAGTGCTGAAGGAGAAACAAGAGGAGAAATATGACATCTTCTCTACTTTGAATGGCATCAAGTGTGCCTTGTGATACTAGGGATCGTGCTTGGAGAGTTTGGATCCTAGGATAGCTAACTTGGAGAACCATCTCTAGTGCGATGAGAAGTATCTTGCTCCTCCTCGCTCTAGTGCCAAGGATCCTACTCCAATGACTTCCTCGGACTCTTGATTTCCTGTTATGTTTTACAATATAAGATATGTTGGAAGTTTGTTAGTTGTTAGACTTGTTTATTTCTAGTAGTTGTTTTTCATTAGGTGGTCAATATATCTGGTTTCTCGTGTTGCAGATTGAGACCACTTATGGTGTTTTCAATGAAATCATTGGCATATGGCAGTTGTATCTTGATATTTTGAAAAATTGATGTAACGCGAATACTAATTCACAAAAAAAAAGGAATAATAATCTAATTTTAAAATAATAACTAAGACATGAAATTACTAATAAATTACAATTTATATGATGATTATGATGATGGAGAATGTCAGACATACAAGCTGAGAGATTAATCAAAATTCTTTAAAAATCAAGTTCTATGTTTTAAAAGCATTAAAGAAACATTTTAATATCATCATAAATTTGTTGAGCTAAAAGGTCAAGAAGGTTGGTGGTGTGACACATATTTTGAGATTTAGATTAAATATGAGCATAAACTGGAGAATTTAAGATAAATTTCTTTTCATCTTCAATCCTCCTACCATCACAAAGGTGACCCGCTCTTTCAAGCCATTGTGTTTTTGGAATTGACGAACACTCATGAGAATTTATTCTTATTTTGTAATTGTTTATTTTCTTTTGTAAATAAGGCAAGACATAGAAATATTTTGTATTTTTGAGACTTAGGTTTCACCTCCTTATAATACATTATTTTCCTATCTTTGATCCATCTTAACTCCAGATCTATCATGTACAAATATTTTCTCAATTTAAAAAAAAAAAAGTTTTCAGCTTGATGAACTTGATTTCTTTTTGCACATCATAAAATCATACTCATTTACTTTATCTATTATCATAATAAGAATAAAAAGAAAAAATGGTATTAAAATATTTTATTAAAATGGACATGAAAATAATTTATTTAGGTTGAATATTGAAATGTCTTTTTCCTTTATTAGTCTTTAAAAATTCCACATTTTAACTCCACATTACAAGGTAATTACACATGTAGAATATATATATATATATATATATTTTACATTGAAATACTTTATTTATTTTATTTTTATGTATGTAAGGATGCCCTGGGGTAAAGGAGGTCATTAGAGGAAATTTCAACCTAAAAATGGCCTCCTAAGGAAATTTAATAAAATAATTGCGTCTTGGCTTGTATAGCCCAATATACGTATATCTGTAGGCGTACATGTTTAACATTTAACATAAACATGTGTAGGCATAAATGCTTAACATTTAACATTTATGTTGTATAACCCAATATACATATATCTATAGGCATACATGTTTAACATTTAACATAAACATGTGTAGGCATAAGTGCTTAACATTTAACATTTATATTTCAGCTCGATTAGAAAATAATAAAATGTTTAAAGAGCTGAGTATAATATTGGCTCGATTAATAATAAAAAGTAAAAAGTAATGAGAACAATAAAATTCAATTTTTTATACTGTATTTTTGTTTTGGGCATCTTAGACCCCCCAATTTAAATTAGAAATTATGTTCTCCAAAAAATTACATAAATAATTATAAGTTACATTTTTCAATTCTAAATTAATAATGGTTGGTAGACAAATCATCGTATAGTCTTGCTTTGGAAATCACTAATAAATTCACATATGAAGTGGATTTTGGTGGTTAGTAACCACTAGTAACTCTACACATTAAGAGTTCACATACAAGTATATTTTTTACATCTTATTTGTAAATACTTTCTTAAATTATGGTGGGATGGTACATATGTTATTTACTTTAGTATAAGTTATTTTCAAGTAAGTTATTTTTGAATGGTTTTTTAAGAATAAAAAATCACTACAAAAATATCTAAAAATCATGCATGAATATTACAACCATATCCATAAATTTTGGCATAAAAGGTGTAGTGGAAAATATCTAAGGTAGTTATCCACATGGTATTATATTGTGGAAAGGTTTTAGTAAGACCTTAAAGATATGGTGCAATAGAAAGTTGAATTTTTTAAATAATACTGAAAATTAAATAATTTTTTCAAATTTAAACATTATAATTTGCATTGGTCAATGCTAATCTAATAATAGCAATCAACAGACAAATCAATTGTTGGAGTAGACAAATCAATTGTTGGAGTCTTGCTTTAGTAGGGACTAATAATAGTTTCATAGCCATGTTTAAAATTTAATTAATAAGCACATAAAAACCTAATACTTACAATAAACTTACAATATAACAAGTCTAGATGACCATTTCACATATACACAATCCTTCAAAAAAAACTCCTAAAACTGTAATGCAAAAAAAACAACAAAAATTAACCGGTCTAATATGTCAATACAAATTGACTTATTCATTATGTCTGACTAATGACCTTTATAAAATATTACAATAAGGCCATTCAAGAATGCGCACATATAAACAATAAAATGCGAATACATGTAGAATGAAGGATAACTAACTAATCATCTTTAGACACACCCAAAGTAAAACCGAGTACAAACGGTCGAGTTGTCAACTTAATCATCATCACGAGGCAATAAGATTCAATGTTGTTAAACCCATTACAATTTATATAAATAAATTGAAAATATTTCCAAAAATAAATTAATTTCATTTAAATATTAAACGTTATAAATGGTTGTTTGATTTTTGCAAACCATTCTATTGATTCACCTTTTGACCATGAACCAAATACGTATCCTTTGCCTTGCGCCAGGTATCACAAAGCTGCATAGCTCCGCTCGTTTTGATTATTGAGTTTTAAAATTAGTAGATTAGATGTGTTTTTATGTATAAGATAAATAAAACAAATTTTTGTTAATTAATAGCAAATTTACAATACAAAATCTTTGCCAATAAATTTTTTTCAATAGCTTATAAACTTACAGGCTAATGAAAGTGCTGAACATAGCAAAAAGCTATTTTATGGTTTTATTGAAATTGTTGAAATTGCAACCCAACAGTTCACATAAAGCAAATTGTTGCAATATAGCACTGAAATTGCAGGTGCTTAGGGATTATTGCTACCGTAGTTACCCTTGAGCAGTAACCCTACACTAATTGTCTTTATTTTATGTGAAAATGCTAGTAATATTAATTTTACTTTCTTTAAAACAAGGATGAAAAAATAAAAGGGACACACAATTCTCAATATTCTTGTATACAAAATGTTAATTGAAAGAAAATAATGACACTAATTATAATTGGCTATTAAAATCAATATAATTATGTGATTAATTTAAACCATTTTTCATTTTATAATCACTAAAATTAAAAATTCATTTAAAAAAAAATAATATTATTAAAAATATATAAAAATGCAACATTATTAAATTAAAATTAAAAATATAATATATTAAAATTAAAGTCAAATAGAATGTTACTACCCTATTAACAATAAATATAAAAAAACGTTACAACACATGTACACTCATTACTGTACTCATATGTTACAATGAGATAGTATCATAAAAACTCCTATTCCACTTATCTCTAAAAATTTATAATTGGACAAATTGATTAGTGTATATAAGATTTGATTAAATATTTATGATTTGATTAGTGCAAATAAGATTTGATTAAATATTTATGTTAGATCTCAGAATTTTGTGATCCATATTGTCGATGAATGTCTTTTGGATTAATCACATTTTTAGGATTTAGTCGAAGTTTCGAACCAACTAATGTGGTTCATCCTCAAGACAAGGTGAAAACAATCATACAATATTTAAGAATAAATAGGAGGGATGCATCATTGCCCAAGGTTACAATATAATGGGTGTGGTTAACCTAAGATAATTAATGTATTGAGTTTATTTGATTTCTCCTTTACATGAAGTAAATTGATTAGACATTCCTTATAAAAAGTACTGATATAATTTTTTTTTAATGCCAATATATATAAATATGAAAATAACTTTACAATTTGTAAAAATAAATTCAGGTTTAATAAGATAGGAAATATTTAAATTATTTTATACTTCTTTACACTTTTATTAAGAAGAAAACATTTGATTTCACAAGACATCAACACAAATATACCATTAGAATAGAATCAAATGGATGGAATGGTTATCATGGAAGAGCCCATATTTATTAACAATAAATTCCACCAATTAGGTCACTATGTAGGTTTTTTTTTTTTTTTTTTTTCATTTATGTATTAACTAGGTTTATAGGAAAAGAATTCTAATAATATATTTTTAGCAAAAAATAAAATGATATAATAAAAAAATTGTTCTCATTAAAATGAATAACTAAATAATAATAATAATAATAATTATAATTATTAAAAATTACAAAATAACTTAAAAAACATCAAAAATCATATCTAACTCTAATGCCAAAGCAATGTGAATGTTGCTAAATGTATACACTTAATTTTTTTATTTTATGTTTTTTAATTGTGAGACATAATGCACAAAATATTGATTTCGTACTTATGTTAATGTGGTGAAATATATACACTTAATTTATTTATTTTATGTTTTAACTCCAAAAATAACACCACATTATGTATCTAATCTTAATTTAATACTCACCATTTTCCAAATAAAATAATATAAAACAATAATAATTTTTGTCAACTCAAATCGCATGACTTGTATGAAATTCATAGCATATGAAAATAGAGTACGATGAAAATAAACATCAAAGTAAACCTAAGCTTAAAAAAACTAAAATAGTAAAAAGAACCATAAATTACAGATCCACTTCATTAAATAATTTATTAAAAAGTATAAATTACAGAGTAAACCAATAATGAATCTACATGCGTACCACCTAATGTAAAACCCTCTACATGCATACTACCTAACGTAAAACAAAGTACAAATGGTCAGACTTATCAACTTAATCAGCACCGCAAATCATCATGAAACAATAAGACTTAATGTTGTTCAATCAATCATAATTTAGATAAATAAATTGAAAACATTTCAAAAAATTAAATTAATTTCATTTATAATGTTTTTTTCAACCATTATATTAATTCAGACTTTGACCATGAATCGAATATCCTGCCTTGCAGCATGAATAACAAAGCCCATAATGGAATACGTATATCCTCTACGTTGGGACACGAATAACAACACTGCATATCTAGCGTGATACTTGTTTTGATTATAGCAGATTAGATGCATTTTAATGTATAAGATAAATAAAAGAAATTCTATTAATCAATAGAAAATTTACAATACAAAATCTTTGCAAACAAAATATTTCAAAGGTTTACAACTTTGCATGCCGATGAAAGTGCAAAGCATGATAAAAAGCCATTTTATGGTTTTATTGAAATTGCTGAAATTGCAGCCAAAGGCTTCACATAAAGCAAATATTGTTGCGATATAGTACTTAAATTACATTTGGGTATGGATTACCGCTACTTTAGTTACCCTATTTAAATTGCATTTGGGTATGGATTACTGTTACTCTAGTTACCCTTCAGGAGTAACCCTACACTAGTTGTCTTTGTTTTATGTGAAAATGTTAGTAATATTAATTTTACTTTCTTTAAAGTAAGGATGAAAAAATATAAAGGACATATAATTTTCAACATTCCAGCATAAAAAATGCTAATGGAAAGAAAAAAATGATACTAATTACAATTGCCTATTAAAATCAATACAATTATTTGATAAATTTAGACCATTTTTTTATTTTATCATTATTAAAAATAAAACATCATTTAAAAACATAATATAATATTATTAAAAAATAGATAAAAATGTAATATTATTAAATTAAAAAAAATATAATATTATTAAATTAAAATGTACCATATTAACAATAAATATAAAAAGAGTTACCACACATATAAGCTCCTTGTACTCATATGTTACACTGAGAAAGTATCATAAAAATGCTTGTTCCATTTATTGCTAACAATTTATAACCGGGCAAATTGATTAGTGTATATAAGATTTAATTAAATATTTATGTTTTGATCAGTGTAAATAAGATTTGGTTAAATATTTATGATATAAGATTTGATTATATATTTATAAAGTGAAAAGTTATTACAATATTGGTTAATCTAACATGTTTAATGTATTGGGTTTACTGATTTTTTTTACATGAAGTAAGTTTATAAGAACTTCATTATAAAATGTACTCACATATATTTTTTTAATATCAATATATTTAAATATAAAAATAACTTTACAATTTGTAAGAATAAAATTAGTTTTAGTAAGTTTTAGAAGTATTTAAATTATTTTATATTTCGCAGAACAACACAAATATATTATTTGAATAGAATCAAATAGATGGAATGATTATCAAGATTGACCCAGTTTTTTTTTCATTTATTATTAGCTAGAAAAATAATTCTAATAATAGGTTTAAAGTAAAAATGAAATAATATAATAAAAAAATATTTCCCATTAAAATAAATAACTAAATAAAAATAATAATTATTAAAAATTACAAAATAACTAAAAACATAAAAAATCATATCTGACTGTAATGCCAAGGCAATGTGAATGGTGTGAAATGTATACACTTAATTTTTTTATTTTATGTTTTTTGATTGTGACACATAATGCATCAAATCTCGATTTAGTGGCGAAATATATGATGATGATGATGATGATGATGGCTAACGTCCGCTGAGACCAAACAATGGTTTAACGGACATAAAGAAACAAATTATTTATTTTGATTTAAGATTTTATTTCTATACTCAAAAAGCTTGGAGAGAAGCCTCGTGAGCTCACTATAATTTTGACATTGTAAAAGGCTAGGAAGGTCAGTATTGTAACAAAGATTGTGAAATTGAGATCTAATGTGGTTGTACTCGGGTCACTCTAAGAGGAAGTGGTTTTCCTCTTTGATGTTCCTATTCTCACATATATGGCAGATCCTTTCCATCCATGGCGTTTTAGGAACTGCCCAACGACCTGTTTCACTATGGAGCTCATGAGAATTCGTTCTAATCTTTGCTATATTAATTTTCTTCTTTGAGCTAGTTAAAATAGATAGATACTTTTGATCTTCTAGGGTGGGGTTGATGGCCTTCTTATAATAACTTGATTTTCGTTTAGCTGCTAAATCTTTCTCACACCACATTTTTCTTTGAACTTAGAAGTAACAATATCTTTAATGTTATTTATGTTTTGCAATGCATCATTTTCGTTGATCTCCCAATAGTTTAACCATGCCCTTGTGTCTTTATGCCACCCTCGACTGAGCCTTAGGTGCTTTTGTCTAGAATTTAAAGCTAGCTTAGGAAGTCTATGATCGTCTATATTATTGAGTTTGTGCTTGTACAATAGAAACCTAAGCATAGCTAGGCTCTCAATAGGGGAAAGACATGCTTCTATAAGGAGAATAGGATAGGGAGTATTACTTTTAATTTTCAGCTTATAAGTTATAAAACGCTTCTGGATTTGCTCAATCTTTCTCCATGATTCTCTGGAGATGTTGCAACCCCAAACCTCACAGCCATATAAGATAACAGGAGTGACTAAAGTTTCAAAGAGGAACTTCTTTTTATCCCACATTACGAGGTTTGCTATTTTACAATTATTTTCAAGACCAAAATAAGCTTTTCACCCCCCATTAATACTTTTCTCAATGCTATGGTTCCAGTTGAGCTTGTGATGAATATTCAATTCCTAGGTACTTGTAAGAATACACTTCCTCCAAGTTATTATTGTCATACATAAAATTAGCGTAAGTGTCCTTAGATTTGATAATCATAACTTTTGTTTTGTCAGTGTTAACAGTCATACCCATGGTAGAGAAGAAATCCTTAAGAAGCCTGAGTTGCTTATCAAGATCAGATGGGCACCTTGCCAAAAGAACAATATCGTCAGCATAAAGAAGAAAGATGACGACTATCCCACCTAAGATCGTGCCATCACATCCTGCTTCCTCTAAATAGCCTTCGAGCTTATCGATGTAAATGCCAAATAGGGTAGGGGAGAGGAGGAAACCTTGTTTAACTCCGATGTTACACTTAATATCTTTCCACCACCCCTCATTGCTCTTTAGCTTGGCAATTACATTCTCGTATAACCTTATAGCGGCAGCTCTCAACTCGAGAGGAACCTTTAGCTCTTATAATCTATTCCAAAGTTTGTATCTAGGAATCGTATCGAAAGCCTTTCTAAAGTCCACAAAGAAACAAAATAAATTTGATTTATCATTACGACATTCCTCCGCAATGATCCTAAGCGTAACAAGGTGGTCTGTTGTTGAGTGATGCCTTCTGAAACCTACTTGGCCTTTAGCCCGCTTACCTTCACTTTCAAGCCATATGGTTAACTTCTTTTCCAAAATACTACCATATAACTTGGCTAAGAGAGGGCTGATCATAATTTTTCGATAATTAGAGGGGTTATTTGTATCCCCACTTTTAAAAATAGGGACAATGAGGCTCTCAGTCCAAGGATTAGGGAACCCTTGCTTGACTACTTGACTAAAAAGCTTGTGGATGTGCGGGATGAGGACAGAACCTCCAATTTTTAAGATTTCTGCTTGGTAACCTTCAATGTCCTTAGCTTTCCCATTAGCGAGGCGATTAACCCCAAACTTAATGTCTTCTAAAGAGAAAACTTCTTTCGTGTGAGAAGGGTTTCCAAATTATCCATGACATTTGGAGATTCATAAAGCTTTTTAAGATAGGAATTCCAATCGTGAAGAGCAATTTTATTATTATCCTTAGTATTCCTAGTTAGAATCTGCCTCCGAAATTTCTTAGGAGCTACCTTAGAGAGGTGTAAGAGATTCTCCTGTCTTTGGCGAATGTACTGCCTCTTTTTCCTTTTAGTTAGGGCTTTGTATATTTTTATCTTGTCCATTTTAAGAGATTCATCAACAGCTTCCTTAATTTCTCTCCTCGCACTTTTACAATCTTTTTCATACCATGGATTGGTTTTGCTATTTCTTTTATTATTTGAAACTTCAATTGAGAACTTGTTAATAGAATATAAGAGGGTTGTAGTAAAATTATGATAGAGGTCTTCTATGTTGTCTATACTAGATACAGGAGGCAAATTAGTTTTAATTCATTTAGAAAGAGATCATTTTTATTTCTATCAAATATTAAGTTCTTTTGGCTGTAAGTATTATTTTCAATGGGAACTCTATGCATGACAAAATTGAGAGTTATAAGTAAAGGCCTATGATCAGAGTCAGGTTCGTGGTCGTTTAAGATGTCAAAATTTATTATTTAATTGTATAATGGGAGATTGGAAATAACGTAGTCTACCACGCTGCTACCAAGTCCATGGATGTAGGTCATCTTGCTAGAATTGGGCCACTTCTTTAGTCCGTTGCAAATTATGAGATCCTGAGCACTACAGAGCTTGACTAGCTCGGACCCAAACAAATTTTCCCCGAGGCCTTTAGAGCTCCTTTTGTACCTGCTAGCCAGAGTAGGGTCTTCGTCTAACCAAAGAGGATTAGGGTTGGAATGATTGCTTAGAATAATAGCTTGGTTGTTTGAAGTTCGAGCATTAAATTCACCTATTAAAAGGCTATTACTGTCATTCCTGAGGCTAGAAATATCATTCTCTAAACCATTGTAAGGGTTAGTTTTATCTAGATTCTTCTTCTTATAGAAGTTAGAATTAATGGGGGGAAATAACATATTGCTACGTAGGACTTTTTATTATTAATGTCTTTGATCTCTATCCAACTATATTGGTTGTGAGGGTCGTTTTTATAATCCTAACATGGGGGGAGATGTTCTTCTTAATGTAACAAGCTATTCCCCCAATGCCTCTACGGGAGGATCACTTGTTCCACGTAGACCATAGCGTAAAGCCATCTATGTTAGGGACCTTAGATTCTTCGTGCTCCCAAGTTTCAACAAGAAAAATAATATCAACATCATTTGAAATCCAACTTAGCTTGGGGCCTTTGTTCCATAGGAAGCCCCGACAATTCCAAGAAAGGATCCGGAGCATGTTTAATTGCTATTGATTACTATCTTTTTGGTTTCTATCTCGAATAAAGGCTTTTCTATTTCTGATTATTGCCCATTTTCCTTCCTTTCTAGCTTCTTTTACCTTTTGAACCTCCTTTCTTAATTCTGCTTGATCTTCTGGAATGAGATCTTCATTTATGAATATTCCTGTTCCTTTTAGACTTGAGGTTTTACTAAGTATGTCATGCTTATGATCAGTGGAGTTCACCTTTATGCGGATTAGTCTTCCTTTATTCTCGGTTAATTTCCCCAACCTTGTTGCTTCTGTGAGACACACTGTTTCAATTTGTAATCTATTATGTAGTTATGTCTGGGCTAAGGCTAAAGTATCCTCATCTACTTCCTCTTTTAAACCGAATATTATAAGGTTTAAGGCTCTTTTGTTACGTTCGTGGTCTAATTCTATTAATTTTTTCATTTCATCTTTAACTGGTTTGATGTCTAACTTATCTACCACATTATTTAGGGTGAGGCGGCTATTAACTTTTTCTTCTAGTTCATTAATCATGTCTTTCATTTTAAGACTCTCTAAAGTATCAACATCTCCTTGTTGGGATGGTTGGTTAGTATCTTGGTTTTGTTTTTCTATAACCTGCAGTCTAGTCTCCATTGCCTCCATTTTATTCTCCAGTAGTTCTATTTTATTTTCTATTTGTTTGTGGATCGTGTCTTCAACAGATGCAAATTTATTTTCCAGCATGGCTTCTAACTTTTTTTGTAGCTTGGCTTCTCTTTCTTCTCTACGTTTCTCTAAAGACTCTATATACTCATAAAGGCCTTGTAGAGTAACTGTGCTAGGTCTTCCCTTGGTAATCTTTGGTAACTGTGGTGAAATATTCATACTTGAAATTATATGAGCAAATATGTATTAGAAAAAGAAAAAGATAAGGAATGTGTGCACCTGATATCAGCAAACCTGACTGCAGATCGCCCGTCTGCCCTTGGTAATCTTTGGTAACTGACTGTAGATCGCCCATGCCCACCGCAGCCCGCAGACTGAAGAATATATGCGAAGAATATATAGAGTACGTTTTTAATTCTTTCACTGAGCCTTAGAACTCTTTCACTGAAGAATATATGAGAAGAATATATAAAGTACGTGTTTAACTCTTTCACCGAGCCTCAAAACTCTTTCACCGAAGTATATATAGAGTACGTGTTTAACTTTTTCACCGAGTCTCAGAACTCTTTCACTGAAGAATATATGCGAAGAATATATAGAGTAAGAATATATGCCAAGAATATATAGAGTATGTTTTTAACTCTTTCACCGAGCCTCAGAACACTTTCACCAAAGAATATATAGAGTATGTTTTTAACTCTTTCACCGAGCCTCAGAACTCTTTCACCGAAGAATATATGCGAAGAATATATAGAAAATATTTTTAACTCTTTCACCAAAGAATATATGCGAAAAATATATATACACTTAATTTAATTTATTTTAGATTTGAACTTCAAAAGTCAAGTGTATCTAATATTATGTTAATACTCACACCTTCCCGAATAAAATAATAATAATTTTTATTAACTTAAATCGTACACTCCATAAATTTGTGGGCATGTGTTCACGGGGAGCATTAAGAAAGTAGACATCAAGGTAAACAATTTATCAAACTGAAGAGTTTGAGTTTGGTTCAGAGGGAGCATTAAGAATGTAGACATCAAGGTAAACCGTTTATCAAATTGAAGCGTTAAAAAAAGCCTAACGCAGTAAAAAAAAAAAAAAAAAACATAAAGTACAAACCGTCAGAGTTGTCAGCCTAATCACCGCCACACATGATCAAGAAACAATAAAACTCAATGATGGTCACAATTTAGATAAATAGATTGAAAATATTTTATTTATAATGTTAAATGTTACGGATGGTTGTTTGCTTTTTGTCAACCGGTCTATTGTTGTAAGTATGGTATAATGTTGATAAGAAGAAATCTCCAAGTGTACTTAATGTAATATTGTACCCGTATATGTATGAGTATGACTTGTGCATGCCCATGCAAATCAGGTGACATATTTGTTTAATGTTAAGTTCAAATGGATGAAAAACTAATTTGTTTTTTATAATTATAAAATAAATGGGCAAGTATTATGATCTATTTTAATATTATTTATTTATTATATTTAAAATTAAATAGATAAGTATTATGATCTATTTTAATATTATTTATTTATAATATTTAAAATTAAATAGATAAGTATTATGATCTATTTTAATATTATTTATTTATAATATTTAAAATTATTTGAGATATAATTGGTTTAAGTTTTATTCTATAATGATTGTTATTTTAGCGATTCACCATTCTATGTGATAACTCTTTCATATTTTTTCGTCATAATTTTTTGTTGTATATTTATGTCATTATTTTTTAGATTTTTTTATATTTTTTATCAACTTCATATGAAAGAATTAAAAATAATTCGTATAGTATGAGCAAGAAAGCAAGTACAGATATATCGCTTTGTTTACATCATCCTCTTCGTAAAGAAAGCGATATATCTTTTATGGCCACTTAATTTAGGTAAAATATTTGAATGGCGTGATCTGTTGTAAGAAGTGCTCAAAACAATAATAAAATTGTAAGATAAATTATATGAAGATTTGTTTAACATTTTTTTTATTGATTTTTTTATTGTAATTAAGCATTTTATGGTAGGTAATGATATAAACATAGTTACCAATCAAACGAGAACTATTACCTTAAAACCAATTCTCGAGCCCAACCTGAAAATAAAAAGTGTTGATTCTGCATCACCAATTTGTTTTCAAATTCCAACGATTTTTAAGCATGACATTGAATTTAAAATATCACTTCTTTGAAAAACCTTAAAATTCCAACTATTTTCAAGCATGGTGCTAAGAAAAAATACTTACAACTCTTTTCAACCATAGCATTAAAGATAAAATATCATGACATAGAAAAACATTTAAACCTTTACAATTTTTCAACCATGGAATTAAAACCAAAGACTATGACTATAAAACAATCTTAAGTTTTCAAAATATTTCACATATGACATTATGGAAAAAATTTATGACTAAAAGAACTTTAAAAATGAATACTTGAATGAAAAAGTTATTATACCAAGAGTATTTTTTTATTATGCTAAATGTATAGCGATTTTAAAATCTTCGCCTAAGACAATTTGATATATTGCAAAAAAAATTTTAAAATCAACTATCAAATTGACACCCAGTGTAGGTGAACTCAACCCATTGTAATGAAAAAATAAATACCAACCATGAAATTGACACATTGTGGGACATACTCGATTCATTATAAGAAAAATTTAAAATCAACAATCAAATTGCACATAATGGGATTGGGTTGCTAGAAAAGCATCAACACGAATCCTCCAATATATATATATATATAAGAAAACAAAAGTTCAAATATTGAAAAGAAAAATACAAAAGAAAACAAAACATCAAATATTGAAAAATTAAAAACAATGAAAAAAAACATAATTAAAAAAGAATAATAACAAGTCATAAAAAATAAAAGATATGACAAAAGAAATCAAATATAAAAAATATATAGAAATGACAAAAAAAAACTATAAAATGTAAAACAAATTAACCATACCATGTAAAATTTAAAAAATAACAAAAAAATAAAAATAAAAGTAGAATAAAATAACAACAAATAAAAAAAACAAATAAATGAATAAATAAACAATAAAAAATACAGAAATTACTACTACAACAACAACAACAACAACAACAATAATAATAATAATAAATTTCTCGGGCCACCCCGAGGTCCAACTGGCAAGGGGTGGCATGGGGATGATTCAGGACAAATACAAAAAATATATAAAAGAGATTAAAAACCACAAAAATGTAAAAAAAAAAACCCAAAATGAATTCATAAAAATGAAAATTCTAAATAAACTATAAAATAAAAAACAAAAAATAATATATATATATATATATATATATATATATATATATATATATATATATCTATATATATATAATTTAAGAAAAAAAATGTTTTCTTAAGTTAAAAATAAAAATAAAAAATAAAAACCTCATTAAAAAAAAATTAAATAATTCCCCAAAAATTTAAATAAAAAATGTCAAATCAAAATAGAAATTAAAATAAAAAATAAATTAAAATTTTAAAATTTTAAAAATATTTAAATTAAAAAAAGTAAATTATATAAAAAAAATCTCGCCACCCGCCACTCCTTCCGCTGCCCCCCTCTGCCCCACCGCACTGCCACCCTCCCTCTCTTCCCCTCCCCATCCTCCTTCCTTCCCGCCTGAACGCAACCCCCCTCCCACGCTTCTCGCTCACGCCATCCTCCCCTCTCCACCCCATAATACCCCCGCCTCCCTCGCTCCCCATCCACCCCCACCCCTCCCATTCAGCCCTCCCCGCCCCGCTCGGGTCCCTGACTAGTGGCCAAAGGGCCGCAAGCTAATTCTAGGAATCAGCTGTGGTCCTTTGGCCGTTGTTGAGGGCCCTAGGTGGGTCGGGGGGGGGGGGACGGGGTAGGTGGGGAGCGAGGGACGGGGCGGGGATGAGATGGAGAGGGAGCGGGTGGGCAGGGAGTGACGGACAGCGGGTGGCATGGGACATAGAAGGAGTGGGCAGGGCGAGCGAGAGGGGGTGGGGACGCGGAGGGAAGGAGGGTAGCGGTGTGCTAGGCCAGAGGTACAAGTGGCGAGTGGCATGATTTATTTAATTATTTTTTTTAGTTTTTAATTTTTAATTTTTTTTTTTAAGTTTTTATTTATTTTTTTAATTTTTAATGTTTAATTTTATTATTATTATTATTATTATTATTAATGTTATTTTTATATATTTTTTTATTTTAATTTAAAAAAATCCTAGATTTTTATTTTATTGTTCATCTTTTATTTAAATTGTTTTTTTTCCTTATTTTTTTTGTTTGGTAATTATTATTATTATTTTTTTTATTTTTTATTTTTTACCTTAATGAGAATGGTTTTAGGTTTTTTTTTGGTATATTTTATTTTTTCTTGAAATTTTGTTTTGTTTTGTTTTTTTTTTAATTTTCCTTTATTTATTTTTTATCTTTTGACAATTTTTTTTTTTTTTTTTGTCTTTTCCATTAATTTTTTATTTTTAGAAGTTAAGTTTGATTTTTTTTAAGTTGTTGTCTGTTTATATATATATATATATATAAATTTTTATTTCATTTTTTATGTCATGTTTTTTATTTAATTTTTATGTTTTATTACTGACGTGAAAATATGCAACATTTAAAGAAAAATATCCAAACTTAGTACATTAAAAAATGTAAAGTGTAAAAAGTAAGCTCTCTAAACAAAAAAGGTTGATGCTCATCAACACTTTTCAAAATCAAGATGAAATCACTAGCAAAAAAAAAGTTCATACTTGATACATAAAAAAAATTAAAGTGTCAAAAATAAGTCCTCTAAAAAAATGTGTTGATGTTGCATCAACACTTATCAAAATCAACATGAAGATCACTAACATTTAAAAAAAAAAAAATGTTCATACTTAATACATAAAAAAATTAAAGTGCGAAAAATATGCTAAAAAAAAAGTGTATTCTGAATCACCATTTTTCAAAATCAAGTTATTTTTTGCTATTCCAAAAAAACAAGTACTAGGTAATTTTCGTTTTTGATCGGTATTCCCTCATTATTAGTGGAATTATCCTATAATATTAGACATAAGGTTATATATATGTATAACCTTACGTCTAATATTATAGGATAATTCCACTAATAATGAGGGCCAATTATTGGTACTATAATAATATTATAGTACCAATAGTTATAATATTAATTATTGATACTATAATTGGATCCCAACCATATAATATTATATTATTAACCCGATCATGCTTGCATTTAGTCATGATCCTACATTTTGACATAATTTGGGGGCATTGAAGCTCATCAGAACTAAGTACAAGTAACCGCCTTTTATATCAATGAAAGATTGTTGTGTTTTTCACTTGAAAAAAAATACAACCTGTTGTGACCAAAAGAAAACTTGTTGCATAATTCCTTCCTTGAAAGCTTCAAAACCCCCAACAAATTCTAACAAAATTTTGTCAGAGTTTCCAATACAACCAATAATTTTTCCCTTTAAAATACAAAATGAGGCCAATATGTAGGGACATAAAGCCCAAGACTCTCCCCTAAACCATTAGTGGTATTTTGAAAAACCACCAAGAAAATTTACAAAAACATTAGCCCCTTGAATTTCGAATGCTTACAAATTGTTATATAGTCTAGAAAGTCTCGTCAAGTTCTGTGCAATGTCTTGGAGAATAGCCTTGAAAAAGTGGCTCAAATCTCACGATAGCAAACACAAAAATGGATGAAAAAGATTATAGTCTCTCCCTTGCAAGCTTATTGTCACATCTCTTACTTTATCCACCTATATATATGGATGGATAAATTAAGAGATGCTACAATAATATATAAAATCTTAAATCAAAATAAATAATTTGTCCTTTTAGGTCCGATAGATCATTATTTGGTCTCAGCGGACGGTAACCATCATCACCATCATCATCATATATCTTTGAAGAGCATTCATAACTATGCTTAATTGTATCAGGCATTTTGTGGAAGAACAGGGTTTAAAAAAAACACCACTAACATGTTAGAAAATAATTCTCATATTTATTTCTGGTTATACTTTAAGTGTTACTAGGAAATGACAAGTTCCAAAGTATTTCCTTTCAATTTTCATTATTCCCATATGTTGTGACTCCCTATTAACATCACATACCTAGTGATTTTCCTATATATTTACATGGTATTAATTTATGATTCTATAACATCACTCTCAAACGGAGGGTAAAGGGAGTAATGGTATTCAACACTTAGTTCGATTATGGTCTTTAACCATGTAACTATGACTTGACACTATGTTACCCCTTTTGTATTTCCCACGTATCATTTTAGTAGATTGTGGCACTTAAACCATTGATATCTCCACGTAATGTTTTCATGTATACCCTTTATTAATGTTTCCCTGTGCGGTCACGCCTAAGGAACAGATTGCGCTAGTATTTTGGTGCTACGTCCACCTTCTTCATGTGACAAGAAGGTGACTCTCGGGCACTGTTCTATGGCTTCGATGAGTGATAGGTGGATCGACGGTAGGGATCGAGCCATCCCAATCCTAATTCGATTTCCTTACGGTTAATGTAGCCTGATGGTCTGCCAGAGTTGTTTCATTAGGTTCCTTAGACGTTATGAGTGTTGGTGGCCTTTAGAGGTATTATGTTGTCAATTTTTCGAAGTGTTCTCCCATCTGGCATATGTCCAAATCTTCCTCTGTTATGAATACATTGCATCACTTATGTTGGGGTTTACTATATATAACGTATTGCTTTGAAAATTTAATGCTGGTTAATTCTACTCATATTTTCATTGTGGTTGCTTCCAAGGTAGAACGTTTCCCTTTTCTAGCATGTTTTCTATTGTTTTCACTTGGCTTCGTGGTCTAAATGTTTCAGGTATGGTTTTCCATGGCTCTTCCTCTTCACTTTGCTCGATTGACCTTTTCTTGTTCTCTTCATAAACGTTATGAGTTGAGTGCAATAGTAATTTTTTTTTTCTTTATGCAGGATTTATTAAAATATGCCATGGGTTTTGTCCCTTCCTCTACTGGATTTCAGTAGTATACTTACTCGTTTTTCTTATACAAAGGTATTATGATTAAGTTACCTACTAACCCCTTTGGAAGTTGACCCAAATTCCCCTATTTGAGAGTTTTTGTTACATTAACATATTCTATCTTGTTGAGATTTTCAGTTTTATTAAAATAGGCAAAAATCTCAGTAGGTGACAACAATCTGATTTAGTTGCTATATTAGCTCTATTTTGTTGGGAGTGAGTTAATGCATCTTATATTTGCTATATGAGGATTTATGAGGCAGTTAGATCCTCTTAGCTATAAAACAGGTGTCCAGACAGATTGGGTGGATTGTGTGAGAGTTTGTGAGGAATTGAATTATCATGTAATCCCCCTTTTGATAATAAAATTTTGCCGATGCCTATGTTTGGTGGACGTAGCCCAGATTGGTTGGGTGAACCACGTAAAACTCCTGTGTCTCTTATGTGATGTGTTTTATCTGCGGTTGCTTGTCTTTTATTTAGCTGCACTAACTGCTCCAACAAGTGGTATCAGAGCATGTTGGAGGCCTGGCGCAGCGGAGGTTATCAAGCACACAACTGTCTGCACGCGGTGAATAGTTACGGTGAAGTCCCAGTTCTATAAAGCGTGCGGTGTGGCTGTAGCATTGTTTACGGTGTGTGAATATGCTCCGAACGTATTGACAAAGTCTGCTGGAGGAGCGCGCAACGTTGGAACTGTTAAATCTCTGATAATACAAGTACGATTACAGAACGCCGCCAAATTGCTTTACATTTGATATCTCAAGATTTAGCGACACATATATTGCTATTTCTTAACTACGAGCTGGACACACAATGTTTGGCCAAAGCAAAACCTTTGATGCGGCTGTGATTGATTCACATCAAGCACCGTGATCGATTCGCATGATATGGAGCATTTAGCTTGGCTAAATCTTTGGTGAATGCGCATGTCATGATCTTGGAGAGATCTGATGGACAACTAGTTTTTTTTGAATTCCACGTGATATACGCTGGCTGCAGCTTCATATCGATTGCTGATGCGTATTGGTTGCGGAGGATACGTTTTGCTGAAGACTGCAGATCGGTGGCATTTCTTTCCAAGCGTAAGTTCTGGGATCTGCATAACTGGTGCGTAATGCGTATTGGGGCGTATTAATTGCCAGCGTAAAGACTATTGCCATTTGCAACGTGGTGAGTGCCACCGTGCTGAATATTGTGGTGAATGCCAGCGCACGGAGGTGGACAGGCGCACTGTTTCAGCGTTTTTTGGAATGTATTTCATAGAATCTGCTGCAACAACCAAAAACAAAAATTTTGCGGTTGGCGCATTTCTATTATAAACAGGAGCGCCAATAACCAGGATGGCGCAGATCCGATTTAATTAAGTGTGCCCGTGCACCAAGTTTCAGATTGGCGCGGGATTTAAAGGTATACACGCGCCAGTAATAATTACTTACACCATTTTTAAATTGGAGTGGATCTTCTGCTCTTGAGCAAGCGCCAAGTCCCTTTTCTGGTGTGTATTTTTTGCTTCCGGCGCGGGTTTGTGTTTTTCTTCTGCGTGGGCAACGTGAAGCACTGGTTATTTTTTTGTTTTTTGGTTAAAAGACTGCCTAATTGTAAGCTGAAATTCAGACAGCAAAGGGGTTTGTTTTTTATTTATTTATATGGTACAATAAAGCATAGGCATTTGCATATATTAACTTTTTTAAAAAGTTGGAATTTGGAGATTCTTTGATCTTTTAAACGAGATGGCGAAAACTCAGAGTGCCCGATTTGAAATCGAGAAATTTAATGGCAAAAACAATTTCGAGATCTGGAAGGTAAAGATGCATGATCTTCTGGTACAACAAGGCGTGGCGAAGGCGTTGTTGGGCAGATCCAAACTGCCTTACCCTGTGACAGACGATGAGTGGAATGAATTGGATGGAAGAGCCTTGAGCGGTATTCGACTGTGTTTGGCTGATGATGTTTTATTTAACATAGTGTCAGAGAAGACTGCTGCTAGTTTGTGGACGAAGTTGGAGAAGCTGCATATGACAAAATCCTTGACAAATCGGCTTCTCCTGAAGCGGCAGCTATACTGTTTGCGAATGAAGGAAGGTACTTCCATTACTGATCATTTGAATGTTTTTAATACTCTAATGGTGCAATTAGAAAGAATAGTAGTAAAGTTTGAATCCGAGGATAAAGCCATAACTTTATTGTGCTCGCTGCCTAAGTCGTGGGATCATTTTGTTACTTCTATAAGTCGTAGTTCATCCGAAACCATTGAATTTGATGATGTCGTCGGAGCTTTGTTGTCTGAGGAGATCAGGAAGCGGTCGAATGCTGACACCTCTACATCAGAGGAAATGATGGCTAGAGGTCGTTCTAGAGAAAGACGCTCTGGTAAGTGCAGCGATTCGCGTTCCAAGTCCAAGGGGAAGAAGAGTAAAGTAAAGTGCTGGTTCTGCGACAAATCGGGGCACTTGAAAAAGGATTGCTGGAAGTGACAACAGACTTATAATGAAGCTTCATCGATAGAAAAGAAGGAAGCAAATACGACTGATACAGGTTCAACATCTGGTTCAGGTATGAGCGACGAAGTCTTATCTGTTAATTTGTCAAATCATGATCAACATTGGTTGCTATATTTTGGTGCATCAAACCACATGTGTATTCATAGAGACTGGTTTAAGACATATAGATCAGTGAATGATGGAGTCATGTACATGGGTAATGATGTCACATCTAATATTGTGGGAATAGGGAGTATACAACTGCAAATGTTTGATGGGACAACCAAAATGTTAACTGATGTAAGACATGTACCAGATTTAAGAAAAAGTCTAATTTCACTGGGGGCACTTGACACAAATGGATATAAAACTGTCATTCAAGGTGGAGTAATAAAAATTTACAAAGGTATTTTACTAGTAATGAAAGCTATGAAAGTAGGAAATCTGTTTCAGTTAGAAGGAAGAACAGGGTCAGTTCATGTGTCTACCGTGTCTGAACATGACAGTAGTTCCATTCGCCTATGGCATCAAAGGTTGGGCCATATGAGCGAAAGAGGGTTAAAGATTTTGGCTGATCACAAGTTACTTCCTAATCTAAGGTCTAGAAAGTTAGATTTCTGTAAACATTGTCTGTTTGGCAAACAAAGTAAACAAAAGTTTAAAACAGGCAAACATACTAGTAAAGGAATACTTGATTATATCCATTCAGATGTTTGGGGTCCAGCACCTACGACCTTGTACGATGGCTCGTCGTATTTTGTATCGTTTATTGATGAATTTCTAGGAAAGTGTGGGTCTACATGTTGAAAAGGAAGTCTGATGTTTTTACAGTTTTCAAGCAGTTTAGAGCATTGGTAGAAAACATCACTGTTAGAACTATAAAATGTTTAAGAATTGACAATGGTGGTGAATTTACTTCCGAGGAGTTTGACAACTATTGCAAGGATGCAGGAATCGAGAGACATAAGACTACTGTTTATACTCCTCAGCAAAATGGAGTTGTTGAATGCATGAACATGACTCTTTTGGAGAGAGCAAGGAGTATGCTGAGTAACGCTGGTTTGCAGAAGGAGTTGTGGATAGAAGTAGTGGCTACAACTTGTTATGTGATAAATCGGTCACCTTCGACAGCGATAGGTTGCAATATTCCTCAAGAGGTATGGAAAGGTCACCCTTGTGATTATTCTAAACTCAAAGTGTTTGGTTGTGATGCATATGCTCTAGTGCCTAAACATCAGCACACTTAATTAGATCCGAAATCAAAAAGGTATGTCTTTTTTGGGTATGGTGATAGAACAAAGGGATTTAGATTGTGGGATCCTACTACCCGCAAAATCATCATCAACAGAGATGTAAAGTTTGATGAATCCTCTCTTCTACAGTTAGATGTAGATAATAAATTGAAACAGGATGATGTATCTGATTTCCAGCACATTCAGTTTGACATCAATTCTAATGATAGTCATGATGACCATAGTTCAGATTCTATTCATGAACAGGTTTCAGAATCAGATTATGAACAAGGTTCAGATGTAGGTCATGAATAGGTCTCAGATGGTGATCATGAAGAAGTTCCTACAGATGGTAGTCAGCCAATTCTGGAAGCACCAGAAACATCCTTAAGGAGGTCTACGAGAATTAAACGCCCTCCTAGAAGGTATGATGATTATGTTACTTTAGTTGCTTTGACCGCTAATGATGATGAACCTTTGTGTTATCAGGAAGCTGTAGAAGGTTCAAAGAGTGACAAATGGAAAGCAGCCATGAAGGAAGAAATGATGGCCTTAGGTAAGAATGGCACATGGGATCTGGTTGAACTTCCCAAAGGCAGGAAAACTGTGGGATGTAAATGGGTTTTCAAAGTGAAATGGGGTGTGAATGATACAGAGGACAGATACAAAGCGAGGCTGGTTGCAAAAGGGTTTTCTCAGAAAGCAGGCATAGACTTTCATGAGATATTTTCACCAGTTGTTAAAATTGTTTCAATTAGAATTGTGTTAGCGTTAGTTGCTTTGCTTGATTTAGAATTACAACAACTATATGTTAAGACTGCGTTTTTACATGATGATTTAGATGAGGAAATTTATATGGAACAACCAGAAGGGTTTGTTTAGCATCGCAATAAGAAATTTGTCTGCAGGCTCAAGAAGTCATTGTATGGTCTGAAGCAGTTGCCTCGACAGTGGTACAAGAAATTTGATTCTTTCATGTTGAGTCAAAAATATATAAGAAGTGAATATGATCATTGTGTTTACTTTAAGCAGTTAAGTAATGGCATATTGATTATCTTAGTGTTGTATGTTGATGATATGCTTTTAGCAAGCAAAAGCATTGAAGAAATTAACAGGTTGAAGACTCAGATGGCAAGGACATTTGATATGAAAGATCTAGGAGCAGCAAGACAGATTTTGGGCATGTAGATTTTCAGAGACAGGAGCAATGGTAAGTTGTGGCTATCACAACAGAAGTATATTGAGAAAATACTTGTAAGATTTGGTATGAACAATGTGAAGCATGTGTCAGTCCCTTTAGCTTCCCATTTTAAGCTTTCTTCCAGTTTATGTCCTAATAGAGATGAAGAAAAGGATTTTATATCTCGAATTCCATATGCCAATGTAGTAGGATGTTTGATGTATGCGATGGTTTGTACTCGACCAGATATTTCACATGCAGTTGGGGTTGTCAGCAGGTATATGGCAAATGTGGGTAAAGAACACTTCTCAGCAGTGAAATGGGTGCTTCAGTATTTGAGAGGCACCAGTAGTTATTGTATTACTTACAATAAGAGTAGTGAATTTGTTTGTGGGTATGTTGATTCTGATTTTGCAGGTGATTTGGATAAAAGAAGGTCAACTTCAAGGTATGTCTTTACTCTTGCAGGTGGAGCTATTAGCTGGATGTCAAAGTTACAAAACATTGTTGCTTTATCCACTACTGAAGCAGAATACATTGATGCTTTGCATGCTTGCAAAGAAGCGGTTTGGTTGAAAGGTTTGCTTGGTGAGTTTGGTAGGTTACAGGACAACATCAAGTTACTTTTTGATAGTCAAAGTGTAATACATTTGGCTAAGAATCCAGCCTATCATAGTAAATCAAAGCATATTCCTATAAAGTACCATTTTGTAAGATAAGTTATCACTGAAAGGGCAGTCTCTCTTGAAAAGGTGCATACAAAGGAAAACTGTGCAGACATGTTCACGAAACCAGTTTTGTTAGAGAAGCTGCATTGGTGTTTTTCTTCTCTTGGCTTGCAGAAAAAATAAATAATAAAGAAATAGGGCATCAGGCTAATTGTTGTCAAGGTGGAGACTGTTGAGATTTTCAGTTTTATTAAAATAGGCGAAAATCTCAATAGGTGATAACAATCTGATTTAGTTGCTATATTAGCTCTATTTTGTTGGGAGTGAGTTAATGCATCCTATATTTGCTGTAGGAGGATTTATGAGGCAGTTAGATCCTCTTAGCTATAAAACAGGTGTCCAGACGGATTGGGTGGATTGTGTGAGAGTTCATAAGGAACTGAATTATCATGTAATCCCCTGTTTGATAATAAAAAAATTTCGATGCCTATGTTTGGTGGAAATAACCCAGATTGGTTGGGTGAACCACGTAAAACTCCTGTGTCTCTTATGTGATGTGTTTTATCTGCTGTTGTTTGTCTTTTATTTAACTGCACTGACTGCTCCAACATACCTTTCGAGGGTTGTTACGAGATTTAATGTCTATAAGGTTCTTCTTGTCGTGGCGGAATTCTACGTGCAGGATTCTCGTTTCCCTTCAATCCTTGAAAGGCAATATTCATCCTTTAGTTCGGTTTTCTCTTTCCTTTTCTTTTTTATTTCTTTTATCAGTCCTGACTATTGGTGAAATGGTTATCTAGACTAATCTCAGTTGGATTTCCTGTATGCTTGTAGGTATTTATCATTCCATTGGTTTACAAAGTTTGGTTTTTAACCCCGTGAAAGGCGTTCTAGCACTTCTGATGACCGCCTCCACACTTGTAATGTTTCCATGTTGATTCCCACTTTTCTAAATGTACATGCCTTTGAAAATTTTCTACATCATCGCTTTAAAATTATTTTAGGGGTCGAGGAGTGTTGTAAACTTTTGAGCATTTATCTGGGTTATATATTCCTAATGAATCTATTGGAAACTTATTTTTAATGAGGCAGAAATTCGCCTTCATCATATAGATTAGCTTCAATTTTATATTATAATAGTGAGACCCCTAGTCGTATCTTGGCTATATGGTTTGCGACCCCTTTTGTGAATACTCAAATTATTGTTATATACAGTACATTTACTCAATTCCAACCTGTGGATATAATTGGAATGTTATAAGGATACTTAATTGGAACTAGCCAAATTTATCTTGACATCATACTTAATTTTTGACTGTGCTTTTGAGATAGTATAATGGTTTACATTTTGGAATAATGGTTTACATTGCTTTTACAGTATATTTTAGGGCAATGGTGTAACTTTGTTTTCTGTTTGAATTACATGTTACTAAGGTTAATTTTTTCTACACACTCATATATTTGTCTTCTTTATAGCACTTCTGAACATTGTTTCCCTACTGTTGAGAAATCTAGGGCATCGTGCATTTGGTGATTTCTCTTCATTAGTAACCGCTTATGAGTGTTTTTACTTTATTAACATAGGATATTATCTTTGCTTGAGTTATTAGTGTTCTTTTTCATCAAACAGCTACCAATGCATGCAAATAAATAGATAAGAGACATAGAATGTAGGTTATGAGTCAGGGCCCAAACTTCTCACTCTTTGAGAGGAAAACCCACATAAAATCTTCTTATCGAGATTCCAATTGATGAATACCAAGACTAAGACCGTTGACATATTAGCCAGTCCAAAACCAACACATTAGTTCTCTATTCTTCTTCTTGACCCCTCTTCCTCTTCAACCTTCTTCAAATTGAGATCATCTCTTCAACGAACTGTATTTATACTAGGCATGGCATCATAACATGTCAATGTAATGTCAACAAAAAATGACACTGGAACATCATTGAAATGCAGTGATACATCACTGAAGAATAACTCCTTAAAATCACCAAAATGTGGCCTTTATAAACCAACGAATTCTGGTTCCTTGACCAACCTGTGATCTACTACTGTGGCACCGAGATTCTTCTTCTGAAATCTGAAATGTTGTTCCTTTACTTGTCACTACCACTATGATCCGAATTACATAGATGAATAGAACTCCTTGAATGCTCGCCAAACTATTTTGATCTATTTAGAGCACTAAAAATTATACTCTAACACATACATCATAATCTCAAAGATAATCCACACTTCCTACTATTCCTATACACCCGAAATCTCAGTGACATTTGAACTTAACTTCCTATGGAAATCCAAACTTGTTGACTCTAGTAAACATCTGAAAATCTCAGAGGAATATGAACTTTGAACTATGTTTAATGCCAAATGTATTCACGCCTATATATAGTTATTTTCCCATCAGTGTAATCTGACTTTACATTTCAAATAGATGTGTCACCATATATGAGTTTCCTTTCTATTTTGAGGCTGACTTCAAGAGAAGGAATACTGCTTGTCGTTGGAGGGCTTTTAGAAATTTTCATAGACTCATATACATTGTTATATCCTAAAGAAGGGTTATTCGTACATGACATTGACTCTTTGAATTTAATGACAAACCCTAAGGCTCTCAATGCGAGCCATCTAAATAAAATCTCTTGCTTATGAAACCCATGAAGCAAGTCTTACAACAATAATTATATTCTTTTTTTTTCATCATTTACAAATATCATAATTACGTGTTGTTATGAAGATGGAACCTAGTTACACTTTTCAATAATCCCTCTTAACTAGGGAGGTATTCATAATGGTACATAGTCATTCTCAATCTGAGGAATTTATCATAAGAAGAATCATATTAGTAATCCATCTAGAAATTTTCATAGACTCATATACATTGTTATATCCTAAAGAAGGGTTCTTCATACATGACATTGACTCTTTGAATTTAACGACAAACCCTAAGGCTCTCAATGGGAGCCATCTAAATAAAATCTCTTTCTTATGAAACCCATGAAGCAAGTCTTACAACAATAATTATATTCTTTTCTTTTCATCATTTACAAATATCATAATTACATGTTGTTATGAAGATGGAACCTAGTTACACTTTTCAACAATCCCTCTTAACTAGGGAGGTATTCATAATGGTACATAGTCATTCTCAATCCGAGGAATTTATCATAAGAAGAATCATATTAGTAATCCATCTATCTAGCATCATATGGACTAGCATGATCACATAGCAAGGCCTTGCATAATAGATCTATCCACATGATCAGAGCACAATGATGGTGAGAACAATGATTCATAGACACCATAGTCATTATCTCTCAAGGTACATACTCGACCCGGGTGTTCACAGAGTATGACCTACTTTGGACTATTCTTATCTTGGATAGTCAATCCTAAAAGAATATCAGTCCATGACTAATCTTATCTTGGATTCCCTGTCTCATCCTCAAAGAGTATCAGATTCGAGATGATTACCCAATCCTCCATTCTAGTTTCCTAGGTGAAGACTAGAATGATGTGTCTATCTCTCCCTCTCATTTAGGGAGGACATATCAATTCCAACAATGAAATGTACTCATTCCTATGGAAGTAATGTACCTAAGATCCCTCTTGGCTTAGGAATTTCCAAGTTTCTTTGAAGTAAGAAACTTGTTTTTAGGCTCCCTCTTAATTAGGTACTTACAATAGCTCCTCAACTAGCTTCTTAAAGAGCTCCTTCCTTCGATGTCATGAATTTTTTTGTCAAGGAGTCTTCATCTTTTATGGCTTTTTCATACGGCATAGACCATCCATCACTTTCATCCATGGGTAAGCCATGTCATTATTACTTTCATCAGAAAGTGATTTATTAGTCTTCATTTGGTCTTTCTTCATGTCATGTTGCCTTCTTCATGTCATATTTTCTGGAAGGATTTTACATAATCCTATATGATCCTCTTAGAATTCATCCATAGTTCTTCCCTTGTGAAATCCTACATAAGCTCATCCAGATATTTGTTCAAAATAAGAAATGAAAGCTTAAATTAGACTTACATTTATGATGGTATTTCAACATGACATCTTCCTATAGGTATCAACATCCTACATTCATGTTGACACATTTCCCAAAGATATCCATTATTAAGGTTGTCCATATTTTTCAGACTTCTATTAGAGTCTTCATATATTTTCGAAATATTTCTTAGTAAAATATCCTGGTCTTTCGGATTTTGATTTCCTTTACCATGTTTTCATATCTCATGGTCTCTTCCTTCCTTCCTTAACACATTTCATTGCCAACAGCTTCCATTCTGAGTTCCTCAATTGTAGTCAATCGCTTCATACTTCATATGAGGACATATTATGTTGATTTTATCTAGTGTGACCCATGCCTTCCAACAACCTTTCATAGGAAGATATTCCTTTCCTTTGATCATTCTTCTCAAGATTGAGCAGTGATCCATGTTACCTACAACCATACAACATGAATTTATAATATTTAATACAAACATACATACCTCATTTACCTTACATCATCTAGGCTTCTTTAAACAACTTCCTTGATTGAAAAGAGTTTCAAACCCTTGATCTGCTTCATCTCTTATGTCATCATACCATCATCCTATGAATTCCACAAGTTGGAGTTCCTGGTGAAACACTTCACTCTCGATTGGTGAACCTTCCGATGAAGATTCCATCAATGAGTCTTGAGGATCTTGCATATCCTTTTCCAACAGATGTTTCCTTTTGATGTGTGATGATCCTTGTCCTGGATGATTTCTTCCTTTCCTTTAGTTTCCAATGACGTTCTCAAGAGCTATATCCTTCATAGTTGATTATCAGACATCCTTCATTTTTCCTATGGTGATATCATGAGCTCCTACTTCTAATGTTTTTCTTCTTCCATGGACTTCCTTCTTTCAACTTTCTCCATTTCTTCAGTGAAATGGACTTCTTCTCTATCCTTCTTGTTATTTCCCTTCTTGAGGTTAGGACAATATTTCATGTAATTATCATAGCATTTAATCTTAGCTATTTTCTTCTTTCCTTTAATTTTTTCCCCTCAACCTATCTTCTTCTATATTGCATATAACCCAAAAGTTTTTTAGTGGGATAGCCTTATTATCCTCATAGATATTTGTTACGTTGTTCATCAGTTAGTGCATGAGGATTATCTCTCCTAGATCTTGCAATTGAGATCCTATGAAGATAAACCTTTATCCTTTGATACCTTCAATTTGCGTAGATCAGATATAAGTGATGTGACCTCCTTTATCATATCTTTAGAGAATAGTTCTACCAACTTATCATATATATCTCTTTGATGTCTCAAATACTGCTATATGAGGGGACCTTTCATAATAATCCCTTTCCATGTATTCAGAGGAGACCTTTTCATTGATATGTTCAATGCCTTCACTTTCTTCAAGGATTATATTTTTCCTCCCTTTCCATGCAAGGATTTTCAAAGACACAACGAGCTTATAGATCTTCTTGCAAAACAATCATTTTACTATATTAGATTATAGGATGAAATATACTTACATGAAAAGTGAATATGAAACCTTTAACTTGATCACTTTGGTGGTGGATGAAGAAGATGTATTAGAGCCCCATTTTGGATGGTCTTCTTCTAAATGAAAAGCCCTTCTTCAATACGAGATATTTCACCCCTTATAATGACAATGCCTTTAGATCTAGATCCCTTTGATGATGGTGATTGATGAGGATGTTTTGATGCTTCTACAGATGACGTTTTTTCATGGATAAGTGTTGGGTTGTGTTATATTCTTTCCACTACTAGCCCATGTAGTTAATTGGGGGCTTAGACAGGGGGTAGAGCCCCCCCTTCATTGTGCTAATTGCGTAGTGTGGGAGTCACAGGGGGTTTGAAGGGTGCAAGTAACCCCACTCTATGGGGTCCGGGGTAGCACCGCGGGAAATTTTGGTTTTGGACCCTATGTTAGGTTAGGTGGACCTACCTATGGTTGTGTGCATAATTTTCACACATGGTTTTCGACGTGATGGTTTTCGGTCTATGGTATTGGATGCTTCGACATGTATAAATATGTATTATAAAATTGAAAGGAACATAATAAAAAATCAAGCTGGTAGTCCCGGTTTGGGATCCAAGGGAAAATCTTTGTGTATATGTGTTATGCTCTTGCATTGTTTATTTTCTGTGTTTAAGAATTCGTATGCAGGTAATTTCTGTACAGGGTTAAAACCTACAGTAAGGAGGGTATCCTTGCTTCAACGAAAGGGAAATTTCCTTATTTATTTTGAAGATGATAATTCCTTCGCCTCTTCAAGATACTTCTGATATTTAGTAGTGAATCAATGCAGATAAAAAATACTTCTAGGATCTCCAAGATGATGTGATCTTAGTCCTAGAAATGCTTCTCCATGCTTTAGGTGACCTTTATTTGTATATCTCCTCATCTTAATGAGGGTATTTATGGTCCTTTTCTAAAGACTATAAGATCCAACACTCTTGCTGGTGTATACTTCTAGTTTCCTTGATATGTAGATTTATTCGCCTTGAGTAGAAATAAGGCTTTGGTCTTGATTGATGATCCAATACATATTTTGAAGTAGAATTTCTTCTTTAATCTAGGTTTTGATTCTTCAAAGTATATCTTGAATTTAATTTTATGTCTTTCAATATTTGTTTAATGCTATTATTGAAACTTGATCCTTGAGAGTCTCTTTGACTGCATGCCCTTTTCTTGACTTTGACACCTTAGCTCTGATACCATGTTGAGAAATCTAGGGCATCATGAATTAGGTGATTTCTCTTCATTAGTAACTTCTTGTGAGTGTTTTTACTTCATTAAATTAGGATGTTATCTTTTCTTAAGGTATTAGTGTTCTTCTTCATCAAACGACTACCATGCATGAACATAAATGGACAAGAGACACAATGTAGGATATGATCTAGGGCCAAAACCTCTCACTCTTTGAGAGGAAAACATGCAAGAATTCTTCTAATAGAGATTCCAATTGATAAATACCAAGACTAAGACCCTTGACCTATTAGCCACTCTAATACCAACACACTAGTTCTCTATTCTTCTTCTTGTCTCATCTTCCTTTTTGTCCTTCTTAAAATCTCTTGAGCAAACTATGTTTATACTAGGCATGGCACCAGAACGTGTCAATCTAATGTACCCAAAATATGCCCAGTGCAGAAACATTAAAACATAGTGTTACGTCACTGAAGAATAGCTCCTTTAGTGCATCGAACTATGGCCTATATATACCACTGAACTGTGGTTTCTTAACCAACCTGTGATCTACTACTTTGTCACTGACATTCACCTTTTGAAATCTGAACTGTAGTTCCTTTACTTGTCACTACCTTTGTGATTTGAATTACATAGGTGAAAAAAACTCCTTGAATACTCACCAAATTGTATTTATCTATTTATAGCACTAAAACTTCTACTCTAATAGACACATCCAAATCTCAAAGATAATATGCACTTTTTACTATTCCTATACACCCGAAATCTCAGTGACTTCGAGCTTGACTTTCTGTGGAGATCCAAAGTTGTTGACTATAGTTGAGATTTGAAAATCTCATAGGAATATTAAATTTGAACTGTGTGTAATGGGAAGTGTCTTCCCACCTATATATATTTGTTTTCCCATCAATAAGTTGAATTTGAATTTTGGATACATGTGTCTCTGTATATGAGTTTCCTTTCTGTTTGAGGAAAAATTCAAGAGTAGGACTAGTGCTTGTCGTTGCAGGGCTTCTACACATTTTCATTGACTCATATACATTGTTATATCCAAAAGAATGGTTCTTCATACATGACATTGACTCTTTGACTTTAATGAAAAATCCTAAAGCTCTGAATGGGAGCCATCGAATTAAAATATCTTTCTCATGAAACCCATGAAGCAAGTCTTACAAGAATAATTTTATTCTCTTCTTTCGTCAGTTACAAAGATCATAATTACATGTCATTATGAAGACCAAACCTAGTTACACTTTTCAACACCTACAACTGTATTCTCTTGAGTTTCCAGAAATTCTAGTGTTCACTGTTAATTAATTAACTTTACTGTCTTGAATGTGTATTCCTAGGAAGAAATATCGTCAATTAATTTCTAATGTAATTTGTGATGCATTCATTGTTCTCTGTTATATACATTTCTTCACCAATTTAAAATTACATCTACTCTATCATTCATTTATTCTCAACTATACCATAGTAGGATTTCCCCAAGGTTGTCAGTGTAGTAATTCGATACTTTCTATTTTTGACCTACTCTCCTACTTACAAATTTCTACTTATAATGTATGAATGATAAACATCGTCCTCTTACTACCTTAAATTTAGAACTAACCTTTATTCGAACGAGAGCAATATTCTAATATAACTACGTTTTTGTTTTTAAAAATTATTTTGGTTGACTTGATTCATATATCTCTCAGTCTTCCCTGACCAATCTAGCATAATGAAAAAGAAACTATCACATCCATCCAAGCTTTCTTGTTATTTTCTGCTTATCAATAATTGTCTCCCTATCATTTTCTAGGTGCTACTAGAATTTATAACATTTATAAGAATTGTTAGTATTTAAGTTCCTACCTGTCTTAATAGTTTAATAGCTTATAGATTTAGTGCATGTTGCATGCAATTAACTTGTCGATGGAGCGAACTCATGAGCTCAAACAGTTAATCCAAAAATTTCCTATCCAAAATAAATAGATAACCTTTGTAACTTAACTGTATTAATTTTCATACTTTTCATTTATATTTTCTCTGGAATAAAGGTTCATATTCTAAGAAAATCTGTAATAATAATCTTGTAATTACATGGAAGTATTTTCACAGTTTGCATGTACGAAGTACAAACACAATAAGTTTATCTATAACTAATATTGAATAAAATGGCATTACTTATTACTTGAAACACAAAAGTGCCTTTATTCAAATTTTCATAAACTATGAATATATTATTTTCCAAGTGAGAATGATAAAATAGCTGGGACTTCCATCATAACATCAAATTCAGAGTACAAATATAATTCACATTCCTTGAAAAGTGAAAACATGATTTATTGAACCATCATACATTTACAAAACGAACAAAAAAATGAAAATCTAACTGGTAATTCCTATAGATAGAATACACTTGAGAATAGAACACTTTCACCATGCTACCATAGAACTTCATGCCTAAGTTCACCCTCGAGCGGAGATTCAGTTGCCAAGGTATCAACAACCTATATTAATCCTTTCAATAGGTATTTTATACCTTTCTTCAATGATGTATTCTTCCTTTAGCAGCGTCCCTCTTTTGTGGTCTTCCAGAACCAGTTGCCTAGACCATTTCCATAAAATCTCACTTTTATCTCCCACGATGCTTTATGCTTATCCCATCTTAGAATTTTTCTCCAACTATGAAACTAATGGATTTTTTTTCTCCCATCCATTAAGCCTATCTATAATTTCTTCTAGATGTATTATCATGGAAGAGTTATCTTAGATAAAAATATCATATTCAAGTGTCTTATTTTAAAGTGTTTCCAATCTCATTTATTTAATGATAAAACATTTATCTACATAAGTATTTCACCACATTTCATGGCTTTTCTGCCATTCATAATACTATAGTTGAGTCTAAAAAAATAAAAATAACAATAATCATAATTTAGTAGCGGAGGGATGCCACACTTATCGGAGCAACTAGAGACCTACAGTCACATGGATGTAGGCTTGTACACGTGAATGGGGATTTTTTTTTTTGTGAAAAAATAACTTGAATCATCATTTGGGCACCTAGAGTAGTTGATTAGCTCCTAGGGTTTGTGTAGCACGTGAGGGAGGTCTATAAAGTGTGTGTTTGTTGGTTCCACTTCCTTAAGGTGATCTACCAGGTTGAATCATATCAAAGTAACTCTTCGTCACATATTTACCCCGATGGATCCTTAATCTTGGTAAGTGTGGGAGGAGGACATTAGATTTTTCACCTGAATAATTGTTGTAGACCATGAATTACATGACTATAATTATTCCACATATCTCATAATTATCCTTGAGGATGCGATAATAATTACAAATTATATAATTATTATCTCATCCCGACTCCTTGAATCCCTCAAGTGTGTAATACTCAAGCTGAGTCCACCCTGAATTGTGCATTGCGTAGTCCCAAAGCTCAGTCCTGAACCTTGACTCTCCGATTTTTTTTTGTTTTTTCTTTTTTACTAATTGGTGCTTATAATTGACTAGTAACTCAACCCAAGTTGTTCGAGAGCTTCCAAAGCATTTGTTCCAACACACAACCAATATATATACACCATTGGAGAGAACCATAATAAACAAGTTTTTTATAGTTATTTATTTAAAATTCTTATTAAAATTGTTAATGTATTAATTTACAAATTCAAAAATATATTTTGGTATCTACAACATATCATAAAGTTAAATTAAAATCTAAATGAAAAATTGTTCATTATTTGATTTCTATTAAGTTTATAATTCAAATTTTTTATTTAAATTTGTCCAATTTTAATGAAAATAAATATTATGATTTCAAATAATGTGTACATTCCTTAAATTATGGATTTAAAATTTGATATATAAAGACAACATGGTTGTGACAAATGTCCAATTTTAGTAAATGTGTAGATATTTTTGTGCGCATGAAAATGTATGTGTTAGAGGCAGAATTTCTGTAAAAACGTAGACAAAGAAGAAGAGAGAAGGTAGAAAGGAGAAGCCCTAAAGAAGAAGAGAGATCACGAATAGAGCCATAACATTTCCTTTGTAAACATAAGTTTCTAGTGAATAGACTTTATATTCTTGTGTTGTCTCCAATTCGAATACGTGTTTAATTCCTAAGAGAACGAGAGTGAAATCTTATTTGAATAGTGGAAATGGAGATTGCTAGCTAGAGAGTGCTCGAAGGGTAGCGACTTAAAGAAAAATGGGAATTGGATCAACATTCCACATCAGTGGAAATGCATTCTCCCATGGTTGGTAGAGGTACATCATGGTAATTTATAACCCAATTCCATAGGCTCTAATTTACCTATTGTTGCTTTGCGGGGATACATTATTGTAATGTGAAATATAAGCTTAAGGACGTCCACTTGAGGTTTAGTCCTTCCTTTGCACCAAGAGGAAGAGAATCAATAATTATTTAGTGTTTCCAGTTAGAAAATAGAGAGAAAGCAAAGAGATCCATTAAACACAACACCAAACACAGTATGTCTAATTGATCTCACATACATTACATATGTAGGAATATATGATATTTCTAGATCTGAGAATGATGGATCTAGATTACTAAAAATAGCTAATACACCTATTATCCTAGGAACTCACACAATACAACTTAGGACAACTTAGAAGACATGGAAGCATTACTTCCAACACCCTCCCTTAATGCTTACATGTAGAAAATATAAAAATCCCATATTATAACAATAACTAAATCTTTTTTAGATTTGTCGAATATGGTCATCCTCAACACCCACATCCACTTTGGAATGTTGCAAACACTGCTCTTTCACTACCAAATCTTCAAACTGTTAGTTGACCTCCATTTAAAACGTAACCTCCTCTCACCATCGTTGATGAACTTTGTAGAATTGATGCTTCTCAACCTCCTAGAGTGCAACAGATTAGTCTCGATACTAAACCATCCTATGGAACTGCCACCATCTGTGAATCCACAGCCCTCTAGAGCCTTCATCAGTTATCTAGAATAGCATTCTGGATATAGAATGTCTTCAACAGACAATTCTACAACTTGACCTTATAAAATAACTTATATTGACACTCCCGGAGCACGACGAGTCACACTAGATTGACCTTATTAAGAACCTGTGACTAATGCTCCCGAAGCATGATGGATCCCATTAATTTGTTGAATAATTGGCATGTTCTTTGTGGTTCTACCTCATTTGATTTCTACCGACAACTTTTTTTTTTAATACATACCAAGTAATCATCACAACTTTATTTCACGCACCATAAAAACTTTTTCACCACAAAAAATTTACCATAAAAAAAAATTTGATCTTTAATCCTTTATGTCTCCTTAAACCATGCACACATTGGTCTTCTCTACTGGATTCCTTTAATAAAATCAAACCTTTAAAGAAAATGAATGCACCATAAAGTGAATACAATATTTAATTATTCCATTCACTCTGATGCCCACTGCAATTTACGCCCTCCAACGAGATCAAACCTCCATATAAATGAATTGTCCATTATTGATACGTCAGATCTTCTCCATGCGTCATTCACTCCTCATTGAAGAACGATTTCAATATTTGCTATCACCGTTGTCCAGATTTATAGTTGAAGAATTCACAACACAATAGAAGCGATACTTTAGCGGAATTCATTATGAAATCCTCAACTTCACCCTTATTAACGCACTTGCCCACAATTCCATCACAAATCTGGGTTCCGAAGGAATCAGTGTTATGCCATCAGGTCTCATCTTCAGCATTTTGTGCATCTGACCTGAGATCATGGTTTGGCATCGAATGAGCAGAGCCACCCATTTGTTGTGAACGCAATCACATTGCAGCAGAAGCAGCACAACAACAAATCCCTTTAGATATCGAATTGTTTGCAGTGGCATATGGAATCTTTAACATAATATTTTTCTTTGAAAACTCACAATGGATTAGCTCAATACTTGAATAAGAATTCAACATAGATATCATACTTCAATAAGCATTCAACATACAAATCTATAAAACCCAGCACTACCACACTTCCAATCTCACTCAAAAATACGCTGAATAGATATATAAATGAAAAATAATATAATTACTCACACAACACAATTTCCTATTCTATTTTATTCACAGAGAAATAATATTCATTGATCTACCATATTCCTGGCTTTTTCGTGAGGGAATTAAGTTAGATATAGCTCTGATACCATATTAGAAAATAGAGAGAAAACAAAGAGATCCATTAAACACAACACCAAAAATATTGTCATGGGTTACAATGGTCCTAGGAACCAGAGGATATTTTCCTCTAGATGATCTCCTTCATGCCAAAATTATGAGCGATTTCAACACAACTATGATGAAGGCCGAACACAAAATATGCAGAATATGCAGTGCATTCTATGTGCTCATTGTACATTGCATTAAAAATACAACTACAAAGACAAGATTATGGTAGTACAAAATAAGACTCAAGGCCTATGCACCAATCACAATTTAAATAAATAGAATTACATTGTTATTAAAATTTCAAGTCAAAAATTGATTATTTAAAAGTTAAAGTTCAGGGATAATAAATACACTTATCACGTCCTTTCATTATTTATGTTTTCTTCAACACTTTAATAAGTAGAAGTAAAAATGTAAATATGCAGACTGCACAAATAGGAGTAAAAATGTAAATGTGCAAAATTTACATGCACCAATCACAATTTAAATAAATAAAATTACATTGTTATTTAAAATTTTAAGTTAAAAGTTGATTATTTAAAAGTTAAAGTTGAGGGATAATAAACACACTTATCATGTCCTTTCATTATTTATGTTTTCTTCTACACTTTAATAAGTAGGAGTAAAAATTTAAATATGCAGACTTCATAAATAAGAGTAAAAACGTAAAATTTAGTGGTTACCACCAGCTAAAATTTATGCAACTCTTTGCTCCTTAGCAAAGAATTAATTTTTCACTTTCATATATCAATTTGCAACATCAATTTGCAAGTTTGTTTTTTGATAATTTACTAAGTTAAATGTTATAAATGGTTGTTTGATTTTTGTCAACCAGTCTATTAATTCAAAATTTGACTATGAATCGAATACGTATATCCTTTGCTTTGTAGCAGGGATAATAAGTTCCTTCCTGTTCTCGAGGAACGATAGTCTTCGAAAGGTTGTTGTAAGTATGGTATAACGTTGATAAGAAAAACCTCCGCGTGTACTTAATGTAATAGTGTACCCGTATGTATGAGTATGAGTATGACTTGTGCATGCTCATACAAATCAGGTTAAATATTTGTCTAATGTTAAGTTAAAATGGATGAAAAACTTATTTGTTTTTTATAATTATAAAATAAATGGGTAAGTATTATGATTTATTTTAATATTATTAATTTTTATTTATTTATTTATGAACATTTAAAATTATTTGAGATATAATTGGTTTAAGTTTTATTTTATAATGATTGTTATTGTGGTTATTCATAATTCTATGTCATAACTCTCTAGTAATTTTTCGTCACAAGTTTTTGTGGCATATTTATGCCATGATTTTTAGATTTTTTTAGATTTTTCATCAAATTCATACAAAATAATTAAAAATAATTCTTGAAAATAGCTCATACTCAAATAACATATTACCATAAACGCATAAAAAATGGATACAAACAAGATGTAAACAAATTGATATATCTTTTCTTACCACTTAATTTAGATAAAATATTTTAATGGCATGATGCTTTGTAAGAAGTGCTCACAACAATAATAAAATTGTAAAATAAATTATATGAAGATTTATTAAACTTTTTTTTATTGATTTTTAAAATGTAATTAAGCATTTTATGGTAGGTAAGGTTATAAACATAGTTACCGATCAAACGAGAACTATTACCTTAAAACGAGTACTTGAGCTCAAAAACCCAAAAAAACATGAAAAAACAATCTGAAAATAAAAAGTGTTGATTCTACATCACCAATATTTTTTCAAATTCCAATGATTTTTAAGCATGACATTAAATTTAAAACATCACTTCTTTGAAAAACCTAAAAATTCTAACAATTTTCAAGCATGGTGCTAAGAAAAAATACTTACAACTCTTTTCAACCATAGCATTAAAGATAAAATATCACGACTTCGAAAAACATTTAAACCTTTACAATTTTTCAACCATAGAATTAAAACCAAAGATTATGACTACAAAACAATATTAAGTTTTCAAAATATATAATGCATTAAAAATGAATACGTGACTGAAAGAGTTATTATACCAAGAGTGTTTTTTTTAAACACTAAATGTATAGTGATTTTAAAATCTTAGCCTAAGACAACATGATACATTGCAAAACAATTTTTAAAATAAACTATTAAATTGACACGCATTGTAAGTGAACTCAACCCATTGTAATGAAAACATAAAGACCAACCATGAAATTGACACATTGTGGGGCATACTCAATTCATTATAATGAAAAATTTAAAATCAACAATCAAATTGCACATAATGGGATTGGGTTGCTAGAGAAGTATTGACACGGACCCTCATATATATATATATAAAAGAAAACAAAAGTCCAAATATTGAAAAGAAAACAATAAAAAAGTACAAAAGAAAACAAAAATTCAAATATTGAAAAAACTAAAACAATAAAAAAAACATAATTAAAAAAAATAATAATAACAAGTAACAAAACATAAAAAAATATGACAAAAGAAATCAAATATAAAAAATATATAGAAATGACAAAAAAAACTATAAAACGTAAAACAAATTAACCATACCACGTAAAATTTAAAAATTAATTAAAAAAAATAAAGGTAGAATAAAATAAAAACAAATAAATAAATAAATAAAATTAAAAAAATTAAAAATTACAACAATAAAATAAAATATAACAATAATAAATAAATAAATTAAAAACTTAAAAAAAAAATTCCGTCGCCACTTTGAGGTCCAATTGGAAAGGGTGGCAAGGGGACGATTGTTGGCAAATATCAAAAAATATAAAAAAAAGAATAAAAAACCATAAAAATATAACAAAAAAAACCAAAATCAACTTGTAAAAATGAAAAATCTAAATAAAAAATAAAATAAAAAACAAAAGGAATATATATATAATTTAAGAAAAAAACATTTCTTTAAGTTAAAGAAAAAACATCATTTTAAGAAAAATTAAATAATTCCCAATAAAAATAAAAATAAAAATAAAAAATTGAAAAATTTTAAAAATATTTAAATTAAAAAAAAAATTAAATTATATATCCAAAAATCTCGCCGTCCACCCCATTGACACCCTTCATCCCTCTACCTCACCCCACTACCACCCTCCCTCTCTCCCCTTTCCCATCCTCCTCTCTCCCCGTCCTACCCTAACCGCCCTCCCACGCTTCCTACTCACCGCCTCCCTCCACTCACCACCCCATCCTACCCCCGCCTCCCTCGCTCCCCGTCCACCATCTCCCCTCCCACTTAGCCATCCCCGTCCCGCCCGGGTCCCTGACCAGTGCCTAAATGGCCGCAAGCTAATCCTAAGAATTGGTGTGCAGCCCTTTGGCCATTATCGGGGGACTTGGGTGGGTAGGGAGGCATAGGGTAGGCAGGGAGCGAGGGACGGGGGGTGTAGTCAGGAGGGAATGGACGAGAGGCAGCGGGTGTGTGGGGAATGATGGAGGGGGGGTGGGATGGGACCCAGGGTGGAGGGAGGCAGAGTGAGGGAGGATAGGGACGTGGAGGGAAGGAAGCAGTGGTGTGATGGGCCAGAGGGGCGGGTGGACGGTGGCATGATTTATTTATTTTTTATGTTTTATTTTATTATTATTATTATTATTTTTTAATGTTATTTTTAGATCTTTATAATTTTAATTTAAAAAATTCCTAAATTTTTATTTTATTGTTAATCTTTTATTTAAATTGTTTTTTATTTTATTTTTTAATTTTTTAATTTCTGGTAGTTATTATTATTTTTTTTACTCTTTTTCTTTTTATTTTTTTAATCTTAACAAAAATGGTTTAAGGTTTTTTTTGTTTTTTGGTTTAATTTGTTTTTCCTTGAATTTTTGTTTTTGTTTTTAATTTTCATTTATTTATTGACGATTTTTTGTTTTTTGTTTTGTTTTTTTTTTCTTTACAAGTTAATTTTGATTTTATTATTATTATTATTATTATTATTATATATATATTACTTTTTATTTGATTTTTTATGTCATTTTTATTTATTTATGTTTTATTACCAACATGAAAATCTGCAACATTTAAAAAATATATCCACACTTAATACATTAGAAAATATAATTGGAATGGAGGGTTGAGCAACGGCTCTACAACTTTTGGGCTAGGGTTTCTAGCCTCCCTGCTACGACGTCGCACATTGTAAATTTTTCTGCCAACGATCTCTGACCCAGTCCTCATTCGGGCCGTTACACCTGCTGATCCCTCTCAATGGCAGCGTCTCAGGGGGAGGCTCTCAATGCCTCCCCCAATGTCAATGCTGATATGACCCAAAAGACGTCAGCTGACACAAACCAACCTACTCAAGGCAATGCACAGGGCTCTGCAACAGGCCAAAAACTGTAGGATAACAATACACAGAAGATTCCACCGGGCGATAAGCCAGACAGTGAAGAGGACAAAACGACGGAAGCGCAAGGTACCACAGAGGTACCCAAAGCCACCTCTGCTACCTGCAGACCAATAGCAATGGAACGTCCCAAAATCGAGCTACCGAGCCACAGGATCAATGCCCAGATCTAGTACATGAGATACCACGCACTGATTGGAAAATTCGTCGAGTTCTGGCCAACTGAAAAGGCCCTACATGGATGGATTAGGGCCAAATGGAAGCCAAAAGGGTAGGTAACACTGCAACTTGGACCCAAAGGATTCTTCACTGCCATTTTTAACTGCCTCGAAGACAAGAATCGAGTCATGGATGAGGGCCCCTACTTTTTCAACTCCTCAGGTCTCTATCTCCGGGACTGGATCGAAAGATTCAACCCGGATAAAGAGGACTTTAGCTGGGCGCCTATCTGGATTCGACTCTACTCCCTGCCACTGGAATATTGGGACGAAGAATCCCTAAAGGATATTGGCAATGGTCTTGGCGAATTCATTAAAATTGCAGAGGAAACAAAGCTCAGGCGGTACACCTCCTATGCTCGGATCTGCATCTTCATGCACCTCGCGCAAGCTCTCCCTGACTCAGTAAGTCTCTATCATGATGATTATGAATGGGTGCAAACCATAGATTATGAACATGTGCCTTTTAGATGCAGGAAATGCCATACCCATGGCCATTTATTCCGTGATTGTCCTCTGAATGTGCCTCCTTGTAAGCCCTCGGATCCTGCCTCTACCCTTGATGCTAAGGGCTTCACTAAAGTCTAGAACCGGCGTTGCACAACAAGAAATCTACTCCTCTGAACCCCAAACCCCCCTCTCAAGCCCCAATTCCACCCTATACCAGCAATAGTTTTGAAATCCTAGCCACTCCTATTTCTGATAACCCCCCTCTGAGAAGCCACCCCCAAGCCCCCGCTTAACTCGATGCCTGAATCTAGCTCTAGCCATCTTCGCAACATGGAGGTTGACACTACTGGGGCTAATGAGAGCCAGATTACTCCCATGGAAGATGAAAATGAAATGGTTGATATAGGAGACCTAGACATCTTCACTCTAGAGCAAGCATGCAAAAAAATGATTTTGACCAGATCTCAGAGAACCAGATCGAGAACCTAACTGTGGCTCTTGCCCATGTGCAGCAGCATCAAAAATCCCTAGGCATCCAGCAGGGAAGCCCATGGGATGGGAAGAAACTCTTTAAAGACTCAGAGAAGAGAGGGAGGAAATCTGATCTACAGAGGACTATCCTCCTGGGGGAGATGCTTGTAGAATTTGGTAGGTATCCCAAACTTACCCAGTTTTTCCCGCTCCATGAAGGAAATTCTCAATGAAACTCATCGCGTGGAATATAAGGGGTCTAAACGGCCCCTCAAAAGTCCGTATGATAAAAAATTTGATACAAATGGAAAGACCTCAAGTCTTTTTCCTAAAGGAAACTAAATGCACAAGTCAAACCCTTGGCCCCATTCTTTCAAAAGCCTGGCCAGGGTGTCACTCCGTCGCGGTAGATGCCTCCGGAGCCTCAGGTGGTCTAGCCATCGCTTGGGATCTGAAAGCGGTTTCAATAAATGATGCCCACACTGCTCATAATCTAATTCAAGCCTCTTTCTACATCCATGGGACCAATCTGCATGGGTATCTATCTAATGCATATTTCCCTCAGGAGGCTGCAAGGAAAACCACTATGTTAAACACTATATAACAACTCAATTCTACCAGAGCTCACCCCCCTTGGATCCTAGGGGGCAATTTTAACATGATAACCAGCCTGGATGAAAAAAAAGGTGGCAGAGCAAAACTAGAGGTGGACAACACCCATTTTAAAGACTTCATCTAGCGGAATTGGTTGATCGATCTTCCCTTTGCCAATGGAAATCACACCTGGAACAACAAGAGAGTGGGCACACAACAAATAGCATCCAAACTGGATAGATTTCTCCTTTCTGACAATGCTATACATATTGGAGGCGATTTCCAAGCCACAATCTTGCCTTTTTCAGGTTCAGACCACTGGCCTATTGCTCTGCAATGGTCGAGACCAGGGGACCGCATCAAAAGACCCTTCCAATTTGAGGCTTTCTGGCTCTCCCACCCAAGCTTCAAGGAAATGGTTCACTCTACTTGGCGGGATTTCATTCCTCCTCAAGGTTCCAAGATGTTCCAATTTTAGTAGCACCTCAAATATCTCAAAGCCCACATTAAAGAATGGAACCATTCTACCTTTGGCAACAGCAAAAGCTCCTGGAACAAGAAATGGCGGAGCTACAGCTTCGCATCATCCAAGAAGGCTGCAATGAAGCATCTGACCTTAAAGAGCAAAGTCTCCTCAAACAGTTGGAGGAAAGAAGGCAACAAGAAGAGATTCTCTAGAAACAAAAATCCTGGATCAGATGTTTAAAGGAAGGGGAATGGAATACTAAATTTTTCCATCGTTCTACCATTCAACGTAGGATGTTTAACAATATTAACTTTCTCCTTAGCCCAACAGGAGAAAGACTGGAGCAACATCAGGCCATAGAAGTTGAATTGGTCTCTCATCTCAAATCAGTGGTACAAGAAGACCAGTTTGACAGGCGACCAACAATTAACAAAATCCTGCAACACATACCAAAGCTAATCACGGAGGAGCACAATCAACTTCTTCTTCGCCCTGTCACTCTTTTGGAAGTTGAACAGGTTGTCCTCCAAAACAAGGAAGGTAAAGCTCCAGGACCTGATGGCTTCACTTCCAAGTTCTTCCATCATTTCTGGGATTTGATTAAATATGAGATCTGGTAGTTAGTGGAGGAGTCCAGATCCATGCATTGGCTTCTCCCATCTATTAGTGCTACTTTCATAACCCTGATCCCCGAGGAGGACCATGCAGCCATGCCTGACAAATTTCGCCCCATTTCCCTCTACAATGTCATCTACAAGATCATCTCCAAAGTCATTTCCAAAAGGTTAAAGCTGCTGCTTCCTTTGCTCATCTCTCCTGAGCAAACTAGTTATGTAGAGGGGCCAAAAATCCTTGATGGCATTGTTACACAGTAATTTGTCACCATTTTTCACTGTCCCTGTTACCTCTTTCGCACACTTTGGAGGACTCATTCCGAGACCTGTGAGAAGTGAAATAACTTAAAAACACTTGCATTATGTTCCCCTAAGTATGGACTTCATATGCCTTGAAGACATCTCCTGCAGAATATCCTTAAAAAGTCCCCTTTTTCCATTAGCGCGGATCCAGAATGTATTACCCGTGCCAATGGGGGAAATCCTCCAAAGAGGGCACGCCAGTTGGTGCTCTGTCTCAGATTTATACCTGCGCCAACCAAGTTTGGGAAAGATTTTTAACAAACGCACGCCTGAAGGTTTTTTCCTTTTGACTCATGAAGCTTTTTAAGGATAATGCCAATCCCATGGATGTCCTGATTCATCGTATATCCCTTTCCTCTATACATAATAGCTTTTAAGGATAAACCCAATCCCATAAATGGTGTGATTCATTGTATCTCCTTTTCCTCCATCTATAAAAGCTTGTTCCGTTGCCTTGGACAAGCTAGTTCGAGCATAGGGAGAATTATACTTTCAGAAGTATAAGAGATTGTTGTAAGAGTCTTCTTTGCATTCATAATCAAAGAGAGAGAAGCTTTTTCCCAATCCTGACAAGCTTTGCAAGACATATGTAGCTGATCACCCAGCCAAAGGAGGATTTGACGTCAGAACTATGGTTGTATTCTCCTTTGTTTTTTATCAATAATAGATGACTATCATTATGGTTCCACTCTTGTTGTTCATTGTAATGATGTTTGAGTTATATCTTTTCTGACCGATATATAATTGCATCTATTGGATTTTATGCTTGTATTTGTGTCGTTTTTTGCATGTGCAGGTGTCCATTCACAAAGATCGTGAGGATCGTGACCGGCCGGAGCAAAGGAACGGGAGTGTCGACTCTTCTACAACACTAGCGTTAGAATCCAAGTAGGCTCTCATAATCCACCTTTAATTTTCAATTAGGAACTTGCGTGATAGCATTGTTTGATTGTTGCTAGACCCATTTTGGGCTAGTGGGGATCACCTCTGTCCGCAGAGGGGATTTACCTCACCAAAAATTTGGCGACTCCACTGGGGAAACTATTTGTCGTTTGATTTGTAAACTTTGGACGGAGCCTGAAGTACGGCCAGATAGCCTTCGAAACGCTATTGCTCTGCATTAGCGAAGTAGATCAACGCCACTTCAGTCAATCTCCGGTTTGGTTTACGAACTAAACAACTTGGAGTTTGTCTTGTCTCTTTGGTTTTCTCTTGTTTTGATTGCTTAGATAGCTTTTTGGGTTGGATTCTTTGCTGTCTCTTGCTGCCTGGTCTGTATGGATACCGCTGGCCTAGTCTTGGATTGCTTTTTTTTATTTTTTATTTTAGCATAAAAAACTTGATTGGCACTCTTTTTTGCATGGCTGTCACGCAAATTGGCAACACTTGTCAATATACAGCCCGCGCCAATCCTCAATTGGCGCAACTTTTAGCCTGAAAGTCGCGCCAGCTCAGGGAAACCTTTAGAGTTTGCTTGTTTTGAGCCTTCCAAGCTTGGTTTTTGTGTCTGAATACTATTTTTCAATCACTAGAATGTGTTAGAGTCTTGTTTGATTGGTTTTTGGCCTTTACCCTATGGATGTTTGCTTTTTTCCACCGATTTCACGTTTTAGCCCTAGGGCATCTAGTGGCTTTGTGCATCGAGCCTTCCTTAGGAGTTTTGGCTTTCTGCTAGTCTAGTCGACTTTTTGGTTACTCTTTTGCACTTGTTCAGTGCTTGCTAAAGCTTTTTATTATGTTATTCGAGTGATTCTCTTCTTTTCACTTGGATTCCGCTTGGCTTCGTTTGGGCTTAGATCACATAGCTCATTGAGGTCTTGGTGATTTTTCTTGGTTTGAAAGATTGTCTTGGTGTTTCAGGGACTTGATTGTGTTTTCATTGAGTGAAATTTTCTTCTTTTACTCTTTGTTATTATCTCTCAAAATTTGTTTAGTGCATTTTGCCATCGAAAAGAAAACGAACAATTTCTTTTGCATTGCAGTAGTTAATGGAAATTAGAGCTTTTCATTGTTATTAGCAATTAGTGACTGTAAAGAAAAGTTTCGTTTATTGCCATTAGCTGCATTAGAGTCATTGTTGATTGTTTTATGATCATTTTGTTTGATTGAAAGATCTCAACTCTCTCGTAGCTAGCGTTCATCGAATGAAATGATATATTTTGGCATATAGCTCGCATTTAGGAAATTGTGAGAGATTACATACGGTAGGACCTGGAAACTGAAACCTAATCAAAGATCAACCGTAAAATGAACTGAATGAATCTAAAAATGCATTGGAACTTAATGCATACATCTAGAGGTCTAGGCTAGAGACGTGTTCCGGCGTCGTTAAACCTAGTCACTATTGTTTCACATTATGGTTGGGTGATTCCTCCTTTTGTGACTCGATAGTGTTCTAGTACGGATTTGTGCTCCCATGTACCGTCGAGTATATGGGGAGACCCCACTAGGTTATCATCCTTTATCCACAGGAAGCCGTGTCTGCCGCCTTACAAGCCGTAACACACTGAACATAGCATTCGGGAAGATTGACTGTCGTACGAGAAGTCCTTGGTTTTCATATGATTGCCAAGATGTATATGCAGTTTTATGGATTGTCTGGTAAACCCTTTGCCTAGTTCTCCAGAGTAGTCACTTTTGATCCTTTTCGGACTCCCTAAAAGAAAAGGCTCACCTGAGCATTTGTCACTTCGGGCTCACTAAAAATTCGAAGGAGACTAGAGTCATCTTTTTGTCCTTTTCTCGACTCTTAAAAATCGAAAAGGTCAAGTTCGGTTCCTTTGTCTTAAAATTTATTCGGCCATGATTCACATTTACCCAGTTAGATCTTGTTTGCGTTAACTTGAGTAGGTTTCTTTTTCGATGGCAACTTTTCCGGGGTTCACCAACCCAGGGATCCCCTCTGACGGGAACCCTGGTCATTTCGCTCCGTTTGGGAATCTTGGTGCTCCTTACATGGCAACGTTGTCCCTCCCAGGGTTAACTATTGGGTTGCCTGTTTGGTTGTTCTCAACCTCTTTGGTCCCTGCCGTTTCAACTTCTGGTCAATCAATCCCTCCACCTGAACAACATCATGTTGATTCTAAGGTGGACCTCTCACCTTCTTCGCCTGCTTCTATGTCCTCATATTTTACTTCACCTGGTGAAAGTCTCGATTCGAGTAACCAGGTGGATAAGAAGAAGAAGAAGATGATGAAGAAGAAGAATTCTCCTAAGGGAGAAGCTAAAAGTGTAGCTACTCCCTCGAGTACACCTCCAATCGGGCCACTTTCTGCTCCTCCGCAGAAGGTCAAATTTCCTTGTAGATTACCCAAGGAGGACCATCTTCTTCACGATTGTCCTCAAATTCCCAGGGTCTTAGAAGTATGGTCTCATGATCCGGCCCACCCCTCATCGTCCTCTGGAGCTCATGACGATGCTACCCTATCAGCTGGAAATGGTAAGGGAAAAGGGAAGATTCGAATCCCCTGTAGACTCTGTGAAGGCAATCATCCCCTTCACCTTTGTCCACTCATGGATAAAGCCTCGAGTACACCTCCAACCGGGCCACTTTCTGCTCCTCCGCAGAAGGTCAAATTTCCTTGTAGATTACCCAAGGAGGACCATCTTCTTCACGATTGTCCTCGAATTCCCAGGGTCTTAGAAGTATGGTCTCATGATCCGGCCCACCCCTCATCGTCCTCTGGAGCTCATGACGATGCTACCCTATCAGCTGGAAATGGTAAGGGAAAAGGGAAGATTCGAATCCCCTGTAGACTCTGTGAAGGCAATCATCCCCTTCACCTTTGTCCACTCATGGATAAAGCCTCCGTTGTCTTGGAAAGTCTCACAGGTCCTTCACCCCAAATACCCGTTGGCTATCAACGTCTCTCTGCAGCTGGAGATCGTTCCCCTGTTGACAAAGAGATCGACCAAGATTCCTCTCTTGTCCAACCTCCTCTTCCTGAACCTGGCTCTGCCAAGCCTGTTCCAGACCAACCATTGATCGGAAAGAGTGTCAACTCGAGTTCACTACCCGTCGTCCACTCTGTTTCGGAAGAGCATCATTCCCATGTTCGTCTCGTCTCCTTAGATTCTCCTGCGTCCGGAAATGATTCTCCTATCCCAGATGCTCCCGAGAGTCCTGCTTCAGTCCCTTTAGAGCAGGGGGGCAATCATACGATTCCCCCACCAAGTAGTTCAGTTGTTTCCTTCGACTGCAGTCGTTTGACTACCTCCCACCTTCCATCCCATGTGCCTTTCTGGGTCACGGTACATGCCTATAATAAGGCGATACCTGGAACTGTTTTGGATGAGGGTGCATCTCTTAGTCTTATGCCTGCCATTACTTGGCAAGCTTTGGGTTCCCCACAGCTTGTGCCCATCGCACCAAATCTGATGGATTTTGACGGAGGAGCTAGTCAACCATTAGGGATCCTTCCAAAGTTCCCTATTACTTTGGGAGGAAAAACCGTCTATATAGACGTATCAGTTACCTAAGGTGCTTTAGATTTCAGTCTTCTCCTTGGTCGTGACTATGTTTATGCCATGGGGGCCCTTGTCTCTTCACTTTTCCATGTGGTTTGCTTTCCACACGATGGAAGAATCGTGACTATAGATCAATTATCGTTCGTTCGTCCCCGGGTGCCTCCTGCGCAGTTGTCATCCCCTCCTGGCTTTCCTCCACCAGTTGCATCTGCCCCACCACAGATCAACTACGTGGCCACTTATCCCATGCCTATATCCAGTGATGTCGTCGTCGTGCATAGTGTCCTGGGGGCATTGGGCCCTGACTTCCAAGATGTTGGACTTCCATCCGGAGTGGCACTCTTGGAAGCCCCGACTTCCTATTCATTATGATGAAGTTCGGGCAGAGCATAGTTCTTTTCTTATGTCAAGCTCCTTAAAAAATGAAACTAGGTCTGGCCGAGCATAGTTCCTAATCTTGTGTCAAGCTCATTAAAAAATGAAATAAGGGTTATGAGGATAGTTCTTTTCCTAGGTCAACCTCATTAAAAAATGAAACATCTCCTCCTTTCCAAATAGAGTCTTTGATTAAGATCTCGTAAAATACAAGTCGAGTCTTTCATAGATCTCGAGAGTGAACCTTCATTCCATAAACTTTGTTGAATGCAATGAAGCTTGGGGGGCATGTACCTCATTTTGCGTTATTATGCTCGGGGCATGCGAACTTATAGCAAGCATAGTTTTTCGTTTCAAGCTTGTGTAAACATGAAACCGAATCCAAGCAGAGTTCTCCATGGTTCAAGCTTATGTAAAAATGAACCCATACCCATTTTACATCTCGTGATTGCCGTTATTTCGCTAAATTCTGTTAGATGAGCCTTGGTTGTTTCATTCCATTGCTACCATCTCTTTGGCTGATCATATGCTTTCACTTGGTTGTTTATCCTTTCCTGAGGAACCGCAACGATGAGTGGTTTTATTAGCCAGCCTCTTGACCAATATATGTTTTGAGCAATTCCACCATTTCTGGAACCAGTTGCTACCCTTTATACCACTAGTTCCTCCAGGACGATTCTCCTTTTAAGCTCTTTTCTGACTCGTAAAAAATGAAAAGATTGTCGAGTATTTTTCCCTTTTTGACTTGTTAAAGAGAATAAAAATGGAGGTCTGCTTTCAGCTCTTTTCGGACCGTTTAAAGATGAAAAGATTGTCGAGTTATTCCTCTTGACTCGTTAAACATAAATAAGGGGTGGTCATCTTTAAACTCTTTTCCGATCGTGTAAAAACGAAAAGATCGTCGGACCCTTGTCGTTTCAGGTTCGTTAACGGTTATGAAGCGATGTGGTTTCGATCGTTTTTTTACTTTTTCAGGTCGAAATCACTACTCATGAAAAGTACTCCTCGTTCGTAATGATCGTGTGGTTCTTTCGAGCATTGTTTTATACTTTTTCGGGCTCGAGAGACACAACTTTACGAAAAAGGACACCATTGGAGTTTTTTTTTTCTGCTGTCTTTTCAAATTCTCTAAACATGAAACGACGCTGAGTTCTTCCTCTGTTAAACTCGTTAAAACTTGATGACATTGGAGTCTGTTGAGATGACGTTACAAGCATATGCTATCCCCGTCAAGCTTGTTAATAAAAATAACTGGGGTACTCGCCAGAAATGGTGGGGGAAAATGGAACCATAATTATTGTCGTGTCGGCAGTATGTCGCTCTTGAACATGGCAATTGTCTGCTTTTGTGTCTGGGTGGGGACATCTCATCTCATTTTGCACTTGCCTCCGTGGATTTGGGTGATCCTGTTTGACCTCTCATCTGCTCATTGCCTCATCACCATGACCTTTGATCCATTGATGTCAAATACAGCCAAGTCCACTGTCGTGCCGCCGATATGTTCAAGAGAAGTTGACCTCTACAGAATAACTACCTCCCTCTGATAGCTCACATAATTTTGATTTACCACAACATTCTTCCTCTGTCTCGTGTCGATGATGTGGGAAACACTATGGCCCACCTTTGATCAAGGTCACCTCCTATCGACTTCAGCTCATTATCCAGGAAGTTGATCTAGAGACTGCCTTCCAGTGCCTTGGAGCCTGCATGCCTTAATGGCAGGTTCTTCGTGTTCGACATGAGGTTTTCATCATTGGCCTCCGATCGAATGATTCTACGGGTGTTCGATGCCAACTCACTGATTCACACGCCGTAGATTGTACCTATAGTACCTTGAGGGCCATTGTCATTATTGGTGGTACCTCTCACGTCTGTTAACAGTTTTCATTATTGACTGGTAATCAGACGATGTTCATGCATGTTCGACTTCAACTCATGTATTCACATGCTTGAACTTGTACTTTTGTTCGGGTCGAGATGGAGCGCAAGACCCAGGATTTTGTCTGTTGGAATCCAGGTTGCGATTTTGTGGATTATTGTTACATGACTCATTCACTGGATGGCTATGACCATGCCCGAGTCTATACATCGATCCTCACCGGATGGCTGCGCCCATACCTTGGATCTAGATTATCATGTACTCTATTATGGATGGCTGCGCCCATACCACATACATCATGTACTTGAGCTATCAGTGGTACCTCTCTATTCATATTTTCCAGCGACAGCTGCATGTGTTCCTGTAAAGCATTTCACCCCTCTCTCTCTCTCGGGCCTCATGCTTTAGGGGGCATCTGTTACACAGTAATTTGTCACCATTTGTCACCATTCCTGTTACCCCTTTCCCGCACTTTGGAGGACTCATTCCGGGACCTGTGAGAAGTGACATAACTTAAAAACACTTGCATTATGTTCCCCTAAGTATGGACTTCATATGCCTTGAAGACATCTCCTATAGAATATCCTTAAAAAGTCCCATTTTTCCATTAGCGCGGATCCACAGTGTATTACCTGCGCCAATGGGGGAAATCCTCCAAAGAGGGCGCGCCATTTGGCGCTCTGTCTCAGAGTCATACCCGCGCCAACCGAGTTTGGTAAAGCTTTTTAACAAATGCATGCCCGAAGGTTTTTTCCTTTCGACTCATGAAGCTTTTTAAGGATAATGCCAATCCCATGGATGTCCTGATTCATCGTATCTCCCTTTCCTCTATCCATAATAGCTTTTGAGGATAAACCCAATCCCATAGATGGTGTGATTCATTGTATCTCATTTTCCTCCATCTATAAAAGCTTGTTTTGTTGCCTTGGACAAGCTAGTTCGAGCATAGGGAGAATTATACTTTCAGAAGTCTAAGAGATTGCTGTAAGAGTCTTCTTTGCATTCATAATCAAAGAGAGAGAGGCTTGTTCCCAATCCCGACAAGATTTGCAAGACATATGTAGCTGATCACCCAGCCAAAGGAGGAGTTGACGTCAGAACTATGGTTGTATTCTTCTTTGTTGTTTATCAATAATAGATGACTATCATTATGGTTCCACTCTTTCTTCTCCTTTGTTGTTTATCAATAATAGATGACTATCATTATGGTTCCACTCTTGATGTTCATTGTAATGATGTTTGAGTTATATCTTTTCTAACCGATATATAATTGCATCTATTGGATTTTATGCTTGTATTTGTGTCGTTTTTTGCATGTGCAGGTGTCCATTCACGAAGATCGTGAGGATCGTGACCGGCTGGAGCAAAGGAATGGGAGTGTCGACTCTTCTACAACACTAGCATTGGAATCCAAGTAGGCTCTCATAATCCACCTTTAATTTGCAATTAGGAACTTGCGTGATAGCATTGTTTGATTATTGCTAGACCCATTTTGGGCTAGTGGGGATCGCCTATGTCCGCAGAGGGGATTTACCTCGCCAATAGGCATCATTCTCACTCATCAGATTATTCATTCACTGAAGTAGACCAAAAATCCAAGTATGCTCCTTAAGATTGATTTATCAAAAGCTTTTGACAAACTTAATTGGAATTTCATTCAACAGATGTTAGCATCTTTTGGTTTCAGCCCTCCTTGGATAAGATGGGTCATGATCTCCTCTTCCTTTTTCTCTGTCTTGGTCAATGGTATCCCTTCTCATCCCTTCTCCCCCTCTCGCAGCATTCGCCAAGGCGATCCCTTGTCCCCCTTTCTCTTTGTTCTCATGGTGGAGGGGCTAGGTCATACCTTCAATCATGCCCTTCATTCGCATCAACTCCGTGGCATCTCCGTTCATGAGACCCAAGCTCACACCCACCAACAATTCGTGGACGACACTATGCTGTTTGGTCAACCTTCTGCCCAAGAAGCCTCTGCCTTCAAGAACTTGCTTGATTTGTTTACCGAAGCTTCAGGAATGCCTGTCAATGCATCCAAGTCGCAAATCTTCTTCTTTAACACTTCTCTGCTCATTCAACATCACATTGCTAGAATCCTCTGATTCTCCATTTCCAAGCTGCCCACCAAGTACCTTGCAGCCCCCTCGATTGTCTCAGCTCTCAAGCACTCTTCTTGGAGAACTCTCTTGGATAAATGCGAAGCTAAATTATCCTCCTAGACTTTTCGCCCCCTCAACCTTCCTAGTAGACTTATTCTGGTCAAGTTTATCCTTCAATCCATGCTCCTCTATCTCTTCTCAGTCCTTGCAGCCATGAAATGGGTCCTCAAGCAGATCAAATCTCTTCAGCACAACTTCTTGTGGGGAGCATCTAGACAGATCAGAAAATGGGCCTTGGTCAAGTGGAATACGATCTGCAAGCCAAAGTTAGCGGGGGGTCTGGGCCTCTGCGACCCTCAGCATAGCAACGCTATCATGGGGGCTAAGATCTGGTGGGAATGGCTATCCTCCCTCTCCTCCCCATGGGCGAGACTCTAGAATGCCAAATATGCCAACCATAGACCCCATTCAGAGCTCATTTGATTGTCTATGGCAGAAGTAGGCTCCCTGATCTGGAACGCTACTAAACAACACCGTCATCTTATTCAGGAACATAGTTTCTAGGAGGTCTGCAACGGTCGCATAGCTCAGTTCTAGACAAACTCGTGGAAACAACAACCCAAGCTCCTCTCAACCATCAAACCAGCCCTCCAGCCTGATTTGATTGCTCCTCTGGAAGCCACGGTTCACCAATTATGGCAGGAAAACCATGCTGAGGGGTACAGGTGCTAGAAAACGGCTGCAAGCTGTTTGAACAACCAGCAAGTTCAGGCTCATCCAGCGCTGAAAGCAGAACAAATCAGCAGGAAAATCAGATATACGGACAAGCAAGATGTCCTTCACTAGGGACACTCTCCCAAAGGAAAGTTCACCACTCAGGAAGCCCATGCCCCGATGACCCAGACTCTTGGCCCCCTTGACCCCATCTAGAAAGAGTTGTGGTCATCGCAGCTTTCGCCCAAGGTTACCTCGTTCTTGTGGCTGCTCTGTCACAAGAAAATCCTCACATGGGACAATTTAATGAAGAGAGGCTTCACTGGGCCTTCCAGATGCCCCAACTTTAATAATCAAGAGGAGACCATTCAACATCTTATGTTGTCTTTCCCTCTGGCTGCCTTCTTTTGGGAAAGTGTCAGCTCTAAGTGTAGAAGGGATGGTCGACAGTCTGAGGACTTAAATACTATCATTCGTAACTGGCTAGCTGCACCCTACCGATGTAATCTGCTTAAATCCCTCTAGAGGCACACTCCAGGTCTCACCTTATGGCATATATGGAAGGAGAGGAATAGACGGATCTTCAAGAACCAGTCCACCCCTCTAGAAATCCTCTGGTTCAATTACTGCAGTAATCTCTAGGAAACCTTAGCACTACAAAAATGGCAGCAGGAAGACTTCCCCACTCTGCCGCTAGAGCAACAAGTTTGGAACAATTGACAGCTCAAGCTCAATCCGAGTCCTGAAGGAAAATTATAGTGATAAATGCCCCCACCCCAGATGGTGTCATAAAGCTTAACTTTGATGGAGCCTCCAAAGGCAATCCTCTGGAGGTGGGTTTTGGGGGACTTTTTTGCAACCACAAAGGTGACCCTATGCTCATTTACTATGGCTCTATGGGATAGGATACTAATAACTCTATGGAACTAGAATGTCTATGGCAAGGTATGCAGCTAACCCAGCTCTATAATTTTTCCCCATCGAGATTGAGGGCGACTCCCAAATCCTCATCAACATGATCAGTAAGATCCTCTCAGGCTTCCCACCCTCTAGAGTAGCGGACAGTTGGAGACTCATGGCAAGATTGGAACTCATAGATGATTGGTTGCAAGAGCATAGAGCTATCTACCTCAAGCACACTAGAAGATCTGGCAACAAAGTGGTAGATCTGCTGGCTAACAAAGGGGTAATGAATGCCCAGACCCTCTCTGTAGGGCCCCACTACAGTCTCAATGAAAGAAAACTCCTTCAGGAATGCACTCAGCTGGTGCATCAGAACAACTTCACCCTGGATGTGGGTGGGAAATGACGTTATGATGGTTATGATCCGGTAGGCGGGTGTGTGGCAAGCCCACTAGTTTGCCTACGGAAGGCATTTACTCACATTCGGAACAATAAATTTGATGGGCCGTCACCCGACACGGCACTTATGCCGGTGGGGAGGCTGAGACACCAAGAGCTTCAATACAAAGCCTCCGGCCCCTTCGTCCCCGTCCTGAGTTGAGAATTCATATGCTTCGATTTGGAGTTGTGGTGCTCTGCCAGTCTCCATGTCGAGGCAGCTCTTGCCTGTAGGTTCGTGCTGTTCGCCGAAAGCTGAAGTGCACAGCCTTCGCACCACTGTTGGAAGGCACTGCTCGCTAGTCTCCTGCATTCGTTTTATCCCCGGTTACCATTACTTACATAGCCCGTTCTATGGTCGACACCTCCCTGCTCTGTTCGGCTTTTCCCCCCACCTTCCTCCGTTGGGACCCTCGGTCATTCCGCCTTCTCTCACGATTTTTGTGTTGCAATGCCAAGGCTGAGGCATTGTCTGATATGCCACAAGGGAGGCTCCAGGCATCGTTGCTACCCTTCCCCTTCCTCTCACTCATCCTCCTCTCAGAGTCCCAGTGAAAGTGCTCCCCGTCATCTTCGTGGCAGTGGTCAGGTTCGTTGCCTTCCTCCCTCCCCACGGAATGATACCTTCACCTCTCACCATTCCTTTGAACCTTGGCCTGCTTTCATCGCCTCTATTTGAAATCCTTCCACCACTGTCTTCCATTACCATTGCAACTCCTCTCGCCCCTTGGTCATTGCGACGGTTACTATTTCTTTCAAAGAGATACCCAAGGTGATTCCTGCTCCCCCGTCTTCTGCGCCCCCTATTAGCTTGCAGGCCTCTCCTTCTGTACCGCCTGTTTCTTTGCCCGTAGACAAAGGTCCCTCTCGCTTGGCAGGTGAATGAAGCTCTGCCCCACTCCAGGCCACCGGGACTCCTGCAGGCAAGCATGACGCAGTGGATGCCGCTCCTCAAAGGGTTCTTGTCGTGCGGAATAAGTCAATCTTGCAGACAAGATAGACCTTCCTAGAATCTAAAGAAGACCTAATGAAAATAAAACTAACCAGCCACTATCTTTCTCTAAATATGCTTTGATAAACAATAGAAAAAAAGTGTTTTTAGGGCCTACCTTAGGTCCAACGCAAGCTTGTGGATGCCTTCGCTTCTTCGATCCAAATGAGCTCCTTTTTGCGAATCTGCAAACACAAAAAAGGCAAACAAATTAAATAGCACATGAAAAGCCAATTGCATAAAACATATTTAACATGAAAGTCAAGGAGTCCATGAAACAAATAACATGAGATACTTGTTGAGAAAAATGAGTTTGATTGTATTAATTCAAAAGAAGAAGAACTTTACAACCTTTGCCTTGACGCTATACAAGCTCCTCCCAGGGTCCAGCAACAAGTCTCCTCTACTTTGACAAGTTTCACTCACTCCCCAATGAAGCTAAAAAGATGTGTGATCTCTCTTCTTAAGCTCAACTAGGAAGTCTTGATTTCACCAGCATTTACACTAAAAAATGTTCAGCTTCTAACCTCCCTAGCAACCAGCCCAATGCCTGTATTTATAGTGCAATGGAGGGAGGTTACTAGGTCCTCCTTCAAAGGGATAAAGCCCTCCTTCAAAGGGATAGCTCCTCTCATCAAGGGATTAGCTCCTTCTCTTTTGGGATGCATGAACCACCTTAGAGCAAACAATCCACGTCAAAATTCCTTCTGGAAACCTCTAGAATTAACCCAAAGTGAGTTTTTTAAGATATAACTTGCACCTTTTGACTTTCACAGGGGTCCGCACCTACACCGTTAGGTACAGAGCGGGCAGGTCCACAGTTTTTGTACGCAGAAGGTGCAGGACCGCAGGTGACCATGAGAGAAAGTGCGGAACCAGAGTTACATTGATTTTTAAAGTCTTTCTCTCATTTTCAAAGCTTGATTTGAAGAACTGAGGTCTGAGACTTGCTTGGGAGGACAGTACAAGTGATGATAGACCCATACTGAATTTAAATAATCATGGTGACGATATGTTTGTGTAACAGATTGCCCCCTAAAGTGCGAAGTCTGTAGTAGATGAGGATTTCTTATCATTTAGGAAGAGTGAAGTGCTTTATCATTTCGAGGATCATCTTGTGGAGAGCCCGGTTGGAACCTGTAAAAACATTCAATGCAAGATATATATATGAGATCATATCATCGCTGAGGTAGGCATTCCCATGCTCAGATCAAAACTGACTAGAAAAACTAACTACTGCTCTGATACAGGAATGATCTTGTAAAACATCACAAGTATAGACTCATGTGGACACAGTATGGACGCAGCCATCTGTTTAAGAATAGTCCATTATATAATGAATACAAAATTCCTCGCAGCCTGGATTGTGGAAACTAGATCCAGGGTTTTCATTTCTACGTCCCGAAACAGTACGATTCTATCCATGCGAATGAATGTGTTGATGTCGAACATGGTAGAAACCACTTGATTACCAGTTAATGGTGTAAACTGTTAACAAGTGTGAGAGAAACCACCAGTGATGTCAATGGCTCTCAAAGTACCCAGTACAATCCATGAGATGTGAATAAATGTGTTGATGTCGAACATGTCACGGAATACTTTGATCGAAAGTCAATGATGTAAATTGTCGTCAAAGGCGAGAAACTTGCCATTGAGGCATGTAGATTTCAAGGTACTGACGATTCCTAGATCATATTTCTAGATAATGAGTTGATGTCGATAGAAAGCGATCCGTCATAGGCGAGCCCACAACACGAAATCATAGATCAAGTTGAAGAAATTTAGTTGCAAGGACTGACTCAGGGATGGTCAAGATGGATGACAAATATTTTGTAGATGAATGGCTTATTGGGAGTGACCTCTTGAACACATAACGACACGACAGATGGCTTGGTGACAATTGACCCAAAGTTAATACCGAGAAACTGGCTAAAGACTTTCAATGTGGTTTGATAAACTGTTAGGCAAAGGATTTCCCAACCCAGGTGAATAAAAGTGTCGTGTTCAAGAGTGGTTACAAAGTATGACAAACAGGCTCATTTTTCTCTCTTTTCCCCCACCATTTCTGGCAAGTACCTCTTTATTTTTGACAAGCTTGAGGAGGCTAACATTTGCTCGATTATAAGCTCATCTTTCGGATGAGTCCAACTTAGTTTAAATTCAAACCCTAAGAAGGAGTGGTTCGTTCCTGTTTGTAATTGAACAGGCCCTTTACTGTGAAATTTTAACTAGTCCAGTATAGGAGAAACTCGACGTTTTTCAATTTTAGAGAGTCTAAAAAAACTTAAGAAGACTCTGGGGTTGACCTTTTTCATAAATCTGTGTCTCCCAAGCCCGAAAAAGTATAAAATAATACTTGAGAGAACCGCTTGATCTTTTACAACCAAGGAGTACTTTTCGTCATGAGTGCCCTTGAGCCGAAAAAGTAAAAAAGTGATCAATGACACGTCGTTTTTATAACCAATATCGAATTTGAAACGACAAAAATCCGGCAATCTTTTCATGTTTTTACGGTCAGAAAAGAGCTGTAAGGGGACCGTCTTTTAATTCCATTTTAATGCGTTTAAAAGAAACACTCAGCAATCTTTATGCAGAGAGTACATCATGCTATATTGGCGTGAACGAGAGCATGAGGACGTGGATGCTGCCACATGGAATCATCAGCCTTCACTTGATGCTTTGAGGGCGTGTAGATTGTACAAATTCTGGGCCATTCCTGGCATGAGGGCTCAGGTGGATTTCTTATAGTGGCTGGTTGACAGATGGAGCATATAGGACCAGTGCTTCTTCATTGGCGGCCACCAGCTCGAAATTGAGTTGGCGGACATTTATTTCTTGACTGGTTTGCCTAAGAGAGGCGAAGACTTGACTCTACACGGGACTAGGCCAGGTGGCCAGTCTGTCGATAGCCTCCGGCTAGAGTACTACAACAGCCAAGCTAGAGACAAAGGGATAGACATAAAGACGATATCCCGTCCTGAGCTCATGGTGATTGCGTTCACTGTCACCAGACTTTGCGGAGATGCTGCATTACATATTGCCACCGGATCCGACATGCGTATGGCAGTTGATTGCTTTTGAGGCACCATCTTCAACTGGTGCGATGCTGTGTTGGCCAATGTGAAAGGCCAACTGACCAGGGCCAAGAACGGACGACTAAAGACCTTTGGTTATGGGGCTTTGGTCGTGAGTTCTGGCCTGGAGAGGGTTCCTATGCTGATCCCGCAACACCTTAATGTTGGAGCTGGGCTTCCTCGAGAGCCCAAAATGATGCGATGGGTCGCAGTCATGGCCTGTCACTCGGACGAGAGGATAGAGGTTGCTCGATTCAAACCTGAGTATTTCCAATGGCTGGAAAACCATGTCTTTTCCATTCAGGACTTCCCTTACGCTGGGATTGATTTTTGTGGTGACTCAGACATGGTTCTTCCACTAGGAGAGCAGTGGGACGAGTCAGGTAAAATCCTTTTCAACATTTTTCCTATTTTAATTTTTTTTTTATTTTTCCATCGTTTCAAAACTGATAGTAAAAATTTTAAAATGTAGATGTGGGTCCACAGCGACCAGCCACTCTCCGGCCTTTCGAGAGGAAAGAACCAGTTGCACCCGCGCCAGCCCCATAGGACGAATCAGCAGAGGTTTTGGCCGAGTTGGAGGGTCATCTCGAGCGCTTGACAGGAGATATTCCTGAGACCACTATAGACGACATTCCTCGTCGACTTCAGCGCTATGTGTCCCGGGACCTTTTAGGAGGTTCCTTTGCAAGGTGGCCCGTGTAGTGGTTTCTTATAGAGATCATCACCAGTGATAGGATGATCGCCTATTGTGGGCACATATGACATTTTTGTTTTTTGTACTTATCATTTTTGCCGATCATAAGGTGTTTTTCAACCTATGATTGAGGACAATGTATTTTTTGACACACTCCTATATATATATCACTATTACCAGCTTATGTTTTAAATCATATTATGGAATGGTTTTAAATTTACATGTATGATTATTGCAAATGTCTATTTAACATTCGAGAAGCAATTGCATCTGCTAATGTATTTAAAGATCTTGGAATATGCTGATATTCAATATAATGAAATTCACGTTCCAAGAGACGCACTCTCAAAAATAATCTTAATAACACCGGATTTCTAATGGCATACACTCTATTAAGCTGTAATACAACGAGTTCAGAATCTAACCTCACTATCAAACTCCGAATCCCAAATGAAATGGATTCAGATAATAACTCAATCACTGCACTATACTCGGCAATGTTGTTCGTTGTTTGACCGAGGCTTACCCCATGAATAGATACTAACTCGTCAGAGGGCGAATAGATAACCCAAGCTGCGGAAGAGATGTTCTCTGTATTACGACAAGCACCATCAGCGAAAACAATGTATGTTTGGAGAGGCATCGAAATCTACAATATCAAGAGTAAAACCAAGATAAGCAGGAATAATTACAAAAAAAACACTCTCTAAGCTAAGCACACTGTTTAAACTAAAACACACCAGCTAGAAAGAGAAAACTATCCTAACTAAAAATCTCCATACCCATTCTTTTAAGCATAATACCTCTTCAAGTAAAGGCCACTTCTGGGTTTACCCAAAGAGTCCCCATCAAAGTCTACCAGTTCATAAGCCCCTTTGGCTAGCTTTCGCTTGACAACATAGGGACCATGCCACATAGGAACGAATTTTCCAGCGCCTAATTTATCATTAGCTTGATCATAAACTACGACTAGATCTCCTTTCGAAAATTTTTGAGGGGTCATGTTTCAATCATACTAAGCTTTCATTCGTTTTGCGTGAGTCTCGATCGCCAATGCAGCATCACGTCGATTCTCATCTAATTCATCCAAGTATAACAAATGCTTTTCCTCTTCGAAAGTGGCTGGAAGTAACTCCATGGCCATTTGCAGTGACTTGATTTCTCATTCAATGGGTAACACGACTTCCAAACCATAGACTAGTTGGAAAGGAGTGAACCATGTTGATGTTTTTACTGAAGTTCGGTATTCCCAAAGCGCTGAAAATAACATGTTGTGCCAATTCGACTGATGAATCCCAATGATTCGTTGGATCATGATTACTAAAACTTTGTTGATAGATTCAACTAGACCATTCGCTTGTGGATAATATCGTGACGTAAACCAAGCTGGCCTGTAAGTTCGGTCATCATAACGTTTTGAAAATGACGCCCATGATCAGTGATTATCGCTTGTGGGACACCAAACCTAGAAATTATATGATTGAACACGAAAAGTGCAGTTGTCTTGCCGTTTGCCTCAAATGTAGGCATCGCCTCAGTCCACGTAGTAAAATAATCTACCGCAAGGATGATATATGCATGCCACCCAGCCGAGTGAGGGTTACATGCAATAAAATCGATACCCCATTTAGCAAAAGGACCAATGGAAATTATAGGGTGGAGAGGAGCAGGTGGAGCGCGCATCTTATGATCAAAAAATCTGGCAGTTGTGGCATTTTCGGACCGCCGTAATACAATACTTAAACAAGGACGGCCAGAAGTAACCAGCGCGCAATATCTTTTGGGCTATGGCAAACCTAGACATATGACCGCCACATGCTCCAGAGTGACAGTCATTTAGAACCCTTTCAGCTTCCTCGTGAGTTAAGAAACGTCAAAAAACAGAGTCCGCCCCACAGCGATAAAGAGTATCTCCAATAATTCTGAATTGTTGGGACTGGAATCGAATTTTCCGACGTTCTGACCTTGAAATTTCTGGCCAAAAGGATTGGGTCTGGAGATAAACGATGATATCCCCATACCACGGATCTAAAGTGCTGATTAGAAACAAGGATTCATCCACAATGGGCTCCTCTGCCACAGTTTCCATGTCAGCACGCGGGAAGTCACACATTAACTCCGCAAAAACTAAAGATTTCTTAGACTTAGATTTCTCAAATTCCAAGTCGAACTCTTGCAGAATAACGATCCATTTAGAGTACTTGCCCCCTAGCAATTTCTTGGTCAAAATGTAGATCATAGGGTTGCAATTTGAAATTACCGTAGTTTTACGTAGTAAAATGTAGTGACGAAAACGTTGGACAGCTTGAACGGCTGCCAATGCCAATTTCTCCACATGTGAGTATTTTAGCTCAGTGGGATTTAACGTTCGACTAAGGTAATATATCACATGTTCAGTTCCTGATTCATCTTCCTGAACTAAGACCATTCGAATGGTGGAATGAGAAGCAGCGAGTTACAAGAAGTAATCCTGGTTGTAGTTGGGAGGATGCAACAACGGTGCATGGGTCAACGCGTGTTTGAGTGCATCAAAAGATTTCTGAGCTATCTCATCCCAATAGAATTGAGTGTTCTGTTTCAACAACCGGGTAAAACCCTTTGTAACCTTGGCGTAGTTAGGAATGAATCGTCGTAAAAAGTTTGCTTTCCCCTGCAAACTTTGGAGTTGGTGAAGACTCGAAGGAGGAGGCAATTTGATGATAGCTTCGACCTTCGAGGGATCAACGCGAATGTCAGCTTTTGAAACTACAAATCCCAGCAATCGACCCATTTCTATACAGAAGACACATTTTTATGGGTTCAACCGAATCCGATAATGCCTACACCTCATAAAGATTGCTCGTAAATGGACGAGGTGATCAACTCGATGTAATGAATGAGCAGACAAGTCATCGAGATAAGGTTGCACAATGTGCTTGATGTCATGAAACGCATAAGACATCGCCCTTTGAAAAGTTTCTCCGGCATTCTTAAGCCCAAAAGGTAATTTGCAATAAGCAAATGTCCCCCATGGACAAATGAAAGCCATTTTTGGTTGATCGGCAGGTAGAATATTGATTTGATTGTATCCGGAAAAACTGTCCGTAAAGGAGAATATTTCGCTGCCGGCACAATCATCAATGATTTGTCGATATAGCGAGTTGGGTAATTGTCCTTTGGACAGGCTCGATTAATGTCCCTATAGTCAATGCATATTCTTATTGTTCCCTGCTTTTTGTTAACCGGAACAATATTCGATAACCAATCCGTTAATGGGATCGGATAAATGAAACCCGCTTTCAACAATTTTTCAACTTCTGCTTTAATTGCATCTGCTTTTCGTGGGTGAATCTGACGCAAACATTGCCGAACGGGTTTAGCATTCGGGTAAGTCTTGATCTCATGAACAACAATTGCGGGATCAATTCCTGGCATTTCCTCATAGGACCAGGAAAACACGTCGCGTAATTCTTGAAATAGGGCCTTATATAACTGAATTTCGTCATTTGTACACGAGGCACCTATATGAATGTTCTCAACAATTCCGGGCTTAATCGAAATGTCAATAGGAATAGTTCGAGAGATGTTTCCCAAATTTAACTCTGAATTGGGATGTTTCATTGGATTTTGAGGTTCCTTGACATATTCAGTTGTAAAAATTGATGAGAAATCATTTTCAAAACGATCATCCTCAGGTAAAAACGAAAATCTGTGATGGAGATCTTCCCATGGTAAATCATCTACACATAGGATTTCACGAATTTGCTCATCAGAGTGAACAAGTTCAGAAAACGTAGTTAAATCCGAAGTTGATGTGAAAAGTGAGTCCTCACGGACCACATTCATTAAGTCAATTTTGGTTGAACACGAGTCAGCAAACGACTGCACGGCTTCATAGGCAATTTCATATGGACTCAAAGGCATGGAATTACCAAATGAGTCTCTCTCAGATTCAGAAGGGACGATCCAAGGATCATCATAAATAATGGTGTCTGATGTAATCATATGAATGGTTGCAAATGAAGATGATGCGTTGATTGGAGGAAAAGGAAAAGTTCCCAGTAAACCGGCATCTTTAACTAATCCTACTCCAACATCCTTATATGGGATAGTCGTTTTACCAACATGCTGAATACTCTTCGAAGAGGTTGGGTCGGATGAAAAGTAAGCCAGCTGGTCTATAGTTACGATCTTTCCATTGTGTGGAAACTTTATTACTCGAAAGACCGATGAAACGATCACTGTCATAGCGTAAGACCAACTTCGACCCAAGAGAAGGTTGTAATCTAGAGGGGCATCAACCACCTCCACATCTAGACTAACGGTTTTTCCTTCAACCCCTATAGGCAAATCCTGTAGAATTCCAAAAGGATGAAACCCACGGCCATCAAAGGCCTTTAGAATTGTCGGGGATTGATTTAGCGAAGGAGAACCAAGCGATCTCCAACACTGTATCGACATAATACACATTGAGGCTCCCTCATCAATTATAGTCCGATGAATAGGCCTGTTTTTGACTATCACTGGAATCTGGAAAGCCATTTGATGAGGCAAACATGGTGTACTATTTTCTAGATTGAAAATTATTAGGTTCGGGTCCTGAACATCAACAGCTCCTATAGCCGACAAAAGTAATTTGCGTTGTGCTAGGCATGATTGCAGCACTTCCAAAGCCGACATTGCTGAGGGCGAAACAGCTAAATCCTCAACAATGTTATAATTCTGAGCCGCTCTCGCACGTGGATTGAAAGCTAACTTTCGAAGTATACCCCTGGCGGGCAGTTTGATTACCAAGTCTGGATTAGGTTACTCGATATGTAGTTGATCGGAACCGGGAGCTGAGGTTGATGGATTAAAATGAGAAGATTCTGCTTCTTTACCATCAACAGGACTCTTACTACCATAATCTTGCGATCGAGTCGCAATCCTAATATGGGACATCATCAGTATGGGTTGTTCATTGGCACTCGAGGATGAACCTATCATCTTACTGTCTTGAGCCGGAAAAGGATCCTTCAAAACAGCAGGAGTTTGGGAACCCTTGACAATTTTCACAACCTCTGCACGATGAGGGCAGTCTCCTGTAAAATGTTCATCATCACAAATGAGACAAGGATAACGAGGTTTGCGCTTTTCATCATTGGATTCCGCCTTTCCAGGTTTCTCCTTTGAACTTTTGTCCATTTTATCCTTCTTCTTTCCTTTCTTCTTCCCACCGGATTTTGATTTGGCTGTAGATGACTCTACAACGTGAATATCGGCGGAAATCTCTGCAGAAGAATCTCCTGTTGGGGAATCAGGCAAGGTTATAATGGGAGAAGAATTGTTGGAAGACTTCTTCTTACTTTTGGTGTTAACCGTACCAATCATACCATCAGCGGCATGAGATCCCGAAGGAGCTGCAGCGTTTTGATTTTGCTTGGGAAGATCGGGGATTTTTTTGTGTAACGTACCCGACTGAGTATAGACCAAGTCAAGGTACTATGTCTAAGCAATTACTTGCTCCTCAGTAACAACTCCAGCTTTAGCAACATCTTCAGTGCTCTTTGGCAACAAAGATTTTACAAACCACTCAGCCAAGATTTGATCCAGAATATATACCTTCACTAAACGACGTCGACGTCTCCACTCATGAATATGATCTGAAATGTAAGTGGATGTCGATTTTTTTAGCGAAGTTAACAATTCCGTGCCATTGTCATATCGGACTAGCAACTGAAAATGAGTTAAAAACGAGGTAGCTAACTGACTAAAATTATAAAAAGTGCCTTGCGGTAACTCAATGTACCACTTGGCCGCGAGAACAATTAGAGTGCGTTGGAAAAGTCTAAGACAGATTGAATCATATGTGATGGAGTTAGACGCACACCAGAGGTGGTAAGTCATCACATGGTTCAACGGGTCCTCTCCTGATTTACCTTCGAACTTGGGAATGTCACTGGGCAACTTATTCGGCATTGGCAGCCAAAACGAAAGATAATTAATGGGATCGTTCGTTAGGTGCGACAAGTCAGGTAAGTCCAAAGTTGCGATAAATGGTAACTGCCGACTAGGATCCCTAAAATTCTGGGTCATGAGACCAGCCCCAGGAGGAGGATATCCAGGATAACTAGGAATAGGAATCGCGTTCGGGATATTGTATCCTCCTGGAAAACCAGGATTAACCGGACCGTACTGGGGTTGTTGAGGTTGTTGATAAGTGTACCCAGGATACGGTTGATAGTGATAGACTGGCTGCTGGACAGCAGGATCGAATTGGTACTGTCCATGGTACGGTTGATAGGTGAATTGTGGTTGACTTGTGACAACCGTACTTAAACCAGGCTGTCCTATAGGCATCTCAACCGAAGATTGAATCGTAGGTCCAGACAGTGGTAAAGATGTCTGAGGAGTAGATACAGGAATAGTAGAAACCGGAGCTGTCGATACTCCAAAAGTAGGTGGGGTAAATTGGACAGATGTTGTGGCAGTTGTAGCAGTCGTTTGAGGCGGAGTACGAGGTGTACTAGGCCCAGGCTGAGAAACTACCGAAGGTATAGAAGTTTGAATGTTAGACTGGACTGGTTGCTGGAGTGTACCAGAAACTAAGGGTTGTCCAGTTTGAGATGACAACTGTACACTTGGCTCCAACACTTGTTGGGTTTGCGATGGATCCCACACTATATTCATTCCGGGGTACTGACCCATAACTGGTTGAGAATACTGAGGAACATAACTGGATTGAGGGTAGGATTGATAATTGAAAGGTACGTTTCCAGTTCCTTGAACATACGTTTGACCTTGGGGTGGTTGGAAACCTTGGTTCGAGTATTGACCTTGGGGTTGATACCCTTGAGGCAAATACTGATACTGGGGTTGACCTTGAGGTATAAATTGATACTGGGGTTGACCTTGGGGTACATATTGAGTCTGGGGTTGAGCTTGAGGAACGTACTGTCCCATAGGTATGTACTGTCCTTGAGGTTGCCCCCCAGATGCAAATTGTGTACCTTGAGGTTGCCCCCCAGGCGTTAATTGAGGCTGCCCCTCAGGCGGTAATTGGTCACCTTGAGGTTGAGAATTGGGAATAGAACCTGACATCATAAGAATGTCTTCTACGCTCAACGGCTTAGTACCATTGCTTCCAATTAATAACCCTTGATCAATGGGTTGAGGAGATGCTCCCAAAAAAGTACCAGAAAGTGATTGATACACGGAGGGAATAGAAGGACCGCCGTACAAAAAAGATTCGGGCGATTGAGTAAACATGGATGATCATCCTGCCATATTGACGGGAGTATAAAAACCTCTAGGTGTTGAGTGATAAGGAGCACGAGGTGGTGAAAGACTTAACCCTGAGTTTTCTAAATAATTAGTCAAAGAAAGATACCAAGAACTACTCCTAGGAGGACTGTAAAAAATTGATTCACGCTCCCTTAGTTCAATAACAGGTTGATTTTCAGGGACAGGGATGCCTACTTCTTCTTCCGGAGCAAGTTCTTCAATAGAAATAAGTCCAGAAGGAAGATGTTGGGTGATTACTCTTTCTACCCTAGGTGAACCAGGACCACTAAAAGTTTGAGAAACAAACCCTGATGTCGAAGTAGCAGCAAATTCACTTTCAGGCTCGGATATTTTAGGTTCTTCACCTATATCACTAGTAGATGAAAAGCTACCAGCAATTTTAGAAACAGACACTGACTGTGGATTATACTCTACTACTGGCGTTTGAAAATCAGGATGTACTATCAAAGAAGATTCTCCTTCCTCAGGTGACCCAACTGTACTATCTCTAGGAGTTATGAGGACTTTCAAGCCTTCGAGCTGGCTCGGTACTTCCTCAGGAGGCTGGCCCCGAAGTCTACGAGACCTCCTTAGTAACTCAGCCACGTTTACTAACTCAGGAGATTGGACCCGAAGTCTAGGGGACTGCCTTGGTAATTCAGCCACAGTTAAAGACTTTTAACTACTTCACACGCAAACAAAGTAAAATCTCAATAAAAAGCACCTAAGGTCTCTAAAGAATCCAAACAAATTTGAATCACATGCCTAAAGAATCTAGGAGATCAAACACACACAAACAGTAACTTTCCGGACTGAAAACACTGGTTGGTGATGAAATCCATCGTCGCAGAGTTCAGTACGGAAATGGCGGTTGGAACAGTTACCCTGGCAACCTGTTTAATGAATAGACTGGCACAAGTTCCTCCACTTAACTGTCTCGAGTGAAGTGAACCCCCAGAAAATCCAAGTGAGTCTAGCCGATGTCTGCTCCAGGTACAGTGGGATCTTCTCACCACTGTCACCTTAGGAAGAGTCCTAAAGAATATGGCCACTAAGGTTACCAACTGAGACAAATACACCTGGGGGAACAGTTTACGATCTGATATGCACATAAGGCCAGAGTAGCAAGCTCAATCCCCTTGAAGGCTCCTTCACATAATCCAAGGTTTACCAACAAGTGACCCCAGGCTCCTCGACAATGGTTAATCCGAGGTTTACCGTTTTTAATACGTGAATATCTGGCGTCGTTCCCAATGAGGAAGGATTGATTACCACACTGGTTTGGACACAATCTCGTGCTTCTCCTTTAAGAGGAGCTTTCCCAGAGCATAAATGCAACAATTGGATTTCTTCCCTACCACAAGATACAGCTACTTGTTTGTTTTACTGTCTTGGAGAGTTAATTACTCTCCTACTCCAAGACACTAGCCTAAGCTAAGTTGGTGTATCAGAGCCCTAGAAATAAAAATGTTACTAGGTGAATTTTACTTTAAGCGTTAATTTTAGTGGTTTTTGTTTAAGTCCAAAGGTGCGGAGATGAAACTCGTGGTATGAAGACTCGACTCAAAATCACTAAAAATGCACCTAAGATGATCTAAAGAATCTTTTTCTCTTCGATGAACTTCTAAACTAAGAAAGAGTTTGAGAATGCAAATACTTTGTAAACGCAAATCTTTCTCAATTAAACAAATTAAAAGAAGAGCTTTTCCTTTCCAGAGCACTCAAAACGAGACAACTAGTTATTTTTAAAAAAATTCCCTTTTCGTTTCAAAGCACTCAATCACTACAAAAAGCAAACTTTTTTCAAAAGAGATTTTTTATATTTTTTAATAAAACACTCAAAACTAATGAAAATGACTAACTTTGAGAGCTACAAACTATAAAAACCTATTTGAAGTCAAAGCCTACTAAAAGTCTTTTTTAAGGATGTTTTAATCAGCTAGATGCAAGCTAAGGACTAATTTATGCCGAATCACAAATCAGTCAAGAACAACCAATTTCGTTTCCTTTTTGAAAATGAAAATCCAAACTCTCAAACACAAGCTTTTCGAAGTTTTGTAAAGAGAAAACTCAAAGCGGATTCCTCAAACAAGGGGAGATTTCATAAATGGTCAGACTCATAAGAAGGCTGGTAGACACTAAGGTGATCTGAAGTCCCTACAGCTTCTAAGCTCATAGCCACTATACAACCAAAATGAAAAACAAACCCAACAAGCAAAACTCCTAGGAATTTCACCTAAAACTCTAACACTAATGAAATCAATCCAAGGAAAGCTTCTGGCAAGTTATATGCAGGTCTGGGCAGTGGATAACAATTTCTAAAGACAAACTAAACTGACTAACAAAGGAAATTTTAGGGTTTTCAAAATTTTGACAGGGTCTGCAGGCCCACAGTTGGCACAGGTGTGGTCCTGCTCTGTGCTAAAAACCAAGCTGCGGGTAAGTACGCAATGTGTCAAAAGGCTAGGGTGCGCTCCTCTCCCAAAGCTATGAAAAATGAAAAATAACCCTGGATCTACAAACTCTACCCAATTTTACACAAAACAAGCCAAAAACAGAAACAAAAATAGAGTTTCTCAGGTCAAAGTAAAAACAAGGAAAACAATCAATTCCCCAGTATGGTCGCCATTTTGTCACGCAGAATAAGTCGATCTTGCGGACAAGATAGACCTTCCTAGAATCTAAATAAGACCTAATGACAAGCAAACCAACCAGACACTATCTTTCTCTAAATATGCTTTGATAAACAATAGCAAACAAGTGTTTTTAGGGCCTACCTTAGGTCCAATGCAAGCTTGTGGATGCCTTCGCTTCTTCGATCCAAATGAGCTCCTTTTCGCGAATCTGCAAACACAAACAAGGCAAAAAAATTAAATAGCACCTGAAAAGCCAATTGCATAAAACATATTTAACATGAAAGTCAAGGAGTCCAGGAAACAAATAACATGAGATACTTGTTGAGAAAAATGAGTTTGATTATATTAATTCAAAAGAAGAAGAACTTTACAACCTTTGCCTTGACGCTGTACAAGCTCCTCCCAGGGTCCAACAAGAAGTCTCCTCTACTTTGACAAGTTTCACTCACTCCCCAATGAAGCCAAAAAGATGTGTGATCTCTCTTCTTAAGCTCAACTAGGAAGTCTTTATTTCACCAGCATTTACCCTAAAAAATGTTCAGCTTCTAACCTCCCTAGCAACCAGCCCAATGCCTGTATTTATAGTGCAATGGAGGGAGGTTACTAGGTCCTCCTTCAAAGGGATAAATCCCTCCTTCAAAGGGATAGCTCCTCTCATCAAGGAATTAGCTCCTTCTCTTTTGGGATGCATGAACCACCTCAGAGCGAACAATCCATGTCAAAATTCCTTCTAGAAACCTCTAGAATTAACCCAAAGTGAGTTTTTTAAGATAAACCTTGCGCCTTTTGACTTTCACAGGGGTCCGCACCTACACTGTTAGGGACAGAGCGGGCAGGTCCACAGTTTTTGTACACAGAAGGTGCGGGACCGCAGGTGACCATGAGAGAAAGTGCGGAACCAGAGTTACATTGATTTTTAAAGTCTTGCTCTCATTTCCAAAGCTTGATTTGAAGAACTGAGGTCTGAGACTTGCTTAGGAGGACAGTACAAGTGATGATAGACCCATACTGACTGCAAATAATCATGGTGACGATATTTTTGTGTAACAGTTCTATATCCAGCTCCTGATGACAAGGAAGAGTGGGGGTGCAGAATTGAAGAGGAATCGTCCTCAGGTGACTATGGACTCTAGCGCTACTACTTTTTTTCCTCACCATCATGTCTATTATTTTGAGCATTTTGCTGGTTTTGTCACCTACGTATATTAGCTTGTATAAACTGATATTTGTAGTTAAATTCGTCCTAAATATATGTACGAGTCGGTTTCCCTTGGTGGGCAGCTCAGATTTTTGGCTCACTGTTGTTAAGTCAAGGCTGGTTTCCTCTTACGAGGCAGCTCTCAAACGCTTCTCGGGCTGGTCTCCCCTTGCGGGCGGCTCAATTTTTGATATCTTTTTGACTGTATCGCAACACTTTGATGCCTAGAACTCTTTGTACCATATGCTACATTAATAGATTTAAGCTTACTTAGAAAAAAAAAATACATTAGAAAATGTAAACTGTAAAAAATGAACCCTCTGAACAAAAAAGGTTGATGCTCATCAACACTTTTCAAAATCAATATGAAAATCACTAAAATAAAAATGTTCACATTCAATACATAAAAAAATTTGAAGTGTAAAAAATAAGCCCTCTAAAAAAATGTGTTGATGTTGTATCAACACTTTTCAAAATTAGCATGAAAATCACTAATATTTAAAAAAATTCTCATACTTGATACATAAAAAAAATTAAAGTGTGAAAAATATGCTCCGAAAAAAATGGTGTATTCTGAATCACCATTTTTCAAAATCGAGTGATTGTTTGCTATCTCAAAAAAATGGGCACTATGTTATTTTCTCTTTTGATCGGTATTCCCTCATTATTAGTGGAATTATCTTAATAATATTAGACGTAGGGTTATATATATATATATATATATATCTATAACCCTACGTCTAATATTATTAAGATAATTCCACTAATAATGAGGGTCAATTATTGCTACTATAATAATATTATAGTACCAATAATTATAATATTAATTCTTGATACTATAATTGGATTCCAAGCAGATAATATTATATTATTAACCTGATCATGCTAGCATTTAGTCATAATCTTGCATTTTGAAATAATTTGGGGGCATTGAAGCTCATCATAACTAAGTACATGTAACTGCCTTTTATATTAGTGAAAAATTGTTGTGTTTTTCACTTGAAAAAAAAATACAACCTGTTGTGACCAAAAGAAAAATCGTTGCACAATTCCTTCCTTGAAAGCTTCAAAACCCCCAAAAAATTCTAACAAAATTTTGTCACAGTTTCCCATACAACCCATAATTTTTCCCTTGAAAATACAAAATGAGGCCTATATATAGGCACTTAAATCCCAAGACTCTCCCCTAAACCAAGAGTGGTATTTTGAAAAACCACCAAGAATATCATATTAGAAAATAATTCTCATATTTATTTCTTGTTATACTTTAAGTGTTACTAGGGAATGACTTCCAAAATATTTCCTTTCATTTTTCATTATTCCCATATGTTGTGACTCCTTATTAACATCACATACCTAGTGCATTTCCTATATATTTACATGGTAGTAATTTATTATTTTATAACATCACTCTGAAACCTAGGATAAAGGGAGTAATGCTATCCAACGCTTAGTTCGATTATGGTCTTGGAACTTGTAACTATGATATGACACTATGTTACCCCTTTCGTATTTCCCATGTATCATTTCAGTAGATTGTGGCACTTAAGCCATTGATGTCTCCATGTAATGTTTTCATGTATACCCTTTATTAATGTTTCCCTATGTAGTCATGCCTCAGGAACAAATTGCACTAGTATTTTGGTGCCACGTCCACCTTCTTCATGTGATGAGAAGGTGACTCTCTGACACTATATGGTAGGGATTGATCCATCCTTATCCTAACTCGATTTCCCTAGGTTTAATGTAGCCTGATGGTCTTGAAGAGTTGTTCCATTTGGTTCCTTAGATGTTAGGAGTCTTGGTGGCCTTTAGAGGTATTATGTTGTCAATTTTTTCCAAGTGTGCTCCCATGTGGCATACGTCCAAATCTTCCTTTGTCATGGATACATTGCATAACTTATGTTGCGGTTTACTGTATATAATGTATTGCTCCGAAAATTTAATGCTTGCTAATCCTACTCATATTTTCCTTATGGTTGCTTCCTAGGTAGAACATTTCCCTTTTATATCATGTTTTCTATTGTTTTCACTTGGATTCGTGGTCTAAATGTTTTAGGTATGGTTTTCCCTGGCTCTTCCTCCTCACTTTCCTCAATTGGAATTTTCTTCTTCTGTTCATAAACGTTATGAGTTGAGTGCAATATTAATCCTTTTTTTCTTTATGTAGAGTTTATTAAAGGATGCCATGGGTTTTGTCCCTTCCTTTGGTGTATTTTAGAAGTATACTTACTAGTTTTTCTTATACATTGGTATTATGATTAAGTTACCTACTAACCCCTTTCGAAGTTGACCCAAATTCCCTTATTTCAGAGTTTTTGTTACATTAATATATTCTACCTTCCAGGGTTTGTTACGAGCTTTAATGTATATAAGGTTCTTATTGTTGTGGTAGAATTCTAGGCACGAGATTTTGGTTTCCCTTCAATCCTTCAAAGGCAATATTCATCCTTTAGTTTGGTTTTCTCTTTCCTTTGTTTTTTATTTCTTTTATCAGTCCTAACTATTGGTGAAATGGTTCTATGGACTAATCCTAGTTGGATTTTCTATATGCCTATAGGTATTTATCTCTATTCCATAGGAACCACTCCCTAGAGGTGGGAAACCTGTTCTAGTGGTTCACGCACTCCTGGAAGCTTTGGAACTCTATGGGAACATTCTCTTTTATATGGGAGCTGCAATGGGAGCTTGGGAAAGTTCCGGGAGCTTTGAAGACTGTTTTTTTGGAGTTCCCTCATTCCCTTGGGTTGGGGAATACAAAACATGTAGACAAATATATTAAACTACCCACAACAGATGAGGCTTTGTTGAAACCTTCGTAGGAACAAAGGCCAAAGACATCCTTAACACCGATATCCTTAATTGAGAAACTGGAGCAATTTCTTGATGGGTTAAGGAAGCGTGTGACACCTCAGTGTAAGGGCGATATCTGGGATGTCATGCTGATGAGTATTTATTTTTTTGTTTATGTATATGTATCACATAAGATTGTGTGCATATTGTATGTGGCAGTCAGTGCTTAACCATTAGAGTCGATTTACTTTTTCTCATAAGAATAACTAGAGAAACATAGGTAAAATTGTTCGTTTGTTTTTTTAAGGCAGATTGTTTCAAATACTAGTCATGTGTCAGAGAACTGATAATGAACTTGACATTTTCATATTTTATATATATATAAGGGAGAGACTCAGGAAGACAGACACCCAGAAAATATATTTATATATAAGAGAGATTATATATTTAAATTGATTTTAATATTTGAATATTTTGATTTAATATTAATTTTGATTATTATATAATTATATATTTTTTATTTTTTTTTATTTTTTTTATTATATAATATTATCGTTCTCGATTAGTTGTTTCCTGTAAATTTTTGGGAAACCTCTAGCCATTCCTGACACCTGTACCAAAGTTCCCAACATTCCCACGTTCCAGAAACTCATGCAACATAGGTATTTATCATTCCATTGGTTTACAAATTTTGGTTTTTAACCCTGTGAAAGGCGTTATAACACTTTTGATGACCGCCTCCACACTTGTAATGCTTCCATGTAGGTTTGCACTTTGCTAAATGTACATGCCTTTGATAGATTTCTACATCATCACTTTAAAATTATTTTGGGGGTCGAGGAGTGTTGTAAACTTTTGAGCATTTATCTAGGTTATATATTCCAAATGAATCTCTTGGAAACTTATTTTTAATGAGGCGCAAATTTGCCTTCATTGTATAGATTAGCTTCAAATTTATGTTATAGTAGTGAGACCCCTAGTCGTATCTTGGCTATATGATTTGCGACCCTTTTGTGAATACTGAAATTGTTGTTATATACAATACATTTACTCAATTCCAACCTGTGGATATCATTGAATTTTTATAAGGATACTCAATTGGAACTTTCCGAATTTATCTTGACATCATACTTAATTTCTTACTGTGCTTTTCAGTGAATCTAATGATTTACATTTTGGAATAATGGTTTGCATTGCTTTTATAGTATATTTTAGGATAATGGTGTGACTTTGCTGTCTGTTTGAATTACATGTCACTAAGGTTAAATTTTTCTACGCACTCATATATTTGTCTCCTTTATAGCACTTCTAAACATTGTTTCCCTACTGTTGAGAAATATAGGACATCATGAATTTGGTTATTTATCTTCATTAGTAACCTCTTATGAATGTTTTTACTTCATTAACATAGGATATTATCTTTGATTTAGTTATTAGTGTTCTTCTTCATCAAACAACTACCAATGCATGAACATAAATAGACAAGAGAAATAGAATGTAGGTTATGAGTTAGGGCCAAAAGCTCTCACTCTTTGAGAAGAGGAAAACTAGCATAATTTTTTCTTATAGAGATTCCAATTGATGAATACCAAGACTAAGACCCTTGACCTATCAGCCAGTCCACTCCTCTTCCTCTTCGACCTTCTTCAAACTGTGGTCATATCTTCAATGAACTATATTTATACTAGGCATGGCATCATAACATATCAATGTAATGTCACCGATATATGACATTGGAACATCATCTAAATGAAGTGATACATCATTGAAGAATAGCTCCTTAAAATCACCAAAATGTGGCCTTTATACACCACCGAATTGTGGTTTCTTGACCAACCTGTGATCTACTACTATGGCATCGAGATTCTCCTTCTAAAATTTGAAATGTTGTTCCTTTACTTGTCACTACCACTATGATCCGAATTACATAAGCGAATAGAACTTCTTGAATGCTCACTGAATTGTGTTGATCTATTTAGAGCACTACAAATTCTACTCTAACACATACATCATAATCTCAAAGATAATCCACACTTCCTACTATTGCTATAAACTCGAAATCTCTGTGACATCCGAACTTAACTTCTTGTGGAGATCCAAACTTGTTGAGTCTAGTTAACATCTGAAAATATTAGAGGAATATGAACTTTGAACTATGTTTAATTTGAAATGTCTTCATGCCTATATATAGTTGTTTTCCCATCAATATAAGCTGACTTTACATTTAGAATAGATGTGTCTCCATATATGGGTTTCCTTTTTGTTTTGAGGCCGACTTCAAGAGCAAGAATAATGCTTTTCCTTGAAGGGCTTCTAGAAATTTTCATAGACTCATATACATTGTTATATCCTGAGGAAGGGTTCTTCATACATGACATTGACCCTTTGAATTTAATGACAAACCCAAAGGCTCTCAATGGGAAGCATCTAAATAAAATCTCTTGCTTATGAAACCCATGAAGCAAGTCTTACAACAATAATTATATTCTCCTCTTTTCATCATTTACAAATATCATAATTACATATCGTTATGAAGATGGAACCCACTTACACTTTTCAACAATCCCTCTTAACTAGGGAGGTATTGATAATGGTACTTAGTCATTCTTAATCTGAAGAATTTATCATAAGAAGAATCAGATTAGTAATCCATCTATCTAGCATCATATGAACCAACATTATCACATAGCAAGGACTTCCATAACTGATCTATCCACATGATTAGAGCACAATGATGGTGAGACTAATGATTCATAGACACCATAGTCATTATCTCTCAAGGTACATACTCGATCGGGGCATTCACAAAGTATGACCTACTTTGGAATATTCTTATCTTGGATAGCCAGTCCTGAAAGAATATCGATCCATGACTAATCTTATCTTGGATGCCCTCTCTCATCCTCAAAGAATATTAGATTCAAGATGATTACCCAATCCTTTATTCTAGTTTCCCAGGTGAAGACTAGAATGATGTGTCTATCTCTCCCTCTCAATTAGGGAGGACATATTAATTCCAATAATGGAATGTACTCATTCGTATGGAAGTAATGTACCGAAGATCCCTCTTGGATTAGGAATTTCCAAGTTTCTTTCAAGCTAAGAAACTTGTTTTCAGGCTCCCTCTTAATTAGGGACCTACAATAGCTCCTCATAGGTTCTTAAAGAGCTCCTTCCTTTGATGTAATGGATTTTTTTGTCAAGGAGTCTTCATATTTTGTGGATATTTCATAGGGCACAAACTGTCCATCACTTTCATCCATGGGTCAGTCATGTCATTATTCCTTTCATCAGAAAGTGATTTACTAGTCTTTGTCTGCTCTTTCTTCATGTCATGATGCCTTCTTCATGTCACATTTTCTGGAAGGATCTTACATCATCCTATATGATCCCCTTAGAATTCATCCATAGTTCTTCCCTATGGAAATTATAGATAAGCCCATCCAGATATTTGTTCAAAATAAGAAATGAAAACTTAAATCAGACTTACATTTGTGATGGTATTTCATCATGACATCTTCCTATATGTATCAACATCTTGCATTCATGTTGACACATCTCCCAAAGATATCCATTGTTAAGGGTGTCCATATTTTTCAGACTTTTATTATTGTCTTCATATCTTTTTGAGAGATTTCTTAGTCAAATATTCTTGTTCTTTCAGATTTTGATTGCCTTTACCATGGTTGCATATCTCATGATCTCTTCCTCCCTTCCTTAACACATTTCATTCCCAACAGTTTCCATTCAGAGTTCCTCAATTGTAGTCAACCACTTCATACTTCATATGAGGACATATTATGTTGATTCATCTAGTGTGACACATGCCTTCCAGCAACATTTCATAGGAAGAGATCCTTTCCTTTGATCATTCTTCTCAAGATTGAATAGTGATCCATGTTACCTACAACCATACAATAGGAATTTAAAATATTGAATACAAGCATACATACCTCATTTACCTCTAGGTCATCTAGGCTTCTTTCAAAAACTTCCTTAATTGAAAAGAGTTTCAACCCCTCGATATGCTTCATCTCTTATGTCATCATACCATTGATGAGCCTAGGTATTGCAGCAATAATGCCGCAACTCCTAGGGCTACCAGATTTACTTATCAACTTGGGGTTCGTACAAACTTGGAGGTGACAGTGCTATATGCACAAGTAAAAGTGAAGATACTGCTTGTTTTCACTACTCATCTGGAAAGAGAGCCTAGGGGTTCCAAGCCAAAATTCTATAGGGTCATAAGAAGCTTGATTTTGATGGAAGAAGAATAAATCTATGCTAAGGGAGAGATACTCTACTGCAGTAATGAAGAAATCAACATGTAATGCTAAATCACACCATACCCTAGCTAACGAGTTAAACAACTATGCCTAAACACAATTTCTAAATCAACACTGACCTAATGCTAATTATCTATGTTCTAGAAGTAAAGAGTATCAAAACTAGACTAAGGTGTAAGCAAGGAACTAAACTAACTCGGCTTTCAAATGGAAGAGCAGTTAGAGGATGAAATTAGTGAAAGGAGGATGTGAGGGAGAAACAGTGCATAAGAACTGTTGGATCAGTCAGGTGAAAGGCAAATGAACGATAGAGATCAAATCACAGCAGGTTACTTAGATAGATATGCAAACATGGTTAAATAATAGGATGAATGGTGGATATCTTATCGTGAAGGCTTAAGAAAATAAATGGATGAACAGGGTTAATGAACAGGTTGAATGACAAAGATAGTATCACGAGGCTTTAAGTGAGTGGATGGATGAACTAGGTTAATAGGAGATGAATGGATGATATCTAATCACACAGGTGAAGTCAAGAGATGGACAGATGAGGCTAACGGGAGCAATGAACGGCTAAGATCTTATCGTGTGGGTGAAGACAAGAGATGGATGGCGGAGATCATATCATGAGAAAAATAAATGTGTGGAAATGATGGGGCAGGTTTCCAAGGCGGTAAGTAGTTTTCACGTGCCCTTCAGGCTATAAGCTGTATTTTGAAATTTCACGTGGTTAGCTTAACTGCGTGACATGTAGAATGAGAAAACCACTTTTCTCACGTGCTATCGGGCAGATAATGGCCGTGCACTAATCTGCGTGAGATAGCCATTGGCTCAGGTAGGGTTGATCAACAGTGGAGATCGGCCAAGTTAGTTGGCAATCAGGTGAAGTTAAAGCTGTCAGATCAGGCAAGGCATATCGACGGTGGGGGTTTGAAGAGCCTAAAGTGATCGGGTGACGCAATAGCCGTCAGATTAGGCGAGGTAGATTGATGGTGGGGACTTAAAGTTCATAAAGTAAATGGTGGACTCCACACGAGGCATCAGTTGGAGAAAATGATGAAATGGATGGTGATTATGATGGTTTATTGGTGATCAAATGACAAGGAAGTGATGCATGAGGAATGTGCTTAAGGCGGTTTCAAATGAAAATGATAGAGAAAACCAGTGAAGTTGAACAAATAACTGCATCAATAACGAACTCCATAGCTCATGCAAGAACTAGAAACCTAGTTTTTGGGGTTGGAAAAGGGTCCCTTCCTCAAGTCATAGTCCCAGAGGGAGGAGATGAGGCTAAGACACATGCGCACAACCTGATAGCGATCTTTTTCCTATAGCTAACTTGGTAATTGAAAAAACACAAATGGAAGTAAACTACATCAAATGCATCTACTGAAGCAAATGAATAGGAAAACCATGAATAATCTATGCTATGTTACTGTAATGAAAGTGCAACTACTTAAGAAAATAAATAGTGAAAATCGTAAGGCTACTTAAGCAAATGATCAAAAAACCATGGAACTACTTAAGCAAATAAATAGAAAAGAACTCTATGCTAGAATATATGTATAGTAAAGAGGAGCTTTGGCTACCTAGGTCTGGCCCTAACCTAAGAGCTTCAGCCCTTGGAGTTAACTCAAAGCTGGCTTAAACAAAACTCATTCTTATTATAAAAACCATGGATTACAAAGAAAACTATCTCAAGTCTTTGCAGCTTAGAAATAAAATAGATTTTTACAATAGAAGTTTGAATCCTACCGAGGTCCTAAGGCTCTCTATTTATACATGTGAAGTCTCTAATGGCTTCCTTCCCATTAGGGAGGCTTGGCCTCTAATTCAAGAAAAACTAGTTTCTATCCTTTTCACTTGCTCGACTATCTTCTAGTCTTCAAAGTGATGGTTGTTTGCACTCCAAGCTGGTGAAGGAATATTCGAATGGAAGGGTAGTAAATGAGGAGGATTTACCTCCTATAATTACTCTCCCTTATCCCATTCTAGTTTTACCAAGGTCTTTTCCATAGTTCCTTGCTTTTATCCTTTATACATGCATTTTCCTTAATTTTATCCTTTATACTTACATTTTCCTTGCTTTTATCCTTTATACTTGCATTTTCCTTGCTTTTATTCTTTATTCCCGCATTTCATGCACATTCCCGCATTTCATGCACATTAGACCACAAAGCAACATATCCAACTCTAACTAATTTCATAAACAAAATATAATCAAAAGTATGCAATAAGTTGTGAGAATAGTTGGTTTGACTAAGCTAGGAGGTGAGTTAAGGCCAATTAAGGACCATATAATTACTCAATGGTGAGGCTCATCAACCATCATCCTATGAATTCCACAAGTTGGAGTTCCTAATGAAACACTTGCTTCCACTCTTGACTGGTGAACCTTCCGATGAATATTCCATCAATGAGTCTTGAGGATCTTGCATATACTTATCCAATAAATGTTACCTTTTGATGTGTGATGATCCTTGTCCTGGATGACTTCTTCCTTTCCTTTAGTTTCCAATGAGGTCCTCAAGAGATATATCCTTCATAGTTGATGATTAGACATCCTTCATGTTTCCTATGCTGATATCATGAGTTCTTACTTCTAATGTTTTTCTTCTTCCCTGGACTTCCTTCTTTCACCTTTCTCCACTTCTTTGGTGAAATGGACTTCTTATATATCTTTCTTGTTATTTCCATTCTTGATTTTAGGAAAATATTTCTTGTAATTATCATAGCATTTAACCTTAGTTATTTTTTTCTTTCCTTTTGGCAAATGTATGAATAATTTTTTCCCCTCAACCTATCTTATTCTATCTTTCATATAACCCACAAGTTTTTGAGTCGGATAGCCTTATTATCCTCATAGAAATTTGTTACGTTCTTCATCTATTAGTGCATGAGGATTATCTCTCCTAGATCTTGCAATTGAGATCTTACAAAGATAACCCTTTATCCTTTGATACCTTCAATTTGTGTAGATCAGATCTAAGTGATGTGACCTCTTTTATCATATCTTTAGAGAATAGTTCTACTAGCTTATCATATATATCTCTTTGATGTATCCAATATTGTTGTATGAGGGGACCTTTCATAATAATATATTTCCATGTATTCAGAGGAAACTTTTTCATTGATATGTTGAATGCCTTCACTTTGAGGATTACGTTTGTCCTCCCTTTCCATCCAAGGATTTTCAAAGACACAATGAGCTTATAAATCTTCTTGAAAAACGAAGCCATTTTACTATATTAGATTATAGAAGGAAATATACTTACTTGACAAGTGAATATGAAACCTTCAACTTGATCACTTTGATGGTGGTTGAAGAAGATTTATTAGAGCCCCCTTTTTGATGATCTTCTTCTAAATGAAAATCCCTTCTTCAATATGAGATATTTTGCCTCTTATAATGACAATTCCTTTAGATCTATATCCCTTTGATGATGGTTATTGATGAGGATGTTTTGATGCTTCCATGGATGATGGTTTTTCAAGGATAATCCTTGCTTCAATGAAAGGGAATTTTCCTTATTTCTTTCGAAGATGATAATGCCTTCGCGTCTTCAAGATACTTCCACTATGTGGTAGTGAATTAATGCAGATCAAAAATAATTCTAGGGTCTCCAAGATGATGTGATATCAATACTAGAAATGCTTCTCCATGCTTTGGGTGACCTTTCTTTGAAGATTTCCTCATCTTGATGAGGGTCTTTATGGTCTTTTTATAAAGACTATAGGATCCAACACTCTTGCTAGTGTATACTTCTAGTTTCCTTCATATGTAGATTTATTCGCCTTGATTAGAAATAAGGCTTTGGTCTTGATTGATGATCCAATACATATTTTGACGTACAATTTCTTCTTTGATCTAGGGTTTGATTCTTTAAAGAAGATCTCTAATTTAATTTGATGTCCTTCAATCTTTATTTAATGACATTCTTGAAACTTGATCCTTGAGTGTCTCTTTGATTACATGCCCTTTTCTTGACTTTGACACCTTAGCTTTGATACCATGTTGAGAAATCTAGGGCATCATCAGTTAGGTGATTTCTCTTCATTAGTAACTTCTTGTGAGTTTTTTTACTTCATCAACTTAGGATGTTATCTTTCTTAAGCTATTAGTGTTCTTCTTCGTCAAACGACTACCAATCCATGGACATAAATGGACAAGAGAAACATAATGTAGGATATGATCCATGGCCAAAACCTCTCACTCCTTGAGAGGAAAGCATGCACAAATTCTTCTTGTAGAGATTCCAATTGATGAATACCAAGACTAAGACCCTTGACCTATTAGCCACTCCAACACCAACACACTAGTTCTCTATTCTTCTTCTTGACTCCTCTTCCTCTTTGTCCTTCTTAAAAATGAGACCATCTCTTGAACGAACTGTATTTATAATAGGCATGGTACCAGAACATGTCATTGTAATGTAACGAAAATATGGCAAGTGCAGCAACATTGAAACACAATGATACGTCACTGAAGAATAGCTCCTTTAGTGCATTGAACTATGGCCAATATATACCACTTAACTTTGGTTTCTTGACGAACCTATGATCTACTACTTTGTCACTGACATTCTCCTTCTAAAATCAAAACTGTTGTTCCTTTACTTGTCACTACCATTGTGATTTGAATTACATAGGTGAAAAAAACTCCTTGAATACTCACCAAACTATGTTTATCTGTTTAGAGCACTGAAACTTCTACTCTAATAGACACATCCAAATCTCAAATATAATATGTACTTTTTACTATTCCTATACACTCAAAATCTTAATGACATCTGAACTTGAATTTCTGAGGAGATCCGAAGTTGTTGAATGTATTTAAGATTTGAAAATATAAGAGGAATATTAAATTTTAACTGTGTGTAATGCGAAGTGTCTTCACACCTATATATAGATTTTTTCCCAAATAAGCCAAATTTACATTTTGGATAGATGTGTCTCCATATATGAGTTTCCTTTCTGTTTTAGGACAATTCAAGAGCAGGACTAGTGCCTATCCTTGGAGGGCTTCTAGACATATTCATTGACTCATATACATTGTTATATCCCCAAGAAAGGTTCTTCATACATGACATTGACTCTTTGACTTTAATGAAAAATCATAAGGCTCTAAATGGGAGCCATCAAAATAAAATATCTTTCTCATGAAACTCATGAAGCAAGTGTTACAAGAATAATTGTATTCTCTTCTTTCATCATTTACAAATATCATAATTACATGCAATTTTGAAGACCAAACGTAGTTACACTTTTCAACACCTACAACTCTATTCTCTTGAGTTTCCAGAAATTCTAGTGTTCACTGTTAATTAATTAACTTTACTGTGTTGAATGTATCTTCCTAGGAAGAAATCCCGTCAATTAATTTCTAATGTAATTTGTGATGCATTCATTGTTATCTGTTATATACATTTCTTCACCAAGTTAAACTTACATGTACTCTATCATTAATTTATTCTCAATTGTACCAGAGTAGGATTTCCCCAAGGTTGTTAGTGTAGTAGTTCGATACTTTCTTCTTTCGACCTACTCTCCAACTTAGAAATTTCTACTTGTCATGTATGAATGATAAACATCGTCCGCTTACTACCTTAAATTTATAATGACCTTTAGTCGAACGAGAGCGAGACTCTAGTATAACTACATTTTTGTTTTTAAAAATTATTTTTGTCAACTCGGTTCATAGATCTCTTAGTCTTCCCTGAAAAATCTAGCGTAATGAAAAATAAACTATAATATCCATCCAAGCTTTCTTGTTATTTTCTTCTTATCAATAATTGTTTCCCCATCGTTTTCTAGGTGCTACTAGAATTTCTAATGTTTATAAGAATTGTTAGTATTTAAGTTCCTACCTGTCTTAATAGTTTAATAGCTTATGGATTTATATGCATGTTTCTTGCAATTAACTTGTCCATGGAGCGAACTCATGAGCTCAAACAATTAATCTGAAAATTTCCTATCCAAAATAAATAGATGACCTTTGTAACTTAACTGTATTAATTTTCATACTTTTCGTTTCTATTTTCTGTGGAATAAAGGTTCATATTCTAAGAAAATCTATAATAATAATATCGTAACTACATAGAACTATTTTCACAGTTTGCATGTAAGAAGTACAAACATAGTAAGTTTATTTATAATTAATATTGTAGAAAATGGCATTACTTATTATTGGAAACACAAAAGTTCCTTTATCCAATTTTTCATAGACTATGAATATATTATTTTCTAAGTGACAATGATAAAATAGATAGGACTTCCTTCATAAAATCAAATTCAGAGTACAAATATAATTCACATTTCTTGAAAAGTGAAAAAAAGATTTATCGAACCATCATACATTTACAAAAGGAACAAAACAATGAAAATCTAACTGGTAATTCCTATAGATAGAATATGCTTGAGAATAAAATACTTTCGCCACCCTACAATAGAACTTCACTCTTGAGTTCACTCTAGAGGGGAGATTCAATTGCCAAGGTATCAACAACCTCTGTTAATACTTTCAATAGGTATTTCATACCTTTATTCCATGATGTATTTTTCCTTTAGGAGCGTCCCTCTTTTGTGGTCTCCCAAAAACCAGCTGCTTAGAATGTTTCCATAAAAGCTCACTTTTATCTCCCATGATGCTTTATGCTTATCCCATCTTAGCGTTTTTCTCCAACTAAGAAACTAATGGATTTTTTTCTCCCATCCATTAAGCCTATCTATATTTTCTTCTAGAAGTATTATCATGGAAGAGTTATCTTAGATAAAAATCTCATCTTCAAGTGTCTTATTCTCAAGTGTTTCCAATCTCATTTATTTAATGATAAAATATTTATCTACATAAGTATCTCACCACATTTCATGGCTTTTCTGCAATTCTTAACACTATAGTTGAGTTAAAAAAAATAAAGATAACAATAATAATAATTTAGTAGCGGAGGGATGCCACACTTATAGGAGAAACTGGAGACCTACAGTCGCATGGATGTAGGCTTCGGCACACGAATGAGGATTTTTTTGTGAAAAAAATAATTTGAATCATCGTTTGGGCACCTAGAGTAGTTGATTAGCTCCTAGGGTTTGTGTAGCACTTGAGGGAGGTCTGTAAAGTGTGTTTTTGTCAATTCCACTTTCTTAAGGTGATCTATGAGGTTGAAACATATCAAAGTAACTCTTCGTCACATATTTACCTCGGTGGACCGGTAAGCTTGGTAAGTGTGGGAGGAGGACATTACATTTTGCACCTGAAAAATTGTTGCAGATCGGGAATTACATGAATATAATTATTTTGCATATCTCATAATTATCATTGAGGATGCAATAATAATTATAAATTATATAATTATTATCTCATCCTAACTCCTTGAATCCCTCAATTGTGTAATACTCAAGCCAAGTCCACCCTGAATTGCGCATTGTGTAGTCGCAAAGCTGAATCCTAACCCTTGACTCTCCGAGTTTTTTTTCTTTCTGGTTGGTGCTTATAACTGACTAGTAACTCAACCCAAGTGGTTTGAGAGCTTCCAAAGAATTTGTTCCAACACACAACCAATATATATACACCATTGAAGAGAACCATAACAAATAAGTTTTTTATAGTTATTTATTTAAAATTCTTATTAAAATTATTAATGTATTAATTCACAAATAAAAAAATATATTTTGAAAATTTATTTGGTATCTACAACATATCATAAAGTTGAATTGAAATATAAATGAAAAATTATTCATAATTCGATTTCTATTAAGTTTATAATTTTTAATTTTTAATTAAATTTGTCAAATTTTAATGAATACAAGTATTATGAATTCAAATAATGTGCACATTTCCTTAAATTATGGATTTAAAATTTGATATATAAAGATGGCATGGCTTGGAAAAATGTCCAATTTCAGTAAATGTGTAGATATTTTTTTGTGCATGAAAATGGATGTGTTAGAGGAAAAATTTCTGTAAAAAAGTAGACAAGGAAGAATAGAGAAGGGAGAAAGGAGAAGCCCTAAAGAAGAAGAGAGTTCACGAATAGAGCCATAACATTTCCTTTGTAAACACATGTTTCTAGTGAATAGAATTTACATTCTTGTGTGTTGTCTCCAGTTCGAATATGTGTTTAATTCTTGAGAGAACGAGAGTGAAATCCTGTTTGAATAGTGGAAATGGACATTGTTTGCTAGAGAGTGCTCGAAGGGTAGCGCCTTAAAGAAAAATGGGAATTGGATCAACATTCCACATTAGTGGAAATGCATTCTGCCATGGTTGGTAGAGTTACATCATGGTAATTTATAACCTAATTCCATAGGCTCTGATTCACCTATTGTTGCTTTGCGGGGATACATTATTGTAATGTGAAATATAAGTTTAAGGAAGTCCACTCGAGGTTTAGTACTTTGTGCCAAGAGGAAGAGAATCAATAATTATTTAGTGTTTCCTATTAGAAAATAGAGAGAAATCAAAGAGATCCATTAAACACAACACCAAACATAGTATGTCTGATTGATCTCACAAACATTACATATATAGGAATATATGATCTTTCTAGATCTGAGAATGATGGATCTGGATTACTAAAAATAGCTAGTACATCTATTAACCTAGGAACTCACCCAATACAACCCAGGACAACTTGGAATACATAGAAGCATTACTTCCAACACCCTCCCTTAATGCTTACATGTAGAAGATATAAAAAACCCATATTATAACAATAAATAAATATTTTTTAGATTTGTCTAGTATGGTCATCATCAACACCCACATCCACTCTGGAGTCTTGAAAACAACACTCAATCACCACCACATCTTTGAGATGTCACTTGAACTCCATTTAAAATGTGACCAACTCTAACCACCATTGATGAACTGTTAGGGAACCAACTTACAAGAAGATAGATTAACACCTTAGAAATATGCCTCTTCAAGGGAGAAACCTCCTTTACGTTACAAAAATGAACAATTCTTAGATGATTCAAATGACAAAACCTCCTTTTTATATATAGGAGTCTAGGGGGTCACAATATAACTAAGCCAACCTAACCATAATAATATAAAGGCACAAAAATAACAAAAGAGGGATTCTATGGGGCACAGTAATAACAATATTGGGATAATAGAGGCACAAAAATATTAATAAGGGATACAAGCACAATATTAATGGGGGAATCACTAGTATTATAGGGACCTAACATGCCCCTCTCCTTCAAAAAAAAGGTGTCCTCAACGCTTGATTAGTTTTGGATGCTTCTGTATAAAATTCTCATCCTCCCATGTGGAATCTTCAGCGGATAAGTTCTTCCACTTAATGAGATACTTTGAAATTAATCGATTTCGTAGCTGTCGAGTTCTTGTTTCTATGACTGCTTTTGGTTCCAATATAATTTTTCCTTCCTCATCAAGTTCTGGCAATATTGTTTAAACTGAGAGCTTGTCGCCTATAACCTTCTTTAAACATGAAACATGGAAAACTGGGTGCACTCGAGAAGTTGCAGGAAGCTCCAATTTATATGAGATAGTACCAATCTCTTGCAACACCTTGTACGGACCATAATACTTTGGTGATAATTTATTATCCTTGATAGCTTTCTTGAGGAACATTTGTTTATATGGTTGTAGCCGTAGGAACAACAAGTCACCTACATCAAAACTTCTTTCACTGCGATGTTGATTTTCCTGTTGTTTCATTCTATTTTGCGCCAACACGAGGTTATCCTTTAAGAGTTGGAGAACTTGTTGTTGATGCTCGATGTGATGTTCCACTACTTGAACCTTAGAATTTTCTCTTAAATATGATGTGATGGATGGTGGCTGATATCCTTAAAGTGCCATAAATGGCATCATTTTTGTTTCAGTATGGAAAGAAGTGTTATACCAGCATTCCACCAGAGGCAACCATTTGACCCATTGTGTTTGTTTATCAGATATAAAGCAACAAAGATATCCTTCCAAACATTTGTTTACTATCTTAGTTTTCCCATCAAATTTATGATGATAAGATGAGCTATGAGCTAACTGAGTACCAAGACAAGGAAATAATTCTGTCCAAAAATTTCCAATGAAAATGGGTTCTCTGTCACTTACAATAATCTTTGGGTTTCCATGTAGCTTTTGAATTGTTTCCATAAATGTTGTACAAATTGTAATGGATTTAAATGGATGTGATAATGCACAAAAGTGTGCATATTGTAAGTCTGTCAACTACCCCATGATGACACTCTTTCCTTCAGACTTGGGTAAACCTGTGATAAAATACATTGAAACCTCCTCCCAACGTTGGCTTGGAATGGATAAAGGTCGTAATAGGCCTGGGGTCTTGATTTTTTCAACTTTATTTTGTTGGCAAACCAAACATTCCGCCACAAAATTTTGAATATCCGATTTAAAGCCATCCAAAAAAAATTCCTTCTTAACCTTGTGGTACGTTTTTAAAACTCCCGAGTGCCCTCCTAAAGGAGAACTGTGCAATTCCATAAGAATCTTTTGTTTGAGTTGGGAATTTTTACAGAGGTATAAGTGATATTTGTACCATAACAAATAATTTTTCCAGCTAAATATATCATATGTACTGGAATCTTGTTGTAGTTTTCGAATACGTGACCACACTTCTTCGTCATTCTTCCATTCCTCCCTTGCTTCATTTATCCAATCTGGTTGGATAATAGAAATGACGCACAACCATGCTTCGACATCCTCATCCTTTCTTGAGGGTGCATCTGCCACAACATTTTGCTTCCCTTTTTTGTAGATGATTTCAAAGTCATAACCCAACATCTTTGTGACCCATTTTTGTTGCTCTTCAGAGGATAATCTTTGTTCAAAAAAGTATTTAAGGCTATCATGATCCGTTTTTACCTTGAAGTGTCTTCCCATTAGGCAGGGTCGCCATTTTTTAAGTGCATGTAGTATTGCCAACATTTCCTTCTCATTAATAGCTCTGTGTAAATACTTTCCCTTGATTGGATGACTTTCGAAAGCAATGGGTCTTTAATCTTGCATTAAAACAGCGCCAATTCCATTTCCTGAAGCATCACATTCAACAATAAAGGTTTTTGTGAGACCAGTGCTTGCAACATTGCCTCTTTAAGATGTTCAAAGGCCTTTCTTTCTTCTGGAGTCCACGAAAATGCATCTTTCTTCAATAATGTTGTTAGAGGTGCTGCTATACTCCCATAATTCTTAGCAAACTTGTGATAATACCCTGTCAACCCAGGAAATCCACGCAGACGCTTTATGGATGTGGGGATTTTCCATTCCTTAATGGCTTTAATTTTGCTAGGGTCTACCTTAACACCTTGATGAGATACAATATGACCCAGATATTCCACCTCTTGTACTCCAAAGAAACATTTTGAGCTTTTTGCATATAATTGTTTCTCCTCTAATAGTTGTAACACCCTGTCAACATGTTCAACATGATCCTTCCAAGACTTGTTGTAGATTAGTATATCATCAAAAAATACTAACACAAATTCCAAGGAAGGGTTTGAAAATGGAATTCATCAAACCTTGAAATGTAGATGGTGCATTGGTAAGGCCAAAATGCATGACCAAAAATTCATAATGACCCTCATGAGTTCTAAATGCTGTTTTCAGAATGTCTTCATTCTTCATTCTGATTTGATGATATCCCGAACGAAGATCCAACTTGGTGAATTAAATTGATCCATGCAATTCATCCAATAATTCATCAATGATAAGAATGAGAAATTTATCTTTAATAGTGAACTTGTTGAGCTCCCTATAATCTGGACACATTCGCCATGATCCGTCCTTCTTGTGCACCAATACTACTGGAGTAGAGAAAGAACTTTGACTAGGTTGAATTATACTATCCTCTAGCATTTCTGCAACCATACGTTCAATTTCACTCTTTTTGGCATAGTGATATCTGTATGGCCTGATGTTTGGAGGAACACTTCCTGGAATCAAATGAATAGCATGATCCTAATCATGAATAGGTGGGAGATCTTTGGGAGTCTCGAATACCTTGGAATGATTGTCCAAGGCTTTTTGAAGGTCTAGAGAAATAGATGATTTCGATGTGGAAACATATAGCAAACATAATTGTGCAATTACCTTGTGGTTCCTTTTTTAGAAGCTTTGTCATACTGTTAGAGCTGATTATATTTCCCGATTTCCCTGCAATACCCCTTAATTCAACTTCCTTTCCTTCCATAGAAAATTTCATGAAAAGTTCTTGAAAATTAAAAGCTATTGTACCCAAGGATTGTAACCATTGGACTCCTAGTACAACATTAGCACCACCTATTGGAATGGAAAGCCTTGGGCTATTCAATACATATTCTACCATGGATAGCTTGATATTATGGCACTTTCCAGAGAAATTTATGCTTCCTCCACTTGCAACCATCACTTGACACTTTGGTGCTGGATATAGGAAGCAATTCAATTATTTTGCTATCTTACAATGAATACAATTGTGGGTACTTACTGAATCAATCAACACTATTACCCTTTTCTTCTTGATATGTCCTTCTATCTTGATAGTTTGAGGAGTGGTAATTCCAGCCAATGCATTACAAGATATGGTTAGATTCATTTCTTCTTTAGCTTGGGTTTGTTCCTAGAGTATATCCTCTTCTTTTGACATTTTTTGTTCCTTTTCTTCCTCATCTTCACAATCTATGTTGAATAATTTATTCTCAGCACACTTATGACCTTTAGTGTATTTGCTATCACAACTATAACAAAATCCTTTTTCTCCTTTTTCTTCCAATTGTTGTGGTGTCAACCTTATACGTTTTGGAAGGCTAGGGGCAGTAGCACTTCCATCTTTATAGTTGTGAGTGGTAGGCTTCCTAGTTGCCATAATTTTTCCTTCCATTTTTCTTGCTAACTTTAATGCCTTCTCCAATGAATCAGGTTCCCAAAGGCAAACCTCATGTTGGACATTATCCTTTAAATTCCCTATGAACACATCAATCCTACGCTCCTCTAGAATATCTTTTACTCTTATGTTCAATTTTTGGAAGTGCTCAATGTGCTCCATCATTTGACCCTTTTGTTTGAGACTTATCAATTGGCTAAAAAAGGTGTTGCTTTTGTATCCACATAATGTGCTATCATTTCTTCTGTTAAAACTTCCCAACTGACTATTTGTTTACGAGAGCAAAGCCATCGATACCATACAAACTGATTTGGTTCCAAATATATAGTTGCAATACATACCTTTTGTGCGTTTTGCACATTATGGAGATTGGAAAATTGCTCCATCTGTAGTATCCATGTTGTGGGATCCTTGCCATCCAACTTCCTCATATCGATTTTTGGAATATTGTGAGTCTTCAATCCAACATTAGAGTCTATGAAATCAAGATTAACATTTCTTTTGTTCTCATCATGAGTTTCCTTTACTACCCTTTCACCATTAGTAACCATTTCTTATAGCAACTTATTCAAATTTATCTTGAATTCTTCCATCTTATTGTCCATGCCATTCATCTCAACCTCCATCTTAGCGTCCATGCCATTCGTCTTAGCTTCCATGCCATTCATCTTAACTTTCGCACCATTCATATAAGCTTCCATGCCATTCATCTTGGCTTGATTTACCTTTAGTGAGAATGAAATTTGTTGTACTTGGTCTTGTAATTTTAATATATCATGTTGTGTTTCTTCCTCTTCTTCACGAGTCATGCTAGTGCTTTCAAGTTGCTTACTAGGTGTTTCCATTTTCTTTCTTCGGGGCATTAATTAATGCTAATAATTCTTCACTATTCCCTTTGAATTCCTTCAAATTAATTTTTCCAACCAATCTTATGCAAAATAAAAAAAATTACACACCTTTTTGTTTTTTACTTTGTAAGAGCTCTACATTGAATCTGTTGTATCTTTGTAGCTGTGGATCTCAAATATCTAAAATCTCATCCTTCAGTATCCCTTTGTGTCCTCTTTCTAGCCCTGCAAGTCTGATCAATATTGGATTCTCCAAGGAATAGTTATACCAAATCTCCCACGGTGACCTGATTATAGACTAGTTCAGTAGAGTGAACTTGTATGATGTGTCGCATCTCACTATTTCCACCTTAGGTTTTGAAAATGATACTCAAAAAAATAAAGTCCGTCCTTTTTTTGTAACTTCTTATGAAAATTCAATCAGATGTTCAGAGCGAAAGTTATGACGATTTTCCCAAGGTGACCTGTTTGAAATGTAATTCGGGGGTCTACAAAAACCCTAACTTCCTTAGATCATGTCTCCGAGAATATAGCAAGACAAGCTCTGAAATTTAGACCAAAGGTTCGCCACGTTTTTTTCTCAAATGGGATTTTCTTTTTGCTTCTGAAACATTGTAGAAAAAAAGTTATAGCGAAAATTCCGTGATGTCCTGTTTGGAGTAGCGAAAACCTAGAATCCAAAGCTCTGATACCAAATGTTAGGGAACCAGCTCACAAAAAGATAGATCAACGCCTTAAAAATAAGTCTCTTTGAGGGGGCAACGCCCTTTACATTACAAAAATGAACAATTCTTAGATGATTCAAATGACAAAACCTCCTTTCTATATATAGGAGTCTAAGGGGTCACAATATAATCAAGCCGACCTAACAATAATAATATAAAGGCACAAAAATAATAACAAAGGGATTCTATGCGTCACAGTAATAATAATATGGAGAGAATAGGGGAACAACAATATTAATAAGGGATAGAACTACAATAGTAATGGGGGAATCACTAGTACTATAGGGATCTAACATGAACTTTACAGAATTGACGCTTCTCAACCTCCTAGAACGCAATAGGTTAATCTCGATACTGAACCATCCTATGTAACTACCACCATTTGTGAATCCACGCCTCTCTGTAGCCTTCATCAGTTATCTAGGATGGCATTCTGGATACAGAATGTCTTCAGCAAACAATTCTACTACTTGACCTTATAAAATAACCTGTATTGATACTCTCGGAGCACGACGGGTCACACCAGCTTGACCTTATTAAGAACTACCTATGACTAATGCTCTCGAAGCACGACGGGTCACATTAATTTGTTGAATAATTGGCATGTTCTTTGTGGTTCTACAACATTTGACTTTTACCAATAATTTTTTTTAATACATACCAACTAATCATCACAGATTTATTTCACGCACCATAAAAAAAATTTCACCAGAGAAAATTTACCATAAAAACTTTAATCTTTAATCCTTTATGTGTCCTTAAACCATGCACACATTAATCTTCACTTACAGATTGAATTCCTTTAAAAAAATCAAACCTTTAAAGTAAATGAATGCACCATAAAGTGAATACAATATTTAATTATTCCATTCACTCTGATGCCCACTGGAATTTATGCTCTCCAATCAGATCAAACCTCCATCTAAATGAATTGTCCATTATTGATACGCCAACTCTTCTCTACGCATCATTCACTTCTCTTTGAAGAATGATTTCAATATTTGCTATCACCGTTGTCCAGATTTACAAGTTGAAGAATTCACAGTGCGAGAGAAGTGATACTTCAGTGGAATTCATCATGAACTCCTCAACTTCACCCTTATCAATGCACTTGCCCATAGTTCCATCATAAATCTGGGTTCCGGAGGAATCACTGTTATGCCGTTAGGTCTCATCTTCAGCGTTTCACACATCTGATCTGAGATCACGATTTGGCATCGAATGAGCAGAGCCACCCATTTGTTGCAAACACAATCACATTGCAGCAGAAGCAACACAACAACAAATCCCTTTAGATATCGAATTGTTTGCAGTGGCATATGGAATCTTTAACAGAATATTTTTCTTTGAAAACTCACAATGGATCAACTCAATACTTCGATAAGCATTTAACATAAAAATCTATAAAACCCAACACTACCACACTGCCAATCTCACTCAAAAATACGCTGAAGAGATATATAAGTGAAAAATAATATAATTTACTCACACAACACAATCTCCTATTCTATTTTATTCACGGAGAAATAATATTCAATGATCTCCCATCTTCATGGCTTTCTCGTGAGGGAATCAAGCCAGATCTAGCTCTGATACCATAATAGAAAATAGAGAGAAAACAAAGAGATCCATTAAACACAACACGAAACACAGTATGTCTTATTGATCTCACAAACACTACATATATATGAATATATGATCTTTCTAGATCAGGGAATGATGGATCTAGATTACTAAAAATAGCTAGTACACCTATTAACCTAGGAACTCACACAATACAACCCAGAACAACTTGGAAGACATGGAAGCATTAATTCCAACATTTCTATTGCTTATGTGCACTATAAATTGTAAGAGAAGGTGTCATAGTGATTAAATCAGTCAGATAGAGGTGAATCTTTTGGTTGAGGCAGACAAATAAATAAGACCAACCCCGACCCATTCTCTATGAGATTGTCGGGTGGTCAGGTGCTATAATGGTCAAGGTCTTAGCGTAAGGGTTCACAGAGGAAAAATTTTGATTGACCTCAAAGTGGGACCTATGAGGTTGGCTTCAAAGCTTAGTTGGCTGAGTGTATCTGTTGTTGGTTGTGTGATATGAGTACTTATTTTTTATATATATATATATAGATATATATAATTTAATTATTCAAAGTTTCGATCAATTTATAATTTTTATTTGATTTTTAAAATAATAACAATGTGTAACTGATATAAAATTTATATGGTTTTTATTTTTTAGTTAAATTACATTTTATCTTTTACTATAAAATAAAACTTATCTAAAAAACCATTTCAGACGATGATGATATTCATATATATCCATTATCGAATATTTTATAATGTGATTTCCCCTCAAATAACAATATAAAATAACAATAAAATTGTCCATTCCTCTTAAGGGTTCTAATGTATAAATATAGATAATTTAGCGTAGACATTATGTTCTCCAGGTTTTTTATACAAATTATCTCGCAATATAATATTTGCATATGTAACATATAGTTCTTAATGGAGCGTGAGACCAAAGTTGTGCCTTTGACGCTCATTTCAATTTCTTGATGAGGGAAAATAATTTGCCAGGCTTGAGGTTTGTTTTCAGTGTTGACCTAAACCCGAAGAGTAATAAAATTACTGCAGGAGAAATGGAAGGGCTAAAGATAAGTAATTTCCTACTTGATACCTGAAAACAATATTTTGATGAGCGTGTGTGCACTGGGCACAATTTGTCCATCTCTTCCAATTCATTATTAATGTGGATTGATGAATTTGAATGAGATCATTCTTTGTAAATTTGTAAGAATTCAATTACTTTCTCGCCGTAGGAGAAGAATAAAACAAAGGGTTGTTTCAACTAAATAATGGTTTTAACTCCACTAAAAATACATTAAAAAAAGGCCATAAATAATTGTTTAAATCTAGAAGAAACATGTTCCAAAATTATACAGAAATGTCTTAAAATGTTGAAAGAACACCTTAGAAAATTGGAACAAAAAACTGGGTTACCTGCATGCACAATGTTTTGGTCAGGCCTCATTGGAGGTCGGGGTGGGGCCTCTTTGAAAACACATGAGCCAAACACGTTGAATTCTTGTTACCCCGAATTCACCAAGCCATGTATGAAAATGGTGCAGCTTCATTGAAGTTGAGTTCAACTTTTAGTGCACGATGCAGTGATATATGACATGGTTGAGAAGATGAGAATGGGAGGCATTTCGCTATGAGTTAGTTGAAAAGACATACTTTGAATCATATCGTGCTTTGACACCGCTATTGTGTCTGGTATGTCGTCTCTCCTACTTGTGGAAATAAATATTGTCATGAGTTACAACGGTCCTGGGAACCAGAGGATATTTTTCTCGAGATGATCTCCTTTATGCTAAAATGATGAGCGATTTCAACACAACTATGATGAAGGCCGAACACAACATATGGAGAATATGCAGTGCAGTCTATGTGCTCATTGTACATTGTATTAAAAATACAACTACAAAGACGAGAAATACAACTACAAAGACAAGATTATGGTAGTATAAAATAAGACTCAAGGCATGCACCAATCACAATTTAAATAAATAGAATTACATTGTTATTTAAAATTTTAAGTCAAAAGTTGATTACTTAAAAGTCAAAGTTTAGGGATAATAAATATACTTATGACGTCCCTTCATTATTTATGTTTTTTTCAACACTTTAATAAATAGGAGTAAAAATATAAATATGCAAACTTAATAAATAGGAGTAAAAATCTAAATGTGTAGAACTTTTTAGTGGTTACTACCAGCTAAAATTTATGCAACTCTTTGCTCCTTAGCAGGGAATTAATTTTTCAGTTTCATATATCAATTTGCAAGTTTTTTGATAATGCAAAATTGCAATTAACAAAATGGCTCTCTCTACCAATAAGTGAAACTAAATTGAAGGGATTCTAAACCTTAACACTAACTTGAATTCACTAATTTTACTTTAATTTAGCTATATTTACATTAAGTGGAAGGTACTAGCTACTATGTAGCACTTGTTACATTTATAGAGGTATCTATTTCACAATAAGTTTCTCACAATTTTAGGTGAATGGTAGGGTGGAATATTCATAGTAGTAACAAAGATCAATGATTAAGATTTGTATCCAAGTTATCTATGTTCTTTTAATTAATTTATCTCAAATCACTTTATTAAAGAAAATGTCATATCAAAAAATGTCATATTGGGCATGTGGTATTGATAAATCATGGTACTGAACACGATATTGTAAGAAGAACTATTAAGAAGTTAAGAATTTCAATGATAAAGTGGGCATGAATGTCCATGGTTAATAATATTGTTTTTTAGTTAACTCATATATTTATTTGTTTTATACTTAATGAAATTTAAAATAAAGTTATAATTTTTATTTTTATTTTTTTTTTAAATATAGAAATTGTGAAATGTATAATGGTGTAACTGTTTTGATACTTATCATGGATTGATACCTATATACATTTACCAAGAATTTAATCTATATGGATGCAATAATTATAAATAATAATAATAAAGTACTATATACTTATTTTTAAAAATCATTCATGTCTAAATATAAATGGTGTAATACATGTGACATGGTTATCATTTAGTTTCTCTTGTGAATTGTTAGGTAAATTTGAGTCGGTGAAAGAATTTAAGATTATAAGATCAATAATGGTGGATTATGGTACTTGGTATTGTATGTAATTCAAGTTATACTTGAGATTGCTGATCCATGATATTATATGTAGCTAAAGCCTTTAGAAAACTTGGCATTCTCTATTATAATGTGAGAGAGTTGAGAAAAAGGTTCACTTTATTCTGGATAGTTTTTTCCTAATTGGGGTTTTGCAAGGTAAATTATGGGTGTTGTTGTCTCATACTTAAATTAAAGAACTCTATTATTCACCAAAAAATTGTGTGTTGTCAATACGTAGAGGGGCTTAGATCAATGGATAGATGACATGCCTGGCCACAACATGAGATCATTGGTTCAAGAGGTAGATGTAGAGGAAAAGACCAAAGCCAAGGTAAACATAAAAAGGTCAAGATGTTTCCTGTGATGAAGCAGCATGATAAGATAAGTAGGTGTGAGTGGGTGTGCACAAGTGAGAGAATGGTGGAATAAGTGCCAAACACAGAAAAAGGTCAAGTTTATTATGTTAATATGGTAGTTTTACATATCTAGTATTAGTGACCCATGGTATTATCTGTAGTTAAAACCTTTAAACTACTTAGAGATTTTGCATTGTAATGTGTTATAACTAATAATCTCCAAGTCAAACATATTGACAACTTTTATACTATTAAAATAATAAGATTGTTATTGAATAATTTTTTTCATAATTAAAGTTTCCAAAATAAATCTTGTATCAAGTTATTATAATAATTTTACTTATTTTTTTCACATAAATTCAATTTCTAACCTAAAAGAGGACAAAGTCAACGAGGAACGCCTTCAAATGGCGAGGTAGTAAGATTTCAAATAGTTTCAAAAAGGATTACAAATTATATATATATATATATATATATATATATATATATATATATATATATATATATATCTATATATATATATATAGTGAGTATTAAAGCTTTTAAAAATAAGGAATAATTATAATTTAAATAAAATGGAATAAAATATATGTATAAAAAAAATTATAATTTTATTAATTTTAAAAATATTTTAGTTTATCTATATATTTCATATTTTTTAAAATTAAATTAACTAAAACAATGCCTCTCAATAAAATCCTCTCATAGCCTCCTCAATAAGCATTCAACATAGTTGAGTAACCAAAATCAAGGTAATGCTCCTTGAATCAATTGGATTACATTCACTTCCACTCAAATATCTTCAAACTCTTCCTCCCTTCATAGTAATTTAAAATCATCCATACCTACACAAGATAGTTACCTATAGTTCCAATGTAAAAACTACCTTGAATAAATGTCTTCTCTCAAAATTTTTTTCTTAGAATTCCATGGAGTATTCAATGTCATATCTTACAAAAATTGAGCCATAAAGATTAATTAGTAAGGCTAGGTCATCAATATGAAATCCATATAATCAAATTTCAATAGCTAATTTGTTTGTAACAAGCTCATCCACATTTATGTGTTCCTCTTTCATCGCATCTTAACCTCCACCAAGTGCACAAATGAATTGGAAATTGGAGGGGAAAGCCTTTTTAATTAATATATATATATATACATATATATATATATATATATATATATATATATATATATATATATATAGAGAGAGAGAGAGAGAGAGAGAGAGAGAGAGAGAGAGAGAGATACACACACACGCACAATACGATATAATGCAATGGGAGGGATGGTAGAGGGCTGCCTGCGCCCAAAAGCGATGATTCACTTGTCCCCTTGTCCATAGGGACCTCGTGGCATACTACCTCAATAACTCCTGTGATATAGTTACCCATTTATAGATCTCTATTCTTACAACCTCATCACAGAAAATTTTAGGGGTGAAATTTCGCAAATGGGCTATTTTTTGGACATTTTAAAAAAATATTCGCCAATTTGGTTAAAAATTCACCTATTTTTTACATATATGTGATTAAATGGATGATATTATCCAAAAAAATATCAATTTTAATAGTGAATTACATGTTTTTTATTGAATATTCATCTACATTCTATATGCATGAATTTTCAAACTAGAATAGTCGCCTATAATACTATATATAGGACAAATATTAAATCCTTAAAAAATACCATAAACCACATGGACTAAAAGAGGGAACTTATTGTATGGATTTATTAACTTTAGGTTACATGAGCATCTATAAAATTTGGTTGATGCGCTATTCACATCACTGAAATCATATTTTTCATTTATTCAAAAGGGTATTCTTGGAATTCCTTGACTTGATACTTCACGAGAAAGGCCATTCTTCCCAAAAACATTAAAGGTTGTAATTTTTACTTCAATTTTTTACATCTTCTTTTTCCATTACTTGAGCACCTTCATTATTATTTGTTTAATGACTTATGTCTAAGAATCCACTATGGATAACCCTTTGATTCATGGATAATGATCTCACTTAGGCCTCATTTCATTATCATATAGGATAGTTTAACTACCTTCAATTCATTGCATTTTCCTTTCATTCCCTAGAAATAGTCTATAAGACCACATTTTATTTGGTAGATAGATTAGCCCATCCAAAGTTTTCATTTCCAATCCACCAAGTGATATATCTTTCCTGCCATGGGTGTCCTAGAATAATGACCCTTATTGCATTTTGGTGTTAATGTTGTGTCATTCCCCTTATAATTGAGAGTCCAATAAGTTTGCATCCCAGAGTTAAAATCACATTTATTATTATCCTCATGTTGAAAACCTTCCCCTCTAGACTCCTACATTTATGGTTGGTTGTTATTGAACTATCACATATCACAAGCCCTTCACTTCATTCATACCATGAAAGTTCTTTATTTTTTTGCCACTATTCTCCAACCCTTAAGGAGATTTATGTTAATTCCCCTACCCTTGATAACTTCCATTTATATTTTTCACCTTCAAAATTACCACCATATAGTTGTTTTATACAAAATTTATGTATATATTATCCCTTTTTATCACATAGTTGTTTTATACAAAATTTATGTATATATTATCCATTTTTATCACCATTTCGTTTCTCTCATGGGATTTCAACTTGATATTTTGTCTTTTGACACAATGGTTAGATTTATTGTATCCTCTAAGTACTCATTTTGAAATATTAGTATGCCATGTTTTCTACTTTAGTACTACACATAATTCATATTCTTTTGACACCCCTTTTTGATACATTAGGAGGAAATCATTTACCTAATTCTCATGTTGGCACCTCTTTTGAAATTAAAAGAGGACTCTAGTACTTGGTTTAGTGTGTGGCAGAATCCAGATGCTTCCATTATTTAGAGCATCTATAATAAGTGAATTTTATGCCATAAGGATTTTTGTAAGTTCCATTGTATATCATATTGAAGTTTGGTAATCCTCTATGAGTCATACCCATTTTTTGTTGTCATGTTTTGGCCTCGAAATATCATCATGTTTATTAATATGTCTTTGGAAATCTATTTTCCTATTAATAAATCATTCATTATGGAATGGTTTTAGTCACTACCTCGTTAGCTATGAATTTATACTTTGAACAAGGAAAGCCTTGAGTGGACCTCTTTTTAACTTCCACCCATCTTTGGTGCTATTCTCTTAGTCACGTCCTACTTTCTACCTTGTATTAGTTTTAAGGACTCATCATTACCTTGAATGTAGTGGGATTTCCCTATCAATTTCAACACCTACATTCTAAGGGAATAACTTATAGGAGAGCATATCTAGAACTTATATTATTCATTACCTACTACGTCAAACTAAGTAGGAAGAGGCCTAAGTTCTCTTTGACTTGGGTTTTTCTCCCATTCTTCACTATGGCTCATTATGGCATGTTTTAGAAGCATACACTTAATGAATTAACAATTTATTTTATTCTCCCACTATCTTTGATATGTGTGAGTTGTGTTATCCCTTAACATGGGGTTTCCCTTCATGTAACTTGTATTATCTAGCCCTGACATTTTTTCCTAGATATATATCTCTACTTGTTACACATAGGATGCTGTGCCTAAGGAACCCCTTCTATTATTGGATTACAATAGACATTTCCTTATTAAAAATAACAAATTTATGATAGGGGCTAGTCGTATGGACCATGGTATCTATCCAACTCATTTATGGGTTATCTTCAACAAAGTTGAGAGATTCCTCATTTCTCTTCAACATAGTAGCATATCACATCCTTGAATCTAGCTCATTATTGCACTATTGAGATCCATATATATATTCATGATTCATCTATTTATGTCGTTTCTAAAATTTGATTGTCTTAAATTTTCCTTTGTCAAATCCCTTAATTTCGGCTTCCTTTCAGTTAACACATTTAAGATATTTGAAACACCTTTCCTATTTAGTATGGCTTCTCAAGCTGTCCCCCGTTAAAAATGGCCATTAGTTCCTACGTACCTAGATTGGTAATAGTTAGCATGTTAGACCAAGAGAGTTTAATCTAAGAATAAGTATATGCAAACCACTTCATCTCAATGTCTTACACTTCAACACCTTCTTTCCATCCTCATATGGTAGTATATGGAGATATCATTTTTTCTCACTTACATGGCCTTTATGTTGGGCACACGATTCGATCTCAATAAGTATGGGGATGCCTACCATGTCCCTATCGAGATTTTGTATATCCATCACTTTTGACTAAATTATTGATAATTGTTAATTGGTGGTATTCCTCAGCCTCTTCCATTCGTGATTCTTCTTCCAAGGACACTAATCCCTTTCCTTTGTCCTCTCTAAGATTGGTAAAATAAAAATAATATATTTTAATCATATTATTTTCTCCTACCCTTATGTGCATTAGGGAAAATATATTATCTCCCATGAGTTATATACCTATAACGAAGGCGTTCAAACATTATGTTTCCCATGAAATTTAGGAGGTATCTCCATTTTTCCTGATCCATTTTCCAATTTAAGTACATGTTGCTTGAATTTCCGTTAAAGTCAAAAGAAATCCTTTCATACATCCAAGCTACTTATAACCATAGGAAAGGGTATCTATCATACGTCTAGGAATAAAAGAACCTCGTAATGAGGTCTTGGAACCACTTTTTTTACAGAAGTGATATTGTACTAATGTTTCACTTAGGTATAGAGCTTATTCACATTCGTTAAAATTCACTTAGGTATAGAGCTTATTCAAATTCGTTAAAACTTGTCTACTTTATTTTGCATCTATAATTTTTTTTTCTCTTTCATTTATTTCATGTGGTATACTAGGGTTTTATGCGATTTGGATCCATCTTTTAAGTGTATTTTATGCTTCAATCTCTATATTTTCTTATATATATCAACCTATGTATTTAGAAATTTGAAAACCATTGCTATTAATTTCCTACGACAATTTCCATTTATTAAAAAAAAAAAAAAAATAACTAATGAAAACTTCTGTAAGTATTTATTGTCAAAACTACTTACGAAATTATAGGGAAAATAGTTTAATAAAAAACACAAAATATGTAAATTATTATAAATACCTATAATTATGAAAACATGTATGAAAAGTAGTTGCAGAAGATCTGTAACCAATCCTAATTGCTATGAATGATGTATATTAAATTTTATTTAAAATGACATTTGAAATTATGGTTTATAACGCGAAAAATCCAATTCTAAAAGTGTAAATAATATAATTGAAAATTGAAAAACTAGATTTGTAAAAATAGATTTTATATTTGGGTTTACAAAATCAATATTCGTGATATTTATGTTTTAAAGTGAAAAAGAATATTCAAATTATAAATGTGAAAATTTAGATTCTAAAAATGGAAATACCAAATCAATTTTGCAATTATGATACTTAGTATTGAGACATTGTGAATTGGATTTTGCATCTTAGAAACCCAAATTTTTTTCTTTGAAAATTTACTAATCTCAACCTATCTCTAAAGGGGATTATACTTTATTCCAAATATAATGAAATTGAGGTTCATCCCCCTATATTTCCATGGAGTAGCTCTATCCTTAGGGTCAACCTATCTCTAAAGGGGATTATACTTTATTCCAAATATAATGAAATTGAGGTTCATCCCCCTATATTTCCATGGAGTAGCTCTATCCTTAGGGTTCAAGTAAAATCCTTATGCTTCATATGAAAAATGGAATAGTGATTATCTCATCATATTTTTAATGACAAGATGTAATAAATTTAACCCATATTTCCATGGAGTAGGTCTTTCCTTATATGTCACCTTCAAAAACTCTCTATGGGTTCAATTAAAATCCTTGTGCTTCATATGAAAAAATGAAATAGTGATTATCTCATCATATTTCTGATGAAAAGATGTAATAAATTTCACCCATAGGATAAATTTCGATGGCTTTTCTACTTGGGATTTATATGAAAAGGTGGAATAGTGATCATCTCGTATACTTGTACATTTTTCTAATGACTAGATGGAGTAAATTTCACCCATGGGCTAATTTTCCATGTTTTTTTTCTAAAAAAAGTATCGGATTTTCATTATTTTGAAAAATGATTTGCTCAAATTTTGTAAAATAAAGTTATTTTATTTTAAAAATAACCACAATTTTATAAAAAATACATAAAATTTTTACAAACTTAAATGCTTATACAGAAATATCACCAAAATATTTAGAATTTGCATAGTAAAGATTAGTAATATTAACCAAGGTTTATATATTTTAAGATAACTTTCCATCTTGAAAATGATCCCTACTAATGACCTTACTTTCATTGTTAGTGAACCCAAACTTATAACCGCTCTGAAATCCATCATTAAAAAAAACTTTGAAATAATAGAATTAGAATTTTTTTGTCATTCCAAAACTAATTGTGTGTGTATCCTTCTTCACCACATCTATATGGATTATTATAAGCCAATCCTAGCAATATTTTATTTTCGATTTAGTATTTTTTCCACCTACACCTCACCTAAAGTGGAAGGCACTTTGTACAAGAAAATACTTGAAACCTTTTGTATTTTCCTAACTTAACATATCCTTTGATGTTGGGATATAGGTTTTTATATGAAACATAAGTACGACTATCAATAGAAAATAGAAAAGGATAAAATTTGATATATATGATGTACAATTAAATTTGATATACAATATGCTTAACGGAATCTACTATGCTAGTTGTTTTATAAATTTTTACTAGTTGAGCATTGAAGGTCCACTATATTTTATGTCTTTAACTTGGCCGAAAACTTGTCCATTGGAATTACAATAAACTAAATTCTCTTTCTTCCACAAAATAAAAGTATTTATTGGCGGATCATGTGAGTTAAAAAGGTTTTTGGCTTTGACATATCCTTTCAACGTTTCGATTCAAGTAGTATTATTAAAGCACTTTAAAATGTGATATCTAAGATTCCATTTGGATCACAAGGAGCTTCTTCAATATCAACATAAAAAACACATTTAGGTGATTGTGCAATTCATTCACAAGGTTCTTTAGGCAAACCCTTAATTTTTGATATCACCTTATAGATGTATAAGTTTCTAACATTTTCAATAAGACTATGACAGAAATAGAGTTTTTAAAGGATCTATACATCTTAGGTGTTTAGTAAGTTTTCATTAATAAGTGATATTGTTAATGCCTCCTTCCTTCTCATTTTTCAACACTGTAATTTCTTCAAACCTACCCCAATTTGTTCTTAAATGGGGAAGAGTTACTTAAGGTCAATTATGGCTAATATAAAATTATGCTAATGTGTTATTTTAGGATGTATCTTTAATATGGCTTAGTATTTTTCTAGTCTCATAATCACAACCATTTATTAAACGTGAATGGTTCCATGATGGAAATATCTCCTTGGTTTTAGAAACATTGGATCCATGACATCACATTTTATTACTCCATGATATCTATTTAAATAGCATAAAGTATCACTTGTTACTGATATGGTGAAGGAAATTAATATAAAATATTATTTGTGAATGAATTAGTTGTTCCAAGTGATCATGTGGGTTGGAGCTATGGACTCTTTCCCTCGTTGAACGTCTTAGCCATCCAAAACAAACTAAACTTTGGTTTGCTAAGCATGTATGAATTTTTTTAAGATATTCAAGTTATATGGCTATACCATATTTTTAGATCACTATCAACTATTGAAATATAGTTTTGAATGTTCTTAACTTGAATTAAGTGACAACAATGAGTGATCATGTTCACGTGGGATGTAAGAAGACTATCATATCTCACTATTGACATTTGTCTAAGAAATGTCAATGGAAGAGGAGGTGGAGGTCTCAAGAATGTCAAGACATCCACAACCTTTTCTACAAACCTTTTCTAGAAAAAAAAATCATAGAGAATTATGACCTTATCATCTTATCACCAATTATAGGCATAATACAACAAATTGTCACCATTGTTTGACTTGAATTAATATTGTTAGCAAGAACATTTGGATAAACAACATAGATTAGCATAGATGTTGAAAGAAAGGATAACTTTGTAAAATTTTTCCCATTAATTTTGGTTAACAATGCCCCTTACATCAAAATATTGATGTTAAGAAATGTTGATTCAACAGATCATATGTAACTTTAGAAAAAAACTCCAACAACATATAAATATTAAAATTATATGAATTTTGTAATGTCATTACTGTTTACCTACAAACATTAAATTATGATGTGGCATGGCTAAATTTTCAATAATGACATGGAAATGACATGTTATTACTCACATGGTACACCAATTTGACATATTATAGTGTTACATGTTAAAGTGGTAATACCACATATATGTAAACATTTCTAATGTCAATACATCAATGTTTAAAAGAGGTTCATCATGAATTATGTATGGGGAAGTCAATTTATCAACAAATGTAGTGTTGATATAAGGATGAATAAAATATTGAAATATCAATGAACTGTAATCATAATTATTTCCATTTTATTAAAAAATAAGTGAACTAAAAGCTTAGATATAATTATAACATCAATTGAACATTGTAAATGAAATTAAAATGTAATCTTGGTCTATGATTATTACAAAGTGTAAAATTGGTAAGGAAATTAGAAAACTTTTATATTTAATTATAAATTATCCCTTAACAATATGGGACATGCATGTTGGGTTTGTATGTAAGTCCTATCATTATAGTTTTGTTCTTAGAAACATAGATTTTATGTAAAATGTATCATCGCATTACATTTATAGCAACATAATTCTTTCAACCAAATTAATAGCTAAATCTTATACCAATTTGAATATATATATATATATATATATATCTATATATATATATATATATATATATATATATATATATATATGTACCTAGTTTTCCCGTCTAATGTCAATCCCTGGATGATGTTACTCCATGAAAAAATCTATCTGGAATCAACCTCTCTAGCTCCCAAACCCATAATACTTCGATTCTTCTAGTCCCCGTGCCCAAAACTCCAAGAACAATACTCAAGTTTCCTAGGTTTTTAGTTGAGTTTAGAGCCTCAGGTTTATCCCTAAGATTGTTTCTAGAGATAAGGTGTCTTTTCCCTAACCCTTTTCTTTCCTTCTATACCCCGTCAATCCCCATCTTCATCCCATTCAATATTCCTATATTTTAGAGGTTTCTTCCTTGGAACGAAATCTACTCACTCCCTCTCCACAAAAAATCATTAAATTTCAATGGGTTGCATGTCATCTAACATGATGATGAATGACCTTTATGGTATTTTAAGCAGCCATCCATCTTTGGGTTTTAAAATATATCTAAAACCATTAAATGGCTTTTGGTATTTTACTTGAGTTTGTTCTCTACTCTCATCCGACTTTATTTTTTATAACAAAACTTACATGGGTTTATTAATTAATGAGATTTTATCGTAGTTAAATTGTAATAGTAGTTTAATATATTCATTAAATTTTATTATTGTGTTTTAAACTTAAATAATTAATTACATTATTGGTAGTTAGGCATTTAATTTATGATTTTTAATAATTAATTCATTTATCTTATATTTATACATTCTTCATAATCAAGTAATATATATACTAGTGCAGTGCATGCAATGCATGCATATGTAGCTATCATATGCATTGCCTTGCATGCATGCTAATACTGATCTTCTGCCCATAATTCGAGGTAGGTCATTACATACATGCCTCATTCAGAAAACTTCGTCCCAAAGTCAGGATTTATATATTATATCAATAATTATTTGTGTTCATTATATTCATAAAAGGATTGTGTCGTGTGATTGGATTCTCATTTATAATGCGAGGACATTTTATCATTTTTGTTTTGATCATTTATTGGTTTACAAGATTAGTATTCATGCCCTACAATAGTAGAGTTCCCAAGTTATTCAAAAATCATCCTATCCTTCCTAATCTCTTTTACTCCTATCCTATCTATCCTCTACCGGAATATGCCATGGCATCAACTCAATTGATATAACCATCCATAATCCTCAAGGGTGATAACGTCAACTATATTAACCTGATTTCCTAGTAGGAATCTGACATTCATCATCACATTTATAGGGAAACATGACTCACATAGTCCTCCAATGAATCTAGTTTTTTGAGGATAAATGGTGGGCAACACCTCCAACCCTCTTATTAAGACCAGGGTCAACACCCTACCATGGAATCTCATTGAATGCCAATTTTTCTTGGAGTTTTTCCAACACATGGTTGGTTTGGTGATGATACGATCTAAAAGGTAAACACTTGTCCACACATTATAACATATGAATCAATATATTCAAATCCAATTGTATTCAAATAACTGTTTTTATGCATTTCTAATATGTTGTCATATATGATATTGATCATTGAGTTCATATAACATATTTGACTATGTTTAGCCAATGTGCATATAAATTCACTTTCTTATAAAGTATTCAAGTGTATTCATTCTTTATTTCCATCTCTTCATTCATGTTGATATGAAAAAGAAAAATTATGAACATCAATTAGGGGAATTTTGAGGTCTAAAATGGGCCTCCTAAGAAAAATGTACAACCAAAATAATTTTTATAAGAACCAATAGGATTCAAGATGATGATTTCAACCATTAGGGATGATTCACCATTTTTGGAGTAAAAAGGTAAAAAGATTAAAAGATAATAAAATAATAAAACTACTTTTTCAACTCATATTTTCAACTTATATACATAGGGTTTTACTCAATTTTTGAGTGGGAGTACACGTTGGATGCAAAATTTAATTCCTCATCCAATGATTACCCATGTTGAATACTTTTGATGGACCCTGCTACACGAAAAATGAGAAATAGATGAAAAAATGTGATTGCAATCACGTTTTTCATGTATTTCTCATTTTTTGTACAGTAGGGTCCATCAAAAGTATGAACCATGGGTACTCTTTGGATGAGGAATCAAATTATGCATCCAATGAGTGTTTCTTCTTGAAATTTGAGTAACCCATAGGGAGAGAAGTTGAAAATATGAGTTAAAAAATAGTTTTTTTTTTTTGCCCCTCTAAAATTTGATGATGTAATCTAATCTTATTTTATTATTTCCACTATTATATTATAATTTCCTTAGGAGGCTCATTTTATACCTCAAAATTCACCTAATCAAATCCATAACATACTTCATAATTCATATTAGTATCATGTACCAACAATACTAAGAAATACCATACTCCATATTAGTATCCATGTACTAGCAATGTATTGCGAATAACATGCTTTATATTGGTATTCATGTACCATCAATGTTAAACAAATAATTTGAAATCATTCTTACATGTGACCCTTCAGAGTGATGGGATAGTTCAAAATGATAGTCCCAAGTATCCAACCAAAATAAAGTAAAGATATACAAAATAAATTATTAAGTGCTTCAAAATGAAAAAAGGTTAGGGTATTTTTGGAATATGGTTTATGTGTCTTCCCATGTAGATGATCTAGGACTATACTTGTCCCACTGGACCTTAACATGGCCTACCGAGCGGTTCCTGAGCTGGAAAACCCTACATTCTAGTATACGTAATGGTTTGACCAAAATGGTTCCCTTGTATGATACATGCAGTTCCTTCCATTGAAGGTTATGATATTTGTCAGCTATGTAATTTCTTAATACATATACATGAAATACATTGTGAATTTTATGCAAGTTCGGTTGCACTACAAGATGATAGACAACAAGTCCAACTTTTTCTAGAACTTTGAATGACCCAATAAACTAGGGTGACAACTTTGTTCCTTTTCCACACGAGATGGTGTTCTTGTTCGGTTTAACGTCGATAAAAACCTAATCCCCTACTTCATAATTTCTATCTATCATGTGAGAAACAACATAGCATTTTTTCTATCATGTGCCTCGTTTAATCGTTACCTAATTTATTTTACTTGATCTTCCATATCTAAAATTAATTATGGTCCTACTCTTACCCTATCCTTTAACTTGTCCCAACTTAGTAGTGTTTTGCAAGGTATTCCATATAATGTTTCAAATGGAGACATTTCGATTGAACTATGGTATCAATGGGAAAGTAGTCTAATCAACAATGAAAACATTCATATTATTACAAAGTATTATAATGATGAAAACATCTATGACAAGTGCTCGTAAATGATTCGTAACCAATCCAAATTTCTATTAATGATGTATATTTGATGCAGGAGCATCTGGTCAACAGGGTGAAGACCGAGGGAGGGCGGACAAAGTTTCTGAAAAAGATTGGGGACGAGAAATAGTTCACTGAACGGACAGCAACTCTGTCACGTTCTTATGTTTTTTTTTTCTTTCTTTCTTTCTTTGTCAGCTACATTGTTAACCGTTGTTAATTTGGTTTCTGTTCATTATGTCTGAATTACTGTCATAGGTTCTAATCAGAAACGATAATAGTAGGTTAGGGTCATTAGATAGTTAACAATAAATTCCTATTGTAAAGAGCAGACTAAGTAAACTAGTTAATAGTCAAAGAGAGTCATGTCTGTAGTAACTGCTAAAACTGTAATTGAGCAACTACCAGCAGTTATCAAACTGCCTGGAAACATTGTATAAAAAGACAAGCAAGCAAACCCAGTGGGGTTCAGCAGCGGAGCACACACAACAGAATAACAGAAAATCAATATACATTTCCTTCATTTTATTTCAGTGCACAAGCAAACAGATTATTCATATATGTGTCCTCAGTAACAAAAGCCTGTATGTACAGTGCTATATAAATACTTCACTTTTATTTACATATATCAAAAATTCTTTACAGTATTCGAAGAGTTACGAACTGGCAGAGAAGAAAGCGAACAAGAGGCGGGAAGGACCAACACCCACTACGGGTTCAAACCAAACAAACACAGTCACCAGGTAAGCGACCAGAACTGGCAGTGAATGAGTCTATCTTCTACTTAATTTTACAATGTATCTTCTTAGCATAAAAATTACATAGAACAGTTCATCATAGTGCAACCTAACAGCGTTGCAACCGACACCACAAACCCTTCTAAGTTACGGCCAAAGGTTTGACAAACCCAGAAATTCCAAACATGACAACTAAACAGGTATTCCACATAACAAGCGACAATAATCCGTGACCAGGACCAAGACTCATTACAGAAAAGCAAAACAAGAACAGGACTACCCGGAAGGAGTCGACGAGTGCCACTGCCACAACACAGAGGACGGCCACACCTGCAAAAGACACAAAAGGTGGAAGGTCAGGGTTTCTTTTAAATAAAACCCTTGCATAAGAAGTGAAGCCGTAAAGCCTGGAAACGAAAACCCTGAGCATGGATATAAGAGAGTGACCATACCTTATAGTGAGCCGGAACCGTAGGCCAAAAGAACTCGAAGCAGAGACCCCTGCCCACAGAGGGGCCGAAGAACGTTAGTCTCTGTGCAAATAAAGGTAAAGAAACTCCAGCATAGAACTGTGACATACCTTGTCAAAATAGCCGAGCGCCGGAGAAGAAAGAACCCGGAATTCCATCGACCTGGGTAACTGTCGAGCTGAGCGGTCCAAGCACCATTACGCCATAGCAGTTAACCAGAGAATTGTCAAGAAGACCAGACCAGACAGAACCCACATAACCAAACAAAGGAGAGTGTTCACAGCCATGAAAAACGAAACGAGCATATGATGGAACCGTAATAACTTACCACAGAAACCAAGTGCCAGACAGACAAGCCAACACAGGAACGACAGAGTATAGCTGAGCCCTCATCATATCACCACGGAACAGGCGGAAACCCAAAGGGTTTCATCACAGACAAATAACCAGAGGCGGAACCAAACAACATAGAGGCCACCGAGACCAAGCACCGAAGGTAGAAACGACCACAAGTGCGCGAACCGGGTAACAAAAACAAGGTAGGGTTTGCCAGGATCCCGAGGAGAACAGTTGTCCAATGGAGGAGTAATGAGAGTACATGCCAAGTTGATTGCAAATTAAACAATAATCAATTTCCAATTAACGCGCATCTAACCAGTTCAATAACGTAAGTCCACATCAGCTGAGGCAAGGCGGGACCACGTGGGTTGGCCCCATCAAGTGGTATCAGAGCAGTTTTTTTTAGAAATAGAAGAGGATGGAAGTACCAAGACGAGGACGTGGAAGAGGTGCACGTAGGGGAGCAGATGAAGGATTGAGGGAGCAGATTAGAGTTCTTACAGCTCGTTTGGAAGCAGTGGAGGCGGGTAGGCGAAGAGACCCGGAACTTGGAGATGACAGTGAGGAGGAAGCGGTAACTGCTACAGACGGGTCAGACGAAGAAGCTCCGGAATTGAGACTGCTGCGTTCAGTTCTATTGGCCAGCAGCAAACCCAAAACAGAGATTTCTAATTACGATGGCAGTCTGTCCGCAGATGTCCTGTTGGACTGGATAAGCGAACTAGATAAATATTTCGAAAATGAGGAAGTCAGTGAGGATAGAAGAGTTAGGTTCGCTGCAACTAAGTTAAAGGGACACGCCCTCTTGTGGTGGGATAGTTTCCAAGCAGACAGAAAACGAATGAATAAGTTGCCGATACGAAAATGGTCAAGGATGTTGGCAAAATTGAAGGGCAGATTTCTGCCAAAAGACTACCAGGTGGAATTATATCGGCGAGTACAGAATCTAAGGCAGAAGGGTATGAATGTCAAGGAGTACATAGAAGAGTTTTACCAAGTGAATTTACGTGCTGGTTATACGGATGATACCCCAGAAAAAACAGCAAGGTACGTAAATGGCTTGAGGATGGAAATATTGGATGAAATCAGTATTCTTTCTCCCCGGAATATTGAAGAAGCCTTTCAGAGTGCTGTAAAGGCTGAGGAGAAAATCAACAGAAAACAGAACAACAGGAGAGGGAGAGGGAATGGCAGAGGACGGGGACAGTCCTACGGCAGAGGAAGGACTGCTGCGAACAGCGAAGAAGGCAGCAGTTCTAAAACTTCGGGGACAACAGAGAAAGGAGAAAGCACCAGAGGAGGTCGGTCATATCAGCGAGGACGAGGGAATGGCCGCGGAAGAGGGACTAGTGTCCAGTGCTACAGGTGCCATAAATGGGGGCACAGATCCTTTGAATGTCCAGAAGTTGAACAGGCAGGTCAGAGGGGAACACTTATGGCACAGCCTGAAGAAGCTGAAGCACAACCCCGGGAGGTGGAAGACATGGCGAAAACGGGAGAAGCTTTGATTTTGAATAAAGTGCTTTTAAAACCAGCCAAAGAGGTGGCTGAACCAACACAGCGGAAAGCACTGTTCCGGACATTCTGTAAATCGCATGGAAAATGCTGCAAATTGATAATAGACAGCGGAAGTACGGATAACTTGGTTGCCACTGAGATGGTGGAAAAGCTGGGGTTGAAGCGGTTGAAGCACCCCACACCTTACAAGGTGTCGTGGCTACAGAAAGGCCACCAATTGTTAGTTGATGAACAATGCAAGGTAGAGTTTCACATTGGCAAGTACCACGACACAGTGGTCTGAGATATTATGCCAATGGACGTGTGCCATATACTGCTTGGAAGACCATGGCAGTATGATCGGAAGGTGACACACGATGGAAAGACCAATTGTTATAAATTTACAAAGGATGGGGTCAAACACACACTTGTACCCATCAAAGAGGAAGATACAGCAGAATCAAGCGGAACAAAGGCGCTGTTAATTGGAGGAAAACAGTTTGTAAAATAGGTTGAGGAAAATGAAGTTAATTTTGCAGTTGTGAGGAGGATGAAGCCAGTATTGCTGAACTTGGAGAAATCAGAACTGCCCAAAGAAATACAGGAGCTGTTGGAAGAGTTCCAAGACATTGTGGCTGAAGAGTTACCTGATAAATTGCCTCCCAAAAGGAGTATCAGCCATCACATTGATTTTATACCAGGAGCAAGCTTGCCGAACAAGGCAGCGTACAGAATGAGTCTAAAGGACAATGAAGAAGTAAGCAAACAAGTGCAGGAGTTGTTGGATAAGGGACCGATCAGAGAAAGTCTGAGCCCCTGTGCAGTACCAACAGTACTTGCACCCAAGAAAGGTGGCGAATGGCGAATGTGCACGGATTCGCGAGCTATAAATAAAATTACGATTCGATACAGGTTTCCCTTGCCTAGAATGGACGACATGATGGACTGCCTTAGTGGGGCAGCTTACTTTACAAAAATAGATCTGAAGAGTGGGTACCATCAGATCAGAATTAGGGAGGGAGACGAATGGAAGACAGCCTTCAAGACCAACGAAGGACTGTACGAATGGCTGGTCATGCCATTTGGGTTGAGTAACGCTCCGAGTACTTTTATGAGACTGATGAATGAAATGTTAAAGGAATTTATTGGAAAATTCGTGATAGTCTATCTGGACGATATTTTAATTTTCAGCAGGACGAAAAGAGAGCACCTTCAGCATATTCGAAGGGTATTCAAGAAGCTGTAGCAGAACAAACTGCTGACAAATTTGAAGAAATGCACTTTCTTGTAGAAGGAGTTGATCTATCTGGGATTTGTAGTTGCAGAGAACGAGTTAAAGATGGACCCAGAAAAGATTGCGGCAATCATAAGTTGGCCGTCACCTAAGAATTTGTTTGAGGTACGTAGCTTTCACGGTTTAGCAATTTTTTATCGAAAATTCATTAAGAATTTGAGTGAGATCTGCAAACCAATGCTAGAGACCATAAAAAAGGCTAGCCAACCTTTTTGTTGGACCAAGGCGGCAGAAAACAGTTTCCAACTTCTGAAGCGGAAAATAACGGAGAGGTCGATCTTAAGACTGGCCGATTTTAGTAAACCTTTTCAGGTTCGTTGTGATGCAAGCGGGACAGCTATCGGCGCTGTGCTCAGTCAAGAGGACAGACCAGTGGCGTTTTTTAGTGAAAAAATGAATGAGAGTCGGCAGAAGTATTCGTCATATGACAAAGAGTTCTATGCAGTGGTCCAAGCTTTGAAACATTGGAGGCACTACTTGCTAGGCAATGAGTTCGTCTTGTTCTCTGATAATTCAGCATTACAATATGTAACGCAGCAGCACAAATTGAACCATAAGCATGCCAAGTGGGTGGAATACTTGCAGAGTTTTACTTTTGTGTTAAAACACATAAGTGGGCAAGCCAACAAAGTGGCGGATGCTTTAAGCAGAAGAGCCTTTCTCTTACAAGAAAGTGGCATACAGGTGATGGGATTTGAGTATCTGAAGGATTTGTACCAGATGGACGCGGACTTCAAGGAAGCTTTTGAAGCATGCCAAAATCTCGTATTAAGGAATACAAGCCCATGGCTAGATTTCAATTTACAGGAAGGATTATTGTTTCGAGGTGGACAGCTATGTATTCCGGATTGTTCGATGAGGGAAAATTTAGTAAGAGAGAAACACAGTGGCGGACTAGCGGGACATTTTGGCATCGATAAAACGTTGGAGCAGCTCGGGCATTTTTATTATTGGCCAAAAATGAGCCGGGACGTGCAGAGGTATGTAACCAGGTGTAAAATCTGCCAACTGGCGAAAGGACACAGCCAGAACACTGGACTGTACACACCCCTACCTGTTCCAAGTAGGCCGTGGGATTCAGTCAGTATTGATTTTGTCCTAGGATTACCCAGAACGCAGCGGGGATATGATTCAGTGATGGTGGTGGTAGACAGGTTCTCAAAGATGGCTCATTTCATTCCTTGCCGAAAAACTAGTGACGCCACGAATGTGGCACACCTGTTTTTTACAGAAGTAGTTCGATTACATGGCTTACCTAGAACTATTGTTTCAGACAGGGATGTGAAGTTCACGGGACATTTTTGGCGCACCCTGTGGAAAAAGTTGGGCACGCAGTTAAATTTCAGCTCTGCGTATCACCCGCAGACTGATGGACAGACAGAGGTGGTGAACAGGAGCTTAGGAAACTTATTACGAAGTTTGACAGGAGAAAATTCACGATTATGGGATCGAGCTCTTGCCCAGGCAGAATTCACTTATAACGATTCGCCCAATCGGAGCACCGGATTTAGCCCCTTTCAGATTTTGTATGGTATGCATCCTCGAGGGGTACATGAACTACGAGATTTGGGACAGCTAGAACGGAGAAGTGCAGATGGAGAAGATTTTGCTGAAGCAATGAGTGAATTTCATGAAAAGGTCAAATTAAGATTGCAGGACAGCACGCAAAAATACAAACAACACGCAGACACAAAGCGACGAGAGGTACATTTTGATGTTGGAGACGAAGTCCTTGCGCATCTGCGCCGGGAACGGTTTCCTAAGGGCACATATAACAAGCTGAAATACAAGAAAATCGGTCCATGCAAAATTCTGCGAAGTTTTCGGCTAATGCGTATGAAATTCAGCTCCCACCTAATATAGGCATATCACCTATATTCAACGTGGCAGACCTGTTCCCATATCATGCCCAGGCGGAAGATGATAGGATGGTACAGCCACAACGGGACACCCAGTTAGAGAGCATTCTTTGGAAGAAGCAGATGCCTTCGGTCTGGACCCATGAAATTGAAGGAATCCTCAGCACCCAGGTAGCCAAGAAGACGCGCAGGAAGGAGTATCTGCGTTACCTCGTCAAGTGGACAGACCGTCCAATGGAGGACAGCTCATGGCTCGACACGGCGCAGATTCAGAAGGCTGGTTACTCGGTGGAGGAGCTCATGGGATGGAGCCATGAGTTCTCTTTTACCCCGGAAGCCTGATGCAGGAGAATCTGGTCAACAGGGTGAAGACCGAGGGAGGGCGGACAAAGTTTCTGAAAAAGATTGGGGACGAGAAATAGTTCACTGAATGGACAGCAGGTCTGTCACGTTCTTATGTTTTTTTCTTTCTTTCTTTCTTTCTTTGTCAGCTACATTGTTAACCGTTGTTATTTTGGTTTCTGTTCATTATGTCTGAATTACTGTAATAGGTTCTAATTAGAAACGATAATAGTAGGTTAGGTTCATTAGACAGTTAACAATAAATTCCTATTGTAAAGAGCAGACTAAGTAAACTAGTTAATAGTCAAAGAGAGTCATGTCTGTAGTAACTGCTAAAACTGTAATTGAGCAACTACCAGCAGTTATCAAAATGCCTGGAAACATTGTATAAAAAGACAAGCAAGCAAACCCAGTGGGGTTCAGCAGCGGAGCACACACAACAGAATAACAGAAAATCAATATACATTTCCTTCATTTTATTTCAGTGCACAAGCAAACAGATTATTCATATATGTGTCCTCAGTAACAAAAGCCTGTATGTACAATGCTATATAAATACTTCACTTTTATTTACATATATCAAAAATTCTTTACAGTATTCGAAGAGTTACGAACTGGCAGAGAAGAAAGCGAACAAGAGGCGGGAAGGACCAGCACCCACTACGGGTTCAAACCAAACAAACACAGTCACCAGGTAAGCGACCAGAACTGGCAGTGAATGAGTCTATCTTCTACTTAATTTTACAATGTATCTTCTCAGCATAAAATTTACATAGAATAGTTCATCATAGTGCAACCTAACAGCGTTGCAACCGACACCACAAACCCTTCTAAGTTACGGCCAAGGGTTTGACAAACCCAGAAATTCCAAACACGACAACTAAACAGGTATTCCACATAACAAGCGACCATAATCCGTGACCAGGACCAAGACTTATTACAGAAAAGCAAAACAAGAACAGGACTACCTGGAAGGAGTCGACTAGTGCCACTGCCACAAAACAGAGGACGACCACACCTGCAAAAGACACAAAAGGCGGAGGGTCAGGGTTTCTTTTAAATAAAACCCTTGCATAAGAAGTGAAGTCGTAAAGCCTGGAAACGAAAACCCTGAGCATGGATATAAGAGAGTGACCATACCTTATAGTGAGTCGGAACTGTAGGGCAAAAGAACCCGAAGCAGAGACCCCTGCCCACAGAGGGGCCGAAGAACGTTAGTCTCTGTGCAAATAAAGGTAAAGCAACTCCAGCATAGAACTGTGACATACCTTGTCAAAATAGCCGAGCGCCGGAGAAGAAAGAACCCGGAATTCCATCGACCTGGGTAACTGTCGAGCTGAGTGGTCCAAGCACCATTACGCCATAGCAGTTAACCAAAGAATTGTCAAGAAGACCAGACCAGACAGAACCCACATAACCAAACAAAGGAGAGTGTTCACATCCATGAAAAACGAAACGAGCATATGATGGAACCGTAATAACTTACCACAGAAACCAAGCGCCGGACAGACAAACCAACACAGGAACGACAGAGTATAGCTGAGCCCTCATCATATCACCACGGAACAGGCGGAAACCCAAAGGGTTTCATCACAGACAAATAACCAGAGGCGGACCCAAACAACACAGAGGCCACCGAGACCAAGCATCGAAGGCAGAAATGACTGCAAGGGTGCAAACCGGGTAACAAAAAACAAGGTAGGGTTTGCCAGGATCCCGAGGAGAACAGGTGTCCAACGGAGGGGTAATGAGAGTACATGCCAAGTTGATTGAAAATTAAACAATAATCAATTTCCAATTAACGCGCATGTAACCAGTTCAGTAACGTAAGTCCACATCAGCTGAGGCAAGGCGGGACCACGTGGGTTGGCCCCATCAATATTAAATGTGATTGAAAATGACATTTCAAAATATTGCTTATAAAGTGAAAAATCCAATTCTAAATGTGCAAATAGTATAATAAAAATTCGCAAAACCCGATTTGATATTTGTGTTTACAAAATCAATATTGGGGACATGCATGTTTTAAAGTGAAAAATCTAAATTTGAATTGTAAATATTCAAATTCTGAAAGTGAAAAATTAGATTCCAAAAATGGAAATAGAAAATCAATTTTTCAATTTTGAAACTGAGTATTGATAGACTGTGAATCTGATTTTGCATCTTAGAAACCCAAACTTCTTACTTTGAAAATATACTAATCTCAACCTATCTCTAAAGGGGATTATACATTAGTCCAAATTTAATGAAATTAGGTTTCATCCCTCTATATTTTCATAGAGTGGCTCTATCCTTATCTATCACCTTAAGAAACTCCCTATGAGCTTAAGTAATATCACTGGGCTTCTAGAGAAAAAATGGAATAATTATCATCCAATCATACTTGTACTTTTTGTAATGATGAGATGTAATAAATTTCACCCATAGGATAATTTTCCATGGTTTTTCTCCTTGGGCTTCATATGAAAAAATGGAATAGTGATCATCTCATCATACATTATTTTTTCTAATGACTAGATGGACTAAATTTCTCCCATGGGATAATTTTCCATGGTTTTTCTAAAAACAATTATTGTATTTTCAATTTTTTGAAAAATGATTTTCTCAAATTTTATAGAATAATATTATTTTACTTCAAAATTAGCCACAGTTTTATAAAAAATATATAAAATTTGCAAAGTAAGGATTAGCCAAGGTTTTTATATTCTAATATAAATTTCCATCCTCAAAATTATCCCTACTAATGACCTTTATTTCATTGTTAGTGAACCCAAACCTATAACCAAAGTGGAATGCAACATTAAGAGGACTCTTTGAGATAACAAAATTAGAAAATATTTCTCATTCCCAAACTAATTGTGTATGTATCCTTCTTCACCACATCTATATGGACCATTATAAACCTCTCCTAGCTACATTTTGTTTTGGAGTTAGAATTTTTTCCACCTACACCTAACCTAAAGTGGGAGGAACTTTGCACAACCAATTAGCTGAAACATTTTGTATTTACCAAATTCTCTACTTAACATCTACTTTGATGTTGGTGTCATAGCTTGTTATATGAAAGAACGATATGAATGCCACTAGAAAATAGAAAGCAACATAATGTGATATACATGAGATACAATTCAATTTGATATTCAATATATGTTAGGGAGTCTCATATGCTACCTATTTTTTAAATTTTGTTTAGTTGATGATTGAAGATCCACTATGGTTTATGTATTTAACTTGGGGTGATTGGAATTACAAGAAACTAATTTCTCTTGCTTCCACGTAATAAAAGGTATTTAGTGGTGGATCATGTAAGTTAAAATGTTTTTTTGGCTTTGACATATACTTTCATTGTTTCGATTCAAGTAGTAGTATAGAATCACTTTGTAGTGTGATATCTAAGATGGCATTTATCTCACCAAGGATCTTCTTCAATATCGACACAACAAACACATTGAGTTTAATATGTAGTTCATTCGTAAGGTTCTTTAGGCAAACCCTTGAATTTGTATATTATTTTCTATATGACTATGTGTCTAACATTTTTAGTAAAGCTATCATAGAAATAGAGTTCCTAAAAGGATCTATGTATCTTAGGTGTTTAGGAAGCTTTCATTTAAAAACTGATATTGCTAATGCCTCCTCCCTTCTCATTTTTCCACATTGTAAATTCTTCAATCCTATCCCAATTTGTTCTTAAATGGAGATGGTTTAATTAAGATCAATTATTCCTAATACAAAATTATGCTAATGTGTGATTTTAGCATGTCTCTTTAATATGCTTTAGTATTTTTCTAATCTCACAATCACAACCATGTTCTACACATGAATGATTCCATGATGGAAATGTCTCAATTTTAGCAACAATTGATCCATGGCACAACATTGTATTACTCCATGATTTATTTTTAAAGAGAATAAAGGTTAATTTGTTAATGATAAATGGTGAAGAAAATTCATATAAAATATTATTTTTGAATTAATTAGTTGTTCGAAGTGATCGCATAAGTTGGAGCTATACACTCTTTCCCTCTTTGAAGGTATTACCCATCCAAAACTCACTAAACTTATCTTTGTTATGTATGTATGAAATTTTTTAATATATTTAACTTCTATGGCTAAACCTTATCTTTAGATTGCTATAAACTATCAAAATATAGCTTTCAATGCTCTTGACTTCAATTAAGTTACAACCATTAGAGTACATGTTCACTTTGGATGTGAGAATACTTTCTCATAGTTCGCTATTAACATTTGTTTAATAAATACCATTGGAAGAGGAGGTTGACGTCTTGAGAATGTTAAGAACTCCACCACCTTCTCCACAAAATTTTGCTAGAAAAAAAACTTCATAGAGAACTATGACCTTTTAATCTTATCACCCAATAGAGGCATAATACAAGAAATTCTCATCATTGTTGGACTCGAATTGAGATTATTAGTAAGCATATTTGGTAAAACAACATAAATTCATATAAATGTTTAAAGAAAGGAGAATTTATTATAAACTGTTTCTCAAAAATTTATGTTAACAATGCCCCTTACATCAGAATAATGATGTTAAGAAATGTTGGTTCAATAGAGTATATGTAATTTTAGAAAAAAACTCCACCATCCAAATATTAAAATCATATAAATGGTATAGTGTCATCAATGTTTCCTTGCTAACATGAAATTAGGACATGGCATAACTAACATGTCAATAAAGCCATGGAAATGACATACTATTACTCACATGGTACACCAATGTGACATATGCTAGCTAGTGTGTTGGATGTTTACTTGGTAATATCATATATTTGTTGATATATCAATATTTATAATGTCTATACATGAACGTTTAAAAGAGGTTCATCAATAATCATGTATGGGAGAAGTCACTTTACCAACAAATATAGTGTTTGAGATAATGATGAAAGAACATTGAAATATCAATGAAATGGAAATAAATGTAATTAAAGTTATTTCCATTTTATTAAAAAATAAATCGAGTCAAAAAGTTGAATATACCTATAACATCAATTCAACATTTTAAATGGAATTAAAATATAATCTTTGTGTATGATTATTACAAAGTGTAAAATTGATAAGGAAATTAGCAAATTTGTATATTTCATTATAAATTATGTGTTAACAATAAGGGACATGTAAGTTGGGTTTGTATGAATGGAAGATTTTTAGGATTAGCATTTAACTAGAATATTATTTCTTTTCTTTAAACTTGAAAATATTCTGTGCTATAGCAGTCATGCATCTTTGGCATCTCTAAAACACAGAGAAAAATTTAAAGTAATAATATTCAAATTTTATTTTTAAACAAGAGAATATTCAAATCAATATTTCAAATAAATGTTATTCTTGTTTAATATTTTTCATAATTGATAAATTGTGAATAAAATTTGGCTTAAGTGGTTATCATCCTCATAAATGATGTATTTATATATTTGATAATAATAATAATAATAATATATCTAGAAAAAATATAGATAAAAAAAATTAAAAAAATTAATATATATATATATATATAAATATAATTTTTTATTACCAAAATTAAAAATATATATTCCTTTTATGAACAAATAAAATATTGAATCATTAAATTGTTAAAATATTAAAATAACAATAAGGAATGGAGTAAGGATAAAACTATTATTGATGCACTTTATAATAATGATTTGTATCAACAAGGTGGTTAAAGATAACACATTTTTACAAGTATAATTAATTTCAATAAAAAGTAAATTATTATTTATATTTATATTAATCTAATATTAATTATTAGAAAAAAACAGTGTAATATTTCAATGAATTATATTTATGTTAAAATTATATTATATTTTTTATTATATTATATTTTTAAAATTTCTAATTTTAATGGTTCTAACTTAATATATTGGAAATTGAAAAAGATAAAGGCAATTTGAAGTTTCAAAGGATTATATTTATATAAAAACTATATTAGATGGAGAATTTTTTTTTATGTTTTTTTTAAGATTATAAAAGGAAAAATAAAAAAGGTGATGTTTTTCTTATATACCCTCTATTGTTTTATGTTTTGTTAATACTACTATGTGAAGATTCTCTATAGGTAATCCCTAATAATTGGGAAGTATAGTAATTGGGGCGAATGAAAGGGACACAAAGTATCTTGCCATGTTGTAGGAAAATAAGGACCGGATGTGCTCTCAATTTATAAGAAGAGATGTACATGAAATGTAATTATATTTATTTATTTATTTTATGATATATATATATATATATATATATATATAACAAATTTTTATGATTTTTATAGTAAAATTAATGTGGGTCCATTCACAAAATATAGTAGAATTAAAAGGAGTTTCTCACATGTGCACATTACCAAGTTTCTTAACTTTTTAACTCAACAAAATCATCATGATATATTTCATAATTTAATATAAATATTGTATAATTTTTTTTATTTTCCATATAAAATTGATATATAAAAATTTTCTCATTCTCTTTTTAAATTCAGTAATTCACAACCTGAAATTGAATCTCCCTACTCAATTCAATTCCAATAAATATCATAACATGTGTTAAAAAAAAAACTTCATTAGAAAAATCTTTTTATACATATAATTAAGATATAACTTTCAAAATATTAATAATAAAATCATATTTAAAAACATATATATATAAATTCACACATACCAATACAATCACTTACATAACCTTTTTTGCCCCCTAATAAAAACCGATTCTGAATATGATTACTGTGAACAAGGTAATGGTACTCCATGGATTCCTATGTACACACATTTTCTTTGATGTGTATAATTTTCAAACTATTCAACAAAGTAATGGTAATCCATGGATTCCTACGGACACATATTTTCTTTCCATGGATTCCTACGGACACATATTTTCTTTGATTTGTATATTTTTCAAACTATTCAACAACATAGAGTTGGGCAACTGTGGGAGGTGAAAACGAAAATTAGATGACAGGCAAATTCTGCATCATGCAGAAATATATGAGGGGAAAAGGCCAAGGAATTATATTGAAGATAACTTTGTGGCCGGTCCGTAAGTATATTCAGCTCCATTTCTGAAAGCCTGTGATCGAGAAGGCATGTAGGAAGGACCCACGCACGCACTATAGACAGACGACGCCAAAACTCCATAACAAAGAAAACTCATTCGAATATCCGCGAAGCCAAACCTACTTTAGAAAATGCAAACGAGATGAATCGACCACCTACTTTAAATCATATTCAGATTCTCATTCTCATTCTCATGGAACAATGTTCCTCAGCACCTATCACAAAATCCACACGTTGCCGGAGAAAGCCGACGAGAAGTTTTGACAATTTGAGGAAAGTAATACAGGATCCGGAATGACTACACAGAAATAAAGAGTCCACTTTAGACCAGGAAAAGTTCAAAATTTGCACCGGCTTTTCACTATTCGCAAAAGCTTAACTTCTTAATTTATGGCCAATATCAACGTATGAGAAGGCAGTCACAAAACTTGTACACATTATATGTTTCTAGCATCGAAAGAGAAAAAACTTTTGACCAATAACAGAATCTTCGAGTACTTGAGGAAGCTGGCGAGTCAGACTAGTGTAGTCAGTTCCATGAAGCATCATAATCTTAAATTGTTGCTTGCTTGCTTGCGAAGTCTCTTTCAAGTACTTTGAAAAAAGCCTAAATATGATTGACGAACGGAGGCTGCCAAAAAGTAGTAATATGATTGACGAGTTGTGAAGTATAAAGAGTTACGATAAGCCAGCCTAGATTCTTCAACGGATAGGTGCTGGCCTGGTATGACGCTGATTGTAAACAACCCCACGGTCTGCATGTGTAACAGTGCACCAGCATGTATGAGTAGGATTTTTACTGCATGTAGGGATAAGGCAGGCTATGTATTTGTTCAAGTTTAATAAGATAAAAGGAGAGAAATTAATTGGTGCTTGAATTCTTTTGTGTTTTTTAAAGTATTGATAGAGACATATTTATCTCCGTATATTTAAACATATGATATTCTATGAGGAAAAACATGTACCATTAATTATTAAACATATTCTAGATAATATAAATTATTTGGGAGTATAGTAAACAAAAAAGATATATTATATTTATCATATTTATTAAATAATTATTAAACATATTCTAGATAATATAAATTATTTGGGAGTATAGTAAATAAAAAAGATATATTATATTTATCATATTTATTAAATAGTTTACTTTTTGTTTTCAAAATCTCAAAATAGAAATTCATTAAATTTTAATTCTGTCTTCGAAATTTCAAAACATAAATTCATTGAAAAACGTGGGAAAAATGTGGGAATGTTTGCTCTCATAGTAAGTTGTTATTAATTATAGATATTAATTAATAATTGATTAAATGAAAAATTGCACTTTTATTTTATTCTTGTGTTTGCAAGATCTATTCCTTTGAAAGTTTTTTTTCATGTTTGATTGCATATCTAAAGTATAGAATAAATTATTTTTTGTTGTTAGGGTTATAAGTCATTTATAACTTAAGTGAAGGGATTTTTTCTTACATGCATAATTCACACTAACAATGTCCATCTCAAGAACTGCACTTAGGGCACCAATATGACAACTACTATAGTCGTCCAATCTGATCTTTAGTGGCCATTTAACTGTCTGATATGGACACCTTACTACACTAAATATTTTGCTACTTATCATCCCATATTCCTTAACCTCCTTAACTGATACTAGGTCTCACAAGACTACTCTTTCTCATGGCTTGTAGATCTTCCCTCTAACAGTGATTTGGTTGCCTCCTCATGACTGTACTTGGGCTCTAACACATTGTTGTTTCAAACCATGAACAACACCACGAATCTACCCTTTTCCAGCGCTTAGAAACCCATTGCTATGTACACTTCCATATCGACCCTAATCTAGGGCTATATGTCTGCCCTCACCTAGGGCTTCTCTGTTGCGACTGCTACTTCTTTCTCTCTTGCACATTGACCCTAAACCTTGTACACCTTTACTGTTGTATCATCATACATATTTGGGGTGATTATGTGCATAATAAAAAACCCTAAATAGGGCATACAATATTACGATGTTCATCCCTTAAAAAAATCCTTCATCACTCTTGAATCTTCCCTCATCTAGGCCATGTTCAAGCCATAATCGATACCATTTTTTTCTTCACATACAACTCAAAATGCATCCTTCTATTAGATACGCTATCCTTTCAAATACACATGCAATCCTCCTCAAGAGGTAACCAACTATTCAAGGATCTCAGCCTTGTATTTTCTCCATTGTTCTTGAGCGATCTGATTAAGGTACTCTTTATGGATTAGATTTCGAAGAATCTAACCTAAACTAGGGCTTTTGATCTACTGTTCTAGACGTAGAACAACCCTCCATCCACTTGCAATCTTCTCCATGACTAGCCTTCTTCTAATAGATTCTTACAACCCTAAAACCCACGACCAACATACCGCAACTTGTGGTCTTTGTTTTAAGTCTATTACCCATCAATATATGCCATGTAGGCCACTCCTTTTGTTATGTTGGGGTCTGAGGCTATCCTCTCCTTCTCAACGCACTCATTTTAGGCATAAAAACCTTCTACCAAACACATTAAGGTTTGAATCCCTCATTATACATACCTGGAAAAAGATCATCAAGGTTTCACTGGGGGAGAAATACCATGCCAAGTGCATTCATATTGAGGGATACATATTCAGGAAAAAAGGACATAATATATTGAGCACATATTAGGGGGCAAAGAGATTTTATATTGACATGTATAAAAAAATGGACCTCAAAGTCAGGAAAAAGATATAATGGGGTAGAAAAATTGTTAATTAAAAATAGATACCTAAAATATCTAGTGAAGGTAGGGATTTTTCAAGTTGGGAAGGTGTATTGGGTTTGTATTTGTAGGGGGTTAAATAATGTCATTTTTAGATGTATTTTCCAATATGTAGTCAAATTAGGGGCATTGTTTAGTATGGAACAAACGCATGTCATATGTCTCATCCAAGATTTCTTTACTTATAGATGCATCAGAGTTACATGAAACATAGCAATTAAAAACCATAGAAATATACGCATACAAAACAAAGATAAAAATACATAATCACGCATGAGATAAAGACACAGGGATTGGATTACGGTGTTCGTCCAATTTGGACTACATCTTCGTGCCTTGCTCAATAGTGGGGAGGCCTTCATTCATTAAATGACATGAAAAGGTAAGAAGTACAAGAAAATTTTACATAAACACCCTTATACCTCCAATATAGAAGACATATGACAAATGGAGAGCCAGGCTCTAGAAACAGATAGCACCACTGACTTCCTGGAGAAAAATCATGCAAAATCACCTATCCAAACATTCAATATAGAGAAATGAAGCTTCTGCATCCTCTCGGAACCTTCTGATCTCTGAGGTAAGGTTCCAGCCACCTGCGAGGAGTAGGTGTCACTGCTTTTCTCTGTAAATCTACTACTCTTTACTTCTCTCCCCCTTATCATTGTGCAGATAACCCACTTTATATTCTGGTGGACAGATTCATTCATAAACCAAACAGTTTCAACAAAGGACAAGTTTGGCAAGCAATTTGTTTCAACAACCAGCATATTAATATGAAGACAACTTGTGGTTGTTTCAAACATAGGGTCTTGGGCCTGGAATAGTATGCAGGTAACAAGCATTTCGAACAAGGAAAAACCTCCATCGAAAACAATTCACAAACCATTTCACATTGAGTCCATTAAACATGCAGAATAATATAAAGAATCGATGCTTTACTCCTTAACCTGTGAAAAAATACAAAGAATTGGTGTATTTCCCCGAACCGGGCTGCTTTATCATTGACGACCATAGTCTATTGGTGTCGCAAATCGAAATCGGAGAACTAGGGGTGATTCTCCATAACAGCCGCTGCACTATGTGATGGATGATGTGCGGACTGACGAACTTGATGAAACTATTAACTGCAATCCATAATCGTATCGCATCCAGCATCCATCACAATTCGCAATTGATGGAGCCAGGGAGTGACATATATACGAGACTTTGCATTGTGCTATATGTGATTGCATATCGCAATAGCAACCCTGAGTACTTGGGGCTGATTCTATAACACTTCTCCTTGCAATCCGTGATTGCAACTATTGCATCACAAACCGATACGATCAGGGTTGATTTCTTTAATGTTGTGTTGCCTCTAATCTGTGATTGTGATATCACAATTACAATGTGGTAGTGCTGGGGGTCAATTTCTTTAACCGTGGACATCTTCCCTATGCGATCTGTGAAATCCGGGGCCAATGGTGGCCTTCCACTTGGTGCTTCCCCATTCGCTGAAGTTCTTCTACGTCATTTTTTTCCTGCCATCGGTCCAAGTCAAACTTGGACTTTGACTTGCCCTAAATTCTTCATATGAGCTCAAATTTGAGTTTCATTCACATCGTTGGAATCAGGATGATGAGAGCTTCAATCTGAAGCTAAGTTTATCAATATTGTGCCACTTTAATGTTTGAGCCTTTTTACCATGCCACTCATACATTTTAGAGATCCACCTAGATCAGTCCTCCTAGATCCTCCTGGATCAATGTCAGAGGTTCATTGAGTAAAGCCCCCATGATAGTGATTTAGGCCTTATGACCCTATTCTATTCCAACATTAGATGCATCATAAGACAACCCTTCAATGTACAAGTTACTAGGCCTTTGGGCCACCTCTTCATGCTTAAAACTAGGCCTGCGACCATACCCACAATCCTACAAAACATCTGAGATTATAATATTTTTATGGGTTCAGGAAAGTCCTCCATAGGACGAGCTATCTTCGACAAAAAACCCTCCTTCATGCTACATCTCTTCTTGAGTTTCCTCATTGCCTTCTTAAGGTATTGCACTAGGATCAAATTGGCTTCCTTGCAACCGTCCTCGATGTCCTAGTTGAGTCTTCCTTTGGACTATATATCGACCTTCTCTTAGATCAAGAAATATCTCGCTCACTTGATCATCTAGCCTTATCATAAGGCCTCTCTTAATTATATTTCCTAAGACTTATTTGGAACCCTCAAGATACTAGGGGTTTTATCCACTTACACTTAGGATTTAGTTTTTCCTTTTATTTCCTATTTTATTTTATTTTTATAATTTGAAACCCAATTTGGGTTTAAAAGCCCTTCATTGCGGTCTTTTTCCCACAAAATTCTTTTGTGACCAAAATTCTCATAAATTGTAGATCTACGCTTGTGGAATACCTCCCAAGCTACACATTTCAATAGTTCTATGTTATGGTGTAGTCCCGGTCTTGGATGGGTTGACATCTTTATAGTTTTATTTAGGTTTTTTCACCCTTTAATCCTTATCAACTCTTCCTTTAAGTGCTCCCACATAGCTCTAAGGCTCTTTGTTTCCTAGGATTCTCGAGCTTGATTCTGCTTTCAAAGTCTGCCAAGGCTCTTTATATCCTAGACTATCCTTGATTTTTTATTGTCCTTGGGAGCTAAGAATGTCATCCAAGACTTCAGAACCTTTAGTAAATATGAGATGTAAATCCATATTGTACTTGATCTTGACTATATTTGTTCTTAGAGACAAAACTTCTACCTCTAAATCCAGGGAGTTATTTTTGAATTCTTCTACATGATTCTTAAGGAGATCCTATTTTCTTCTTGCTTCTTCAATCTGAGGCTTCAAAGATATTCATTTTTCTTAAAATACATGTGTGTTATTCTTTCCTTACTTCTTTGACAATTCTAACTTCAAAGCCTCATGTTCATCTTCTAGTCTATCATGATTTTTTTTTTTTGTCCTTTAATTGTTGCACTAGAATGTGTGTGAGTCTAAAAAATTCTTCCAATTTAACTATCTGAAGGTTAAATGGTTCATTATCAAAATTATACATACCTTATTTTTCTCTTAGAAATTTCAGCTTTAGTAGCTAGTTATTTTTCCTTCGTTTATTTAGCTCCTCCAATGCACTAACTAGTTCTACTTTGAGATCCATCACTCCTTCTTTAGAATTTGATTTGTATTCATACTTTGGTCCAACTACAAATTCCATAAGAGGGCATTCATCTTCTTTACCTTCATATGATTCTTCATTATTGGCTTCTAGTGACTCACATTCCTCCTTTGAGTAGAAGATTTTCTTATTTTGAGACTTCTTCCTCTGATATTTCTAATATTTGTCTGAACCCTTTTGTTCTTTCTCCTTCTCTTGATTCTTAGATTTATATGTATATTTAGATTCAAAGTTTCCTACTCTACCACATTCAAAACACTTAGAAGGTAGGATACCTTTATTTTTCTCTAAGCTTCTTTTATGTTTTAGTACGAACTGAGCCATCTCCTCATCTGAGTCACAACTGAAGTAATCTTGGTGTCTTTTTTGCTCTTTGGATTTTGTTGATGCTCTTAACATTTCTTCCTTTTGCTCCAACTTCTCTCCTCCAATTCTCATCTCATAGGTAGTGAGGGTTCCATGCAGCTACTCCATTGTTAGAGTCTTTAATTTTGTCATATCTTCTATGGCTAAGATCTTGGCATTAAATCTCATTTGAAGTGACCTTAAGACCTTTTGGAAAACTACCCATTCTTTAATGTCTTCATCAAAATATCTAATGATATTTTCAACTTCATCTACTATGAGGAAATTTTCAGAAATTTTTTCCTCCTCATTCATTTTAAGACTCTCAAATATCATCCTATAGGTTTGAATTTTAGCTTGCTTACCCTTCTCAACTCCTCAATTTTTTTTTACTTTGTCCCGTGATTCTTTTGTCTACTTGTAGTGCATCACCTTTACCCACTCAGATTGATTAAGGCCAACTATAATTGTGTTCTTGGAATTCATATGAAGTGAGGTGGGAAATTAGGGGCATGAAGGAATCTTTTAACCAGGCCATTGTAGAAGTATAGGAAGCTTCTATTGTGGTTGTGCAGTTCAAGGACAATAAATGGGGAGACTGGTTGAAGTACTAAAAGAGTGAGGTGACTTCTCTCATTACCCTAACCTGGAATCACATTGACATGACTTTAGTTTCGAATAGATATGTCGAACAAGGATCATCCAAATCATTATTGAAAGTGAATATCAAACAACGATAACCATTTGCTAGGTCAAGTAGTGCCAAGGTACATCAGAACTTATATTAGAATGCAGAACAGTGCTTAGATTAGATGAATGAAAGTTTTGATGAGGTTAAGTTGAACATTTCAACTATGTTTATAATAGGGATTGGTAAATTGTCGTGGAGGATCCAAGTAGAATATTGGCAAAATAGGTTGCATCAATGAGATGATCACTACATGGTTAGAAATGATGGTAGCTCTGTATCCATAGATTGGACTAGGAAACCAAATATAGATTCAAAGAAGTCACCTTATGGAATTGAAGAATATAGGGAGGATACCTTGTGTCAAAGAGTTTTCAGGCCTTATGTTGGAGACCAACAAAATGTTATAAGATGATTGATTCTAAAATTTTATGAGTGGAATTAAGCCATGGGCATGGAGTGAGCTAAGGTGATAGAATGTATAGAATCTTTTGGAAACTATCAACATAGAAGAGAGACTTTGGACTTCTAGAGTAACGGAAAGTGTAGGGGTAATGACATAGATGATGGGTTTGGTGAAAATGGAAATAAGAAGAAAGATAAGAAGAAATCCATGTCTTTAAAGGAAGTTGAAGTAAGAAAATAGATGTAGTAAGGAGAAAAAACCACTTTCATGTTTGATACATGTGAAAAATAATCTGGTGAAGATTTCTCTATTGAATTAGAGGTTGAATACTATGGAGCATATGAAGAAGATCTTAGTAGAGAGTTCCACGTTTTGGGAGACATTTTTTTCATGCAGGGCACTTCTAAAAAAGATCATAATAGGAAACATTTCAATTTTGTGAGTGTGGAGGTCAAAAGGAGATAGATGTTGACGATTGTTGATATTGGAGCTATGCACAATTTCACGAGAGAGGATGTGGTTTGATAAATTTGGCGGGAACTCAAGATAGATAAATCATCCTTCAACACTATTAAATTTATGGATATGAAAATGTTATGGTAAATTGATGATATTTCAATCAAACTTGGAGATTGGAAAGGGAGGAATAGCTTTCCAATTGTGCAAGTTGATGATTATGAGTTGGTTCTAGGCCAAGAGTTACTAAGAGCGGAGATGGGAATTCTATTACCTCATGTTGATTTCTTATTTTTTCTATCATGATTGGATCTAGTTGTAGTGAAAATCATGAGAGAAGGCACATATTTGAGAGCCAACATCACTTCTATTAACTTGACTAATAGTCTATAACAATTTAGTCGAATGGTGGTGTTTCAATGCATGAGGGGATAAATATTTTATTGTTTGTTCTTTCGCAACATGCATAGATCTTAACATCACTGACATATAAATTGATGGGAGTAACAACAAAACCTAAGAAAATAATTGTAGAGTGGTCACATGATCCAAATTTAGGGAGACTCTTTGAGTTAGAAGAAGGTAAAAATGGGTCCCATGTTCCTTTATTAGTATACATGACATAGAGGTATGGAGGATTTTTTCTAGTAGGATAGATTGAAGCTAGAGATTGAGGTGGTCGTCAAGATGACTTCCCTACTTCACCTTCATATTGAGCCATGAGGAGTTGGCTCACAATCATGGTAGGGTAGAAATTCATATGATGGGGTGCCTTAGGGTGAATTTCTTTCGAGTAGATTAGGTTAATTTAGGAGCTATAGTTATGCCATGAAGATTCAAGGTGGCTGAAATTGTGTGATGATGTGAGATCTTGTACATTTGGTGCAAATATTAGATTAGATAAATGATTAGCTTGAGACACAGCATGATCCAACACATGGAGGCATGGAGGGGTATTCATGGGTAGATTATATGTAGATGTAGGATCCACTGTATAAAACTTCATATGTTAGTTGGACTTCAGATAATGACACGAATAGTTTCATGGTTGGAGAATTTCTAAGGAAGGTGATAATTCTAAGTGGCGGATGATATGAAACCTTAAAAGTGATGAGTTTGCATGCCTCATCGATGATTGAGTTGGAGAGTATGGTGACATAATGATTAGACATGGGGCATCCAGTACATGTATGTATGCCACTTGTATTTTGATGTTCGGTGGGAAATTTGGTGTTTCCTAGTTGAGAATTTTATGCAGATCACATGTTTGGTGTACAATAAGAGTGCAAACACAAAAATAAATGATGGACCAGGATGAGATTTAGTATGGGAAATTTAGGTGCACAACCAATGTGTGATATCACATGATGAAGTTTGGATTATCAGGTGTCATGGCATTCTCATGAGCTTGAGTGACCACACACATGGTGTGATCAAGGTAAGACTTGATTGTTAGCCTCTTCCTAAGATAGAGTGATTATTGAACTATTGGAATGAGGATATTTTAGTTATTGGTTTAGGAAAGTGACATCAATGAATGAGAATTAAATTAATGGAATAACCTATAGACATAAGTCTTATATCGTGTGGGTTTGGTTGGTGCTTGGGAAACTTGTTTTGACCTAAGAAATCAAAGAGTTGTGATCCTTGGCTACCTTATTATTCATATATATAATTAGACAAATCGTGATGGAGAGAAAACCAACCAATGGATTAAGAAATTCATGGGTAATACACTACATTCGTATTGTAGGGTGAGATGAAGAGATGAAATGTAGGTGGTAGAGAATCAAGTTGCATACCAAATTATTCCTAGAGTTGTCTATATGCAACATAGGTTGATTTCCTAGGTGGAAGTCAGATTCAGATGAGGAAAGAACCTAGTGGACTATTTTTTGGTGTTTCAATGGAGGAACAATATACGAGCTATGTATACCTTGATGCATACTTTTGTGAGATCCATTATTCAAGTTTAGCTCACTGATGACTGATGAGTGGTGTAGTCACGTGGGATGACCTAACCCATCAATTGATGTTTGTGATAATGACTTGAGATGTTTTTATTATTACTAGAGTTTACAATTGAATAAGGACTATAATGTTTCTTGATTGGGTTCATATGAGTAATTGGATGACTAGATAGATAAACAAGGATGTATAGGTACCTCAAACGGATTTGTCACTAAGTGGCCCAATCAAGTAGACAAATCAGTTAGGAAGTGGTATAGGTTCTATTGGAGACTTGAATTGGGTGATTCCTAACAACCACACAATTGGGTGGATCCCTTAAAGCCATGTGATATATACATATACATATACACACACACACACACATATATATATATGTGTGTGTGTGTGTGTGTGTGTGTGTGTGTGTGTGTGTATGTATATATATATGCATATCTATATCTATCTATATATATATATATATATATATATATATATATATATATATATAGAGAGAGAGAGAGAGAGAGAGAGAGAGAGAGAGAGAGAGACATATATATATATATATAATGTTTTAGGGAATGGGATTCCCTAGACCAAATTTGCACTATATTTTATTTTTTATGGGTACATTGGCATATGATATGTTTTGATAATAAGACATGATGATAATGTCATGTAATTGATAATTGAATTGGGCGACATGGGTTGTGGATTAAGGAAAAACATTTTTTATGCTGTTATACTTAATCAAATCATTAAGCAAGTAAGGCATATTCTGGGTGAAGTACAACTTGGACGTATCATGCCTTTAGTGAGAAACACATCAATTCCACATAACTAGTGATAACTTAGTGCACCTAACTCAATGAGGTCTCTAGTAGGATTGTCACATCTTCCCATGAGCTTCTCAGGCATAGGAGGTTCGTAACTTGTAATTATGAGGGTGGGTTGAAATTGCCATTAATAGGAAGTAAGTGGGGGAAAGCTAGGGAAAGAGAGGCAGAGGTAGGGGAAGAGGGAGAGGGATATAGACGGAGACGGGGGTTTTGATAGTTTTTTAAATCCAAATTTTAAGTCTATTTTTAAAATTTTATTTTGATTATTTGGTTTTTTAGTTGTTTAAATTATGTTTTATTATTTTTTTAAATATTATATATGTCTCATATTTTGGTTCTCCCATGGATTGTTTATACAAAAAACATTTATCCATCTTCCCTCTCTTGGATCGTAGATGACAAATAAGCCATGAGTAGGACAATATGATTCCATTGAGGGCTTCATATCTTCAAGGAGACTCAAATTTGTAGGTTTTAACCCCGTAAAAAAATTACCTGCATATGAATTCTAAAACACAGAAAATAAACAATGCAGGAGCATAACTCATAAAACACATATACATAGAGATTGTCCCCTGGATCCCAAAACTGGGACTACCAACTTGATTTTTCATTATTTTCCTTTCAATATTATAATACATACTTATACATGCTGAAGCATCCAATACCATGGACCAAAAACCATCGCATCCAATACCATGGATCGAAAACCATTGCGTCCAAAAACATGTGCGAAAATCATGCACAAAACCATAGGTGGGTAAACCCATCCTAACATAGGGTCCAAAACCAAAAATTTTCGTGGCGCTACCCCAGACCCCATAAAGTGGGGTTACGGGTGCGCCTTAAATCCCCTGTGACCCCCCCCCCGCTACATAATCGGCACAACAAAGGGGGGCTCCGCCCCCCCTCTGACCCCTCATTTAACTACGTGGGCTAGTCGTGGAAAGAATATAACACAACCCAACATTCTCCCACTTGTTGTTTTCTTTAAATAGGGGGCCACAAGAGAGCTTAGTCATTTTTTCAGCCCTGAAATGCCCATTGTCTCTCTACACCAAGAGAACTTCTCAGAGCTCACAGATTTTGTCAATGCATCTCTAGTATTATTCAAAGTGTCCACCTTTACCAGCAACACCTTTTGTCTTCTATCATATCCCTCACAAATTGATATTGAACATCAATGTGCTTTGTCTTTAAATGATATATAGGGTTATTTTCCAAGAAAATTGCACCTCGGCTATCACAGTCTATCCTCGTAGTTCCCTGTACTAACCCCATACTTGAACACAATCTCTGCAACCAAAATGCTTCCTTGCTTGCATGAGTGGTTCCCATGTATTCTACCTCTGTAGTTGATAGTGCCACTATAGATTGTTTCTTACCCATCCAACTGACTACACCTCCAAATAGGTTAAACACATACCCACTTGTAGATCTTCTTTGATCCAGATCTCCAGCCCAGTCTGCATCAACAAAAACACAAATATCCAACATTCTGTCCAATCCTAATCTTCCTTGGAAGCACAAACCATAATCACTAGTGCCACGCCAATACCTAAAAACTCGCCTCACTACTGTCTAGTGCTCCTTCCCTAGTTTTGACATAAACCTGCCAATACTCCCATTGCATGTGCAATGTCTGGTCTAGTATAGACCATTGCATACATCAAGCTACTGACTGCACTTGCATATGGAACACGTGACATGTCCTCTTCCTCTTCTTGTGTCTTGGGATATTGTTTAGCAGATAACCTCATACCTACAGGAATAGGAACCTTCACCGATTTACTATCCTTCATATTAAACCTCTACAATATTGTCTTGACATACTTCCTCTGGTTTAACCAGAGCTTCCTCTTTTCCCAATCTCTTTTAATTTCCATGCCCAAAATATAGTTTGTAGCACCAAGATCTTTCATGTCGAATTTGGAGGACAATTGGGTCTTCAAATCCTGGATAATTTCTTTGTCATTTCCAACCAGCAACATATCATCCACATATAAGACCAGATAAATAACATGGTCACCAATTAATTTAAAATACACACAGTGATCTGCTTTGCTTCTGGTGAAGCCAAGTGCCTGGATAAATGTATCAAATTTTTGATACCACATTGTGATTGTTTTAACCCATACAAAGACTTCTTTAACTTGCATACCAGTTCTTTCTTACCCTTCACCGCAAAGCCTTCAGGTTTCTTCATGTAGATTTCCTCTTCCCGATCCCCGTGAAGAAATGTTGTCTTCAAATCCATCTATTCCACCTCAAAATCAAAAGCAACAACAACAGATAAAAGTAATCTAATAGAAGTTACCTTGGCAACAGAAGAAAAAATATCACCAAGATCAATTCCTAGCACCTGGGAATAACCTTTTGCTACCAACCAAGATTTGTATTTCTCCACCTTTCCTTCTGCATTGTCTTCTTCTTGAACACCAATTTGATGCCAATGGGTTTCCTTCCAGTCAGCAACTCCACCAGATCCGAAGCCTCAATTTTGTGCAAAGATGCCAGTTCATCAACCATGGCCTCTTTCTAGTGTTTTCCATCCTCTGAATGTACTGCTCCCTTCAAAGTTCTGGGATCATCATCAGTAACAAACAAAGAAAAATTTGAAAAGAAAGCAGAGTTTGTGGCTTTTCATCTTTTGATTCCTCCTCTGTTGTAGAGTAGGATTCTTACTCCTTTAGCTCAAACTCTATCTTCTAAGGTTCCTTTGATTGGACTTCATGTCTAATAACGTCTTTCAGCTCTCAGAACACCACATCTCGACTGTACACAACCTTCCTTGTTAATGGGTTCCAAAGCTTATAACCCTTTAAGCCATCCTTATACCGAATAAAGATGCACTTTTCATATTTACTATCCAACTTGGGTCATTTCTCCTTTGGAACATGTACATATGCATGACATCAAAATACCCATAGATGTGAAAGAGAGGATTTCTTACCAGTCCATACCTCTTGTGGAGTCTTATCCTCCAATGCTGATGAAGGTGACATGTTGACCAGGTAACATGCAGTATCCACCACCTCTGCCCAGAATTCTTGTCCTAACCTGACACCACTAAGCATGGTTCTTTCCCTTTCCATCAACGTCTTATTCATTCCTTCTGCAACTCCATTTTGCTGAGGTGTATATGGAGTATTCTTCTGTCATGCTATACCACACTTCTTACAAAATTCTTCGAATTCCTTGCTGCAAAACTCTCCACCATTATCTGTCCTCAACACCTTTATCTTCTTCTCTGTCTGATTTTTCATGAGAGCCTTAAATTCTTTAAACCTGTCAAAGGCTTCAGATTTCTTCTTAAGGAAATATATCCATGTATTCCTTGAGAAGTCATCTATAAATGATACATAGTACACAAACTTACCCAATGATGGAACCTTCACAGGTCTAAACACATCACTGTGCACAAGTTCTAATATCTATTTCACCCTCTTACCACCAGAGGGGAAACTCACTCGATTCTACTTCCCATATACACAATTTTCACAGAAATCAAAGTACAGAGAGTTATTAGTCATACCTTCTACCATACCTTTATCATGAAGTATTCGAAGGCCCTTCTCTTCAATATGTCCAAGCCTTTGATGCCACAGCATGGTCTTCTCTCCAGAGGGCACTAGATTTTCAGCTCCACTTTCAGGAACCACAGAACTGTTGCACCCATCAACAAAAGGGGTGCCTTGTAGCTTGTACAGAGTTCCAGTCCGAACTCCCCGCATCAATACCAATGCTCCTCGAACCATCTTGCAGGTGTCCTTCTTGAACACTATTTCTACACCTGCATCATCCAACTTGCTTACAGAAATTAGATTTATAGCTAATGTAGGAATATGCAGAACACCCGTAAGTGTTCTAACCCTTCCACCTTGCAACTTAAACATTACTTTTCTGTGACCAATGATTGTGGCCTTCCTATCATCCCCTAAGAAGACATCACCACCATCGTATTTCTCATACTCAAAGAACCACTCTCTATGGGGAGTGAAGTGAAAGGATGCACCTGAGTCAATCAACCATGCCTCATGATCTACATGTGTCCTTGAAGAAGCCAAGTACACATCCCCACCTTCATCTGAGGTGGTTTTTGCCTCTGTAGAAGGAGCATCATCAAATCCCTTTCCTTTGTCAGGAGCTTTAGATTTACAGTCCCTTTTGTAGTGCCCTTCCTTTCCTCATTTCCAGCACACCACCTTTACAATTTTTCCTGGAGATTTAGATCTCCCACTCGATGACTTATTTTTGTTTTTGTTCTGGGACTATCCTCATACAGACAAGGAATCACCATTCTGGCTCTCCATATTTTTTTGTCTCATTTCCTCCGTCAGCAAGGTTGCTCACTATTTCATCAAACCTCAAGGCAGCTACATTGCTACCTATTGCAATAACTAGACTATCCCATGAATCTGGTAGAGAACACAACAAACTGATGCACTTATCTTCATCTGAAATTTTAATATCAACAAATGCTAATTGACTTACCACAATATTAAATGCATTCAGATGCTCTATCACCAAGTCTCCATCTTTCATCCTTAGGTTATACAGCTTTTTCCGCAGGAAATGTTTATTCACCAGAGAGTTAGATTGGTACAAAGTCCCTAACTTGTCCCACAAAGCCTTTGTTGTAGCTCCCCCTGATACATTCAACAATACTGAATCTGAGACACAATTTTATTGTGCTCTTTGCCTTCTGATCCAACTTCTTCCATTCTTCATCAGACACTCTCATTGGTTTAGTACCCAGATCTATCGCGATCCACTGATCTTTATCCACCAACAGATCCTCCATCTTGAGTTTCCACAACTCAAAACTCTAACCATTAAATTTCTCGATCCCTATCTTTCCACTGCTCGCCATATTCTTTCACCACCAGAATCAATCTTGCAGATCTCCCACTGAACAGGGCCTACCATAGGCCTGAGCGAAACCCCTTAGCAACAAAGGCATCCCCTTGAAGCCAAAACTACTCTGATTTCAAATGTAGGTTTTAACCCCATACAGAAATTACCTGCATACGAATTCTAAAACACAGAAAATAAACAATGCGAGAGAAAAACACATAAAACACATACACAGAGATTTCCCCTGGATCTGAAAACCAGGACTACCAGCTTGATTTTTCATTATTTTCCTTTCAATGTTATAATACATATTTATACATGTTGAATCATCCAATACCATGGAACGAAAAGCATCACGTCCAATACCATGGGCCGAAAACCATCGCGTCCAAAAACATGTCTGAAAATCATGCACAAAACCATAGGTGGGTCTGCCCATCCTAACATAGGGTCCAAAACCAAAATTTTCTGGGGTGCTGCCCTAGACCCCATAAAGTGGGGTTACGGGTGTGCCTCAAACGCCCTATGACCCCCCCCCCCCCCCCCCCCGCTACATAATCGATGTAATGAAGGGGGGCTCTGCTTCCCTCTAACCCCCCGGTTAACTATGTGGGCTAGTCATGGAAAGAATATAACACAACCCAACAGAATTCGACTGTCCTGGAATGATATCCTATCACGGAATCACCTCCAAGTGTGTGAAGTAGCCCAAAATTCACTAAGTCATCAATTTCTTCGACTGCGCAACTTTCGAAGAAAATTATGTGCGGTGCATAGCTATCGAAGAAATATATGCGATGTCCTAATTTTTTTAACCTTGTAAACTAGGAGAAATTAAAACTTTTAAACTTCATGATGTATTCTGCTTGGAAAATATTCACTTGTGCATTTTCCTAGACCTCTATTATGGTCTTGTGGATTGTGTAAACACGTGTATGATTTTCCAGTGTTAACAACAAACATCCAAATTCTTCAGCTCTTCTAACTTGACAACAACCCAACCCCTGTAATGTGAAACCACTCGGCCTCTCCCGACATCCCACAATCATGGCCCCCCCTAACATCAATGCCCTCAAGCTAAATTTTGTGAAGGTTTGGCAAGGAAACCTAGGTCATGCAGGCTTCAATAGAGCTTTGAAGAATCATATTGGGAGAATAATTTGGACTTATTATGGAAAAATGGGGTTTAGCACAAACAATTTAGCCAAATTGCAAGCCCTAGAACATGGCATTGACATTACAATGTCCTCCAACTTTCTCCCTTTTCTCATGGAAGGAGACTCAACACTAGTTATTGTTGCTACCTGGAAACTCTAACACAACACCCTAGTCAGCAAGGTGACCAACAGCTAGTGCTTTTCTAAGACCCTATAATGCATCCAAGCAAACATCATTGACTTAGATGGGTTCCACTTCCATGTTGTCTAGCTGAAAGATAACTCTCTTGCTAACAGGCTTGCCAATGAAGGAATAAATGTGAATGAGAACTTGCGCTCCTATGCATGGCAAGAAACACCTACCAAAAAGCTACATAAGGAATGTGACGACATAGATCGAAATGATAAGGAAGGTACTTCCCACCATACGAAGATCAACCCTTCCTCCTCCTAGTAGCCATTCATATGATTTCAAAGGATGAGGAATTTGATGAATGTGAAATCAACTCACTTTCTTGCATTTTCCTTCATGGAACTCTAAATGCACTCCCAGACAATGGAAACATGACTAGCTCAAGGAATGGTTGCAGTATGAATCACTTGAAAGTAGAGGACAATCCCATCGCTCGTGTGATGGGTGATTGTATGAGTGTCTCCATCATTATCATCAGATTGTTAAAGAAGATAGAGCTTAGCTCCTTTCTCATTTATGGATCGATTCCCCAACCCCTATCCCCATTCTTAGCTCCTCCACTCACCATTTGTATCACTACTTATTGCCCTTTCCTTAAGATTCCATCCACCGTCGCCCTCTTGTCTCTTAAGATTCCATCAACAACATGGTTGAAGATAACACATTTTTACATGTATAGTGAATTTGAAAAAAAATAAATTATTATTTATATTTATGTTAACATAATATTAATTATTAGAAAAAGAAAACAGTTTAATATTTTGAAGAATTATATTTATATTAAAATTAAATTATATTTTTTATTATATTACATTTTTAAAATTTCTGATTTTAATGTTTTTTAAGTTAATATATTGGAAAGAGAAAAAGATAAAGTCAATTTCAAGTTTCAAAGGATTATATTTGTATAAAAACTATATTATATGGAGAATTTTTTCTTATGTTTATTTGATGATTATAAAAGGAACCAATAAAAAAGGTGATGTTTTTCTTATATACTCTCTATTATTTTTTTGTTTTGTTAATACTACTATGTGAAGTTTCTCTATATGTAATCTCTAGTAATTGGGAAGTATAGTAATTGGGGTGGATGAAAAGGACAAAAAGTATCTTTGGAAATAGGGACTTGATGCGCCGTCAACTTATGAGAAGAGATGTATGTGAAATGTAATTATATTTATTTATTTATTATATATATATATATATATATATATATATATATATATATATATATATATCAATTTTTTTTATAGTAAAATTAATGTTGGTCCATTTACAAAATACGGTAGGATTAAAAAGAATTTCTCGCATGTGCACATTACCAAGTTTCTTAACTTTTTAACTCAGCAAAATCATCATGATATATTTCATAATTTAATATAAATAATGTATAATTTCTTTTATTTTCCATATAAAATTGATATGTAACATTTTTTTATATTTAGTAATTCATGACATAAAATTGAATCTTCCCTACTCAATTCAATTCCAATAAATACCATAACATATATTAAAAAGAAACTATATTATAGAAATCTTTTTATACTTAAAATTAAAAAATTACTTAAAAAATATTAATAATAAATTATATTTAAAAATTTATATATATAAGTATAAATTAATTCACACATACCATACCAATCCATTCAGTTACATAACTTTTTATGCCCATAATAAAAACGGATTCTCAATATGATTATTCCGAACAAGGTAATGGTACTCCATGGATTGCTATGTACACATATTTTCTTTGATTTGTATATTTTTCAAACTATTGAAGAAGGTAATGGTACTCCATGGATTCCTACGTACACATATTTTCTTTGATTGGTATATTTTTCAAACCATTCAATAACATGATTTGTATATTTTTCAAGCTATTCAACAACATAGAGTTGGGTAACGGTGGGAGGTGAAAACAAAAAAACAGATGACATGCAAATTCTGCATCATGCAGAAATATATGAGGGGAAAAGGCCAAGGAATTATATTGAAGATAACTTTGTTGTCGGTCAGTAAGTACATTCAGCTCCATTTCTGAAAGCCTGTGATCGAGAAGACATGTAGAAAGGACCCACGCACGCACTATAGACAGACGACGCCAAAACTCCATAACAAAGAAAACTCATTCGAAAAATGCAAACCTACTTTAAAAATTTGCAAACAAAAGTTCATCTATAAATGAGATGAATCGACCACCTACTTTAGATCATATTCAGATTCTCATTCTCATTTTCATGGTACAATGTTTCTCAGCACCTATCACAAATTCCACACGTTGGCGGCCAAATCCAAGGAGAAGCTTTGACAATTTGAGGAAAGTAATACTTATTTCGTGACAAACAGGATCCGGAATGACTACATAGAAATAAAGAGTCCGCTTTAGACAAGGAAAAGTTCCAAATTTGCACCGGCTTTTCAGTATTCGTAAAAACTTAACTTATTCAATTATGGCCAATATCAATGTATGAGAAGGCAGTCACAAAACTTATACACATTAAAGAACATTTGACCAATAACAGAGTATTCAAGTACTTTTAAAGCATATTTAAGCAGCTTTAGAAAGCTGGTGAGTCAGATAAGTGTCGTCAGTTCCATGAAGCATCATAATCTTAAATGGTTGCTTCCTTGCGAAGTCTATGTCAAGTACTTCGAAAAATTCTAAGTTCGTTCCAGTTGTGTGGGAATGATAGGCTGCCAAATGTACTAATATCATTATTGACGAGTTGTGCAGTACAAAGAGTTACGAGGTGCTGGCCTGGTATGATGCTGATTGGAAGCAACCCCAAGGTGTACATGTGTAACAGTGCACCAGGATGTATGACCGTGATTTTTACCGTATGTACGGATAAAGGAGACTATGTATTTGTTTATGTTTAATAAGATAAAAAGATTTATAAGAAGAGTTTAGGCGTAAATTATATATACAAAGATTTTTGTCGACGCGTTTCTAACAAAACATTTAAAAGAGACAAATTAATTGGTACATGATTTTTTTGTATTTTTTAAAGTATTGAGAAAAACATATTTATCTCTGTATATTTAAACATATAATATTCTATGAGGAAAAACATATACCATTAATCATTAAACACATGGTAGATAATATAAATTATTTGAAAATTTATAGTAAATAAAAAAGATATATTAGATTTATCATATTTATTAAATAATTAATTATTTTTTGTTTTCAAAATCTCAAAATAGAAATTCATTAAATTTTAATTCTGTTTTCGAAATTTCAAAATATAAATTCATTGAAAAACCTGGGAATGTTGGAATGTTTGCTCTCATAAAGGATGTATTGTAAGTTGTTATTAATTATAGATATTAATTAATAATAGAAATTCATTAAATTTTAATTCTGTTTTCGAAATTTCAAAATATAAATTCATTGAAAAACCTGGGAATGTTGAATGTTTGCTCTCATAAAGGATGTATTGTAAGTTGTTATTAATTAGAGATATTAATTAATAATGGTTAAGAAAATTTAAATTACTTTAAAAGAAATATGTTTTTATTCTAAATAAAGATATGTATTAGTATAGAATAATGTAATACCAGATTTATCATGTCCAAAGAAGGCAGCTCAAATTTCTTTAGATGGATTTTTTTTAAAGTCCATATTTTAAAAAGAAGGTTTCAATGAATATAAGTAGCCATTTTAATTATAATGAAAAATTCTTCTTTCTTCCCTATAATTTAATTTTAAAAAAATTAATAAAATAGTATGAATAAGAAATAATAATTATTATTTTTAAAAGATAAACAATTTAAAAGAACGTCTGTCAATTCCATGTTGAATACAAATGGGATCATGTACAACACTCATACTTAACTATAGAATACATCTGTGAACTATAGAATACACCCCTCAACAGTGAAAAAAAATTAATTAAATTTTTTTAATTTAACTTAAAAAAACTATCCTAACTTTTATGAAAAAAATTAATAAATTTTAATTTTAAGGAAAGCTTTTTGGTAGAAATCACCTAACATAAATTTTTGGCTAACAGGTTTGGAATCAACTAGTGTGGTTCATTATCACAACCAAATGAACCATGTCAAAGATTTCATCATCAAGACTAGATGAACCAGCAATGTAGAGACCATAATTTCAAATAATAGCTATATTTTAACAATAATATTTAAATTATGATATTTATTAATATATTAAAAATAAATATTATTAAGTAGTGGCTATATTAAACAACAAGTATAAAAAAAATAATATTTAAATTATAATATTAATTTATTAAATAAATTTTAAAATACTTAATTTTATTATTTAAACAAATATTTAAATATTGTAATTATATAATAATATAAAATATTTTAAAAACTATTAATCTATTACATAAATCCAAAATACAAAATTTCAATCAATTATTAAAATTTATGTAATCATACTCCATATTCGACAATAATACTTTTGTTTCTAACTTTTGACTCGATCTCTTTAAATTTGAATTAGTCACTAATATAAAATAAAATATATTCCCAACCATTTTAAATTTAAAATCATTAAATAGTATAAAAAAGTTAGTGTCATAGCACAGTGACACGATTACTACATCCACTAAATCAAATCTTACACATGATAGGGCTTCTATGCGGTACACATGATGAGTACATTGCTTTAGATAACCAAAGAATCAAATATGTGAAAACTGGAAAAGATAATCTTTCTAATGTTATTATTTATTAATATTGAGAATTACAAAAACATTTTAATTAATAAAAATATATTAGATATATTAATTTATATGATTGTTTTATATAGTTTTTCATTATTAATGCTATTTTGTTTTTCAAATTATATGTTGAGTTTGTTTTATATTAGGATTCTAATTAATTTAAGGTATAAATAATTTTATAAGTTAAATCAGGAGGTCATAGATAATCGATAACGGTTTTTAGTTATTTCGGTTTTTAGTTATTTGTGTCTAAATAATTGACATGCTTCTCGGCTGTGTCCTAATTTTTTAGGGATTATTTTTCTCAGGGTGGATTATGCTTATTAGATGTTGATTGTGATGTTGATTGTTATGTTGGTAATTATATTTATTTTGGAATAGTTTTTTAGAATTCTAATTTAATTAACAAATGATGCTTAGATGCATGGAAGATATTTAATTTCCATAGAATATTGTAAAATGTTATTAGTAGTATAGAAAAATGAAAGATTAAGATGTATCTCTAAAAAAATTATTTCTTTTTTGTTTCATTTTTTTGTCAGTTTATGTCAGTTTTCTAGAGATTAGATTGGTCTTGACCTGTGGCTTGAGAAACTGCAACCCAGGGGCATGTAAGTCGTCAAAATCACCAAGGGATTGCACCCAACCTTGGCTGCACCAACCCTTAACATGACTAGATTTTTTCCCATGAAGTTTCGAACCAGTGACCTTCACATCGAGGAGTGACTTAATAGTACACCCCATCACAATCTATTATGCGTACCATGGGTGTCTTTTTATGTAGATTTTCTCATTTCTAAATAAAGTTTTCAGTGAAGAAAAAATTCCATATGAAAAAGTGTCATATGAAGTAAGTAATGGATTTTTGGGCATGTGGTATTGACAAGCCATAATAGTATTAGCACATGGTATTGTAACAAAGTCTATTTACAAATTAAAAATATCCATGATAAAGTGGGTGTGAATCTCCATGGCTAAGAATCTTGCTACATAGTTTGTTTTTCAAATGTATATTTGTTTAACTTAGATATTGATTCTTTTGATCATTAATAATAATAATTTTAAATAAAGTTATAATATAGTTAATTTTAATGATTTTTTGAATTTTAGTAATGTATGAAAAGGTAAATGTGTGTCCATGTTCACTATCGATTTAATTTATATGACTTCTCTAGTTTTTATTACGTTGTAACATATTTTTAAAAATGACTCATAAGAAAATACTTCAAGATAAATTTCAACTTCTTAGTGGACTAGTGGAAAAGAAGGATCTTGCACACAAACAATGGAATTTCAATATCTATTATTATTTGGTAAAGGAATTTCGTATGGAAAAGAATTTCATTTTAGAATAAATAGTAAGGATATAATGGGAAAATACGTTATATTCTAGCGGAGATGAATTTTTAATAACAATTTCCTAGTAATTTTTGTTCTTTTTAGCATATTGGTGGGTAAAATTATTGTTTCACCTCAATGGTCTACCAGGGTTTCAACCAGAGAAGATGAATTCCCAAATATGGAACCTCATTCACTGTCGATTTCCCTACCTTCATGTTCTACCATGACGTCAAGCTTGGATCAGACTTACATGTAGATTTGGTCAGATCACATTGGGTTTCCATTACCACAATGTCATTATCTAAGGCCAATGTGAAGGAACTAACAAGAGGGTTGAGCTTTTCCATGGAGACAAAATAAACCTTCACTTTGCATGGACAATGCATCTATTTTGTAGAGAATGCAATAACATATTGTATCGAAAGGAAGACATAGAAAAGAATACTCTCCTATATGCCCACCAAAACTATGATTTTATGGAGGTTGTAGGAAAACAATGTGTGTATAGAAATGAAATTCATCATGTAGCATGTGAGCACACACAAATTTTATGGGAAGTGGTTGTGCAATTTTACACTTCCATGGAATAAAACTATGCAATGTGCTCTGTGTGATCACGAGGGAGTTGTATTCTTCCATATTAGGTGTTTTCCCAAAACCCTATAGTTTAGAATTAGAAATAGGGTCGTACTAATGATGTTGTCAAAATATACATTGTTCGATCAGGATTCACATGCATTGGTGTAATGGGGCATTGATAAACTAATAAATGCCATGAAGGAGTCGACTAACTCTTAATTAGGGGATAACCTAGATGATCTAATTAATGTGGATAATTTATTTACATAGGAAGATCTGATGGAATGTGATATGCCACCAGTTCTCACAGATAAGAGGAAATCTCTTCTACCATATGGTTCTTCCTATATCCAAGATGAGGCTATCATCCAAGTTCTCATTATTGTCTTTGTGAGGCCAATCTGAAGGGTTTCCCTTTATATACAGGCCCAAGCCAGAAACTTGATATCTTCACTTAGAACTATAATTCAGAATTACATGGGAATCTCCTATGGCAATATTTCAATACTATATGGAGGTAGGAAGCTTAAGGATCTTAAATCCATTAACTGTTACATCATAGTAAAGGATGCCTTTATTTATCTAGACTCAATATTAAAAGGTCGAGCCAAAGGCTCAAGTGCATCCTCATCATCCCAATCCAAATCCTTTAAGAATGAACTGAAGCCAGGAATTTTACCTCCAAATCCCAAATACCTCTCAGGGTCAACATTTGTTACAGAATAAGAAGCATACATTCCATCTCTTGAAGTGGAAAATATTGTAACGAACTTCAGTTATGCATATTATTAACGGTAGATGATTATTTTTCGTTTTAATTGATTTTTCCCTTTAGCACCTGCTCTCCAGGAATGGGTGTACTACAATTGGTTCTCGAATACATATCTATATTTTTTTTTAAAGCGATTCTTTATAGTGCTATTCATAAATTTAAACGATCGACAAAAGATTTCATACCATGATCCCTAGTTTTGGGGTTGTTCTAGTCTCTCATTTCAACCATGCTTCCTTGAATTTAATCCTCCTTTGATGATCACTTTGGTTACTCTAGTATGGATAAGGCTCCCTAACTTTACCATTCATTTGATACAACTAGATATCTTAGCCAATGTGGGAAACTTACTAACCCATTTGATTAAAATAGGCACTCAAAATATTGTGAAAGGAATTTTCAATTTTTTTTTGCGTATGTGTTGAACTATATATCATCAAAGGGTTGCATGATAAAACCATTCTCAAGTGGAGGGGAACAATTTATTCGAAGCTGGTGGACTATGAATACACTACTTTTTTCGACAGGAGTTGTCAAGAACTTGGTAATCTTTAGAATGCCTACACTTTTTCTAAAGGGCCATATCTCTACCTGTATGCCAATAAAAATAGTCGTGGCTTGAAAGATCCAAAGGATAAAGGAGGATCTAAGAATACTTTATCTCGCTAGTAAGACAACATAAAAAAATAGAAGAAACATACTACCAAATCAACTCCTTCAGGCTCAACTCAGCCACATGTACAGCCATATCATGCCTAAGTTGAGGAGGTACATTCTTCGATTGAAAATGAAAGATACACAACCGCAATTTTAGCTTTGTTAATGATTGGGAACAAACATATCCACGAATGTGATCATTTGAATAATGATAAGGAAACAATAAATAATGTAAAACCTATCGAAATGGAATTGTCTCAAAAATATGTTGGCATTGTCTCCTTTGCATATGTTTATAAGAAATCTTTGAAATGGATTAACGTCCCCAAGAGAAAAAAAAAAAGAAGAAAAGAAAAAAGGAGAAATCCATGATTAATATTGGGTTCTGTTGTGACCATCAACAACCCCCCCTTCTCCTTTAAGTGTTATCCAAAATACTAAATGTGTGGGGACCCTTAGTTAAAATTTAGGAAAGCAAGAGTAGGGCTTAGCTTTATTTTCCTCAAAATAAAGTTACCATCATAAGCTTAGGAAACTCCTTCGAATACTTAAAACCTAACGTTTATGATGAGGAAGAAATCTTTAAAAAGCATTTTATAAACGGTAGTAGAACCCCACCATACAAGTAGAATCCCGGCATGTGCAAGATTATTATATTAAAGCAACTATCGCGTCACAATAAGCAAACATTGTAAGGAAAATTTCAAGATTTACCGATTTGTGATAACGCCAATCGCAAGATCGCATATCGCAGGAAAACAGGTTAAATAATTTTTTCATACATAAACTTCTGCAATCTGCGATATTGCGATATCATGATATAGCGAAGGTTGCGATGTCAAGCCACACCAGCGTTGTGATATTACATTTGTGTGATTTTACGATTTTACGATGATGTGATCTACGATGATGTGATCTGCGATGTTGTGATCTGCGATGTTGCGAAGAAAATCGAAAAATCGCTCCATCACAGATCGTTTGGGCACAATATTCAAGAAAAGCCACTTTCCATAAGCTGACACATAATTACGCACTTTAAATGCTAATACAAGACTTAGTTGCTAGTTATTAATAAAATATGGACGCGTGCTTTTCAAAGAATCACTTCACGTAAGGTGGTGTATTTGGTATGTCTGCGGCATTAAGAACTCTCCCATCACCCGTCCGGGTCATTCATTTCCATTTTACTTGTGAATTGTAGGAACGGAGAATGGAGGACGATACAAGGCAATACACAGGTTGAAATGGGGAAGAAAAGCAAGACTCAGAGCTCCGAAGTGAAGGAAATGGCACCTTTATATACAGACACAGCCTGTAACAGAGACGCAGGAATATCGACATGGGAAGGCATGTATAGACTGCTCAAAGAAGAGAATCCCACAGTGATGAAGGTTACTACTGTCGCGGGCTCACAGGGCTCTTCCGAAACATCCCTAGAAGATCTCGCATGCTCATTCCTACATCGGATAGAAGCAAGGCCCAAAATTCTCCCATACACAGACATGATCAAGTGGATACTTAATAGCGCAGAAATGGAAAATAGACAGTTCAAGATTCATGGTCAAGGGCTCATCAGGTCATTTGCTGCACAGGATTTAAAGCTTATGTACCATTTGCCTGAGCCACACGAAACTTCTAATACCCAATTCATAGAAAAATTTGTGGAGGAGAACCAGAACCTATCGGAGACCAGCAAAGATTGGTCCAGAAAAGATGAACCGCTCAAGAAAGATAAACACAGTATGTACAGTACTGGTTCCCTTACCTCCCCATATTGTTTTGCTGCTGCCATGCTCTGTAGATTATTTGGAATGCCAGATATCAACAAATTTTCATTCAAATGGTTACCATTACTAGATGCTGCCACAAACGCCACTATTGTAGATTGGGCCAAGATTTTATCTCATAACTTAATCACGGCTATTGTTAGTTACCGGTCCAAAAGATCTATGCCTCAAAGGATTTATCCTCCTTTTTACCTAGCCGCATATGTTATGGATTCAATATGTTATGTGTCTAAATTCCCTATAATGGGTTGGAAGTGGACAACTCAAGACCCCTTACCTATCCATGTCTATCATAAGATATTGTGGGACTCTCAATTCACTCCATATTTCTATCAGATTTGTCACGAACTCATGATACTCTTGTATAGAATGTTGTATGATAAAGAACCCCTGAGGTGCTTTCCTGAAGCACAGATAGATATCATCCCCATCGCAAGGTTGTTTGGAGAAGAATTGTTTACTGATGTTAGAGTTTTTGGAAGTACTGTACCCCCTCATGTTCTACCTTTGTATATCCCAGATAAGCTCGTAGCTCAAGAAATTGCATATCAAACCTGTTCAGAAGGCGGCCTAACTAAAGACTTAAAGGAAAAAAAAAAGGCTATATGGCCATAGTTTCCTGTGGCTTGTTGGGCCTTTTCGCTGTTTGATGTAGGTCACGCTGTCATTGAAGTACAGAATATGACGTGTCTACAATTATTTAAATTCCCAGGAAGACCATTTGACCCAAATGAGGTTGCCCAGAATTTCACAACTATAGTCAAGATAAAAGTGTTCTTTAGGGAAAAGGATTTATTTGATGATATATTCCAAAATAAAAGCTCACTTCAAGAAATTTTGTGGGAAGCCCAATTGCAATTGTCTCCAGAAGACTTTCAAAAATTCATGATATACAGGGAAAGAAGACTAGCCAGTGTTCCTCTAGAAAAGCTGCGACTATCTGCCAGAGAACTGACTCCAAGAGTTAGCCTCAGTGGGAATTCAAGCACTAACAGATCTAAGTCTAAGTCTATACAAGAAATGCCTGAACATTCTAAAAGATTCGAAAACAACCAAGATAGGAGCGAAGAGTCAGCTAAGGACACCGCTCAGTCAATGGAACTTCCACAACAGCAGGTTATTGCCTCCTCACAAAGAGATCCTCCCCCTCTTGTCATTGAAGCACCACCTGTCTCGACAGAATTAGATAAGGAAAGGGAAACCTTCAATGAACTGATCAATCTTGAAGGACAAGCCCCAAAAACACTTGTAAGCAATATACAGGTAGCACAGGAAGTGATCCCAGCCATAGTCAGCCACGTCTCAGAAACAGATATTCCTATCGCTTTGTCTTCTAAGCTTCTACTTAATGTACAAGAACTTCCCCCTGTGGACATATTTTATAGTCCCCAGCATAAAGCAGTGGTAAGAAGACAGAGAAAGAAGAGGAAATTAGAAAATACACTCTCTTAGGATGTTGAGCAATTAGACGTCTTATGGAAATATCCCGCCAGTAATTCGATTGAAAATCTCACCAAACTATCTCAGATTGTAGGAGCGTATGCCTCTGCGACTATTGACAAAGCATCAAAAGTACAACAATTGTTGAAAGAGTGAGAAGATCAGATACAGGTACTGCAACTACAATTGCAACAATCCAATGCTAATAATGAGGCACACAAACAACTTGAAAAGTTGCAGGAAGACTTCCAGCAAATGCAAATAAGTTATCAGAGAAGTTTGGACGAGAAGGGAAAACAGTTACAGGATGTACAAGAAATGCATAGGGATGACCCTAAATTTACAGAGTTTATTTCAGAATCTATTTCTTTGAACGAACAACTATTGCAACAGCAAGAAGTCTTGGGACAAAAGATGTCCCATTGGAATGATTATTGCGAGATGAGTGATAAGATCACTAATCAAGTGGTCGACTTACGAAGTGAATATGATCTGATTGACAAACAAGTGACTGAGTACTTGGCTTGGCAGGATGAGGACGAGGGAAAAAGAGCAGGCACACCCAGGATAAATGAGAATCATAAAGAGCTACTCTTTAACAAGTGCGATGATCAAATCAGGGAGGCAGAACAAGCAACAGAAACAACAGCCACGACAACAAGCATTCTTATTGACTGTGTAAATGAGAATTTGCACATAGCTAATTTAATCGCGGAAACCACCCCGGGGTATTTACCAAACAACCTACAACTATAGGCGGAATGGAAGCAGAGAGCACAAGAAAAGGGAAAGGCAATCTAAGCACTAAACAGGTTAAATTGGGAATGTTACTGGACATACTTGGTGAAGCCGCATAGTCAGTGGATGACTGTGAAGTGTATCATAAATGCGGCCGAAAAGGTGGTACCAACGCTCATCAATTCCGTTTTCTCAGCCCAGCTCAAAGTAGAAGTCAGCCAGACGACCCTCCTTAAACCAATGCTGAATACATGCAGTTTTAAAGACCGGATACAAAAGTAGTTTAGTTCTGATTTTAATTTTCGCTTTAAATTTTTCTTAGAAAGGGGCGGTCATTTGAAAACCGCATCCTGAATTTTTGTAAATAAACTATTATGAGAACTAGGAAGTAGTATTTAAACCCTTCTCATGCATTTAGAGAAGGGTCCAGAAATTTATCAAAAACTTGTCCTCAGAACATGCACTTTTGCACCCTCAGAGGAGGTTTTGGTGAATGAATGGATCAAGATTTGTTGATGTTTGCATTTGAAATCTGCTACTGATGTTGCACTTCTGTACTCTTAGTAGATGTTAGAGAAAGGAGAGATAAACCATTGTTGCTTGAAGCTTATGAGTAGGACCAGTCATAAATGGTACTTTTATCTCTTGATCATTTCTACTTATATGTTAAAGTGATATACAGTTTTTAGTTGTTTATATGTTATTGCATGAATGCTTGAGTTACCATTTGGCACTTTTGTATAGTGGTAGCTATTTATTTATGTTTAATGTATGAATAGCTTACTATGCGATATGATGTTCACAACTGTTTCGCCTAACTTTTTATGCGAAATAGTTCATCTTAATTGATTTCATTTCTTATAGTCGCTGAATGATATTTATTACCAGTTGTTATTTGAAATCTCTTTAGATCACATAATAGCAGAATTACATCCCGGGTTAGCATAGATTAGATGTGCTATTTTTATTAGATTACAATAGCATAGAATTAGATTAAAGTTTGAATTAGAATAGCTTAGATAGTTACTGTTAGATCAACAACATCTAATTCTACACACACACCCCCACAGATTGGGAAACTGATCCCATTATCCCCAGTCGGACCCGCTATACCAAACGGATAAGGAGCTGCCAACGAAGGTCCAGACCAGGCGGGTATCCCCCTTGTTGTCGACCCGATTTTCGGGCCTTCAACATATTTGGAGGTAGAAGGAGGGCGTGAACATGTTGTCTGTTGGAGTTTGTTTGCAATTGTAACATTTGAATTAGGATGGCTTCTCTCAAACTTCCCATTTGGAGTTGTATCCATGTTCGTGCCTCTTCTAACACTCCACCCGAAGTGGTAAGACTCTTGTCTAAGGTAAAATTGAATGGTAAGAGTAATTCTTCTGCTTTTAATCATGCCCTTCAATTTATTCAGAATGTTTCAAATTCAAATTTTCAAGGAATTGATGAAGGCATTTTATGCATAATTTTTACTCTCACATTCATAGCGGAAGCTAGAAACTGGTGTAGAACCCTCCTAGTTGCCTCAACTCACAGCTGGGACCAATTTGTCATGGCTATCATTTGTAAATTTGATTGCTATGATTATGATCAGGTATATGATGAAATTGAATATCTACGCAAAGAAGATGAGTCTGTTAGAGATTTTAATATTCGATTTCATCTTAATTGTTTGAAATATGATGTTGAGAATGAATTCATGAATGAAGAATCATTAGATTGTATTGAGCATAACTATTCCCTGCCTCCTATCCCCGATCCAGTAGAAATTAGTCCAAGCTTTGTTCCATTTTCTTCTAATGTGAATGAGAATTCCAATTTGGACGTGCGAATAAGTCATGATGAAGAAAATTCCCAAAGCTTAGGGGACATGCCTGATCCAATACAAGAAGACGAAAGCGGGAATGTTAGAAGAAAGCCTGCCTTGGGACCAGAAAGCAATTTTGAGACAAAGTCAGATAATATGATCGCAAGTCGACAAATGCAGATGCCAAGGTTAGAACAACAAAGTAATCCTCTTTCAAAAAACATAAGCACACCAAGGTATGATCTAAATCCCGAAATCTATGATGAATGTGATGAACAAGGGTTTTTCCATGATGATACTTTCAAATGCATTATTTCAGAGTCTCATTTTTCTCTTTATCCTGATGTTTTTAATGATGATAATTTCCCCCCTCAGTATTAACGATATCTCAGAAAGTACAGAGGATTATCCAAATGAATCACCATTAGTTTTTCAAGATAAAGAGGTAGCTATAGAACACCCTTTTGTCATTTACAAACATGAACGAATTGACCCCCCTTGTTTGAATATACTGGATAAAAAAGAGAAATCTAGGGAATCATGTAAAGTCATTTATGATAACTAATTTAATGATGAAGATGTTGATTTATCTCGAGTAAATCAACAAAAATCTGGGAATGAGGGATATTCTAATTCAAGAATTATTTCAGTCAATCCTCATTCCAGAGTGGCAGATCATTTACATGATTTCACTACCCAAGAAAATATTCCAATCTATGATTCATATCATGAAAAAACCTTCACGCCTGTTCCCAATCATAATTTGTTTTCTAATTCAGAAGATGGAATTTGAAATTACTCGAATCCCATAATTTTGGGCAATTCTTGAGAAAGAGAAGATATTTCAAATCAATCCCAGTTTTGCTATAACACTTGTTGTACAGATAGTCATTGCATTCTTTGTTGCTTGCACTCATTTTGTATAAAACCGGATTTTGCTTTAAATTTCAACTTTCAGACTCTTGATAGATTACTATGGCATACTGAGCACCTTACTGACAAACATTGGAGTGATGTTTTACCATTTTGGAAAATTCAATTGTGTCAAGGAAATCTAGAACTTTTTCAATTCCAAGTCCAATCAATATCAACTTTTCTTGAAAAACTTCTATCCTATCCAGAACAACATCAACAAAAGAAGGTATTTCTCGAGAATTGCCGACAATTCAGGTTAATTGCTAATTGTCTTTTGAGGAGTTTCCATCCATTCTTCATTGATTCATTCAGTGAGATATATTTGGAAACTTTCCTTTTATTAGAAAAAGTCGAAGGCCTAACTTTCACACATAATAAAATACCGGCTATTAAAACCAAAAACTCATATTTACAGCCCAACCTGTCATCTTTCCTATTGAACGATTACCAACCCATAATGGAAACTCATCCTGATTTTTATGATCCAATAGATATCCAATTGGAAAGAAGATTTCATGAGAAAGAGATTTCAGACAGAATTCTGGCCACAATTACACTTTCTAATTCCACATTCAACATTCTCAGTCCAGGAAAAAACTTAGTCTTAATACTGATGTTTGAAAGAGATACACATCTAGGAATAAAAATGGAAAGCTGGTTACACTGGAAATATCATTACACCTAGTCAATTTTTTGTGTATAGTTAAAATAGGAGTAGGATTAATTTAGCTAGGTTGTTAGGTGGATAGTTTATTTTTAACAGTTGATAGGCAAAATAAGAGAAGTAATTATCCCTATCGTGTACATAATCCAAGGGAATAGTTACCTCTCATTTCCTTTAACATGTTTTTCCCTAATAAAATTTGTTGTCGTTGGCAGCATTCGACATTTACTAAAAGAGGCCAACTCTCTTTCAGATTTTGAATCCTTCGCTTGTATAAATAGCAAATCTTCTGGAAAATTGATCTTTATTACTGATAGATATAGTTAAAGACTCTAGCCTAAATATAATACTAGTTTCAACTTCATAAAGTTTGACGAAAGCAACCTTTAGTGAAGAAATTGTTTTATCTCATTACAATGAAAGGTATCAATAACAAAATGAAGATTCTCTGTAGAACAATTGTTTCCAAAAAACTCTATTATTGTCGTTCAGAGTTATCTTAACGAAACAATGACTTCCTCCCTGCTAAGGAAAACACAACCTTCAGAGGGATAATCCAAGGATACACTATATCTTAAAGAATAAGAGGTCTCATCACGAGCCGACTTATCATAATCACAGATATTATAACTTGTTGACTTTGCCAACACTGTCTACCACAACAGGACAATGACTCAAGATTGTTGCAATCAAAAGACAAGGGGTCTCATCACGAGCCAGCTTGTTCAACAAAGTTATGAATCAAGTGAGTGACTGTGTCATAATTTGGCTACCAAACCAAGACATTGTTCTTTAAGAATATAAAAAGAAAATCAAAGCAATAACTGTGGATATGGATTTTTTCTTTGAGGGTTGTAGGTCACCTTGAGTAGGATACAGGATCATTGCTGGGTAACAGGTAACCCTGTCAAGGCTATAAACGCCTGCTGGTAGCAGAGCCTCTACCTACGACAAATGACCATATTTAAAACTGGTATACAGAGGAGAATTTGTTTTATCTTTACAAAACCAAGTAAAGGCTGATATAAATAAAACGACTAGCTTAAGGGAGCCAATAGTCGAAGTAGAGGAAGCTTGAAACAAAATATCATTGACAGGTTAGAGCATAATATGCTTTATCTTCCATAATGAAGTTTAAATTTTCTGAAAAATTTCTTGTTTTGGAAGTTTGAAAAATTCAACAAAAAAATAGAGATAACTGGTTCTCCCAAGTGAATTGCCAATTGTTGTGACCAACAACAACCCCCCCTTCTCATTTAAGTATTATCCAAAATACTAAATGTGTGGGGACCCTTAGTTAAAATTTAGGAAAGCAAGAGTAGGGCTTAGCTTTCTTTTCCTCAAAATAAAGTTACCATCATAAGCTTAGGAAACTCCTTCAAATACTTAAAACCTAACGTTTATGATGAGGAAGAAATCTTTAAAACGCATCGTATAAATGGTAGTAGAACCCCACCATACAAGTACAATCCCGGCATGTGCGAGATTATGGTATTAAAGCAACTATCGCATCGCAATAAGAAAAGCTTATAAGAAAAATTTCAAGATTTACCAATTTGCAATAACGCCGATCGCAAGATCGCGTATCTCAGGAAAACAGGTTAAATAAATTTGTCATACATAAAATTCTGTGATCTGCGATATTTCGATATCGCGATATAGCGATGGTTGCGATGTCAAGCCGCACCAGTGTTGCGATATTACATTTGTGCGATTTTACGATATTACGGTGATGCAATCTGTGATGTGGCGATCAGTGATGTTGCGAAGCAAATAGCAAAATCGCTCCATCACAGATCGTTCGGGCACAATATTCAAGAAAAGCCACTTGCCATAAGCTGACACATAATTACGGGCTTTAAATGCTAATACAGGAGTTAGATGCTAGTTATTAATAAAATATGGACGTGTGCTTTTCAAAGAATCACTTGACGTAAGGTGGTGTATTTGGTATGTCTGTGGCATTAAGAACTCTCCCATCACCCATTCGGGTCATTCATTTCCATTTTACTTGTGAATTGTAGGAACGAAGAACGGAGGACGATACAAGGAAATACACAGGTTGAAATGGGGAAAAAAAACAAGGCTCAGAGCTCCGAAGTGAAGGAAATGGAACCTTTATATTCAGACACAGCCTGTAACAGAGACGCAGGAATATCGACGTGGGAAGGCATGTACAGACTGCTCGAAGAAGAGAATCCCAGAGTGATGAAGGTTACTGTTGTTGCGGGCTCACAGGGCTCTTCCAAAGCATCACTAGAAGAGCTCGCATGCTCATTCCTACATCGAATAGCAGCGAGGCCGAAAATTCTCCCATACACAGACATGATCAAGTGGATACTTGATCATGTAGAAATGAAAAATAGACAGTTCAAGATTCATGGTCAAGGGCTCATCGGGTCATTCACTGCGCAGGATTTAAAGCTTATGTACCATCTTCTTGAGCCGCAGGAAAATTATAATATGCAATTCATAGAAAAAATTTTGGAGGAGAACCCGAACCTGTCGGATACCACCAAAGATTGGTCGAGAAAGGATGAACCACTAAAGAAAGATAAACACAGTATGTACATTACTGGTTCCCTTACCTCCCCATATTATTTTGCTGCTGCCATGCTCTGTAGATTATTTGGAATGCCAGATATGAAAAAAATTTCATCTGAATGGTTACCATTACTATATGCTGCCACAAACGCCACTATTGTAGATTGGGCCAAAATTTTATCTGATAACCTAATCAAGTCTATTTTTAGTTACCGGTCCAAAAGATCTACGTCTCAAAGGATTTATCCTCCTTTTTACCTATCCGCATATGTTATGGATTCAATATGTTATGTGTCTAAATTCCGGGTTATGGGTTGGAAGTGGACAACTCAAGACCCCTTACCTATCCATGTCTATCATAAGATATTGTGGGACTCTCAGTTCACTCCATATTTCTACCATATTTGTCACGGACTCATGATACCCTTGTATAGAATGTTGTATGATAAAGAACCCCCGAGGTGCTCGCCTGAAGCACATATAGATATCCTCCCCATCGCAAGATGGTTCAGAGAAGAATTGTTTACTTATGTTAGAGTTTTCGGCACATATAGATATCCTCCCGGATAAGCTTTTAGCTCGAGAAATTGCATATCAAACCTGTTCAGAAGGCGGCCTAACTAAAGACTTAAAGGACAAAAAGAAGGCTATATGGCCACAGTTTCCTATGGCTTGTGGGGCCTTTTCGCTGTTCGATGTAGGTCACGCTGTCACTGAAGTACAGAATATGATGTGTCTACAATTATTTAAATTCCCGGGAAGACCATTTGACCCAAATGAGGTTGCCCAGAATTTCACAACTACAGTCAAGATAAAAGTGTTCTTTGGGGAAAAGGATTTATTTGATGATATATTCCAAAATAAAAGCTCACTTCAAGAAATTTTGCGGGAAGCCCAATTGCAATTGTCTCCAGAAGACTTTCAAAAATTCATGATATACAGGGAAAGAAGACTAGCCAGTGTTCCTCTAGAAAAGCTGCGACTGTCTGCCAGAGAACCGACTCCAAACGTTAGCCTCAGTGGGAATTAAAGCACTAACGGATCTAAGTCTAAGTCTGTATAAGAAATTCTTGAAAATTCTAAAAGATCCGCAAACGACCAAGATAGGAGCGAAAAGTCAGCTAAGGACATCGCTCAGTCAATGGAACTTCCACAACAGCAGGTTATTGCCTCCCCGCAAAGAGATCCTCCCCCTCTCGTCATTGAAGCACCACCCGTCATGACAGAATTAGATAAGGAATGCGAAACCTTCAATGAACTGATCAATATTGAAGGACAAGCCCCAAAAACACTTGTAAGCAATATACAGTTAGCACACGAAGTGATCCCAACCATAGTCAGCCACGTCTCAGAAACAGAGCATATTCCTATCGCTCCGTCTTCTGAGCTTCTACTTAATGTAGAAGAACTTCCCCCTCTGGACATATTTTATAGTCCCCAACATAAAGCAGTGGTAAGAAGACAGATAAAGAAGAGGAAATTAGAAAATAAACTCTCTCAGGATGTTGAGAAATTAGACGTCTTATGGAAAGATCCCGCCAGTAATCCGACTGAAAATATCACCAAACTATCTCAGATTGCAGGAGCGTATGCCTCTGCGACTATTGAAAAAGCATCAGAAGTACAGCAATTGTTGAAAGAGTGAGAATATCAGATACAGGTACTGCAACTAGAATTGCAACAAGCCAATGCTAATAATGAGGCACACAAATAGCTTGAAAAGTTGCAGGAAGACTTCCAGCAAATGCAAATAAGTTATCAGAGAAGTTTGGATGAGAAGGGAAAATAGTTACAGGATGTACAAGAAATGCATAGGGATGACCCTAAATTTACAGAGTTTATTTCAGAATCTATTTCTTTGAACGAACGACTACTGCAGCAACAAGAAGTGTTGGGACAAAAGATGTCACAGTGGAATGATTATTGTAAGATGAGTAATAAGATCACTAATCAAGTGGTCGACTTACGAAGTGAATATGATCTGATTGACAAACGAGTGACTGAGTACTTGGCTTGGCAGGATGAGGACGAGGGAAAAAGAGCAGGCGCACCCAGGCTAAATGAGAACCATAAATAGCTGCTCTTTAACAAGTGGAACGATCAAATCAGGGAGGCAGAACAAGCGGCAGGAACAACAGCCACGACTGCAAGCATTCTTATTGACTGTGTAAATGAGAATTTGCACAGAGCTAATTTAATCGCAGAAACCCCCCCGGGGTATTTAGCAAACAAGCTACAATTAGAGGCGGAATGGAAGCAGAGAGCACAAGAAAAGGGAAAGGCAATCCAAGAACTAAATAGGTTAAATTGGGAATGTTACTGGACATACTTGGTGAAGCTGCATAGTCAGTGGATGACTGTGAAGTGTATCATAAATGCGTCTGAAAAGGTGGTACTAGCACTCATCGATTCTGTTTTCTCAGCCCAGCTCAAAGCAGAAGTCAGCCAGCCGACCCTCCTTAAATCAATGCTGAATACATGCAGTTTTAAAGACCAGATACAAAAGTAGTTTAGTTCTGAATTTAATTTTCGCTTTAAATTTTGCTTAGAGTAAGGGTGGTAATTTGAAAACCGCATCCTGAATTTTTGTAACTAAACTATTATTAGAACTAGGAAGTAGTATTTAAACCCTTCTCATGCATTTAGAGAAGGGTCCAAAAATTTATCAAAAACTTGTCCTCAGAACATGCACTTTTGCACCCTCAGAGGAGGTTTTGATGAATGAATGGATCAAGATTTGTTGATGTTTGCATTTGATATCTGCTACTGATGTTGCACTTCTGTACTCTTAGTAGATGTTAGAGCAAGGAGAGATAAATCATTGTTGGTTGAAGCTTATGAGTAGGACCAGTCATAAATGGTACTCTTATCTCTCGATCATTTCTGCTTATATGTTAAAGTGATATACAGTTTTTAGTTGTTTATATGTTATTGCATGAATGCTTGAGTTACCATTTGGCACTTTTGTACGGTGGTAGCTCTTTATTTTATTTAATGTATGAGTAGCTTATTATGCGATATATTGTTCACAACTCTTTCGCCTACCGTTTTATGCAAAATAGTTCATCTTAATTGATTTCCTTTCTTATAATCGCTGAATGATCTTTATTACCAGTTTTTATTTGAAATCACTTTAGATCGCATAATAGAAGAATTACATCCCGGGTTAGCATATATTAGATGTGATGTTTTTATCAGATTACAATAGCATAGAATTGGATTAAAGTTTGAATTAGAATAGCTTAGATAGTTACTGTTAGATCAGCAACATCCAATTCTAGAGACACACACCCATTGATTGGGAAACTGGTCCCATTATCCCCAGTCGGACCCGCTATACCAAACGGATAAGGAGTTTCCAAACAAGGTCCGGACCGGGCGGGTATGTTATAGAAATTTTTTTGCCTTGCAGCTCCAAGCATGAAATGTCCATAAACCAAGGGCTCCTAAATCCCTAAAAGTGTTGTTCCAACCCCTAAAGGAACAAGGTCAACAAATTATAGCTTCTCCCAGAAGTTTTCCACCAGAAACTGCTTAGAATTAGTCAAATCAGGATCATTTCAGCTGCTCCACTGGCTAGCTGCGTTGCATAGCACCTAAATACACTAGCTAGGTGTGTTGCAACGCACCTAAATGCACTATCAGGGTGCGTTGAGCGGGAAGTGACAAATGGCAGTGCCATTCCGCGAGGTGGAAAGACAATGGAAGCTTCCAGAATCTTCTCCTATGACACTTGCCTCACTGAATTCGACCAAGGATGAGTAAGAGGCTCTCAGTATCCAAGTGGAAGCAAGAACTGACAGAGAGAAGACACTAATCAAATCATAAGCTGACTCATCCTCCTTGCATACATCTATATATGGATCCCTCATCCCAGAGATCCAGAGGCTGGAATTTTGTACATTGCAAGGAATTGCTGTTGGTTTTGAGATAGATATCAGAGTATTGGGTGATTAATGCTTGGTTGGAGGTGAAGAAGGGGCTTCTTTGCTGGGAGGTTGATGCTGGGTCAGGAATCATCGGTTGTAACTCCTCCTGGATCTTCTTGTTATATCAATAAAACTATTTGAGTTTTTCCTACATGCTTGTGTATCATTGATGCTTGTTACATTTGTATGTTTAGCTTAAATCTGATCCTAAGCTGTTTATGAATATAGATCCATGTCTTTGTGTAGTTTGCTTCTTCTGTTATCTTACAGGAACTTGGTGAAGCTGGGCAAGTAAGGGAGCAAGTAGCTGGAAGCTGTCAAAGAAGAGAGGGATTGGATCAAAGGATTAGCGCAACACACAGGTCGGTTCTTTCTATCCCCCTCTATCTTTAATTCATAAAGGAAATACAAAAGTAGTTTTCTCTGTTTGTTTCTAAGGCAGCTGTCACACCTTAGTGGGATAGAGCAGTTCTAAATAGACACTTTTCCCGGTAACAAAGTGGCGACTCCACTGGGGACGATTGTCTAATTAGTTTGTTTGTGTATCTTTTGTTGTTTGTTTCATAAACTTATAAGTAGCATTCGACCTGCATTTGCCATAACAAATGCAAAGTAGACAACTGCTACTTCAATCCATTCACTGGATCTGTTTATGATTTGAACAACTGATTCACAAATTATCTGATTGCCCTTTGTGATATCTCTTAGACCCTCCTTAGATCTACCCCCTGATTGTGCATTGCTGATTGCTTTTACTCGGCCAAAAACCAAAGACTAAACTGCAAACCGTGACCCAGAACCCGGACAGATTCTCATTTCTGCCCTAGTGTAGGTACTATTAAGAGTTCCTACATTTCAGCGCAGTTCCCGAAAGGGCAACCTGTGCTGCAATCCAGTTTCTCTGTGTTACAGGTGCACTGATCAGACTAGCCCTGTGCAGCTGAGGTTCTTGTGCTTCATTCTTTCCAGTTTTTTCTCTGATTTTTGCAGCCTGTGATCAGTGTATGTGTCTGTTTAAAAACCCCTTTTCCTTGCTGTTATTGCGCCTCCTTTGTACAAAAGAACTGTAGATGTTTTTGTGTGTTTGTTGAGTCGTTTACAGTTTTCCATTGCAAAAGTAGAATAGTTGTACTGTCGTCCATTGATTTAGATCTGTCGCAAGTGTCAATTTCAATCATAGGAGAAATTTTGATTGTTGTTGATGGTTGACTATACTTTTACTTTTACCTTTGGTCTGAATTTGTGTTTTTCTAGTGTCAGAAACGAGTGTTCATTTCACAATCATAAAGTGTCGTAATCGTCTTTATCTTTTGATTTCAAAAAGAAGCTTGTTTGTGTTTGTCGCTTGAAAGCAAATTCAGATTTCTACATCAACTTTCTTTTTAGCATCAATATTATGAAAGTCGAAAAAAAAATACATGCACATGTGCATTTGCATATTGACAGTCTGTTTTGCTTGATTTAGGAAAGTGCATTTACAGTGTGCTCTTTGCTCTTTGTGAAAAGATTGTGTCTTTCTTTTCCCCTAGTAGCTAGGATTTCCATTGCTGAAAAGAGATAAAAGTTTTCTTATCATCTTTAGATTGCATTTTAGGAATTACATCTACATCTCGTGGTGAACCCAAAAGGTAAACTTTATAAGAAAGATCAACTTAAAATAAATTCAATGAATCTAACAGTGCTTTGGAACTTAACGCACAACATTTAGAGGTCTAGGCTAGAGACGTATTCCGGCGTCATAAACCCTGGTAACTGTTATCCTCACTGATGGTTGGGTGATTCCTCCACTTTGAGACGATAAGTGCCAGTACGGACTTGTGCTCCCACATACTGTCGAGTATATTATGGGAGACCCCTATAGGCTTAAATCCTTTATCCATAGGAAGCCGTGTCTGCTGCCCTATCGATCGCAATGCACTGAACACAGCATTCGGGAAGATTGACTGCCGTACCGTAAAAAGTATTCTGCAGTTTTGCGATTGGTTTGGTACTCCCTCTACCTAGATCTCCAGAGCAGTACCTTTCATTCCTTTTCAGACTCTTTAACGGAAAAGGTCCATCTGAGCACTTGTCACTTCAGGCTCATTAAAAATCGAAGGAGACTAGAGTCATCTTTTGTTTTTTCTCGACTCTTTAAAACTAAAAAAACAAGTTGTGTCAAAGCGTCTAAAAATTTATTTTAAATGGAATATTCATTATCCCTTTCCTACGTTGATCTTGGGTTGAGAAAATGGAGTCTACCAACCAAGGAATTCCCCTTGGAGGAAATCCTAGTCCCTTCTCCTCTTGGGGAGATGTTGGTGCACCCCATATGGCCACATTGTCGCTTCCAGGACTGACAATTGGTTTGCCTGTATGGCTCTTCTCAACCTCTGTTGTTCAGAACACCACTATTCCTGAACAATCGAATCAGCAATTAGACGAGTCAAGAGTTGCCCACCAGCCTTCTACTTCCTCTAATTCTTCTTCTCCTCCTTCCTCTTCGCTTGATGGGGCTGGTAAAGCCAAAAGTCAAGTTCCTAAGGAGAAGAAGGAAAAGAAGAAGAAAGAGAAGAAGAAGAAGGAGCCAAAGGCGAATGGGGGAAAACGAGTGTCGTCTAATGAAAATCCACACACTGCACCGACCAGGCCTAAATCGCCATGTGTCATTTGCAAAGGAGACCACTTTCATAGAGATTGTCCTTACATCCCTCAGGTATTAAGGGACTGGTCTCCTAGATTGCACAACCCGGTGTCGTCAACCTCTGATAATCATGTTGAAAGCACACCGTCAACTAGTGAAAGTGAAGTCTCAGGACAAAAAGGAAAATATAGATTTCCTTGCAAGCTGTGCGAAGGCGATCATGCCGTCCATCGTTGTCCCTTCTTAGACGAAGCTAAAAGAGTTTTGGATGATCGTCCGGTTTCACCGTTACGACTTCCTCCTGGATATAGAAAACTCCTGCCGAGTCCGTCACTAGTTGAAAATCCGGCTGGCCCGCTCAGGTGGTCGGCTGAAGCACCTATCATTGAAGATAAACCATCTGGATCCATACCAGACGAAATTCAAAAGGTCGAGGCGGCAGTTGACCCGATCTTGCCTCCAGAGGTTTCATCTTCAGATGATAAAATCACTGAAGAGAACAAGGATGACACCGTCCAAATTCTTTTCATAAGCACAGACTCCAACGAACATGGGGGCAATATACCCGTTCCTTTACCATAGGAAGGAAGTTCGTCAGAGTCGTACCCGGCCGTCTATTCGGTCCCACCTCCAAGCAACCTAGTTGTCTCCTTCGACTGGAATCAACTAGGCAGACCCCGTTTACCAGCAAGCATACCATTCTGAATTATCGTTCAAATATATAGAATGGTTATGGCTGGTACCATCATAGATGAGGGGGCTTCTGTGAGTATCCTTTCCTCGACTGCTTGGAAAGCGCTTGGTTCGCCATCACTTTTTCCTGAGATGAGAAATCTGACAGGCTTTGATAAAGGAACCAGTCAACCTTTAGGGATCCTTCCCGATGTGCCCATAACATTGAGAGGGAAAACCGTTCACCTGAATGTAATGGTAGTTCAAGGACCCCTACATTACAATCTACTCCTTGGATGAGACTATATTTATTGCATGGGAGCGATTGTCTCCTCACTCTTTAGAGTAATGTGTTTTCCGCACGAAGGAAGAGTGGTCAAGCTCGTGGACCAGCTTTCATTTCCCGGATCACGCATAGCAAATAGTCATATACCATCCCTAAATGGTCCTTTCGCGCAAGAAATGTCTCAATCTCCAGTCCGTCTTCCTGATGAGCGCGATTAATTCAGAGGGATATGACTGAAACCCAGGGGGCATGCATCCTGGTCTGCTTCGGCAGAAAAACTTCGGGTATAGGGTAGGTTTCCACGGGAGAATATGACTAGTCTGTACCCCGTCCGTGATTGGAAGAGGGGTTATTCTAGAACAATATTCTCTTGTCAAAGTTATGTGAGTTGGCGGGCATCGTCGCTCACCTTTGTTTGTTTCGATAGACATCGCCAAAGAAGTGTTTTGTTTGCGCCGCGAATAGAACAATCTTTGGGTAACCTGTAAGAGGTAGGCCTCTCTCGTCAAAACAAGTGTTTTGCTGGAGAGAAGTAGAGGTAACCTTGAAACTCTGTTTTATACCTGGGGGCATGCAAACCTTTTGGAGTGCAAGCAAAGAGCGACTATTTATTTTTTAAATTTTTAGGACATCTAACCCTTTAAACTCGTAGGATTGGTCGTCTCCTAACTTGCATAAAGAAAGGATGTGGGGCAAAACTCTAAAAATTGCTGTTTTTATATGAGACATTATTATCATATGACTGGATTAATCGAGCAGTGTTTACCGTGAGGTTCAAGCTCGTTAAAAAATAAACCCGGACCGAGCAAATGCTTCCACCCATGTTTAAGCTCGTTAAAAAATGAACTATTCCCTGGTAAATAACCACCGTGAATGTAGTTCTTCAGCCATTAAAGCCTTGGTTGTGTTTGCACCATCACCTCCACTTTTACATTGGCCGATCATTCACCTCCATTTGATTCTTTACCCATTTTGAGGAACAGCTGCGAAGAGTGATTTCACTAGCCATCCTTGTGACACTGCCGTGATTGGAAAATTCCAAACCTTACCTGGAATCAGCTGCTACCCATTTTATCACTCGTTCCTCAAAAGACGAGTCTCCTTTAAGCTCTTTTCAATTGACTCGTAAAATATGAAAAGATTGCCGAGTCCTTGGCCTTCCAGCTCATTAAAGGCACAGGAAGTGCTATCCCTCCTCTAGATTTTAATCTTTTTGGACCTGAGGGATTATTGCACAAAAATATTGAACGCTTGTTTTGTTCGGCTTGTTAAAACTATCGAAAATTCATCCCTTCTGTATTGTTTTATACTTTTTCGGACTTAAGGGATTAGATGACGAAAAAGGAATTTTGGAGTTACCTTTACGTACCTTTTCAGACTCTCTAAAAATGAAACGGACCGAGTTATCTTTGTCGTTAAACTTGTTAAAAAGATTAATAGCAACAAACTTGTCTTTAGATGAGAATGAGTTTCACTATCGCTAGGCTCGTTAAAACATGGCGATGGGTTTGCCCGAAGGGAAAATTATAGAATAAGCATATGTTATCCTCCTCAAGCTTGACAAAAATAAAGAGGTACTGGTCAGCAATGACTGGGGAAAAATTGGGAAGAAGACTCAAAGAATCTTTGTTGGTAGCAAGTCGCTCTTGAACATGACACTTCCACTCCGTGTCCGAGTCGGGTTGGGTTGTTTCATTCACCGGTCACATCACCATGGTCACTCCATACCATCCACATTTGGGGTTAATGCTACCAATCCATCACATAAGTGTCGCCAACATGTTCAAGAGAAGTCATCCAGAGAAGTCACCTGTGTCCCACCCACTACCATACATTATACTTCATTCTTTCATGACCGCCATCCTGAACCGTATATCATCAAATTGTTTTCACCTCCATCAAAATCATTTGCTCCGTTCCGTGTCATTGATGTGGGATTCATTAAGGCCCTCCTTTGACGGATCACTTCTTGTCGACATCAGCTCATTATCCAAGAAGTTGATCTAGGAACACCCCATTCAGTACTTTGAAGCTTGCATGCCTCAATGGCAAGTTTCTCACTTCCGGCGACAGGTTTACATCAATGGCCTTCGACCGAAAGATTTTGCGTGGTGTTCGGCGCCAAGTCCTTTATTCACGCCACGTGAATTGTACTGTAGTACCTTGAGGATCATTATCATTATCGTTGATTCCTCTCACGCTTGTTAATAGTTTACATCATTGACTGGTAATCAAGCGATGTCTTTCCATGTTCGACTTCAGAACATTTCTCACATGGATCGACTTGTACTTTGAATGAAGATCGGACGAGATTGAAGACCCCGGATCTAGTTTCATCCATCCGGGTTGCGATATATATTCAGGAGAATAAAGACATTAAATGCATAGCATTGCAGCACAGATAATCATCCTACCAAAAGGATGATGGCTCTATCAGAATCATCAGTCTACACTCAGACGATTGTCTGTCCTATGTACATGAAAATGAATTTATAAAGCTGAGCATGGGAATGCCCGCCTCAGCTAGATCATAAAAAACAGTATGAAGATAATGTATTGTATTGTATCTTATTACAGGTCTCCTCCCAGTATTGAAAGAACTTCGGATCGTCATAATAAAGCATTTCACCTGATTAACGGCCTCATACTTTAGGGGGCAACTGTTATAGACATTTTTGTGCCTTGCAGCTCCAAGAATGAAATGTCCATAAACCAAGGGCTCCTAAGTCCCTAAAAGTGTTGTTCCAACCCCTAAAGGAACAAGGTCAACAAATTACAAATTCTCCCAGAAGTTCTCCACCCGAAACTGCTCAGAATCAGTCAAATCAGGATCATATCAGCTGCTCCACTGGCTAGCTGCGTTGCATAGCACCTAAATACACTAGCTAGGTGCGTTGCAATGCACCTAAATGCACTATCAGGGTGCGTTGAGCGGGAAGTGACAAATGGCAGTGCCATTCCGCGAGGTGGAAAGACAATGGAAGCTTCCAGAATCTTCTCCTATGACACATGCCTCACTGAATTCGACCAAGGATGAGTAAGAGGCTCTCAGTCTCTTAATGGAAGTAAGAACTGACAGAGAGAAGACACTAATCAAATCATAAGCTGACTCATCCTCCTTGCATACATCTATATATGGATCCCTCATCCCAGAGATCCAGAGGCTGGAATTTTGTACATTGCAAGGAATTGCTGTTGGTTTTGAGATAGATATCAGAGTATTGGGTGATTTATGCTTTGTTAGAGGTGAAGAAGGGGCTTCTTTGCTGGGAGGTTGATGCTGGGTCAGGAATCATCGGTTGTAACTCCTCTTGGATCTTCTTGTTATATCAATAAAACTATTTGAGTTTTTCCTACATGCTTGTGTATCATTGATGCTTGTTACATTTGTATGTTTAGCTTAAATCTGATCCTAAGTTGTTTATGAATATAGATCCATGTCTTTGTGTAGTTTGCTTCTTCTGTGATCTTACAGGAACTTGGTGAAACTAGGCAAGTAAGGGAGCAGGTAGGTGGAAGCTGTCAAAGAAGAGAGGGACTGGATCAAAGTATTAGCGCAAGACACAGGTCGGTTCTTTCTATCCCCCTCTATCTTTAATTCATAAAGGAAATACAAAAGTAGTTTTCTCTGTTTGTTTCTAAGGCAGCTGTCACACCTTAGTGGGATAGAGCAATTCTAAATAGACACTTTTCCCGATAACAGGGTATCCCCCTTGTTGTCGACCCGATTTTCGGGGCTTCAATAGGTTCTAAGGCCAAGAGTGTAATAAATGTATTATCTTCTATTGTGTTAATTGGTAATGGATGGAATTATGCACTTTTCTATTTTTAAGTAACAAAAATTAACTCAAAAAATAAAGTAAGATAAATATATATGTATTTTATATGGAAATTATAAGTTTTCTTATCATTTTATTGCTAATACACTGTTTAACATTTCTAGTTATTTCACGTCAATATTCTTATGCTGCAAAAAAACGTGATATCATCTCTCGTCACCAACATAAGTTGAAAATACATATTCTATTAACATACCTCACACTTAGGTACTTTTTTAAGGTTTATTTTATTTAATGAAAAAATGTACTTTTATTCTATTTTTGGATTATTTTTTCTTATTTGATGTTTATATTTATGGTTGGACACATACGTGTCTTTAACTCATCACTAGAAATCTTGTTATCTTCTTTCAAATAGAGTTTAGATCAATTGTCATGCTTGGGTATAAAACAGAGTGAACAATTGGAGATATGGAATGATAGGGTTCATTTGAGGGAGAAATATTTTTTTTAAGTAATTAAGTGTCCAAAAAATTATGTATCTTATCTAAACATAAAATCATTATGGTCATGTAAACTACTATTCCACATGCTAAACACATTTATATACAAAAATATTTTAGAGAGTATAGAGGTATACATTTTAAATCGAAGTAAACATTTCACGATAAAAGACAATTTCAATATGATTTGTAATAACTTATACGTTTTGTTATGACAAACTATTGTTTTAATATTCTTAATTTTTTTATATAAAAATGTTCCACCTCACTAGAAGCTCTATATATTCTATTTTTTATTTACTTTACCACTACTCATGAAATGGTTCATGCAATTCAAACATAATACACTTCACAATAAGAATTCAATTTTCTTAGACACAAATTTGTCCTTTCATACTTCGAAATCATATGAACATAATTAGTGATCATAATAATACATAAATTCTAAACATAGAAATATATATTTATAGAAATTCACACTCGAATTTATATTGGAAGTACTAATTCGTTAAAGAATAATTCTAAATATAATTTTGTGACAAAATATTTCTATAGAACTTTTCGAACCAAACATAAATCTTATTCTTTCATCTTATCCTCTACGTATAACATTAGCTCGACAACTATCATCTTATCACATTCCATCACCATGCCTCTCTTATAGACCTAATTATTCATATACTTTAACTATAATAACTAAATCACCACAATGTGTCAAATGCTTATTCCTTTTATCTCACATATGTGAATTATGACATCGAATCCATGTTGTTATATGAGCACATGTGATTCTCAGTCTGAATGGTTATTCATCGATGTGGCGAAAGGACAAATTCTTACTAACTATTGGGCGCAGGAATTGCAATTAAGCAAGCTCCTTTCAACAATTAATTTGTCAACTTAGGGTTTTGTACACTTCTAAGCGTAGCATAGGAAATGCAAATAAATGATATGAACCCTCTCTAATTGTATTCCTACTTCTTAAATCACAAATTTACAGAATAAAAAAGAATGATGATCAAGCGGCAATTGATACTCAAAGAAAGTCTGGTGCTGGAATAAATGAAAATTACTTTTGAAGAAACTAGAGTGGATTCCTAATTCATTGTGAACAATATTAACTAATGAAATGACCATTTATATTTACCTTCAGTAAGACAGTGTGATAAATAAGTTACTAAGTGTATTTGTCTTCTTTAAGGATATTATTGCCTGCACTAAACTGTTATTCTTGTACTACAACAATGTTCCTGTACCAGAACGTTGTTCTTGCACTAGAATGAGGTTTAGATGCCAGAAGGAAGTTTTGTACTTGTACTGAAGTTCTAACCTTCGTGCAGGAGTTCTAAGTCTCTGGGCTAGAACAATCTCATCTTGTATTGGATCTGAGGTTCCTGCGCCAGAAAATCAGTATTTATGCACTCAGTTTCTAGATTGCTTTCTAAAAAATAAAAAGTGTATTAAGTGAAATAGAGTGGAAAGCAAACAAAATTTTGAAAGTAAATTCTCACAAGCAGAAAGATGCTTCAACCAAAATTAGATGTTGGGCAGGAAATGATTTTCAAGAGTTAAAGTAAATATTTCTTTAAAACAAAAACTCTTCTATATAATTACCGAAATCATCTGGTTGTGTGGATTAGGATTTTCCTGAGATAGTTGTGCATGTCATTTAGATCTTCCTTTTTTATGTTTTAACTTAGAGGGTTCATTAAATAATTAATCATCAAATTCAATCATTTCTTCGAAAGTGTTCAGTGCAAGCACAAATTTGTATGTTATTATAGAGTTTATTCCATATTCATCACAACAAAATTAAATCTTAAGTGAAACCTCAGATATTAATAATGCCCTTCGTTTATAAACGAACATTAATCTTGCAGGAAGGAATAAAGAACTCTTGCGAAAAGAAAGGAATAAAAGACACGAAAAACTGAACCAATGAAATCAACTTGCATAATAAAAAATGCACTAGTATAGGTAGCATGCTTGGATAGACATCTTGCTTGTAAGGATCTTTGCAGAAATGAAATCAATCATTAAAGGGAAAAATTATGAAAATTGAAATCAAATACTTCTAACCCTGCACACCACGGATCTATAACACAATAACTATAAATGAAATAAAACCTATAACTTGTGAGGAAGATGAAAGTAAATAACGAATTCACACCTGCACTCTAAAATAAATTAGCACACCTTTGAAGAAAGGCAGAGTGAGCTGGGGTTGGTCAATCCCTGGCCAACGAGCTCATTTCCCTGTTAAGAAATCGAGAAACATAGTTCGTCAAAGATTCATCACAACACAAATAGAAAATGAAACTGCATATTGATGCATTCCTTTATATTAGTTTCAAGAGAAAAAATACATCTTGTATCTGAAATCCAGCGCAAAGAGGGATTACTCCAAAATAACTACAGTCTCTTAACAAAATTTGACCATGGCATTATTCCTAATTCATATCAGAATTTTACATTATATACAAGCCTTCAGGCCTATGACCACAACAAAATCACAACAGTAGCTTAACTAAGCCTTTCAATTATTTACAAAATCCTAATCTAAGACATCTGTCCGAGGTCATGATCTTCATCCATTGATTTCACTCCTGATCTGAGCCCAACTTGAGGTAAACTGATCCTTTGCCAAAGATACGCGTCAATTGGTGAGTTGTCATGGGAGTGCAGGAATCCGCTAGATGGTGCTGGAATCCTATGTGCACTTGACCATATTATCACAATGACTAATACATTTGATTATCAGATAATTTAGGAAAGATAAATATTAGTTGCAAGGATAATTAAAGATATAAAATCCATAAATAAATAATTAATTCCATGAAAAACCTTTAAATATGAAAATACAAAGAGGGTGCAGGAATGTGCATGATTTTATAGAAATGTATAGGAATGAATAAGTTCTTAGGTTAAAACAAAGGTTTAGGTCATGTGTGTAGAGTAGGATAAAGGTTAAAAAATAGGACAATTTAGCCTACCAACATCGTCCCATCCCTATTTTATTGTGTGTCCTCACACAACCTTTCCTGCTACAAAAAAAACCAAAACGAGGGAGCCTTCTGTTATCACTTGGATTGAACCTCAGACTGAAGGAAGGCAATGCCAAGGTAACCATAAACCACACTTAGCCAAGTAGCTCGCCCTACTACGTCCGGAGAAGGCTCTCTTCGTAAGGATCTCAGCTAAGATGACTAGATCAAGAAAAGGATATTAGGCTAGGAATAGTAGCACAAGGTTTGATTTGATTTTCAAGGGGTTTTTCTGGATCAGGGGGAGCTAGACAGTTAGGGCCAGGGAATTAGGACAAAATTGTAGGGTGTTCAATGGGGCAAGCTAGGCATAAGGTTTAGCACTCTAGGGCTTGACAGGTGAGGTGTTTTAATACTGGTGAGAAGCTAGGATGAGCATGTGATTACCATGGATCCTTCCTAGACTGTAGAAAACATATAATGGTGAATATTTCCCCAAAGCAGAGCAGGGATGTTATGAATTATGCCTATCAACTTGAAAACATTCACTTAGAAGCAATGAAATGATTAACGAAGTACACAAAACATTCTAACATATGATCACAAGAGAAGAAACTGAACTAAACTTCATACCACATGGATCCGAAAGAAATAGCTACAATTATTATCAATCTCCTGCTAAACTGCTACAAAATGATGTACAATCAAGGCATAAGCATCCAACTGAGTCCAACCCTTTACAATGAGAAAGAAGAATAAGATATAGTAATTGTTTCAACCTCCTCGCATCCTCAGGGGTCGAATCCCTAAGATGAGGAGCTAATCTAACCAATATTGAACAAGAAACTGGAATATAGGCATCTTAACAACTTGCCTCTAAAAGTGAAAAAACTGATTCATTTGAACTCAAATTGATTTTCAATCTAATGAATCTACCCTCTACTACTAATTATCCATTATATTTACAAGCCAAATAATAATGATAGAAAATCCATGAACACATTCAAAACACAGAAAAATAGCCATCCTGTGCAAAATTTGCCCTACGCGCAATGCCACTGGTCCAATGTGCAACGCCACTTTCAGGTCCTTTTTGGAGGCTTTCCCGACATCCAAATTGAGCTCATGATAGCTCATTTGAAAGATATTCAAGCATAATTTCCAAAACACGTATAATTTATTCATTTGAGGCTCATTTGACTCCTCAAAAGTTGAAACTCCCAAGACCACTTTTGGTGTGTCCAAAAAGTGGCAGTAAGGTGATTTTTATGGTGTTTTGTTTTTGATTTTTTGGTGGACCAGTTCTGCCACAAAGACTTAGACAATCCATAGGTTGCATGTACTCTCGCTCTAAATCCAAAAATCCAAGGCATTTGTCCATTCGATGGCCCTAGGAAGAGTGCAACACCAGTGGCGCTGCGCGTTGAGCCAGATTTTTTGTGTATGCAATTTCCAAAATTTGCAAAAAGCAAAATCTCCTCCGAACTTGACCAAAATTGGTGAGAAGCACCATCATCTAGCATCTTGATGAGCCAAGGAAGCTTCAGCAAGAAACCTAACCATATTCTCCTCTTTTTCTCCCTTTAGAGCCCGCCTTAGCCTAGCTTTCATCTGTTTGACCCTCATATTGCAAATTTTGTTTCAAGTCTTGTCGTGGTAGGCCATGTGCCTGATGATCTGGTTGTCCCTATTGGCCTTTAGAAATAGCTTCTCTCAGTGCAAATTGACTCTTTCAAGCCAAATCTCCCTATCATCCTCAATTTCCTTCTCAATAGGAGTCAAAGCGACCGGTGCCTCTTCCTCTTGCATAGTTGATTCACCCTTGTCACCTTGTCATTTTATCTTGAGAAATTCCAGCTCCATGAGGACCTACTTGTCACTCAACTGCTTGTTCTCTTGTTCCAGATATGTGATGACATACTTGGCTCTCTCCAAATTGTCCATCAATGCTTGGACTTGAGCGTCCTTTTATTGTATGATGATGTCCTTTATTGTTTCTTCATCCTAAGCCTCTAAGTCAACTGTTTCCATTTCATGATGAGTATAATGCTGCTTTGGCTCATCATGCTCTATCAAACCAAAGTCTCTTTCTTCCTCCTCATCATCAAAAATTTCCTTCGGCATTTTTTCTTTCCCTTTGTGCCGATGTTGCACCTGTTCCTGTTGTGTTGATGAAGAAGGAAAAGGCCCTTCCACATCCTGTGGAGCAAGCATTTTCCTATGAGTTGATGAGGAAGGCACGGTCCCTTCCACATCCTGTGGAGAAAACACTTGCCTATCAACTTCAAACAATCATCTTGTGCCCCTCTGGTATGTCATGTAGGTCCTGGGCACCTCAGTAGCTCTAATCTCTTTGGCCTTCTCATCTATCTTCACCTGAGCATTGCTAGAAGGTCCTCCTGATTCTTGGGACACTGGTGGAGGAATTTGAGGACCCCTGGAGATGTTGGGGAGGTTAAGATGATGAAGCACAATCATCTTGATCAGGGAATAATGACAAAGACTACTCATCTGCTGGGGGTATGGCTTTTTCTACACAAAGTGGGCCATCTTCTCAGTATTCCTGAATAAGAAATAAGGGAGGTTTAACATCCTCACCCTAGTAAAATGCATGAGAAGCTTGATGTGTTAGGTGTACGGTTTGGAAAATCTGCCCTCACAAGTGAAATACTTCATGATGATTTTCATCATGGGGGCGTACTTGTCTTCAAGAAATCTTAAAGGAAAAAACTTTTCGCCTCATTTCTCTACGTGGGTTTGATATAAGGCTCATAATAGTGTTCATATAGGTCATGTGCCTTGTACCACTTATCCCTTACATTCAGAATCTTGGTTGCATTTGCAATAATGGAAGGTGAAATTGTAAATTTCACCCTAGCAAGAGTCACCTTGTTGTCCCGAAGATTGGCTACAAAAAGCTTGGTGAGCTCAGGGTGGCGTTGAACTCTCTTTACCTACTCTCAGAACTCATAGCACCTTAGATGTCTGAAACAAAGAAATAGCTAACTGAGAGGCATGCAATTTGTTGAGGTTTGATAGCTCTTCCCTGATAGTTTTTCCTCCCTTGTGTGGTTTTCTTTGATGCCGAGGTCTATCTGTTGAACTGTCACTGCGAGTGTTTTCCTCCTCCTCATAGTCTTTGTCTTCTCTGTCCATGCTTGCAAATTTTGAGGCTATGCACTCCTAGAAAAGGGATGAAGGGAGTGAGTAAGAGTGATTTGGGAGTGAGGGAATGGGAGATGACCTTGTGAGGTATTTTAGTGGGCTAGAAAATGTAGGGGAGAGTATGAATCATGAAAATGAGGGAGAGGGGATTGGGTCCTTTTTGAAATATATCTTGTGGGATGAAGGACAAGGGGGTATACAATATTATGGAGTGATATAGGGGAGATTTTTTAGGCTTTAGTAATAGATGGTGAGGAACAATAGGGGTTAGGGTTTTAGGCATAACTAGGGGAAAATCTAGGGTTTTACATTGTCATGGTAAATTACCTTCAAACACTTCAATTGCAAATAAATGATGAGGTATAGTGAGGGCACTTACTTGTTTGAGGGATGAGAGGGTGATTTTGGAAGTTTTTATGACGCTGGAGGGTTTTTTGGTCCTTGTTGCTCAACAGACAGCGCCTGCTACAGGTGCGCAACACCCTCTTGAATGCGCAGCACAGTGTTATTTTACACTGCCAGAAATGCCCTATGTGCAATGCTCAACTTGTACGTGCAACGCCACCCCCTGAATGCACAATGCCACCTCCACTACCTGAAACGCATAGCGCCAAACTCCATAAGTGCAATGCCACTTATCCTTGGCCCGAAACTCACTCAACTTCTCCTCTTTTCTTCACTTTTTGGCTCCTTCTTTTCCAAATGAGAATGATGAAATTGAAAGTGAAATTTGACACCTTATATAGTAGTATATTTTTATTTTTCACTAGAAAACCCACTTTCTAATGTTTCCTGACCTTTTTTAAATATATGTTTTTAATGCCTTTTCTTCTTTGTTCCTTTTCAGGTGGATGATGCTCAATTTGAACTAATTTTTGTAGTGTTTCTTTGTCTTATAGCAAGGAGAGATGCATTGGTGCAGCCAAGAGAATTTATTACATAAAGTGACTTGAAATTACATAAGAAATATAAATTAACTCAAAATACTCTGTTTTCACCTCAAAAACATGTTTTTTGAGGTGAAAATTACATTAGTTCAAAAGATAATTATATAGCGACTATGAATTAATAACCATCATTCTTGATTTATTTATCATCCTCATACCCTTTCTTCCTTTTATTTACACCTTTAAATCATGCCTTTGACCTTGGAAATGAAACCCTAAGACCTAATGAAAACATGCCCTATGACCTAATGAAAACATGATTGCATTTTGACAATGAAACCATGACTGAAGACAACCTAAAGATGGGTCAGAAAGTATACTTTATGAGGGAGAAACTAGATTTTTTGAAAAGAAGACAACCATCAGTGGATAATTTTGACATGACCTAATGAAATGATGAAAAAAATTTAGTATGGGACTCCTAAAATGAAAATGCAAAGAGAAAATTCGATCCCTGATGGAAGTTTGCAGATATTGACACTAACATTGGCCTTATTGGGGATGGTAGCTCCTTAGAGGTGTCATGAACACTGTAGACCAAGTGCCTAGTTGATTAGGCCAATATGGTCAAAGAAACAGAAGACTAAAACAAAACAAACCCCCTTTTTTTTACAATTTTAAAGAAAAATGACCCAATACAAACTAAAAACCAACTCACAACTGACTCTAAACTTGACTATAAACTAAATCAACCAAACTCGACACAAATCATTCAAGCTTTATAGCCTTCACTTTGGGCCCCAAGCTCAGATGACAATGTACTTGAAATATTGCAAGGAAAAGTAAACCGGTATATACAATGACGGTGAACCAAATTTAGGGAACAACATCAAAAGTAGTAGTGTTTCAGGAGCCTACCATTCACTGGTCCTCCTGAGAACTCTTGACCATCCATTTCCTTTAACAAAAATGCATTTTGTCCTCGATAGGCTGAGATCTTATATGATCCTTTCGATATATTGTCAAACTTACCATGCTTTCCTTTTTCTTCATTTCGTGCATCCCATTGCAGCACTACATCTTCCAGCTGAAACATTTTTTCCTTGGTTTTGCGGTCATAAATTTTCTTTATCTTCTCTTGCATCCGAAAAGTGTTTTGGGAAACCTCTTCTCTTGTTTGCTGAAGGTGAATCATTTGATTAATTATGTGTTGAATATCATCCTCTTCGCTGCTGGCTTCCTATAATAATCTCATGACTGGGACTGCAAGTGATGTAGGAAATACTGTATCAGTACCATAAACCAACTCAAAAGGTGACATACCTATTGATTTCTTGCTACTCACTCTGTCGGCCCACAAGGCATTAACAAGCTTTCGATGCCAATTCTTCTTGTTTGCCTCCAACATTTTCTTGATAATGTTCACCAAGGATTTATTTGATGACTCAGCCAATCCATTGCCCTGCAGGTAGTATGGCGTCGAGTGGCCCAATTTAATATTGTATTTGTTGTGAAACTCGACCATCCTCTTTGACTTAAATGCGGGTGCATTATCTGTTATAATCTTGTGAGGGCAACCAAAACGAGGATAAGATATTAGATTCTAAAAACTGGATAATTACAGTGTCCGTGGCTGGCCTTGTCGGGATGGCCTCAATCCACTTGGTGAAGTAATCGGTGTTGAGTGATAAAAGGTGTCTTTTTAACTACTAATTATCTTCACATTAATTATCAATCTAGGTACAATTTTTTATTTCAAGAGTGTACTCAGTCTAAGGCGGTCATTTACTCAAGAGTAATGTTTCTAAATTGCAGTATAGTGCTTCAAATACAAGAGTAAAGGGATGCTTGAAACAAAATCTAATTGCAATGGCAAGAAACTCAATATTATAAAACTAGATCATTCACTCAAGAAAGTACAAAAATCATCAGTTAAGGATGCAGTAGTAATAACTCTTTCTTCTGTCAACTGATGAAAATGAAATAAAACAAGATCCTCAATCTGAGAACTTAGATAGTGATAGTCCATGTCCTTTACAGTTGTTGATATTACACTCCACACCAAAACAATTAACTAGAAATGACAATTCAATCAATAATGTTGCTAGTAGAAATGGAACAAACACACTTTCTGCAATAACATTTAAAAGGAAAAACCAAATCCTTGCATAAAAGAGATAACAGCAAAGCCTATTTGAATAGCAAAGCTAATTTATCGTAAGTGAACAACAACACTAAATTAATGGAAATGAACAGTAAAGCTAAATTAATGGAAATGAACAGCAAAGCTAAATTAATGGAAATAAACAGCAAAACTAAATGGAAATGAACAACAAAGCTAAATGAACAACAATTTGTAATGAATGGTAGAGTCCGAAGTGAACAACAAAGCTTTATAACTAGAATGAAAAGCATAACAATTTAAGTTGCAAAGGATAATAATCTTGTTATGATGGAAGAAAATGGCAACATGATTCAATTACAATTTTATGCCATAAACCGATTTCAAGGAAATGTAAAGAAACAGGAAATTGTAAAGCAATGCAATTCAAAGAAATGAATAGTAAATCAAACCATCACATGACTGGAATTGTAAATTAATGGTACAAATAGCAAGTCGATCCACCAGGGCCGGGCCCTTAGTCGCCGGTGAATATCGATGGATTACTTTAGGAGATGCGAAGGAACTGTAACTATTTTTATATATTCATCATTGCATAAATGCTACAGCAAGTTCGTGCTCTGCTTCAACAATGAGATTCGATGATCAAAGTTACAGTTTCAATAGTAATTCTTCCATTTCGCCTATCCTATCCTATCTATCTCTAATCTAATGATCCATCTAATTCTCTCTCTAATCACCCATCATGAATCCCCCTCTATGATCTCTGTTCTGATTTAAATACATAGAGAGAAAAGAGAAGTTACAACCGTAATGATTACAATATAATTCCCTATTACAAAATTGGATTGTTCTCAACAAATTGATAAGCGAGACCCTATCTGAAATATCTTTCCATCAATCATTCAACAGGAACAGGTCGAATTTGGCATTGCAACTGGGATAATTTGGAAACCAGCCGCAACAACGAATCTGACAAAAACATCTTCAGAGAACCTTCTATTTCTCTTAATACAGATTGAATTTGGGAAAACGACACATTGCAAAACTAATTTGGTTCGTTCTGGACAAAACCCATGTTTCACAGTTTTTTGACTCTTCTCCATTTGCCCAAAACGTCCAATGAAAAATTGTCACTTCTTATTCCAGCGAATTTCTGATTTGGCACATTTTATGACGAGCTGGAGATCAAATCTGCAATTTGGAAAATGTCTTCGAGGCTAAAATGGTGATTGAAGTTTCAAAAAATTTATTAATAAACCATAATTGGTAAAATCATGCATAATAATCAATTTATTAAAAATAGAGGAGAAGAAATGATATTTATCCATAAGAGGATAAATAATTATAAGATGGAATTATATGATAAACCATGATAAATGACGTGATAAAGAATGGTAGAAATGGATGAAATAGGCGTTAAAGAGTGGTAATAATAATGACATATTAGCGGCCCAACAATCGGTAGCTGTCAAAAATCATATGTGTTGTGCTCATGATGTAGGATGGATTACTCCTATGAAATCAAGTCCCCACTGCTGGAAAGGTGCATTTACTTCAATTGGCTTCAGATGAAGAGGAAGCAACTTCATTTTTCCTTAAAAACTTGGCATTCATGGCAGCTCATAATTGTCTTATATAAATCTGAAAACAAGTTGGCCAATAATATCCTGCTCTCAACACTTTGTTAGTTGTTGTTTTCCAAAACAAATGACTGCCACAGTCACCTCTATGAGAATCATTCATCACGTGTTGAGCTTCATCTTCAACCAAACAATTAATAGGAACCCCTCCTAGATCTTTCCAATTGAGAGCACTATTTAAAATGCAGAATTTTGTAGACTTTAGTTTTAGTGATCTATCTTTACCTCTTGACATTCCAGGAGGTGCAAAAGATGTTGAAGAACATAAACTATATCAGAATACCAAGGTGATTTGAGAAACATTTCTGATACTTGAATGATTGAGCCACCATCTTTGTCGTCAGACATTGCTGCAATGAGATTTATGTCTAGAGCGGGCAAATTTGATTCATCCATCACTTTTGCCAAGCCTTCTCCTTTGAACAGTTTGGTAGGCTTAATCTCAAGATCATACTCCAACATTGCTGCTATCGACTTAGCTCTTCTTCCCTCCGGATTAGTTTGCATGAGAACATCCTTGATGGTTGCATTATGAACTTATGCTATGGTATGTGAATGCAAAATGTATGCTCTGAAATCCTTCAATGCTTTTATAAGAGCCAAAGCTTGTTTTTCAATGATATTGTAACGCAAGGCAGCATATCTAAGAGTCCTACTGAAAAAAGCAATGGGTTGCTCCACCTGATCGCTATTTTGCATCAACAACGTAGCCATAGTGTGCTTAGATGCAAATGAAAATATAATAAAATCATGAGTATAATCATGACTGATCAAAACTAGGGCTGCGGTCAAAGCAAACTTTACCAAGTTGAACGATTTCATGGAATCCTCGATCCATTTCACAGTGTTGTCCTTCTTCAACATATTAGTTAATTCACATAAATGCTCAGCCAAATTTGGTATAAATCTACATAAGAAATTCATCTTACCATTGAAAGCTTGAATCTCCTTTTTGTTGTGCAGAAAGTCTATTTGCTAGATTTCCTCCACCCTTGAAGGATCAATGCGAATACCATCTTTAGAAATTATATGACCAAGGAGTTTACCTTCTTCCATGGAAAAAAGGATCTTTTTCGGGTTTAGAGAAATCCCAAACTTCCTACATTTATGAAAAACAATCCTTAAGTGGTGCAAATGCTCATCGTCAGAACCAGGAAATACTGTCAAATCATCTAAATAGACTACCAAGAAAACATCCTTCTCATTATCAAAATCTATGTCCATCACCCATTGAAAAGTGGCTTTGACATTATTTAACCCAAATGGCATCTTAGCATACTGAAAAGTTCCCCATGGTGTTGTGTAGGAATTTTTGTCTTGGTCTCTTTCATGCACCAACATTTGATTATAGCCCGAGTAGCCATCTAGTAGTGACATCCGTGATGCTGCAACTACTCTTTGCAGAATATGGTCCATCTTAGGAAGAGGGTAATTATCCTTTAAGGACACTTTGTTGAGGTTCTGGAAATATATGCACAACCTTATCTCTCCAGTCTTCTTCCGTACCGGGACCAAATTTGAAATCCAATTAGAGAATCTAATTGGAATAATGATGCCAACTTTAAACAATCTATATACCTCTTTCTCGATGGAGGAAGCAACTTTCGATTGATTCTTCTCAACTTTTTTGTAAAAGGTTTTTGATTCAACTTGATAGGAATAATGTGTTGAACGATATTCTTGTCATACACTTTCAAATCTGAATAATTCGACACAAAAACATTAGAAAATTCAGAAAGCAACTTAACATACTTAGCCTTTGTTTCGGGAGACAATGTTTTTGATAACTTTACAAGCTTAGGTTGGTCAGTTGTTCCAAGATTTACATCTTCAACTGCTTTGTCCATAGGAACTAAAGTCGGTTTTCTCACCACATCATCCTAATAAAAGAGCTCCTCTAAAGGTATGAGACCTCTAGGAATAATATTATCCTTTAGCTGTAAAACCTCCATCTGATTTACCTCAATATCTATCAGAATCGCAAACATCATCAATTAAAGCATTCTTAAAATTTCCTTCATCTTGAAAAAAGGCATTAATTTCATTGTCATCCCAAAAAACTTTCCAATACCTCAAATTATCAGGAACGGTAGGGCTATGTTTGACATGAATTTTAAATTTATTGGTAGAATTCAAAGGAATCTTCAAATTGCTTGCTATAGTGGCGAGTGAATCTGCAACGAAGTTTTGACTCCGAGGTACCGTTGTCATTCCGAAACCATCTTCAAAATATCTAGAACTGCATTTCTGTAAGCTCTCATCCGTGGATTCTTTGCTTGATATTCTCCTTCTACTTGTTTAATCACCAGCTCTGAATCACCATAAACAAAAATCCTTTTCGCACCCAGTTTCTTCAAAATTTTAAGACATGTAATCAACGACTCATACTCTGCTTCATTATTAGAGAAATCAAAAGCTAACTTGTAGGAACATACTCTAACATTACTTGGGACTTTGGTAGGCTAGAAAGTAGGGCTTCGAATCCAAATTCCAATACTAGCACCATCTTTACGCACAACACCATCAAATTCCATGCTCCAAAGGTCGGCTTCATCTTCTAGATGCTGGAATTATGTTTCTTTCTCAACCTTACCTTCACTGATTACTTCATTTTCCTGCTCTTCACTGATCTTTTGCTCCTGTGTTAGCTTCTTAGAAGAAATTGCTATTTTCTGTTTTTCTTGATTAAGAACTGCTCTAATATTCTCGGAAAATTCTGGTACATCATCTACTTCTACAAGATAAATATCTACATCATTCAATCCACTATCAGAGTACAAAACAAAAGACTCTAAATCAGTATGTACAACAATTATGAGATGATTCACAGGCTTCTGTTTATTAGTTATCATATACTTCATTTTCTTTTCCCGGTACAACTTCCTCAATTGACTGAAAACAGGGATTGTAGCATAAGAGAAGTCAAGTTGTAAAGTGCCTTTGAGTTTAGCTCCCCACGATCTAGATAAGAGCATACCAAATTGTGGTGGTATATCAACAACTACCACATCCATCAAGACATTTTTGGCTGGGATTTGATATAAAGAAACCACCAAATCTTTGATGAGAACAATGCAATGAACTCTAATAGAATCAAATGAGTACAAATCATGATATTTCCGAGTGATATCCAGGCCCAACTTTTCCATAATGGCTTTGGGCACCAAATTATCGGAAGCTGCGAAATCTAACATGGCATTACGGAGAATATACTCATGTAGTCTAAGACTCAGATAAAAGGGGGGGACTTCGCTATCTTTAGGCTGACCTTCTGTGGTCAGACTAAAATGAATTCAGGATGATCATCCTCGAAATTCACCATGTGAGACAAAGGATATATTTGCAATATTCTGGATACATGGTGTTTATAGTTTCTATTCTTAACAAGCGCAGTCAAAGGAATGGACACTTTTAATTTAGAAATTTCACTTTCTAAATTAAAGGATGAAACTTTCTCTACCTCTTTGACACCAATGCCCCTCTTATCTGTTTTCTCTTTTGTTGCACTATCTTTTTGCTGATTGTTCTTCTCATTTGCAGCGATGCCTGTTGATGGTACCTTGTTGGGATTCAGATCAAGAAGCTCTTTATCTTTCTTTTGAATATTTAAGGAATCATTCTTTGATTGCACATCCTTTCTTTTATGAATGGGATTGACCGGTACATCTATAGTCCTTAAAGAATACTGCCTCCACTGTGTAGTCAAAGCATTCATATAACCATGCTGATAATCATCGGGTTCAGCCTCCAAAACCACATCATTTGCTAAGATGTAATCCCCATCCGTTTGAATGTCTAGAACTTCTGTGTATTCTTCATCTTTGGTCAGAAATATGGGCATACCATTAGTAGTGAAAAGGTGATTTGTTTCAATTACCGGATCGTCCTCATCTTCTTGCTCCATTCCTTGAACATAATTCTGTTGTAAGGGAGTTCTGATTTGTTGTTGTTGTTGTGCTAGTTGCTCTGGTGCTTTTTGTTCTCTCTGCTTGATTCAGAATTGGGGCTACTGCTGTCCTCTAAAATTTGGATTCCAGATTTGAGGTTCAGGTCTTTCTGTGATGGATAAGCGATCAACCATCCTTTCCACTATTCGAATTAGTGTATCCATCTTTACATGTGAAGTAGATGCTTCTTCTTTCATGGTCACTCTTTTCTTGGATCTCATTCTTGCTCTTTTGGCCAACAAGTTTGCTTCTATGCTCACAGCATTCTTTTGCATGTCTTCTAGTGTTGTAGGATCATGTTCCCACAACTAAAATGCCATATAAGTATCGAAACTATCTAGAAACTTGAGCAAAGCCAATCAGTCTGGTGGTTTAATGTTTGCAGGAATAACATTGCATATTGCATTAAACCTCACACAATAGTCTTGCACACTCTTGCCAACATTTCTTTTGATTTTCTCATACTCGGGCAAAATCTAAAGTGGATTCTTCTTCACCTCCCATCAATCCAGGAACTACCTATGAGGATTGGTAAAGTGGTGATAGAAGCTGCTGGCAAGGCTCTGAACCATTTCCAAAATTCACCTCCAAAGCTTTGTACAAACAACCTCATTGTCACATCTTCAATTTCTACTTCATGGAGGTCAAAGAAATCATCCATTTTATCTACATGTTCCTGAACTATAATGGTTTGAGTGGCATCAAGGAAAGGTATTTCGGTTTGATAATCAACGGGCATGGCATCAAGATTCTAAGGTAAAACAAGGGGTGCATATCGGGTAACCATAACTCGAGGTGGGGGAGATGGACTTAAAGCAAGCATTGGGGTACTCGGTATATTCAAAGGGGAACTAACAACAACTTGAGTAGTATGAACAATGTTTAAAGATGAAAGGAGTGGGTAAGGAATTGCTTGAGTTGCAGTAGATGTAGAGGAGCTATTTCAAGAATTAAAAGATGGCCTATTTTTCACCCAAGTGTCTACGTTTGAAGAAAGGTTCTACAACTGATCGAGAGCATGAATAAGTTGTGACCATGATTTACTTTGTGTAAACAAATATTCAAGGAGGTATTCAAGAGATATAGAGGAATCAACAACTTTTTGATCAATCCAACTCAAAGATTTACTACGAAATAGACTTTTCTTAAAATGTACATCAAACTCAATATCTTGCAGAGTGTCTAACCTTTCTGGGAGTGAATGAACACGAGGAATGAAAACTTCACTTGATTGTTCTTCTGATACACTGAATTTCTCTACATCTTTCTTAGATTTCCACCCAATTTTATGAGGATCACTAACAATGGTTGGAGGATTCGGATCTGGATTGGATCTGGTGTACTTTCGTGAAGCCAATATGCTCAATTTTGAAATTTTATATATTTCTTTACAACTTTCCTATTTAGCATAGTAAATTCTAAAACTCATGATCGATAAGCTTAAGAATTCAAATGAAAGATATTACTAGGGTGATTAATCTTTCGTTCCCCAGTATGGTCGCCACTATGTTATCACCTGGATTGAATTTCAGGCCGAAGGAAAGCAATGCCAGGGTAACCACAAACCACACTTAGCCAAGTAGCTAGCCCTACTAGGCTGGGAGAGGGCTCTTTCTGTAAGGATCTCAACCAATATTACTGGATCAGGAAAAGGATATTAGGCTAGGTATAGTAGCACAAGATTTGATTTGATTTTGAAGGGGTTTTGCTGGATCAGGAGGAGCTAGACAGTTAAGACTAGGGAATTAGGTCAAAATTGCAGGGTGTTCAATGGGGCAAGGTAGGAATAAGGTTTAGCACTCTAGGGTTTGATGGATGAGGTGTTTTAAGACTGGTGAGAAGCTAGGAAGAGCATGTGATTACCGTGGATCCTTCCTAGACTGTAGAAAACATATAATGGTGAATATTTCCCAAAGCAAAGCAATGATGTTATGAATTTTTCCTATCAACTTGAAAATATTCACTTAGAAGAAATGAAATGATTAATGAAGTACACAAAAAATTCTAACATATGATCACAAGAGAAGACACTGAACTAAACTTCATACCACATGGATCCCAAAGAAATAGCTACAATTTTTATTAATATCTTGCTAAACTGCTACAAAATGATTTACAATCAAGGCATAACCATCCAGCTGAGTCCAACGCTTTATAATGAGAAATAAGAAGAATATATAGGCATTGTTTCAACCTCCTCCCATCCTCAGGGGTCGAATCCCTAAGATGAGGAGCTAACCTAACCAACACTGAACAAGAAACTGGAATATAGGCATCTTAACAACTTGCCTTTAAAAGTGAAAAAACTGATTCATTTGAACTCAAATTGACTTTTAACCTAATGAATCTAACCTCTACTACTAATTATCCATTATATTTACAAGCCAAGTCATAGTTGACAATAGTAAAGCATCCTCCATGAGAGAAAATCCATGAACACAGTCAAAACACAGAAAAATAGCCATCCTGTGCAAATTTTTCCCTATGCACAGTGGCATTGGTCCAACGCATAGCGTCACTTTTAGGTCCTTTTTGGAGGCTTTCCCAGCACCCTAATTGAGCTCATGATAGCTCGTTGGAAATCCCTTCAATTCTAATTTCCAAAAAACCTAGAATTTCTTCATTTGAAGCTCTTTTGACCCCTCAAAAGTTGATTCTCCTAAGACTGCTTCTGTGTGTCCAAAAAGTGGCAGAAAGGTCATTGTTAGGGTGTTTTTTGACTTTTTGGTGGACCAGTTCTACGCAAAAAACTTAGCATATCCATAGGTTGCATGTACTCATCACTCTAAATCTAAAAATGCAAGCCATTTGTCCATTGGGTTCCCCTAGGAAAAGCGTTGAGCCAGATTTTCTGTGTGTGCAATTTCCAAAATTTGTAAAAAACAAAATCTCCTCTAAACCTGACCAGAATTGTTAAGTAGCACCATCATCAAGCATCTTGATGAGCCAAGGAAGCTTCAACAGAAAACCTAAGCCTATCCTCCTCTTTTTTTCCCTTTAGAGCTGGCCTTAGCCTAGCTTACATCTGTTTGACTCTCATGTTGCAAATTTTGCTTCGGGTCTTGTAGTGGTAGGCCATGTGCCTGATGATCTAGTTGTCCCTATTGGCCTTTAGCAATAGCTTCTCTAAGTGAAAATTGACTCTTTCAAGCAAAATCTCTCTATCATCGTCAATTTCCTTCTCAATAGGAGTAAAAGCGACCAGTGCCTCTTCCTTTTGCATAGCCGATTCACCCTTGTCACCTTGTCGTTTTATCTTGAGAAGTTCCAGCTCCGTGAGGACCTGCTTTTCACTCAACTGCATGTTCGCTTGTTCCAGATATGTGATGACATACTTGGCTCTCTCCAGATTGTCCGTCAATGCTTGGACTTGAGTCTCCTTTTCCTATATGATGATGTCCTTTATTTTTTCTTCATCCTGAGCCTCTAAGTCAATTGTTTCCATGCCATGATGAGTATAATGTTGCTTCATCTCATCGTGCTCTGTCAAATCAAATTCTCTCTCAAACTTTACTCCGACATCTTTTCTTTACCTTTATGCAGATTTTGCACCTATTCTTGCTATGTTGATGAAGAAGGCAAAGGCGCTTCCACATCCTGTGGGGCAAGCATTTTCCTATGAGTTGATGAAGAAGGCAAGGTCCCTTCCACATCCTGTGGAGAAAACAGTTGCCTATCAGCGTCAAACAATCTTTTTGTGCCCCTCTGTTATGTCATATAGGTCTCAGGCACCTCAGTAGCTCTAGTCTCTTTGGTTTTCTCATCTGTCATCACTTGAGCATTGCTAGAAGGTTCTCCTAATTCTTGGGACACTGGTGGAGGAATTTGAGGGCCCTTGAAGATGTCATGAGAAATAAATGTTTCCTAGGAGATGTTGAGGAGGTTAAGATGATGAAGCACAATCATCTTGATCAGGGGATAATGATAAAGTCTACTCATCTGCTGAGGGTATGGCTTTTTCTGCACAAAGTGGGCCATCTTCTCAATATTCATCAACAAGAAATATGGGAGGTTTAACATCCTCACCCTGGTAAAATGCATGAGAAGCCTGATGTGATAGGTGTACAGTTTGGAATATCTACCCTCACAAGTGAAATATTTCATGATGAGTTTCATCATGGGGGCATACTTGTCTTCAAGAAATCTAAAAGGAAAAAGCTTGTTTGCCTCATTTTTGTACCCGGGTTTCATATAAGGCTCATAATAGCGTTCATCCAAGTACTGTACCTTGTACCACTTCTCCCCTACTTTCAGAATCCTGGTTGCATCCGCAATAATGGAAGGTGAAGTTGTAAATGTCACCCTAGCAAGACTTACCTTGTTGTCTCGAAGACTGGCTACAAAGGTCCTGGTGAACTCAGGGTGGTGTTGAACCCTCTCTACCTCCTCACAAAATTCATAGCACACTAGATGTCTGAAACAAGTGACAAATAACTGAGAGGCATGCAATTCTCTAAGGTTTGATGGCTCTTCCCTGATAATTCTTCCTGCCTCGTGTGGTTTTCTCTGATGCCGAGGTCTATCTATTGAACTGTCATTGCTAGTGTTCTCCTCCTCCTCATTGTCTCTGTATTCTATGTCCATGTTTGAAAACTTTAAGGTTGTGCAATCCTAGAAAAGGGATGAAGGGAGTGAGTAAGAGTGATTTGGGAGTGAGGGAATGGGAGATGACCTTGTGAGGTATTTTTATGGGCTATAAAATAAAGGGGAGGGTATGAATCATGAAAATGAGGGAGAGGGGCTTGGATCCTTTTCGAAATATAGCTTGTGGGATGAAGGACAAGGGGGTATAGAATGTTATGGAGTGATATAGGGGAGCGTTTTTAGGCTTTAGTAATAGATGGTGAGAAATAATAGGGGTCAGGGTTTTAGGGATACCCAGGGGAAAATCTAGGGTTTTACATTGTCATGGTAAATTACTTTGAAACACTTCAATTGGAAATCAATGATGAGATATAGTGAGGGCACTTACTTGTTTGAGGGACGAGAGGGTGATTTTGGAAGTTTTTATGAAGCTGGAGGCTTTTTTGGTCCTTGCTACTCAACGCACAACGTTTTCTACAAGCATGAAATGCCCTCCTGAATGCACAACGCAGTGTTATCTTACACTGCCGAAAATGGCCCACGTGCAATGCTCAGCTTGTACGCACAGCCCATCCCTTGAACACGCAATGTCACCTTCACTGCCTAAAACGTGCAACGCCAAACTCCAGAAACTCACTCAACTCACTCACTCACTTCTCCAGAAACTTGAAACGTGTAGCGCCACTTCTCCTTGTCCTGAAACTCACTCAACTTCTCCTCTTTTCTTCACCTTTTGACTTCTTCTTTTCCAAATGAGAAGGACAAACTTGAAAATGAAATGTGACACCTTATATAGGAGTAGATTTTGATTTTTCACTATAAAAACCCACTTTCTCTTGTTTCTTGATCTTTTTCAAATCTCTGTTTTTAATGCCTTTTCTTCTTTGTTCCTTTTCAGGTGGATGATGCTCAATTTGAACTGACTTTTGTAGTGTTTCTTTATCTTGTAGCAAGGAGAGATGCATTGGTGCAGCCAGGATCATTTATTACATAAAGTGACTTAAAATTACATAATAAATATAAATTAACTCAAAATACTCTGTTTTCACCTCAAAAACATGTTTTTTTAGGTGAAAATTACGTTAGTTAAAAAGATAATTATATAATGACTATGAATTACTAGCTATCATTCTTGATTTATTTATCATCCTGATACCCTTGTTGCCTTTTCTTTACACCTTTAACTCATGCCTTTGGCCTTGGAAATGAAACCCTAAGACCTAATGAAAACATGCCCTATGACTTAATGAAAACATGATTGCATTTTGACCATGAAACCATGATTGAAGACAACCTGAACATGGGTAAGCAAGTATACTTTATGAGGGAGAAATTATTTTCTGAAGAGAAGACAAACATTAGTGGATCAGTTTGACATGAGCTAATGAAATGATGAAAAAATTTCACTATGGGACACCTAAAATTAAAGTGCAAAGAGAAAATTTGATCCCTGATGGAAGTATGCATATACTGACACTAACACCTTATTTCAGTACTGTAGTTGTATGCTAATTCCTTCTTTCGCTATCTTCCTTTTCTTGCCTTGAGAATTCTCGAGCCATTTGGTCACCTTTTTGGGATGACTGTAGTGCTTTGATGCCCAAAATTTCAATATCTTCACTTGGCATTTTTTCTCCTCCACTTATCCTTCTAGTTGTATATTCTTCTGTTTATGCACTGTCCCTTGTACTTTCACAGCTTGGTTCAGTACCTCCAATCCATGGATACATTTCTTGAGCTCTTCTATTTGAATGTTCAGGTGGAGAGTGGGGTCTTCCTTAATGACTTCTTCTTATGCAAGATTCTTCTCAACAATTGAATCCAGACCAATGACGGCATCATCGAGCTCAATATCACCCTTGTTATTATCGAGGTCGATATCACCCTGATCATTATCCTCCTCCATTTCAATATCATGAAGGGTTTCATTACCCTGCACTTCAACATCCATTGGATCCTCTGTCGGGCCTTTATCTACACTTGCACTAGGTGTCAACATCATTTTCCTTTTCTTAATTTTTCCAAGAAAAACCAACAAGGGTTTGTTGTCTTCTTCATCAATACCCCCGTCACTAATCACTATATGAGCGACAACATCCACAAGCACTGCAAGGTTCTCTGTGGCTGGTGAAGGAGGTGAGAAGCCATCCGAATTCATTGGGAAAGTTGATTGAATGTGGGTTTCCTTCAAAGAGCTAGACCTATTGATCGAGCTTCAGGTCCACCTTTTTGATGTAGATGGGGTTTCAACAAGTGGCTCTCATTACTCTCCTTGCACTAACTCTTCTCTATCTTTAGTCTTGGTAGGGTAGCACGATTAGGTTCTTAGGCTTCCCCTTCTTTCTTGCACTCTTCTTTTCGGAGGATTTCCCTGCACCTCTTTTTTGTATCGTGTTCAAAAATTCTTCCAACGTCATATTCTTGACCTAGAATTCCTTCTTAACTAAAATTATAATCAACCCATGATGGTATAACTTGCATGAAACATGGCTCATATTACTTCTCTCAACTCTTTTTGACATTTTCTTCAAGATTCTTAATAGAAAATAAGGGAAATTGATAAATTTACATGACTGAAAATGTATCAACAATCGAATATGATACAATAAGGTCAATGAGTAGCGATCCTCGTAGGTGAGAAACTTTTGTAATATGTAAAACAGGTTTTTCCATTTTCCTTCCATGGTGGTATGTGGCAGTCCTTTCTTCTAATCCACTTTTTGTTTTCCATCGACCACAAACTGGTGCCACTTTTTCTTCTAGATCTTCTCCTTTTTAAACCACTACTCACCTTCTACTGGTAGTCCTCTGGCTTATAATATAGACTTTTCTATTACTTCAAATTCCAGTGATCCTACCTTGGCTCGGCTCCCATCAAAGGTTTGAGCAAACTCTAATGCAACAGCCAGGTCAAAACCATTAAATTTCAGCAGAAGCGCGAGGAACTCAGATTCTTGCAACACTGGAAGATTGTTCTGTTACTCAGACATTTGTTCTAACGCTTTCATGGAATAGGGTTCAATTCTCATGGGTGCCATCCTTAATTCACTGAATTCTATCTAAAAATTATTTAGAAAAATCACACGGTCATTTAGGAGCTCTATTTAGAACAAATCTTATGATAACTCAACCATTTGACCGCCACTATATTGACCACCTCATAACAGTCATGCTCCATCATTAAATCTAGAACTTAGGTCCGATGCAATACAGATAGGTTGTGGTATAAGGAGAGATAATTATTGGTGAAGACCATGGTTAAGGTGCCATGATTAATATGACAATCATGCGTGGTATGGTATAAGGTCGGGTCATCATTAACATGTAACGATATTTTTCAAAAAGGTAAGTATTGTATGACAGGTTAAATTATACACATCCCACAATCACTTCATTATTTCACACAAGGTGTACATGGTAATTTAAAAAAAACAAGATTTCATAACTTAACTATCCCTATACTTAAAACATTTCCCTTATATTTTAGAAAATGATAAAACATAGATTAATCATAAAAAAAAATTATTGAATGTTATCAATCTGGAAGTGGTCCAATCATTATGCCTGCACATGATTTTCATGAAACAAGAGTAAAATTTCCATATTCGCATTTTTGCACTAGGTATTCCTACACCATACTACAATTTTTTGCATTAAAAACCGTTGTTCTTGCACCAAGACATGTAGTTTGGTACTCAGGAGTGCTCAACAGTGTGGATTCCTACACTGAACATTTATGCACTAGACATTCTGATATCGAACATTGCTACGCTGAACATTCCTGTACCGAGCATTCCTTCACTAAACATTCCTACACTAGATATTTCTACACTAGACATTCCTTCATCGAACATTCCTGCACTGAACATTCTTGCACTGAGCATTCCTTCACTAAACACATATACTTGAACCATGGATATTGTGGCCAAAAATTTCTAATAAAATTCATATGCTGGATTCTAAAGGATTTGTTGAATCATAAAGGAGGTTTTATTCGCCATCTTTTCTATATCAATACATGCCTTTTGATCTGCTTCATAAGCTTGAATCAGAATCTACAATATGATCCATGAGGGAGAAAAGAAGTGGGAAAGGGGTTAAATTTTCAGAATGGGAAGGAAATTATGATGGGGAATTCGACAGTGAGACTACAAGGAGGGACATCTCAAAAAAGGAATCTAGGAAAAAAATTTCATGGAAAAAGAGGGAAGAATGAAATCAAAGAAGGACAATTTCTATATAAAGAAAGGGGTGGTAAACGTTATGGAATAAAAAGAAGAAAAATAGATGGAATTTTACGAAAAAGGAAATAGAAGAAGGGCAGAATTTCAACTCAAAAATTTGCGTCGATAGTGTCAAACTAAAAATAAATGTAGCAGGAATTGAGTGTCGCTTGCATAGAAATTTATATGTCAGTTGTCCCAAACTTGGATAAGGGCTCGGTTCCTGCACTTAAAACCCTGCTTCTTCCTGGTGACAGTTAGTACATATAAAGATCAAGCAACATTCCCATTTTATTAAAATTTCGATCTTCCTTCCAGCATGCTAGTTTTTAGGTTGATCCTTTTGCGACCATGTCAACAAACTGATTTTCACAATCACATGAAAATAATTTTTTTTTTTGTTTTGTTTTCAGTGTCATGTTTTTTTTATTGTTTTTTTTTGGTATAAAAAATCAGATCTGTAGTATGTTGGCATCGCCACGTACCATATCTAACTCAAGTTGTTGTTGTACTTATCGCATGAAGTCCTCCTTTGTGAGGGGTTGAAAATATACCTTGAGTCTATGCCCGTTCACGAGGAATATTGACTTTTTCCCATCAATAGTTTTGATCTCTACATTGTCATCCTAAAAAATTATGACTACTTCATAAGGTCCCATCGAGCGTGTATGGAATTTCCCTTTGAAATGTTTAAACTAGATTCATAGAGAAGTACCCAATCACTTGGTCGGAACTACTTCTTCTTGATAGACTTATCATGCCACATTTTGCATTACTGTTGCACTAACACATTCTGTTGAACGACATCTCCTCAAAATTCATCTAACTCATTTAACTGTAATAGATGTTTCTCATGTGCTTCTCAGAGATCTAATCCAAACTAAATTGTTGTTCGAAAGGTTTTTATTTGGAACTCTATCGACAAAATAACATGTTTCCCATACACCAAATCATATGGTGTATGTCGTATGCTATTCTAGCAAGTGGTTCGATAAGCCCATAAGGCTTTAGGTAACCGGCTGGCCCAATCCTTCCTATGCACATTTATTGTTTTGGTGAGGATGGATTCGATCACCTTGTTGGTATACTCCACCTGACCATTTTCTTGTGGGTTATACGGAGTGGACTTTATATGACAAATTTTGTATTGATCCATGACTTCTAGTACCAGATTAGAAATAAACTACGGTCCATTGTCAGTAACAATATCTCTAGGAACACCAAATCTAGTAAAAAATTTAGTAAACAAAAATTCAAGAACAACTTTTTCTATAGCAAAAGAAACAGCTTTAGCCTCTACCCATTTTGTAACAAAATCAGTGCAAACCAATATATTCCTTTTTTCATAGATGTCTGATTTATTAGTCCTACGAAATTGATAGCCCATTTTTCAAAAGGTTCAATCATAATCTGAGGACATAAAGGAATTTCCTTGGCTTGCGAAGGTTGACCCATTCACTAGCATTTATCACATCACCTCATATACTGTTTTGAATCCTTAAACAAAGAAGGCCAAAAGTATGCAACGCATAAGATTTTATATGAAGTTCTCTTATCAGCGAAGTGACCACCACAAGGATCATCATGGGAATATTTTAGTATATCAAGCACTTCTTCCTCTCTTACACATCTATGAATGATAAGATCTAGTCTAGTGTAAAAGAGGTCTCCTTGTACCCAAGAATATGCAGCACTTTTTAATATGATATTCCACTTTTCATGAGTGGATAAGTGTTAAAATTGGTAACCAGGGCAAAAATTCATGTGGGTCATCTTATTCATGACTAATAATATTTTTATTAGATTCCTCTCGTCGAGAGGTGTAGGATTGGTATAACGATCATCCAATTCCGATAAGTATTCATGGAGATATGAATTTATTTTGATTATGGAATTATTATCAAGCCGGCCTACAACTCATGTAGGCTTAGAAGCCCAACAGTCGCATCTATTCACCCACCAACGTTGTGTATAAATATAAGAGAAGTTTTCCTCATTTGGACTCACTCATCTCATCACATCTCTCTCTCTCTACTGTGCAGATATGAGTCTCTTCTCTACTGCGCCGAAATGGGTCTCTCTCTCTCACACATGTGAAGCCGGAAGCTGTTGAATTTGAAGCTAAAACTGCAGAAGTAAAGATTGACTTGCGTGGCCTATAAGATCTCCTCTTTGGAACTACGCTGTGGGTTCATTTGAACCTCCTTTGAAAGCGGCAACTTTTGGTGGTGGAATGAAGTCAATCCGACAAACGGCTTGCAAGCTATTGACTGCCCTAGTTTGAAGCCGAAAACTGTTGAAACTGAAGCTGTAACTGCAGAAGTAAAGATTGACCTGCGTGGCCTAGAAGATCTCTTCATCTAAACTGTACTATAGGTTCATCTGAACCTCCTCTAGAAGCCGAAACTTTTTGTGGTGGAATGAAGTCAATCCGACTTTCGGTTTGTGAGATATGGTCTGCCCTAGTTTGATAATGAAACCGCTAATGCTGATGCTACTGATCTAGGGTTTGCTACTGCTGAAATGAATCAGATTTATTGTACTATTTCTCTCTGCTGAATTATTGAAGATAAAAGAAGATTTGATCAAAGGGTTTCCCCACACATTGTGGGGTTTGTCCCTGGCTAGCTGCCACAACTTGTGTCTCTTGTCTTGGCTTGTTTTCTATCGATCGTTTAATGTTCTATCTACACTTTACTTTATGTACATGTGATTGCTAATCGGTGGAATATAATAAGAAAAAGAAGTAAACTGTTATAAGCATAGAACAACCATAACTTAACATGGTATTAGAGCCGAGGTGAAGACAAAGCCCGAGCAAGAGCAAGAACAATCATTGAAGAGATGATTGGCAAGGCTATCCTAAAAGAACTATGGGGTCCTCAACTCTCTTTCCTGCCGAAGACAAGCTCCATGAGAAAGCTGACTATCATGGATGGAAGATGTCTATCAATCTAACCCTTGAAGATCAAGGAGTGCTGGACCATGTAAGAGGTAATATTGTTGAGCCTTCATCAAATGCATCTTCTGCTGCCTGGAACAAATGGAAAAATGGAGAAGTCAAAACAAAGAAGATCATCCAGGACTCTATCGACAAGCGCTTGGTGGCCTACATCTCTGATCTAGACACCTCCAAGGAAATCTACGACAGACTGGTGAGTTTATTTAAAGTTAATGATACAAATCAAGTTTTGTTTCTTAGAAATAAGTTGAGGGAAATCAAGAAGGGTAAAGATGAAAGTATGCAAGCATACTTCTTAAGAATCACCGAGATCAAGAACGATCTCCTATCTATTGGGGAAACCATTACTGACAGAGAAATGGCACTCACAACTCTCGGAGGATTAGCATCTGAATGGTATGTGTTCAGGACTACTCTTCTGAACAATAATGTAATTCCTAGTTTCGAGGAATTAATGGCTAGATGCATTCAAGAACAAACAAGGGTAGAAGAGCAGGAAATGCCCTTACCTAAAGGTCCTCCTGCTGCTTTTTCTTCTCATGCTAAGAAAAGAAATAATTCTGGGTCTAAATCGAAAAGAAAAGTTGGATTTAAGGGTGGAAGAAAAGGACGATGTTTAATTTGCAATAAAGCAGGTCACTATGCAAGGGAATGCCCTGATAGAAAGGACTCTCACCATGACGATGATCAAAATCCCTCTCATGGTAATCGAAGGAATGGAAAATTCAACAACAAAGGAAAAAGGAATGCGGGAAATCAAGGAAGAGGGCAACCATTCAAGAAGGCTAGAAATTCCAGGTATGAATCTAACACTATTAACGATAAGCAGGCTGAATATTATCTACCAGCTGCTCTATCTACCTCCGCTCCTTCGGATTCAATGGGAATTTGGCTCATTGATAGTGGTGCCTCAAGACACTTCACTGGTTACAAAGAAGTACTCTATAATCTGGTAGAGAAAGAAACTAACCTGGAAATTGTCCTTGGAGATGACATGAAATACCCAATGAAAGGTGTAGGCAATGTTTCTCTTAAACTGAATCAAGGTAATACGATTCACTTACAAGATGTATTATATGTACCTGATCTCAAAAAGAACCTGGTATCCATCTCGAAAATGGAAGACAAAGGCTATAAGGTAACCTTCAGCGATGGTAAGGTACGCATATGGAAAAATAATGTTAAAGATGCTTTCACGCTTAGGTTTCGAGTTGATTCTCTATATCAAGTCGGTGGAAGTCCGCTAGGAGTCAGGTCTTGTGACACAACACTTCAGTCCGAACTTTGGCATCGGAGGTTTGCCCACCTTCATTACAAAGCTCTACCCGATGTAAGACAGATGGTAACAGGGATGCCTGAATTCCAAGTAGAGATAGAAGGTGTATGTCCGGGATGTGCTGAAGGAAAGCTCAAAAGGGGACCATTCCCTTCAAGTCAAAGCAAGACCTATGATATATTACAATTGGTTTACTCAGGCATACCTGAGGTTGGCATTAAGAGGGAGACTACTACACCACATACTCCTGAGCAGAATGGTGTGGTGGGAAGGAAGAACCACACGATGATGGAAGCTGTCCGGGCCTTGCTACATGATCAAAGACTTCCTACGTTTCTATGGGCTGAAGCTACAAACACTGCCATATATGTACAAAATCGATGCCCTCATCAAGCATTGGGTTCCAAGACTCCTGAAGAAAAATTCACCGGTAAGAAACCTGATGTTTCTCGTTTTAAAATTTTTGGAAGCCCTATATACTTTCTTGTGCCGAAAGAGAAAAGAAATAAATTGGGAGCATCTACAAAGAAGGGAATTTTTGTGGGCTATGGTGAAAATTCTAAAGGCTATAGAATCTATGTAGCTGGTCAAAGGGAAGTCATAATTAGTCATGATGACACCTTTGACAAAGATATGGCTCTCAGCAAGGTGATCAATCTTCCGACTTTGAGGAGCTCTCAAGAAGCTGACACCAGGGAACCGAAAGAAAAGGATGATGAATCAATGCCTGATGTAGAAGAACCCGTGGATCCAATTGATCCTCCTCCATATGAGCCTTCCTCTTCTAGGAAGAGGCCTTCATGGCTTAAGGGGTTACTTGATGATGCTGAAGGACATGCTGCACCCCGAGGAACCTTTCGTGAAAGTAAGAAACCTAATAGGTATCAAGGATACCTGACCATCATGAGCACAATCATACAAAATGAGCCTTCGTCATTCTTAGATGCCGTCAAGCATCAAGTATGGAAGGATGCTATGACCGAAGAATATGAGTCTATCATAAAGAATGATGTTTGGGAAGTAGTTCCCAGACCCCAGGACAAGATTGTTGTTACTTCCAAATGGCTTTACAAGATAAAGCATGCAACAGATGGAAGCACGGAAAAGTATAAGGCTCGTTTTGTTGCTCGAGGTTTCTCCCAAAAGGAAGGTATAGACTATGATGAGATATTTGCACCTGTTGCCAGATATACGACCATCCGCTCGATCATAGCCCTTGCCACTTCACAAGGATGGAACCTACATCAGATGGTTGTCAAGACTGCGTTCTTGCATGGCTCGATCAAAGAAGAGGTCTACGTGGAGCAACCCGAAGGATTTGAGATTTATGATCGAAAATCTCATGTATGCAGGTTGAAGAAAGCTCTCTATGGGCTGAAGCAAGCACCCCTAGCATAGTATGAGAGGATCGATAGCTACTTGATGAAGTTGGGATTCACTAGGAGTGAAGTCGATCCTAACCTTTACTTTAAGGTTGAAGATGACAAGCCTCTCATACTGGTGCTGTATGTGGATGACCTCTTTCTAACAGGTGCAAACCCTCTCATTCACAAATGTAAGAGGGAGTTGGCCTCTGAATTTGAAATGAAAGACCTAGGACTGATGCACTACTTCCTAGGACATGAAGTGTGGCAAAAGCCGGGAGAAATTTTCCTATCTCAAGGAAAATATGTGGTGAAGATATTGGAAAGATTCGGAATGGTGGACTGTAAGCCTGTAACTACTTCGATAGAGCTTGACTTCAAGAAGTTAAGCGGTAGTGCTGCTGGACCTATTTTACGAAATGCTACCGAGTATCGACAACTCGTCGGAGCATTAATGTTCTTAGTGAACTCCCGTCCAGATATATGCTTTGCAGTCAACACGTTGAGCCAGCATATGGTTGAACCCCACCACATACAATGGATTGGTGCCAAGAATCTACTGAGATATCTTCGTGGCACTATCACTTATGGGTTAAGATACATTGCCAGAGATGTGAGACTATTTGGATACATAGATGCTGACTGGGAAGGCAATGTGGAGGACCGTAAGAGCACTTCCGGGTGTTGTTTCTCCTTGGGATCTGCTTCGATATCCTGGATGAGCAGGAAACAAAAGTCGGTGGCTTTGAGCACCGCCGAAGCAGAGTATATTGCTGCTAGCATGGCTTCTTGTGAGGTAGTTTGGTTGCGAAAGCTCTTCAGTGAGTTGTCTGGATTCACATTGGATACCACTGTGATCCTTTGTGACAACCAAAGTGGGATTCGTTTGTCAGAGAATCTCGTATTCCATGATTGCTCCAAGCATATTGATATCAGATACCATTATATTCGAGATATGGTGCAACGGGGAGTTATAAGGCTCCATAATATCGGTACAGATGAACAGGTTGCCGACATTCTAACAAAACCCCTTGGGAAAGTAAAATTTCTGACTTTCCGTGAACAACTTGGAGTTGTTCAAAGACCCTCCAATGAGGGTCATGTATGATGCATTGAGCTCTGAGAGCTCCAGGGGGGTGCGGGGTGCTTCTTGGAGCAGCATATGACCACATGATTATTCACTATCCCCTGGTGGTATACATGTACACCCCGTGGTGACATTGTAGTAGGATTGATGTGTTCTCCTGTGAGGCCTGGATTGATGTGTTCTCCATGGCAGCCTGGATTGATGTGTTCTCCATGGAAATTGCAGCAAGATTGATGTGTTCTCCTGTGAGGCCTGGATTGATGTGTTCTCCATGGCAATTGTAGAAGGATTGATGTGTTCTCCTGTGAGGCCTGGATTGATGTGTTCTCCATGGCAATTGTAGCAGGATTGATGTGTTCTCCTGTGAGGCCTGGATTGATGTGTTCTCCATGGCAATTGTAGCAGGATTTATGTGTTCTCCTGTGAGGCCTGGATTGATGTGTTCTCCATGGCAATTGTAGCAGGATTGATGTGTTCTCCTGTGAGGACAGGATTGATTAGTTCTCCTGTCGAGGCATCCTACCCATGTAGTCTGGGACTCATGGGAAGTACCTCTCATCTGATCAATGAGCAGGGAAATGAAGTTAGGGACCATAGTAGTACCGATGGACGCATCGTTGTAACTACTGTACTCCCTACGCTAGGATGACCTCCATTGATCTGGGATCAATGATACTAGTCTGGGACCAGTGGTAGGAGTTGTACCATACTATGATGTTGACTTCGGGTCGGTTGAGACTGGTCTGGGATCAGTGGTACATACTCTGAGACTGACTTTGAGTCAGTGGAGGATGATATTGGTCTGGGACCATTGGAGTTGTACTCACTATGACGCTGACTTTGGGTTGGTTGAGACTGGTCTGGGACCAGTGGTACATACTTTGAGACTGACTTTGAGTCAGTATGGTACATCCTCGATCATTTCTTCTTCTTCATAATTCGGAAAAAAGTAGAGTAGAACAGAACAATGCAAGAGCAGAGCAGAATAGAACAAAACAATACAGATCAGTGTAGGGTAGAACAAGACAAAGCAGAATAGGCAAAATAGAGCATAGCAAGGCAAGGGTCAGGTTGTACAAGGCAGTGCATTTGATGGATGAATAGTAACAACCGATAGAAAGATTGCAGATGAAGTTCTCCATGGTTGAGAGGGAGTGTTAAAACTGGAAACCAGGGAAACACTTCATGTGGGTCATCTTATTCATGGCTAATAATATTTTTATTAGATTCCTCTCGTCGAGAGGTGTAGGATTGATATAAATATCATCCCATTCCGATAAGTATTCATGGAGATATGAATTTATTTTGATTATAGAATTATTATCAAGCCGACCTACAACTCATGTAGGTTCAGAAGCCCAACAGTCGCATCTATTCACCCACTAACGTTGTGTATAAATATAAGAGGACTTTTCCTCATTTGGACTCACTCATCTCATCACATCTCTCTCTCTACTGCACATATATGAGTCTCTTCTCTACTGCGCCGAAATGGGTCTCTCTCTCTCACACATGTGCAGCTGGAAGCTGTTGAATTTGAAGCTGCAACTGCAGAAGTAAAGATTGACATGCATGGCCTGGAAGATCTCCTCTTTGGAACTACGTTGTAGGTTCATCTGAACCTCCTTTGAAAGCTGCAACTTTTGGTGGTGGAATGAAGTCAATCCGACGAATGGTTTGCAAGATATCGACTGCCCTAGTTTGAAGCCGGAAACTGCTGGAACTGAAGCTGCAACTGCAGAAGTAAAGATTGACTTGCGTGGCCTAGAAGATCTCCTTATTTGAACTGTGCTATAGGTTCAGCCGAGCCTCCTCTGGAAGCTGAAACTTTTGGTGGTGGAATGAAGTCAATCCGACTGTCGGTTTGTGAGATATGGTCTGCCCTAGTTTGATAATGAAGCCGCTAAGGCTGATGCTACTGATCTAGGGTTTGCTACTGCTGATATGAATCAGATTTATTGTACTATTTCTCTCTGCTGAATTATTGAAGATAAAAGAAGATTTGATCATAGGGTTTCCCCACACATTGTGGGGTTTGTCCTTGGCTAGCCGCCACATCTTGTGTCTCTTGTCTTGGCTTGTTTTCTGTCGATCGTTTAATGTTCTATCTGTACTTTACTTTATGTACATGTGATTGCTAATCGGTGGAATATAATAAGAAAAAGAAGTAAACTATTATAAGCATAGAACATACCATAACTTAACAATAAGTGAGGTGGTGTTTTTTTGGTGACTAAATAGTTAGCTATGTCAGCAAACCATAGAGAGTTTGTTGACATAGAAAAAACATGTTCATCAGGAAAATCATCATCAACAGGAATTACTTCACCATGATTATTCAATTAGAAAGATAGTGAGCTACAAAGTTAGATTTTCCTGGTCTATCAACAATAGTAAAATTAGATTCCTGTAACAACATTGACCACCTAGTCACTCTATCACTAGTCAATGGTTTATTCTTTAGATATTTATTGCAGAATGATCAGTATGCACAAAGAATTCATATCCTGTGATGTAGTGTCTCAATTTATTGATAGCAAAAGTTAAGGCCAAAAAGTCTTTCTCAGTTACTATATAGTTCATCTTATCCTAAAGCTATGCCAATAGCGGTAACTAAGGCATCAGAGGAAATGTGGAATGGTAGGGACTAGTTGGGACCTCTCAAAATTGGTGCCTGCACTAATTTTCCCTTTAATGTCTCAAAAGACTATTCGCAAGCTGTGGACCAGAGAAATTCACTATCCTAAGCTAACAATCGGAAAAGGGGTGTAGTTATCCTAAAAACGTTCTCAATGAATCTCCTATAATAGCCCGCATGTTTTAGGAACATGTTCTAGGAATCTTCTTACTTCCCTTTGTGTTTTGGGTGCAAGAAGATGCAAGATAACTTCTATTTTGGTCGGGTCTACCTAAATACCTTTGTTAGAAACCAAATGTCCAAGGACTACTCTTACTTTGCACATTAATCTACACTTTTTATCATTGAAAGCAAGGTGGGCCTCTTGCCAACGTAAAAGCACTTCTTCTATGTTTTTGAGGGCTTCCTGGAATGAGTTATCAAACACTTAAAAATCATCCGTATAGATCTCAACAAACTGAAGATCAGAAAAAATGGCCAACACACCCCTTTGAATGGTGGTTGGGGCATTAAATAGTCAAAATGGAAGCACTCGGTAAGAAAATGTACCCCACCTAGTTCTATTTGAGTTTTCGTTGCTATCTCACTGTTGTCGCATGCATGAAACTATTTTACATGGATGTTCACCCAACCAGTGAATAGACTTACCCACATACATGTTGATCTATTCTCTCAGTCCTCCATTCATGTTTTTCATGAACTACTTATCACTTCTGCTATCACTTAGTGTCACAACACATTTCATCGACTTACTTGCTTTCAGTTTCCCATTGGCGAGCTGGACCAACCTTGGCCTGGTCTCTGCCTTCACCAAGGCTGCATTGTGTAATTCGGAGAAGGAAGGCTCACCTTCCTCTCCAAGTTTGTGCATTATGGGCCAAAAATGGCCTCCTGGACAGAATTACGCATTTCTGTAGGTCAGTGGCTGCTTGGTTGAAAATTTTGTACAAATCTGCCCCTGAGCAAACAATCCTTCCCAGTTGGGATTGCTCATTATGCAAACCCAGTAGCCAACTACCCGAGTGGACTATGCATTGTAGAGTTCGCACATTTATTCAGTCTCCCAGTAGCCCAGACTGTGCCTTGTGCAGTCTTGGTATTCGGTCTCCTGACCTCCCAGCGGAAATTGTGCAACCTTCATGATCATTCACTCAGGTATGCTGTAAGTCAGTTCTCATGTTCATTTTGGTTTTTGACTGATAGATTTCTTCCTATGAGTGTTTCCATGTCTCTAGGTATCACAGGTGTTCATTTGCCTCTTAATAGTACAGGTACAATGGTTTCCAAGAGAGAAGAGATGAAGACACCACCGATGCAGTCAATCAAGTGTCCATGGGCTTACCTACTCACAAAGACATCAAGTTCTTCATGGAAAAGGACATAAAGCATCAATATCACAGTGAGCAACATCATGAACAAAGCTAAAGGCATCATAAAAAATAAAGCGAATGCAAGAGGAAGGTTGTTGACAACATAGAGGCAGAACAAAGTTGCAAGATCAAGTAGATCCACTGATAATGAAAGAAACTTTGGAGACTCAGGCTATGAAGTGACAGTGTGACATGAAGATCACGTGAAGGCAGAATATGGAACAAAGAAGGAGTTGCATGTGCAGAAGTAGCGAATCAGGAAGAACATGAAGCTACACAGATAGACGAATGAGTTGTAGTAGGAACATGAACAGAAGTGGGTGCAACATGCACTGACATATGAAACTGCACCAGTACAAGTTAAGGATCCATCCTAGTAGTTGACTCAGAGCAAACATGGTGATTAGTGTTGCTAATTGCATGCAAAGGATCTAGTAGCATGCATGTTGTTGAGTGCATGCATGCAATCGAATCCATTCAACACACTCACCAAGGCGAAGACAAGAAGCAAGTCTAATTGGGGCTGAACATGCACTTCGGCAAGTTGATGTGCATGACCACCAATGCACACCTAAAGATTAGCACAGACACTATGCATCAGTGTCTTTCCAGCTCAACCATACCCAAGAAGACCATGCTCATGTTTGTAGACGAGTTAGATGAAGGGGCCGAACCAATGCATCGGTTGCAATAGAGGCAAGAGTTCACTTTAGCAATATGTCACCATGAGGTGCATGCACACCATCGTGGACAACCAAGCTTGGCATCAACTCACCAGCTTCAGCATCACAAGCATGTCAAAGAGTTGGTCTCACCACAACAGACAAAGTGTCAGTGATGTCTTGCGAGACTTTCTCAAGCCATGACGTCTCACATGAGTACATGTGCATTGTAATGTTGAGTCATGTCAAGTGTAAGTCACATGTCAACAGTTGGATGTAATAGTCATAAAGTAGGTAAAGAGTCATGAGGGTAGTTGAACTGTCACAAAGGGGAATGTCAAGGGTCACCCGACCCTTTGCTATAAATAGTCCCTCATAACTCATTATATAAGCTTTTGTTCAACCAAGCTTCTACTAAGGATATCTTGAAGAAGGCTTGGATAGTATTGTAACCTGCCTTGGCTTCTCCACTACAGGAAGCTAGTACATCTCTTTGGAGGAGTAGGCAGATGTAACTATAATGTTCTACTGATAGGGCTAACAGGTTTACATGGTGTATTGTATGATTGTGACTTACACTTCTTTATATAATAAAAGCCAACACATTTTCATGCATATGTTGTTATTAGAGTTGGACTACTCCAGTTGCCTTAATGATATATGTTGTTTAACTTATGTACTTGTCTATGAACTGATTCACATGCAACTATATGAATCTTATTGTTAATGTTTTGCGTATTTTATTAATTCTGTCACCGTCCATGTTGACTGCTCTATCGGAAACCAGACAAACCTTTCTCTGAACCTTGTTATAACAACCGTCACACTTGTCTTAGACTTATGTGTTAGTGTTGTTCGTGTTATCTTACCCTATATGTTGCAAATGTCACATCCATGTCGACTTCTCTGTCGGAAGTTGTGCATGTCCTTTGTGTTGTGTGTTCCTAGCAGAGTTGGGACTGATACCTCTCAACCTTGAACCCACATTCACCTTCCTCTCCCTTTGAAGTGTTGGAAGCTCTCAAACTCATTCCTTGACTACTGCATTAGTCGCACCCTTGCTACTGACAGAGTTATCTTACTTGCCTCTATGTGGCATCATGGTCAAGGAATTACCTTACAACCCACTGCTACGACTTCTACACCAAACAGTCTAAGGTATAATTGGGACTTCTTACCGGGGAGATCCCCTTGACATGTTGGTGGGTCCAGCACCATCGACATTTATGGTGCTCGAAGGAGGGCCTGATGACAATTAGTTTCCTCTCATCCAATTTTGAACCTTTGCATATCTTTCATGGAGTCTTGCATTCTTCTTCCCCTAACGTGTTTTTCGAATCGTGAAGATGTCTCCATCTCAGGGAAGCTTTTCAATCTCTTGTCCACTCACACGTACGATGGTGAAGGTGAAGTGTCCTAGCCTAAGCACTTACATAACTTCCTTTCCATGATTTATGAGGAAGATGAGTTTACTGACAAATAGGCTGGTTTGCTACTTACATTCACACTTTACGAATCTTATTGACATCATGCAATCCTATGAGAACTTTTGTGATCTTATTGAAGACACATTCCATTATTTTGATCTAGACCATCTTGATCGAAACTGTTATAACAATGGAGGGCTCCGTATGAATCCATTATTGATTTTTGGCAGCACTTTCATGACTTACAGTTTCAAGCTCCAAAGAGCCAGTTGAAGTTCGCTTACCTTTGGGACTGGTTTGAGTATTGTCTTAGGATATCTTCCCATCCCAAGCAAAATCTTGATGTGAAGCCTCGTTCAACCTTCTTCTTTGATGGAACTGCACAATCCCATGTGGGAGTACGCACTGTCTCAATGGATTGTCTACCTCCCTCTCATTCAAAAGTTCCACCATCGCCTAGTGAAGTTGAGGATCACGTTCGGACATATGTTCATCCTTCACACCCTTCCAACATCACTCCACGTAATTTTAACGCAGAGTTGGTTGTTAGTCCTTCTAGTTCCCATATGCCTTATTTTCTTCGACCTCCATCTTTGCACCCCGGTGTTCCTCCAGATGATGTTGTCTTGTGTTCATCCATTCTGGACTCTTCACTTGTTGTGAATAAAGAACAACCCATTGACGGAGCTGGTGTTGCACAACCACACATGCGTTGTCATTCATGAAGAGTACTCGTGGGATCTTGAACATAAACACTCAGAAAAGGATGACTCCCTTCCATCTGGCCCCCTCCATTCCTTCCTAGTTTCTTTGGTGAACCTACCATCCATGATTTTGTATGTGTGTCTTCATCTATGGATGTACCCATTGTTGATCACTTCCAAGAATCACTGGATGCTAATCCATTATTCGGAAATGTAGAGGATAAGTTATTCATTGAAGATCCACTTGATCCTTCATCTGTATTTTCCGGAAACACAGAGGATGAGTTCATTCACTTTTCATCTACCCCTCTGTTTGATTCATCTGATCATGAGAATGCTAAAGAATTCATTGATTTTTATGATCATGGTGATTGCGATCCATTTTCTTCCATTTTTTATGATGATCATGAATCTATCGCAGTTGATCTTTTGAAGCCACTGATTTATGATTATCTACATGATGATGAAGTTGAGACACCCAAGACTGTCGAGGCACTTCAGCCTGAGCTAATGGTTATGTTAGGTCGTCGCTCTCTTGGGGTTAGTCTCACTTCCGATCATGAAACTGTTCAATCAGCCAAGGCTCCTCAGCACTCATCTGTATGCATTGAAGATCCATCTCACACATAGATCACACTTCCTGCACTCAAACTACACGATCCCATTTCTCATGCATTGGAGGATTCTTACATTGCAAGGACTCATGCACGATGCAAGCTATATTTGTTTCTTTCGTTTGCTTGCATGTTTTAGTCAAAAGTGTGTTTTTGCTTCAAACTGACAGATAGTGTCACACAACACCATGATAAGTCCACAGACTGTCTGTCATGCTCATGCACTCACTTATGTCCCGTGGGCACTTTAAAACATGAAGTGTTGCTGTCTTCACTGTCATATCTTTCTTGTATGCTAGTCCGTACAACTGGGTTACTCGAAGACCAAGCTTTCACCCACATGGGTCTACCAATGCGTCGGTGGCTGCATTGGAAGTATCAATTCACGTGAGGAGTAGGAGTACTGTCTGCTTTCAGTTGTTTGCTTGCATGCCTGTTTGATTATTTGCTTTATTTTCTTTCTTTCTCTGCTTTCACCTTTGCTTTTACTTTTTATTTCCTTTGTTTATTTCTAGTTCGTTCGCTTGTTTTGTTCGTAGGTTAGTTTGCATAAGACCATGTGTGACTCATGATACGAGCTAGGTAAAGTACAAGAGGATTTGTACAACTATCACTACCTGGTTATCTATCATGTTGCCTCTATATAATGAACTTGCTACTCTCAATCCATGATACCTTGAAGGAAAATATGTACTCTTTGAAGTGAACCTTGGTGTAAACACAATTCTTGCACACTAACTAGTGTCACCTTCTCTAGTCGATTGTTTTTGGGTTAACCCTTTATTAGCTCATTCAAGTAGAGTAAGGTGAGGTGGGAAATATTAACAATAACATCAGAGGTACATTAAATTACTTCTCTATTAGAACAACCTTTTCTGCTCTCAATAAGTTGGGATCCCTCTTTCGCCTTTGAAATGAATAAGTTCGATGCATAGTGAAAATGAAAAGTAAAAAATTTCAAAATTCAAAATGAATAAGTCAAAACAAGAGAAAGGATTCCTATGCAAGGAGGTGATGTAAGTAACTCCGCTGGGGTATTGACTAGGCTCGCTGGCAGCGGAGCCATGCTTGTGCTCCTATGTGACTCCATCGGGGTACTATCCAGGCCTGCTCATAGTGGAGAAACACCAGAGATGAAACTAAGACTCTAACGAATATACTGCTTACACACATATATACCCACCAACCCCAATCGAAAAAACTGTGTTTCCTTGGCTCGGAGTGTGTGTCAATCGACCAAGAGTCTAACAGATGCTACATCTTACATCAAGCTAGTGTGAAGCAAAGATGAGCTGAGAACTGAACAATACTTCTAGAGGTGTTAGATTGGTTTTTCACAAACAAGGTCTATGTATAGAGCTAGAGTTCTATCAGTGTGTCGCTAAGTGTTGTAGCGGCTACAACCACCCTCAAAAATGTTTCCTCATCTTGCTTTGGAGCCTCCCTACCAAACTTCACAACAGCTTGCCTTACTTCGTCAAGTCCTCAAGATTCAGTGTCTTTCTTTCTCAAAGGTAGCCTGTTGATCACAATTTGATTGTTTCCCTTCACAAGCTGCTCATGCGGACTTGGTCCAGATGTAGGCTGAGCAACTTCCCAGTGAAATTTGCGCAATTCCCTCTAACAGCCTGCTGGGCTCCAAGATTGCGCAATCTTGCGAGCTAACCCTCCTAACAGGATTTGCGCAATTTTTCCCATCGACAAGCAGTTTAGCCCAAGGTTTGTGCAAATCTTGGCAGCAATTAGCTGTTGGGACTAGAAATTGTGAAAACCAATTGGGCAGTCAACCCATCTTAAAGTCATAAATGTGAATTTTTCTCGAATAGTGGAGCAGTCGCTTGCATGTGCAGTTGAGTTGACAGGTTCCCTCTGGGATGGAGCAAAATAGACTTGAATGCATAGGTTTCTTCTCCCAAGGTAGCATGCAAAGGCATCCGTTGTTTTAGGGATCTATGTTTAGCAGTTGGAGGTTAATGAAAGGAGTAATTATGAAACCTCCCTCCAAGTGTTTCTTCCCCTAGAGTTGTGGCATGTGCGTCATAACCTTGATGCTATCAAAACTCATCAACCAAACAATACAGAGCTCGTCCCTCACATCAAACTTGTAGCTATGACATCCCACATCACATCTAGGAGTATTCAGCACATTTAGTTGAGCTGTTTTGGGGTAAGCTTGCTTCCCATGCCTTATGCTGCATTTCTATCACTTTTTCTGTATTCGCTTGTGTGAGTGTTGTTTGCTTGATTTCTTTGAATGTCTACTGTCATTTACATGTATGCTATCTTGTCCTAGGTCTGTTTTAGTTTTCATTACTACCTCACTATTGTCACCTGCATGAAACTGTTTTGCACAGACGTTCACCCAACCGGTGAATGACCTCACCCACATGCATTTTGATCTATTTGCTCAATCCTCCATTCATGTTTTTCATGCACTACTTATCAATTCTGCTATCACTTAGTGTCGCCATGCATTTCATCGACCTGCTTTGAGTTTCCCGTCAGCGAGCTAGGCCAACCTTGGCCTGGTCTCTGCCTTCACCAAGGCTTCACTTCACAATATGGATAAGAAAGTCTCACCTTCCTCTCTAGATTTGTGCATTCTGGCCCAACACTGGCCTCCTAGACTTAATTGTGCATTTTTGGAGGTTAGTGGCTGCTTGGCTAAAAAATGTGTGCAAATCTGCCCCTGAGCCAACACTCCTTCCCAGCTGGGATTGCTCATTGCATAATCCCAACAACCAACTACCTTATTGGACTGTGCATTGCATAGTTCCAGTAGTTAGTAGTATCCCAGTAGCCTGGACTATGCCTTGTGTAGTCTTAGCAGTTAGTCTCCTGACCTCCCAGTCGAAATTGCACAACCTTCATGATCATTCACTCGGGTATGCTAAAAGTCAGTTCTCATGTTCATTTTGGTTTTTGACTGACATATTGCTTGCTATGAGTGTTTCCATGTCTCCAGGTATCACAATTGTTCATCTATCTCTTAGCAGTATAGGTACAATGGTTTACAAGAGAGCAGAGACGAAGACACCTTTCAGAGCATGCTTGGGGATGCAGTCGATCAAGTGTCCATGGGCTTACCTACTCACAAATACATCAAGTTTTTCGTGGAAAAGGACATCAAGAAGCAGCATAACAATGAGCAACATCATGAATAGGAGTTGAAGACAGCATACCAAATGACGCGAACACAACGCATGCAAGAGGAAGGTTGTTGACAACATAGAGGTAGAGCAAATTTGCTAGAACAAGAATATCCATTAATAATGAAATCAAATTTGGAGACTCAGGCTATGAAGTGACGACGCGACATGAAGATCGTACAAGGGCAGAAGATGGAACAAAGAAGGAGTTGCATGTGTCGAAGCAACAACTTAGGAAGAACATGAAGCTACACAGACAGACCAATGAGTTGCAGTAGGAACATGAACAATATTGGGTGCAACATGCACTCACAGATGAAATTGTGCCAATACAAGTTAAGGGTCCATCCCAGTAACTAACATAGAGAAAACATGTGAGTAGTTTTTGATCTCATGTAAAGGATCCAACAACATGCATGTCATTGAGCACACACATGCAATCCAACCCATTCAACACACTCACCAAGGCAAAGACAAGAAGCAAGTCCAACTAGGGCTGAAAATGCACTTCGGCAAGTTAATGCGCATGACCACCAACACACACTTGATGATCAGCATGGACACAATGCATCAGTGTGTCACCGGTTCAACCGTACACAAGAATACCATGTGCATGTTAGTAGACGAGTTGGATGAAGGGGCCAAACCAATGCACTGGTTCCAACGGAGGCAAGAGTTCGCTTCAACAAGATGTCACCATGAGGTGCATGCACACTATCCCGGATGACCAAGATTGGCATCGGCTCACCAGATTCATGGTCACAAGCATGACAAACAATTGGTCTCACCACAACAGACCGAGTGTCAGTGATGTCTTGCAAGGCTTGTTCAAGCCATGACGTCCCACATGAGTACATGTGCATTGTAATGTGGAGTCATCTCAAGTGTAAGTCATGTGTCAACAGTTGGATGTAACAGTCATAGAGTAGGTAAAGAGTCATGAGGGTAGTTGAACTGTCACAAAGGGGAATGTCAAGGGTCACCCCACCCATTTATATAAATAGTCCCTCATAACTCATTGTACAAGCTTTTGGTAATCCAAGCTTCTACTAAGACTATGTTGAAGAAGGCTTGGACAGTATCGTAGTGCACCTTGGCTTCTCCACTGCATGGAGCTAGTACATCTCATTGGAGGAGTAGGCGGATGTGGGTGTACTGTTCTACTGATAGGGCTAGCAGGTTTACATTGTGCATTGTATGATTGTGACTTACACTTCTTTATATAATAAAAGGCATCACATTTTCATGCATATGTTGTTATTGTAGTTAGACTACTCTAGTTGCCTTAATGATATATGTTGTTTAACTTACGTACTTGTGTATGAAATGATTCACATGCAATTATATGAATCTTGGTGTTAATGTATTGCATATGATGTTAATGTTGTCACTGTCCGTGTCAACTGCTTTGCTGGACACCAGACAGACCTTTCTCTGAACCTTGTTATATCAATCGTCAAAATCATCTCAGACTGATCTATGAGTGTTGTTCGTGTTATCTTACCCTGTATGTTGTGACTTCCACATCTGTGTCGACTACTCTACCAGAAGTTGTGCATGTCCTTTGTGTTGTGTGTCCCTAGCAGAGTTGGGACTGATCCCTTTCAACCTGAAACCCACATTCACCTTCCTCTCCCTTTGAAGTGTTGGAACCTCTCATACTCATTCCTTCACTCACTACATTAGTGACACCCTTGATATTGATAGAGTTATATTACTTGCCTTTGTGTGGCATCGTGGTCAAGGAACTACCTTACGACCCACTCCCGGGACTCCTACACCAAATAGTCTGAGGTCTAATTGGGACTTCTTACCAGGGAGATCCCCATGACATGTTGGCGGGTCCAGCATCGTCAACACACCTGATCAATAAAAGGAAGGGGAGAGTAATCCTTGAGAGTGGCTTTATTAAGTTCTCAATAATCAATGTAGATGTGCCATCACCCATCCTTTTTCAGGACTATTACCAATGGGGAGACCCACTGGCTATCAGATATAAGATGTATAAAGTTAGCATCTAAGAGTTTTTGTAATTCTTCTTTCACAACGTCTCTCAGTGCAAGTTTCATGTGCCTTTGGAGTTAACGAACGGGTCGGGATCCCTCTTGAATATAAATATGGTGAGTACAGGTTTCACGACGTATGCCTTTGCTGTCCTCATAGCTCCATGTAAAGGCATCAAGGTGAGCATGCAACAAGTCAACAAGATTCTCTCGTTGAGATGAGTCTATGTTTGAACTAATATGTAAATATTTTCCAGGACTAATTTCAACAAGAGTAGCCTCGGGCTCAAGAGTGCAGGAAGATGCTACTAAGACTAGTGACGAGGAGGGTTGAGAATCAAAATTTTCTTGAAAATCTTGACTAAATATTTGACGAAACATGTCAAAATTAGGCATTATGTCCAAATTATTCAACAAATATTGTAATTCACCCTCCTGGGTAGACTCTGTATAATGGTGGATCAAAGAAACAGGTTGATTCTCCTCATCATTACTATCGTAATCTGACCAGAAGGTGTCCTTGAGCTCTTGAATAGATCTAGGAGGCAGGTATAAGGTGAATTTCTTCCTAGAGTCTCCATGTGAAATATACATATCACCAGAGTGGAATCCAATGTAAGCATCAGTGTTTCCAAGCCATGATCACCCCAGAATCAAGGGATGTCCACCCACAATATTTTTTGGCTAAAGGACAATAAAGTTTGTGCGGTATTCCCAAGAGTCTATGGAGGCAACCACATCATGCAATACACCTTCTTGCTTGATTTTTGATCTATCTGCAAGTTCAAGCACATTAGCGGTAGGATGAATATGGACCAACCCAAGTTGATCCATGGTTTACCTAGTCATGACATTGATGATTGCACCCAGGTCTATTAACACATTGGGGACAAGGATACCACCTATCTAAATAGAGAAAACCGGGTTTCCAGTATTGATATACTTTTCCGTTTGTGCACATCTTGTCATTAACTTAATTTCTCGGCCAACAAATTGAATGGTCTAAGGTTCTGCTCTCTACCTCCCTGGATTTTTGAGAAATAGTTCCCTAATGATCTTTGTGCATGGGAATATATCTAATAGCCTGAACCAAAGGTACCCTTATGCAAAGTTTCCTCAGCTCTGAAGCTAGACTGGACTCGGGGTCATTCCTTTCCATAACTAGCCTCTTTGGGTAGGTAGGTCGGTTTGAAGAAGATGGTAAATCTGATGGTGTGGGAATGGGCTGAATGGTGTCATTATTATTTGAATGATCAGGAGTTTCCTCCTTGTTTTTCTCCTCAATGATCACCATGGGTTTTTTTGTTTCTGCTAGTTTAATTACCCTTCCCGATCTCAATTAAAGCTCATGTATCCCAACTGGCAAGGTTTGATGAATACGAGAAGGGGGAATTTAACATAACGGAACAATTGCACTGCCTTATTATTAGGATTCGATACTAGTTGAGCAGGTAGCTGGGGTGGTCGAAAAGGTTATGGTAAAGGTAATGATGGCATTAATTGACTTTGTTAAGGTAGGGGAGGAAATGATGGCTATGACATATGGTGAGGTGCATATGTAGGAGGATATGAGGACATTTGTGCAAGATAAGAGTCGTGTGAATGGTTTGATGCTCTCCATCCTTGTTGTGAAAATTGAGGGGGCTGCCCATATTGATAATGGTTCCCATGATGCTAAGGTTGAGAGTATTGAGTGTTGTAATAGGAATATGGATGTGCATTATGACCCAAAAAATGTGGTGGAGGTTTAGGAACAATACCTGCACCTACCTGACGCCAATTTCTCCGTGCTCCCATAACATGTAATGGTTCAGGTTCAGAATGCTCCCCCGTAAATACAACTTCCAATGCAGTTATGGAGGGGAATTTCGTTGTAGCATGGTTCTCTGCACAAATCACACATTTTAAATCAGCAGGAAATTCTCTTAAAAGATGTGTTCTCGTACATTTAGGAACAAAAATAGATGAAGACTCTTGTTCATTTACCAATTTTTGATGAATTTTAAAGGAGTCTATTTTCTTGCTAACATTATTCATTATCTCCATTTTCATATTGTTCATTTTTTTCTCCAAACCAATAATCATAACATATATAGGTCTAATTTTACTATTTTTATTTCAATTTCCTATATTGGATCTAGATTGATTCCTTGAAAATTTCCTACACAAGTCACAAATTTGGTCAAAATATTTCTGAGCAATATTGCCTTGTCCTAACAAATTCAAATTATTCCTATAATCTTCAGTAAGTCCACGTAAGAACAAGTTCCTGATAGTAGTTATGACAAATGGTGTTTCAACCTCTGTAGGATCTTTGTCTCATCATCACCTTGCACAATGGTAAATATCTCGTTATTCATTTATCTAGTTTTACAATATTCTTGGTATTTAGTTAAAACACCCTCTTCATTTGGTCCCAAGAAGTTAGAGTTCTCCCTCCGAGTCCCAAGAAACACCACAAGGCTGAGTCCTTGAGAGTGGCAAGGAATAACTTTAATTTCCGGGAATGTGAAGAGTAATCATAGCTTCTACATAAGATGTCAAACTCAAAAATAAAAGAATTAGGATATTTGTGTGCCTTACCATAGAAATGAGGGAGAGACGATGTTGGGATGTTCTTCATTTGAGTAATTGTTTCAAGATCCAGTATTTGAAATCCAAAGGTGGATTGTTCATAAATTACCTGATTCTCACCAATCCTCTTAGCATGATACTCCTGCTCTGCCATTTTTGTTCCCTTGATCAAACCACTCTAGTTAAAGTGAGAAGGTTGACTATGGTTCAAATTGGCCTCTGGAGCACCATTAGTTTCCTTCTTTCCCATCTTGGGTTGTGTCACACCTGACCTTTTGTTTCCAGAATCCAAGTTGACAGTTCCTTTGTGATGAGTTTGTGTCTATTTCGATTTTCTAGCTGCAAAAGAAGGTCCAATATGAGAAAACGTTTTATATTTATTAGTGTTCCCTAGACCCTTATTGGGCTTTGGTCCTCTATGATCAGGTGCTCATGTCCTAAGTGTCGTAAAATGCTAAAAATTTAAAATGCTCAGAACTGGTTTAAAGTTGAACGACTAGAAAGTGCTCATCTTCCTGATTCCGGCGCCACAAACGGTTCAAAAAACGGTCGCCGTATGAGAAAGTTATGGCAAAAAGAAGAATGTCTCAGTAACATTGGAATTTTGAATTTAAAAAAAAAAATTTTAAAAAGAATATTCCATAGAATATTCCACAGAATATTCCTTAGAATATTCCAGGGAATATTCCCTTTGAACAGCCAATAGAAATCTGCCACGTGGCAGGCCCGGAGGCCGCCACGTGGCCCAGGATGACGTCAGCAAGCATTATATGGGCGCATGTTTGAAAAAATTATATGGCAAGGTCTGTGGTTTGAACCCGCGACCTCACTAGAGCAAAGACAACGTTTTACCGTTGCGCCAATGGTGTGAGTCGTGAATTAAGGGCGGAGACAAGTTTATTTAAAGTTTAAATTTGTGTTGAGGCGGGGCCCGAAGGGGGCCAGCCCCCATACCATGTGACCACAGCCCAAAAACCGTGGGCCAAACCTTTAACCGCCGGGCACAAAATCCGAGGCGCCTAACCGCCGCCCCACAAATCCGTTCACATGTATTTATTAACTACAGTTAGCATGGCAGAATATTTTGGCGGAGCGCACCAAATTTGGTGGCCGCTCCATATTTGGCGGGCCTATATGGCCGTAACTACAGTTAGCTGGAGTTTTTTTAGGCCAAACTAGAGGAAATCTTTAATGGGCCATAACTTTGGCTAGGAAAGGTGGTTTTGGACGATTTTTTTTTTTTTTTTTGGGTATTTTCAACATTCTGAAGCGATTGGTGTAGGTCTTACAGCCATCTGAGGTCATTTGCATAGGTTTTGGAGCCGTGAAAGTTCTAGGAGCCACTAGGGCCCAATATTGTGAAGACTATATAGGGTTGCAGGTATCCATTGAAGGTGAACCAGTAGTCAATCCTGAAGGATTCAAGTGTTCTGAATCCGTTTTTACCATCTATTCCACCTGCAGATGCTTATATTCACTGTATATTCAATTTGAGCATTTAATTAAAACAAGGAAAGGCCCATTTGGGAGCTTTGGACCCAGCAGACCTAGCCGAGGAGGGGTGAACTGCTTTATCAACTTATTTTGCATCTGTGGTTGATTTATTTTGCAGAAAAAATTCGTTTTAGTGTGTTAAACGGTAAAAGGAAATAAATTTGCTATGCTTAAATGGGTCATGAACAGCTGAAAATTTCATTTGTTTTCTTTCTACAAGACATGGACATCTTTTAAATATGTATATATCTGAATTGAATACCTTGCAAACCATTTACAAGTAGTTGCAAATTCAGATCAAGTTGGTATCAAAGCTATGTTGTTGATTCTTTGTATCAAAAGCAGTCAAATAAACTATAGACATAGCCCGAAATGAGCGAGGAAGCCTTTGAAATGCTCTTGTTATACAATTGCAAAGTAGATAAATGCTCTTTCAGTCAATCTCTGGTGTAGTTGTCTTTTGATTGTTTTTGTGCAAATATCTTCTAACTGTCTTGCAAGTATTTATGCTTACCAGGTCGAAACTTAAAAGAGGGGAAGGACAGTTGACTAGAGAACGAGAGAATCCTCAGTCAAGGAATGCTAGAGAGCCATCACCTCCACCTTCAATTTCACCCTCAAGAGTCTCAGCAGAAGCTTCAAGAATGTCTGCACATGAAGGAGAAATTCCTGCAGACATGGATCCAAAAGAAGAAGAAAGAGTCTTCAGAAAGGCTTTCTTGGACCTCACTGAAATGGTGAGGATATTGTACCAAAAAGAAATGAGAAATTGGCTGGAGAAGGGTCCAAACATCCTCATGAAGGAGAGCGCTCTTCAGGAGGTAAGAAGGATGATGATCATTCCAAGAAAGGACATGGAGGTAATGGTGATCCACCACCCCCATCATCACCTTCTTCCTCTTCATCCTCGTCTTCTTCTTCTGTGCATAAGCATAGATCCTCTGGAAAAAGTCCTTTTTTGAAGCTTGATGTAAAATTCGAATTACCTATGTTTAATGGTGAAGTGAATGCAGAAAAGCTTGACAACTGGATTAGGCAGTTGGAAGTTTACTTGAGGATCCAGAATATGCATGATGATGCCACAAAGATTCAGTTGGCTTCTTTGAGAATTGATGGAGCAGCATTGGTCTAGTGGGAGGCCAAGACTAAAGAGGAGATCAAGAGATTTTGGTAAGGTTACCTTAACATGGTCTGAATTTTTGTTAGCCATTAAAAAATAGTTTTATCCTCTTTTGAATTAGTGATCGGAGAATCCATAGTTTTAACATCTTTATACCTGTTAAAGATGTTAAAACTGTGGATTCTCCGATCACTAATTCAAAATTTTTATCCTCTTGCTCACATGCAGAAAGCCATTATGAACTGGCAAAATTTCAGACAACTTAAGGGTTAGAGTGTCGAGGACTACACCCAAGAATTTAGGAGAAGAGCTCTCTTGTTAGGGGTAGATTTACAGACCCAAGAAACCTTGCTGAAATACATTGGTGGCTTGCATAGCTACCTTAGACACACCATCTTGATGTTTAACCCTACTAGCCTAGACGAGGTTTGTGTCCAAGCTACCCATTTAGAGGCAAGGGGAAAAAACACATTTGAAGAGGGTAGAAACAAGACCCCCAAGGGGAAAAACAAAGAGAAAAGCTCCAAGGGAAAGGGCAAAAAGAATGCATCTGTCAAACAAGAGAGTGAGAAAGTGATCTGTAAACACTGTTCTAAACTAGGCCATGAGGAGAAAAACTGTTGGAAATTACATCTTGAAAAAAGACCTCAATCTAGCAAATCCAAAGGGAAACATAAAACTGCTGCTACTACATCTACACCACAAGATTTAGGGGATGATTCAGGTGATGAAACCAAAATTGCAGCCATGGGTTGAAAAACTTGAAGGGAAAATAAATTGAAACTCAAGCCAACACTAGTACCTCAAACTGTCATGTACAAGCTCTTAATGAGGAAGAAAGAATTGAACTGTTTCATGTGAGGGTGATTTCAAAACATACTAAAATTGACACACTTTTTGATAGTGGGTCACAATCAAACCTTATATCAGAGGACTTGGTCAAGCAACTTAAACTTGAGACCGTTCCACATCTGAAGCCATATCCACTTGGATGGATTTGCAAGGATGCAAATTTACAAGTTTCAAGGAAGTGCACATTGGGCTTTGCAATTACTGCACATTTTATTGACACAGTTGAATTTGATGTGGTAACTTTTCATATAGCAGGAATTGTTTTGGGAAGTCCTTACTTGTTTAACAAGAAAGCTATCTTTCATCGCCATGAAAACAAATATCATCTTTTCAAAGATGGAAAGGAGTTCATTGTTAGAGCTCATCGCAAGAAGACAAATATAGCGATGGTGAATGCAGGACAGGTAAAAAGGCTGGTCAATTCAAGTAAGAATTTTGTTCTTCTTATGATTAAGCCCAAGGTTGATGTGAATCATGAGTCATTTGACAATTGTGATCCAAAACTTAAGTCAGAACTGTATGGTGTAGTTGATGCATATCATGAGATGTTTCAGGAGCCAATAGGTTTTCCTCCTAAGAGGGAGATTCAGCATGAAATCCATTTGCATCCAGATTGTCCTCTTCCAAATATTGGCATGTACCGCATGTCTATTATGGAGAATGCTGAAATAAAGAAGCAAATCAAGGACTTGTTGGACAAGGGTTTCATAAGGCCAAGTACTTCGCCATGTGGGTCACCGATTGTATTGATTCCAAAGAAAGATGGCACTTGGCGTATGTGTATTGATTTCAGGGCCTTGAACAAGATAACGGTAAAGAATCGTTACCCACTCCCAAGGATAGATGATTTTCTAGACTAGCTGAAAGATGCTCGATATTTCACTAAGCTAGACTTGTGCAGTGGATATCATCAAGTAGGAATTGAAGAAAGTGACATTTGGAAGACAACCTTTAAAACCAAACAAGGACTCTTTGAGTGGCTTGTGATGCCATTTGGTTTGTGTAATGCACCTGCAACTTTCATGTGGGTAATGGATGATGTCTTGCGTCCTTTTCTTGACGATTTTGTTATTTTCTACTTAGATGACATCTTAATTTTCAGCAAGTCTAGAGAAGATCATGTCATGCATGTTAGGAAAGTAATTGATGTTTTGAATAAAAATCAGTTATTTCTTAAAATGTCAAAGTGTGAATTTGGAAAGACTTCTTTGGCTTATTTGGGACACATAGTAGGAGGAGGTGCTTTGAGAATTGATCCTGCTAAGATCGAGGCTATTGTGAAGTGGCCTACTCCCAAATCCATAACAGAGGTAAGAAGTTTTTTGGGTGCAGCTCAATATTGGAGGAAGTTCATCTCTAACTTCTCTTCTGTAGAAGCTCCTATGCATGCAGTGACAAGTGTGAAGCATGCTTTCCAATGGGGAGGCAAGCAGCAAAAAGCTTTCGAATCTTTGAAAGGGAAGATTAGTTCAGCTTCGGTCCTTGCATTACCGGATTTGAGACAGCCATTTGAGATACAAAACGATGCTAGTGATTATGCCATGGGTGCAGTTCTTCTACAGCATGGTAAGCCTATTGCTTTTCATTCTGAAACTTTTAATGGTGTTGCTGTAAATTATCCTACATATGATAAGGAGTTGTATGCATTGGTGCAAAGCGTCAAAAAGTGGAAACACTATTTGATGGGCAAAGAAACTATTATACATACCAACCATCAGCCCTTACAATACTTGCAATCACAAAGCATGTTACAACAGTCACGACACTTCAGATGGATGGGCTTCTTGCAACAGTTCCATTTGGTAATAAGGTACAAGAAAGGTACTTTGAATAAGGTTGCTGATATGCTTTCAAGGCCTATTATCGGTGCTGTTACTTTACTTAAGAATGATTCCATTGTACATGATAGTTACATATAACAATATGCATCTGATGATGACTTTAAAGATGTGTATGCTAACTTGAGTAAAGGGAATCATGTAGAGGAAAATGACTATCACATGCATAACAATTTGCTGTTTCATTTGGGAAAGTTGTGTATACCACAGGGGGAGAGAATAAATGTCATAAGAGAACCTCATTCTTCTCTTATTGCTGGCCATTTTGGGGTAAGCAAAATAGTTGCACATCTATAGAGGTATTGCTATTGGCCTCGCATGGTAGATTCTGTTTCAAGGTTCATAAGAGGATGTTCATTATGTGCTACAAGCAAGCCTAGTAATAGGAAGCTTGGCTTGTATACTCCTTTGTTGATACCTTCTACACCATGGTAGAGCATTTCTATGGATTTTGTAGGAGGTTTGCCAAAATCTAGAAAGCAACATGATTATTTATATGTAGTAGTTGATTGTTTCAGCAAAATGTGTATACTTATGCCTTGTAAGAAAACTATAACTGCTGAACAAACTGCTGAATTATTTTTTCATCATGTATGGATTCACTTTGGTTTGCCTACTTCCATTATTAGTGACAGGGATTCCAGATTCATGGGGAATTTTTGGTCCAACCTATGGGAGATGATGGACACCAAGTTGAAGAAAAGTACTACTTTCCATTCGCAAACAGATGGACAAACAGAAGTTGTGAACAGAACCATTGTGCACCTCTTGAGAAGATATTGCAGCAAGCATCCCAAGCTATGGGATGAACATTTGTACTACATACAACATGCTTACAATCGTGCCAAACACTTTCCCAAAAACACCTCACCGTTTGAAGCTTGTTTTGGTTACTTGCCAAAATCACCTCTTGATTTCATTCTTGAGAAAGATGTTGCCATTGAGGGACATAGTGATATTGACAAAGCTCATTCATTCATTGAAATAATTCAGCAAATACATCAGCAAATTCAAGAACAGCTTGAGAAGAGTCAAGGCAAGTACAAGGAAAGACACGACAAGCATAGAGTCGATCACAAGTTTCAAGAAGGGGATGAGGTATGGTTGTACATTAGTAAGGAAATGATGCAAGGAGAAGGTAAAAAGCTGAAGCCTATTCGTTATGGTCCATTCAAAATCCTCAAGAAGGTTGGAAATAATGCTTTTCAATTAGATTTTCCTTCCTACATGCAAATGTATTCTGTTGTCAATGTGGAGAACTTACGTTTGTATGAACCTCTTTTGATTGCTGATCATGAAAGTGTTGTTCAGCTATCATCTATAGAAGATTTCTTTCCAGAATTCTTAGATGAGCTGAAAGAAGATACCATCCTTGACAGAAGGACACGCACTTCAAGGAGGGGAAGTGTAGATTATGTTCGGGTTGGTTTCAAGGGCAGAAAACTGAACAAGGCAAAATGGATGGAGGTGGACAGAGTGAGGGAGCTGTACCCTCACCTCTTTAATAGGTAGTTGAAGGTTTTTGGGGTCCAAAAGCTTCCCAATGGGGAGGCGTGATCAGGTGCTCATGTCCAAAGTGTCGTAAAATTCTCAAAATTTAAAATGCTCAGAATTGGTTCAAAGTTGAACAACTGGAAAGTGCTCGTCTTCCTGATTCTGGTGCCACAAACAGTTCGAAAAACGGTCGCCGTATGAGAAAGTTATGGCAAAAAGAAGAATTTCTCAGTAACATTGGAATTTGCGAGAGATTTTTCGGCGAAATCACATGAGAAACCATTTTTCAACGCGTTTCAAACCAACCAGTGTGGTTCATCGTCAGGACAAGTTGAAGAAACAGATCTAGCTTAGCAAGTTAAATAGACAAAGCAGAGCCTCCAATGACTAAAAAGACCAACAGCTACTTTTGACTAGGTACCGGGAATAAAACGCTTTTTAATAATTTAAGGGAAAAAATTACCCTAGGGGGACCAATCCCTTAAAATAAAATAATAATTTTATGATAATAGTTAGTTAAAAATATTAATAAATAATTAAAATATTATGTAAAAATTAAATCATCATAATAGTTAGTTAAAAATAAATAATTAAAAATAATATTTAAGGGAAAAAATTACCCTAGGCGGACCAATCCCTTAAAATAAATTAAATAAAAATAATTTTATGATAAAAGTTAGTAAAAAATTATTAATAAATAATTTTATGATAATAGTTAGTTAAAAATATTAATAAATAATTGAAATGTTATGTTAAATTAGTAATAAAAATAATTCGTGATAGTAGTTAGTTAAAAATAAATAATTAAAAATTATATTTAAGGGAAAAAAAAAAAGTGGATGGTTCCTTTTCTCATCAGGTGTTTAGAAAGAAGACGCATACTGAGCAATACTTGCATGCTTCTTCGCATCATTTCCCCGCTCAGAAGTTAGGGGTTCTTAGCACGCTTGCCACCCGTGCTGTTAGAATTTCGGATGAGGAGAGCCTGGAAACGGAGAAGGCTCATCTCCTATAAGTCTTTGAGAAGAATGGTTACAGTAGGCACCTCGGTCAAAAAGCCTTCCTCAGGGCCAAGAAGGACCCTTCAATCCGAAGGGTTCCCAAAGATCATATCATGGGTGTGAACCTTCCTTACATCCAAGGGACCACAGACAGGATTGCGAGGATTCTGAGGAAGTATGATGTGCCCGCAACTTTTAGACCTCTCAATACTATCCATGGCTCCCTCAGGTTTGTGAAAGACCCGATTGACCCTAAGGACATGAAGGGCGTCTATGTCATTCACTGTTCCTGTGGGACCCCTTATATTGGTGAGACTGGTCGCTCTATCAATCAGCGGATTAGCGAGCATTCGGCTGACTTAAGACATGGTAGGACCAAGTCCTTGGCCCTGGTTGAGCATGCGAGGAAGACTATGCATCATGTATGTATAGAGGAGGCTCAAGTCATTGCCAAAGTTGCGCAGTTTCACCATCGCAAATTTAGAGAGGCCCTGGAGATTGAGAAAAGGCCGAACAATCTTAATAAGGATGATGGATGGAAGATTAGCAGTTGCTGGGTCCCAGCCTTGTCTTCCTAGCCTCCTCATTCCCCTTTTGTTAGGTCTTAGGGTTTCTATCTTCCCCCTCCTTTAATTTTTCTTTTGGCAGATTTGTCCTATTATTATGGAGTGTTTGAGTCATTAATAAGTTATGAATTAGTTTCGGGCTAATTATTGTATTAACCTTAACCTGTTTATGATACTATTGGGCATATTATAATTAGATTTGATTTTTTCCATAATTTCATTATTTATACATTTATAATTATTTCTATTATAACCTTAGAATTGAGTTTCCCTTTAACTAATGTCTAAAAAAAACCCCTTTTTAAACCTTATAAAAAATATATATATATATATATATTTACCTAATGACTTAGTTAACTTTAATATAATTTTATTTTTATTGGAATAAATAAATATTGAATAAATAATTTATCAACCCTAGATTATGGTATTTACCTTATAAGTAATAATATATTTACCTAATGACTTAGTTAACTTTAATATTTTTATTGGAATAAATAAACATTTGAATTAATATTGATTATTTGACCATTAGGTTTAAAGGATAAATTATGATATAACAATAATATTAGTTATACTATTATTAATAAACATGGACTTTAACAACCCTAAATTAAGGTATTTACCTAATAATGATTTGACAAGAATACTATGTGTTTGGAATTATAAATTATTAAGTATATATAGATTATTTAATAAACATATATTATTTTATTTTTGATTTCGAATGGACCATTATATTTAAATAGTAAATAAAAATGATATAGGACAAAATAGAGAAGATCTGACTTACCAATGGACCATTAAATAATTATTACACAATTACCTAATGTAACTAAATCCTAAGAATAATAGTGATCTATTACCATTTACTTGTATTTAAACAATATTGGAATAATAATAAATATAGATTATTTAATATTATTAATGACCATTATAATTAAAATATTAGATATGGATATTATACTATGAATTCTCTTAATATTTGAGCTAATAATAATATTATATCTATTTATTTTTAAATTAACAATTGAATTCCTTTATTTACCTATTTTAGCTATTTCTAGGAATGTTAATTTAACTAAATTAGTGGTTTGACCAAGATCAAAATTAGTCGTTGGCATTATAGCCGTTGGAGTCTCTGCACACTATATTTAATCAAGCTAAGTCGGATTGGTTCTTCAACTTGTGCTGACGATGAACCACACTGGTTGGTTCGAAACGCGTCGACAAAAGATTCGTTATGTGATTTTGCCGAAGATTATCTAAACAATGTTATGGATCACAGAAGTCTAAATTCCTTAAAAAAAAGTATTAACCTAGGGGGACCAATCCCTTAAAATAAAATAAAATAAATAAAAATAATATAATGATAATATTAAGTTAAAAATTATTAATAAATAATTTATATATATATATATATATATATATATATATATATATATATATATATATATATATATATATATATATAGATATATATATATATATATATATATATTTATTTATTTATTTATTTATTTATTTATTTTTAAATAAATAATTAAAAATAGAACATAACATTTCAATTATTTATTAATATTTTTAACTAACTCTTATCATAAAATTATTTATTAATAATTTTTTACTAACTTTTATCATAAAATTATTTTTATTTAATTTATTTTAAGGGATTGGTCCCCCTATGGTAATTTTTTCCCTTAAATTATTAAAAAGGGTTTTATTCCCGGTACCTAGTCAAAAGTAGATGTTGGTATTTTTAGCCATTGGAGGCTCTGCTCTCTCTATTTAACTTGCTAAGCTGGATCTGTTTCTTCAACTTGTCCTGACGATGAACCACACTGGTTGGTTCGAAACGCGTTGACAAATGATTTCTCATGTGATTTTCACCGAAAAATCTCTCGCAAACTTGTTATGAATCACAAAAGCCTCAGCTCTACAACATTGGAATTTTGAATTTTAAAAAAAAAAATAAAAAAAAAATGAATATTCCATAGAATATTCCTTGGAATATTCCAGGGAATATTCCCTTTAAAAAGCCAATAGAAAGTTGCCATGTGGCAGGCCCGGAGGCCGCCACGTGGCCCAAGATGATGTCAGCAAGCATTATATGGGCACATGTTTGAAAAAATTATATGGCAAGGTCTGTGGTTTGAACCCGTGACCTCACTAGAGCAAAGACAACATTTTACCATTGCGCCAATGGTGTGAGTCGTGAATTAAGGGCAGAGACAAGTTTATTTGAAGTTTAAATTTGTGTTGAGGCGGAGCTCGAAGGGGGCCAGCCCCTAAGAGCCAGCCCCCATACCATGTGACCACAGCCTAAAAACCGTGGGCCAAACCTTTAACCGTCGGGCACAAAATCCGAGGCGCCTAACCGCCGCCCCACAAATCCGTTCAGATGTATTTATTAACTGCAGTTAGCATGGCGGAATATTTGGCGGAGCGCGCCAAATTTGGCAGGCGCTCCATATTTGGCGGGCCTATCTGTCCGTAACTACAGTTAGCTGGAGCTTTTTTAGGCCAAACTAGAGGAAATCTATAATGGGCCATAACTTTGGCTAGGAAAGGCAGTTTTGGTCGAATTGTTTTTTGATTTTGGGTATTTTCGATCTTCTGAAGCCATTGGTACAGATCTTACATCCATCTGAGGTCATTTGCAGAGGTTTTGGAGCCATGAAAGTTCTAGGAGCCACTAGGGCCGAGTATTGTGAAGACTGTATAGGGTTGCAGGTATCCATTGAAGGTGAACCAGTAGTCAATCCTGAAGGATTCAAGTGTTCTGAATCCATTTTTACCATCTGTTCCACCTGTAGATGCTTCTATTCAACTGCATATTCAATTTGAGCATTTAATTAAAATAAGGACAGGCCCATTTGGGAGCTTTGGACCCAGCAGACGTAGCCCAGGAGGGGTGAACTGCTTTATCAACTTCTTTTGCATCTGTGGTTGATTTATTTTGCAGAAAAAATTCATTTTAGTGTGTTAAACAGTAAAAGGAAATAAATCTGCTATGCTTAAATGGGTCATGAACAGCTGAAAATTTCGTTTATTTTCTTTCTGCAAGACATGGACACCTTTTAAATATGTATATATCTGAATTGAATACCTTGCAAACCATTTACAAGTAGTTTCAAATTTAGATCACTCTACCCCTTTTAGGCATTCATCTTAAAATAAAAAAATCCAAAAATGACAAAACTTTTAAATTTATAGAAAAAGAATCTTAAATTGAATGTTGCAAATGAATAAATAAATCGGCACTACGAAATCCTTCAATAATAGAAGCGCACTGCAGAAAAAATAAAATTATACTTACCCCTACTGCAAAGGAAATAAAAGAAGAAATTTCTTAGCAATATTTAGAAACGCCTCCCAAAAAACGACGCCAAAATGTTGGGTTCAGGAATTGTAATTAAGAAATCCCCTTTCAACACTTAATTTGTTAACCTGGGGTTTTGTACACTTCGAGGCATAGCACAGGAAATGCCAAGAAATGATATGAACCTTATCTAATTGTATTCGTACTTCTTAAACAACAAATTTACATAATTGAAAAGAATGATGACCAAGCGGGAATTGATACTCAAAGAATGTCTTGTGATGGAATAAATGAGAAGTACTTTTGTGGAAATTGGAATGGATTCCTAATTTGTGAACAATATTAACCAGTGAAATGACCCTTTATATTTACCTTCATTGAGACAATACGATAAATAGGTTATTCATTGTATCTATCTTCTTTAAAGATATTATTGCCTACACTAAACTATTATTCTTGTACTACAACAACGTTCCTGTACCAGAATGTTGTGCCTACACTGGAATGAGCTTTAGATACCAGAAGTATCTTTTGTACTTGTACTGAACTTATGACCTTCATGCAGGAGTTCTAAGTCTCTGAGCTAGAATACTCTAATCCTATACTTGATCTGAGGTTGCTGCCCTAGATAATCAATATTTCTGCACTTGGTTTCTAAATTACTTTTCGAAAAATAAAAAGAGCATTAAGTGAAATAGAGTGCAAATCAAACAGAATTTTGAAAGTAAATTCTCGCAAGAATAAATATGCTTCAACCACACTTATATTGTAGACAAGAAATGATTTTCAAGAGTTAAAGTAAATATTTCTTTAAAATAGAAAACTCTTCTATATAATTACGGAAATCATCTAGTTTTGTGGATCAGGGTTTTCTTGAGATAGTTGTGTGTGTAATTTAGATCTACCCTTTTTATGTTTTAACTTAGAGGGTTCATTCAATAATTAATCATGAAATTCAATCTTTTCTTTGAAACTTTTCACTTGAAGCACAGATCTGTAAGTTATTACAACATTTATTCTGTATTCATCATAACACAATTAAATCTTAAGTGAAAGCTCAGATATTGATAATGCCCTTAGTTTAGAAACAAACATTAACCTTGTAGGAAGGAATAAAGAACTCTTGCAAAAAGAAAGGAATAAAAGGCTTGCAAAACTGAACCAATGAAATCAACTTGTAGAATAAAAAACACACTACTATAGGCAGCATGCTTGGACAGGCAGCGTTCTTGTACTGATCTTTGTAGAAATGAAATCGATCAATAAAAGGAAAGCTTCTGTAAATTGAAATCAAATACTTCTAAGCCTACATAGCACAATCCGTAATACAATAGATATAAATGAAATCAAATCGGTAACATGTGAGAGAGATCAAAGTAAATAACGAATTTACGTCTGCACTATAAAATAAATTAACACGCCTTTAAAGTAAGGGACAACGAACTGGGTTGGCCGAGCCCTAGCAAACCAACTTGTTTCCCTATTAAGAAATCAAGAAATGAAGTTGGTCAAAGGTTCATCACAACACAAATAGAAAACGAAACTGCATACTGACGCATTCCTTTATATTAGCTTCAAAATAAAAAATACATCTTGGATCTGCAATCCGACCCATAGAGGCAATTCTCCAAAATAACTACATTCTCTTAACAAAATTTTGCCATGGCATCTCTCCTAATTCCTATCAGAATTTTATATTATATGAAAACCTTCAGGCCTACGACAGTAACAAAATCACAACAATAGCTTAAGTAAGACTTTCGGTTGTTTACAAAATGCTAATCTAAGGCATCTAGCTAAGGTCATGGTATTCATCCGTTGATTTCTCTCCCACTTCGAGCCCAACTCGAGGTCAACTAATCCTTTTCCAAGGATATGCATCAGTGGGTGAGCTATCATTGGAGTGCACGAATCCGCCAACTAGTGCAGGAATCCTATCAATAAGCTTTCACAGGAGTGCAAGAATGTGCTAGCTGGTGAAGGAATCCTACCTGTACTCGACCATACTATCACAATGATTAATACATTTTATTATCAAATAATTTAGGAAAGATAAACAATAGTTGCAAGGATAATTAAAGGTATAAAATCCATAAATAAATAATTAAGTCCATGACAAACCTTTAAATATGAAAATACAAAGAGGGTGTAGGAATATTGTGCATGATTTTAGAGAAATGTACAGGAATGAATAGGTTCTTAGGTTAAAACAAAGGTTTAGGTCATGTGTCTAAAGTAGGGTAGAGTTTAAAAAATAGGACAATTTAGCCTAGCAACACTAACAATCTAAATTTAAATATTTTGTTTATTTATATATGCATTACAATATCAATTTTACATTTCAAACAATGCTTAACAATTTGGAGATTGGTCATCCCTTTCCTTCCTTAATATACCTCTTTGACATTTGAAAGAAGTGATTAATTCTTTATTTTTTTAATTTTCATGACAATTCTTTGCATCCATCTCATTGCTTATATTAAACTATTAGAAATAAACAACATTAATAATAGGTAAACTATAAAAATCTTCAAATAATTCTACTTCATATGCATTATGTTCAAATATTTACTTTATTTTGCAAGGTATTATCTTCTTTACTTTAAACTTAAGTGTACTTCCCTTTTTGAATAAATATCTGATCTTAAATGTCCTATCACTAGATCTTGTACTTCGAAGGAGTTGAATATATTATGTTTATAAACTTTATTCATATATTCATAATTGATTTCAATTAAATTTCTCCCTGTTGTGAATGAATTTAATTCTTTTGATATGGAAATATTTCACATAATCATTCCTCATATGCTATCAAAATTCTATATAAATTGTAACTCTTCTTGAATGAAACCTATAAATCATATGTTATGGGAAAAATCCTATAGATCTACAAAAACCATTGTTATATGAAAATTCATTTTCTATTGAAATATCATCTCATCATTCTAGCCTTTATCTTTTTAAACATATCAATAGGTTACTTATAGATAGGTAGTTGTAGTCCCTTCTTGTTAATCTGTGTGGATGAAATTATGAACTCTACTACACATTCTCACCACTTCCTCGCATAATTTCACCTTAAGTGACTCAAACATCTAGTAACCCTATTCAATGTCATTGTGTTAGGTTATCCAAGTTAACATAAAAGATCCTCAAACAATGTCCCCACACAAATTGCGACATAATCAATTTGCATGTAAGGTAAGAAATGTGACATATTGAAATATTGCCAACATTGATAAACATTGCATCAAATTTATAGTTTTTTCTTGGAAACATTTGAGGGTGATGGAAATCTGTTGACCAAGGGGGTCTCCTCTATGTTGTTGGAAATAATACTGAGAGGGGGGGTGAATCAGTATTATCTAGCAATTTAACAAATCTTCCTTATTTGATCTTTTGAATTATTCTTGCATATCAGTACCATAAAATAATGAGCATGAACAAAGAAAATAGACAGTCACACCAAAGAACACAAGATGTAAGGTGGAAACCCAATGTGGGAGAAAACCACCTGCTGCAATATGTCTCTATCTTCTTTCAATTTAGAAACTTCTTTTACAATGATTTTGTACTGGTGCAGTCCTTTACCAGTACGTAGGCTGCAACCTGCAGAGAGCTACAACTCTCTCTCTTTCTCGTTTTCCAGTCTACTCCTGGAAGGGAGCTACAACCCCCTACTTCTTTTCATAAAGCATCAGATGATCAACAAGTACATAACAGATATAGACCACTACAGATATTAGATCAGCAATAACAGAACTAACCCAGAACACCTTATCAACAGAGAAATTCAATCAACAGAACATCTTAAAACAGAGACGCCGTTTTTCCTTCTGTGGCCTGCGACCAGACGCAGTAAACCTTCTGCTACTCTGCGTCCACACGCAGATATCCTTCTGTTGCGCTGCGTGCCCACACACTGTTCCTTTAACTGCTCTGCGTTCCGTTGCTTCAGGGACGCACCCAAAGATACTATCGCGCCGCGTCTTTTCCTACAGAGACGCACCTAAACACACTATCGCGCCGCGTCTTTTGCTTCAGAGACGCACCTGAACCTTGATCGCTCTGCGTCCCCACGCAGATCTACAGTCACTGCGCTGCGTCCCAGACGCACCTGAACTTCGTCTGCCCTGCGTCCCCACGCAGATCTCCAGACTCTGTACTGCGTCCCGGCGCGCTTTTCTTTCACTGAACCTGCGTCCCTTCAGATATAAATGATATGAAGACTTCAGGACTAACCCAAACAGTCAGATCTACAGATCTGATCATGCGCCATAGAGATCACAGTCCATTAGAAGATTCGCCCTCTTAGATCTGGACTAGATCTCACCAAATAAGATATTCAACCAAAGACAATGCTCAATCCAAATGAACTCCTTTGCTTTATATAGGCAAGCTCCTCCCCAAAACATGGAACAATACCACGAGCCGACACCATAGAAACACAAAACCGTCGGCTAGATACCACACAAGAAACCCCCACATGCTTTTTCTCTGCCTTGAAATGTGTGCACTGGGTGGACGCACCCCCTGAACGGCTGGCCAGCGTCGCTGGACGCGGACCTTGCATGGTGTACCTGCGGGTACACACCTCTTGAACTGGTTTCCTGCGTCCTTCTTAATTTTCAACAAACTAAGAGCCTTGCCACTGGAGTTGCCATCAAGTACAACATCTGTAACATACAGTCATACCAGAAAACATAATGCCAACAATCTCCCCCTTTGGACTTGATGGCAACCTTACAAACTTCAGCTTCATTCTCCCCCTTTGACATCAAGGGCAAAGGGTATGCTCCCCCTTAGCTCATGCTCCTCCAGATCTGCAACAAATAACCATAAATCCACCATGAAAGAGATAGAGACATATTGCAGCTATTTCCAAGATCTCCTTCTCCATAATGCCAACAATGCATTATGTGCTCCCCCTGAGCCTTGTACCACCAATAAGAAGATGTTCAACAATAAGATGATGCATCAACAACCCCCAGCTTTTGCCTGAGGTTTTCAAATGTGTCCCTGGGAAATGGTTTGGTGAGAATATCAGCAACTTGTTCCTTAGAAGGAACATAGTCCAACTTGACTTTCTGTTCAAGCACTTGTTCCCGGAGAAAATGGTACTTGATTGGTATGTGCTTGGTTTTTGAATGCATAACAGGGTTCTTTGAGATGCTGATTGCACTTGTATTATCACATAAGATGGGGATTGGTGGAGTACAAGTGATTTGAAAATCCTGCAAAGTCTGCATCATCCAAAGGAGTTGGGTGCAACAACATGCAGCAGCAACATATTCTGCTTCAGCTGTAGATAAGGCAATGGAACTCTATTTCTTGTTGAACCAAGATACCAGTCTGGAACCCATAAAGAACGCACCACCACTTGTGCTTTTCCTGTCATCCACGCTTCCGGCCCAATCTGCATCTGTATAAGCATGAAGAGTAAGATCTGTATCTCTAGGATACCATAAGCCATAATTTTGAGTCCCTTGAAGATATTTGAAAATTCTCTTTACTGCCTGAAGATGAGTCTCCTTCGGATTTGCCTGAAATCTTCCAACTATTCCAACTGCATGCATGATGTCCGGTCGGGTACTTGTCAAATATAGTAAACTTCCAATCATAGATCTGTAGGTTGGTTGATGTACTGCTGCAGATTCATCATTTGCACTGAGACTACATCCTGTGACCATGGGTGTACATACTGGTTTTGCATCTTCCATGCCATATTTCTTCAAAATCTACTTTGAGATAAAAAGATTCCTCCTTCCTTTTGTTGGATTTGCAAACCAAGGAAATATGTCAGTTCTCCTAGCAAGGACATTTCAAATTCTTTCTGCATGACCGAGGCAAAGCTTTGACTCATAGCTTCTTCATTGCTGCCAAAGATAATGTCATCTACATACACAACAAGTATTAGCAATTTGTCATTTTCAACTTTTATATACAGATTGCTATCTGCTGAACCTTTTGAGAAACCTTGTTGATGAAGATATTTGTCCAACCGATAGTACCAAGCCCTTGGAGCTTGTTTGAGACCATAGAGAGCCTTTTTCAATTGGCATACAAGATTTGGATCATTTCCAAGAATGAACCCATCTGGTTGTTCAATGTACACTTCTTCTTCCGAGTCTCCATTCAGAAAGGCTGATTTCACGTCCATTTGAAATACTTTGAAGTTTTGAAAACTTGAGAGAGCAAGGAACATTCAGATGGCCTCAAGTCTTGCAACAGGAGCAAAAGTTTCTTCAAAGTCTATTCCTTCTTGCTGCGCATACCCTTTACAAACAAGTCTGGCTTTGTTTCTAATTACTTCTCCATTTTCATTCAATTTATTTTTGAAGACCCATTTTGTTCCGATAACATTCTTATCCTTTGGTCTAGGAACCAGCTCCCAAGTGTTGTTCTTTTCGATTTGCTCAAGTTCTTCATCCATTGCTTTCACCCAACATTCATCTTTGCATGCTTCTTTCACATTTTGTGGTTCAGTAGAGGAGAGTAATGCCAAATAGCTTGAGGCTTCTGCAACTGTTCTTCTTGTTTGTACACCTGCTTCTTTCTGCCCCACAATCTGAGATTCTGGATGATTCTTCTGAACATATCTGGATGGAGTTTTCTCTTCTATTCTTGTCTGCTCCTCTGGTTCTTCTTGAGGTTCTCCTTGGGGTTCTTCTTCTTCATTATTCTGTCTTTGAGGGTAGCCTTCATCTTCTTCTATATCTTCATGATGTACTTGCCTAGGAATATATCCCTTCTCATCAACCACTACATCAATGCTGTCAACAATTCTGCCAAGTCTTTTATTGTAGCATTTGTATGCTTTGCTATGTGGAGAATAGCCAAGAAGAATGCCTTCATCTGCTCTAGGTTCAAGTTTGCCAAGCTGCTCATCAGTATTCTTGATATAGCATTTGCTCCCAAAGATTTTGAAGTGCTTTACCGAAGGAGTCCTGCCACTCCAAAGCTCATGAGGAGTTTGAGTGCTGTTCACCCGGACATTTGTTTTGTTGAGAATAACAACCGTAGCATGTGCAACTTCACCCCAGAAAGTTGCGGGAGTTCCTGATTCATCAAGCATAGCACGAGCCATTTGTTGGATTGTTCTGTTCATTCTTTCAACAACTCCATTTTGCTGAGGAGTTCTAGCTGTAGAGAATTCTCTCCTTATCCCATGTTCATCACAGAAATCGAAAAATTCATTTGAAGTAAATTCCCCACCTCTGTCGGATCTGAGGCACTTAATTTTGTGACCTGATTCATTTTCAACCAAGGCTTTGAAGGATTTGAATTTTTCGAATGCTTCATCTTTGTGCTTCATAAGTCCTAACCAGACAAACCTGGAGAAATCGTCAATAAATAATATCAAGTATTCCTCTCCTCTAGGTGTTCTTTTCCTGAATGGACCACATGTATCTGTATGTACTAGCTCAAGAGGCATGCTAGCTGATCCTTCTTTCTCTCGAAAGTTAGTCCTGGTTTGTTTTCCAAACTGACATGATCTGCATATGGTACTGTCAGGAATTTTGATATCTGGAAGATCGCGAACTGCCTGATATTTGCATGCTTTCCTTATTTGTGAGAAGCTTAGATGTCCCAACCTTCGATGCCATAACTAGTGCTCTTCATCCTTGCTTAGATAGCATTGTTGTTGTCCTTCTTCAAATATGTACAGATTATTTGGAGTTCTTTTGCCTTTGAGTACTATTTTACCTGTATCAAGATCACGAACAAGACATCCATTCGATCTGAAAATAACCTCAGTTCTTTGATCACACATCTGGCTGACACTTAGAAGATTATGCTTCAATCCATCAACATACAAAACATTTCCAGCCTTGACCTTTTCTTTTAAAGGAGCAATCCCTTTTCCTTTTATAGTTGCAGGAGTATCATTTCCAAAAGAAACTTTCTTTCCCTTTTCTAAAGTAGAATAAGATTCAAGTTTTTCTTTATCACCTGTCATATGTTTCGAACATCCACTGTCAATGTACCATAGATTTTCCTGTCCTTCTGCATAAAATGCTATCCCACATCTTTCTGTTTGAGGTTCCTTTATTCTCCATGTTTTGGTGCTTGTGGCTTGTTCCTTTTTCCGCTCTTGTTCCTTTTTCTCCTGAAACCTGCTCCTGCATTCAGAGTCTTCATGACCAAAATTATTGCAAATAGAACATTCAACTTCATTTTCAAGAGCCGAAAAGTTGTTATAGGTCCTTTTTGTAATCCCTGTCATACTTCTTTGTTTTTGAGCTTCCCTAGTCATGATTGTTTTATATGCAACACATTGAGCTGCTTTGTGACCAAAGTTATGGCAAGAAAAGCATTGTCCATTGAAGAAGCTTCTGTGGTTATTGAATCTACCAGCCAACTGATTGTAATTTCTATTTTCATCTATTCTTGAACCAAACTGAGAAGATTTTACCTGTGGCTGGTTGTAGCTTTTGTTCACCCTTAAGATGGATTGCCCCTGATAGTTTCTGTTTGTAATTCGTCCCTGCTTTACCTGATTATCTTCATTGTTCTTCTGCTCATTTCTTCTTGCTGCATCAAGATAACTCTTTGAGGTGGATGCTTGAGAGGTTTCTCCATTGTAGCCCAGACCTGTCTTGTTTAGAGGAGACCGCTGCACATTGATAATCTTATCCAAAGTTTCAGATCCTTTGACAAACTTAAGATTAATAGCTTTTGTTTTCTCAATCTCTTTTCTAAGACCAACAATTTCTCCTTCTAGTTTTTCAAGATGTTTTTCCTTTTCATCAATTTGAAATTGTAGAGTATCAATGATCACATTCTTTTCTTCTATACATCTCTTGAGTCTAGTGATTTCATCATAAAGGTTATCCACATCTATAGCATCCATATAATCATCATCTTCAAATGCCATTAATAACTTATATTCATTACCTCATTCATCTTCATCACTGTTTGATAGACCATCACTATCTTCATGGGTGTAGTAGCTTTTCTTATTTGCACTTTATTTCTTGTTCCATCTAGCAGGTTCCTTTCCTTTATCCTTATAAGGACATTTTGCAGCATAATGACCTACTCTTCCACAAGAAAAGCATTTGAAAGGTAGCTTACCTCTGAACCTTCCAGAACCCCTTTGAAGATTTCTGACAAAATTTGATTCTTCTTCCTCTTCTTCTGGAACATGGCTTGCTTCATAGTAATCTTCTTTGCCTGATGCCTTAAAAGCAGCTTCCCTTCTGTCTGATGGACCTCCCTTTCTCATTTCATAAGCAGTTAGAATTCCATGTAGCTGAGACATAGTGAGAACACGGAGATTTTCCTTTTCTTCTATTGCAGATACTTTAGATTCAAACTTGGGGGATAATGATCTTAGAATCTTTTGAACTACTATAGCCTCTTTTATTTCTTCACCCAAATTTTTCATACAATTAACAATCTCATCTACCCGAAGAAAATAATTAGCCACACTTTCATCACTATACATCTTGAGAGTCTCATATTGAATCCTGAGAGTTTGAAGTTTAGCTTGTTTTACCTGTTCATCTCCTTCATAGCTCGTGATCATTTTGTCCCATATCTCTTTTGCTGATTTGAAGTGCATTACCTTCATGAATTCTGTTTGGGATATACTTCCTAATAGAGTACTGACTACTTTTTCATTTGTTTCATACTTCTTTTTCTCAGCTGGATCTGTAGGAGTAGCTGAAGGAAAAGCATAGCCAGTTTCTACAATGTCCCAAACTTCTGTACCAAGAGATTGAAGATATGCAGTAACTCTTACCTTCCAATAATTGAAGTTTGTCCCATCAAAAATCGGTGGCCTGATTGATGCTTCTCTCTCATAGTTGCTCATGATGAACGATCTACCTTCAAGCGATCAAGCTTCTCTGAAGGACCTGCTCTGATACCAATTGTTGGAAATAATACTGAGAGGGGGGGTGAATCAGTATTATCTAGCAATTTAACAAATCTTCCTTATTTGATCTTTTGAATTATTCCTGAATATCAGTACCATAAAATAATGAGCATGAACAAAGAAAATAGACAGTCACACCAAAGAACACAAGATGTAAGGTGGAAACCCAATGTGGGAGAAAACCACCTGCTGCAATATGTCTCTATCTTCTTTCAATTTAGAAACTTCTTTTACAATGATTTTGTACTGGTGCAGTCCTTTACCAGTACGCAGGCTGCAACCTGCAGAGAGCTACAACTCTCTCTCTTTCTCGTTTTCCAGTCTACTCCTGGAAGGGAGCTACAACCCCCTACTTCTTTTCATAAAGCATCAGATGATCAACAAGTACATAACAGATATAGACCACTACAGATATTAGATCAGCAATAATAGAACTAACCCAGAACACCTTATCAACAGAGAAATTCAATCAACAGAACATCTTAAAACAGAGACGTCGTTTTTCCTTCTGTGGCCTGCGACCAGACGCAGTAAACCTTCTGCTACTCTGCGTCCACACGCAGATATCCTTCTGCTGCGCTGCGTGCCCACGCACTGTTCCTTTAACTGCTCTGCATTCTGTTGCTTCAGGGACCCACCCAAAGATACTATCGCGCCGCGTCTTTTCCTACAGAGACGCACCTGAACACACTATCGCGTCGCGTCTTTTGCTTCAGAGACACACCTGAACCTTGATCGCTCTGCGTCCCCACGCAGATCTACAGTCACTGCGCTGCATCCCAGACGCACCTGAACTTCGTCTGCCCTGCGTCCCCACGCAGATCTCCAGACTCTGCACTGCGTCCCGGCGCGCTTTTCTTTCACTGAACCTGCGTCCCTTCAGATATAAATGATATGAAGACTTCAGGACTAACCCAAACATTCAGATCTACAGATCTGATCATGCGCCATAGAGATCACAGTCCATTAGAAGATTCGCCCTCTTAGATCTGGACTAGATCTCACCAAATAAGATATTCAACCAAAGACAATGCTCAATCCAAATGAACTCCTTTGCTTTATATAGGCAAGATCCTCCCCAAAACATGGAACAATACCACGAGCCGACACCATAGAAACACAAAACCGTCGGCTAGATACCACACAAGAAACCCCCACATGTTTTTTCTCTGCCTTGAAATGTGTGCACTGGGTGGACGCACCCCCTGAACGGTTGGCCAGCGTCGCTGGACGCGGACCCTGCATGGTGTACCTGCGGGTATGCACCTCCTGAACTGGTTTCCTGCGTCCTTCTTAATTTTCAACAAACTGAGAGCCTTGCCACTGGAGTTGCCATCAAGTACAACATATGTAACATACAGTCATACCAGAAAACATAATGCCAACATATGTGAAGTACAAATTAGACCTCAAACAGAATAGGAGCCCATATGGAGTATCAACCTAGTTTCCATGTATTCTTACAAATTTTCCTTGGCTCCAAATTGATCACCAATCTCCAAATTTGGAGGAACACGTGTGTGCCTTTGAAGAGAAAGTAAGCATTCCTGGTGAGTGCTCCATTTTAAGTGTTTCAAGGTTCTTCAACTATGAATGGAGAAAAGAAAGTGAGCCTCTAAGAGAGAGGTAATAGTACGACCCTAGTAGAGACACACGTAACTAAGAAGGATCCATCCAACATCCAGTAGAATAGTGCACAAAGGTCCGATCATCATTACAATCAATCAAGAAGAAAGATTTACCTAATATCCAACATAATAGTCAACAAGGATGTGACAGCAATAGTAACCATTACAACAAATTCTTAGTGTATTATGTACTAAAATAACTCAAAAGTTCAACTAATTTATCACAGATGAAAGCCAACATGAATTGCAAACATGCACATAATAGTCTTACAATTATTCGTAGTCCATGCATGAAAAATATGTTGGTCGGGAGGCTTCTTGTTGGCATGAAAGTGTCATCAGGGGGAAAATACCTTGTGTTCAAGCACGGAGAGCCAACAATGGTTCATTATAGTCCAGGTCAATGCCAACATTTTCACCTTACTAAAGGGGTTAGGAGTCTCACCGGAGACATGCCACAACCAGAAGTAAGAAGGGTTCGTCATGGAGTCAAGGGATCACCAACCGAAGCATCAACCAATAACATACATATAACATTACACACATAGTAGAGATAACAACATACCATCTAATACAAAAAAACTACTAAATGCATGCATTCTGATAGGATGCTTCAAAATTTTAAATAGGTCATCACATCATGTACACTTATACACATTATGCTTCACAACCAGTTTGGACTTTCCTTTCTATTAATTCAACAATAGAACAATACAAGCTAAGTGGGCTTGATTGTGGGGAAAACTCCACAGTTAAGCGCGCTTGAGCCAGAGGAGTTCTGGGATGGGTGACCTCCTGGGAAGTCCTGGTTACCGGGTGCAAGCCCCGGAAGTGATGATTGATGCTATGTGATTCGTTCTCCACATTTCACTAGTTTCAATCCCACTTCTTCACCCCTGTGAGCATCACCCGATGCAATGAGTGCTAAGTGAACTATTCAAAAATCATGAGAAATTAGTCAGTTACGACTACCTCTCATGGAAATGGTCATACGTTTGAATGACTTACATAACGCAGTTGAATCCCAAAAATGATATCTAATATAATGCACTGCGTAAATCCCCCATACTTAAATTCAAAAAGAGTCAAGGGATCTCTACTTGAATGGTTCATGAGGCACAATACTTGCTAAGGTTTTGCAAATGGGGTAGCAAGCTAAGTGGGCTTGATTGTGGGGAAAACTCCACAGTTAAGCGCGCTTGAGCCAGAGGAGTTCTGGGATGGGTGACCTCCTGGGAAGTCCTGGTTACCGGGTGCAAGCCCCGGAAGTGATGATTGATGCTATGTGATTCGTTCTCCACATTTCACTAGTTTCAATCCCACTTCTTCACCCCTGTGAGCATCACCCGATGCAATGAGTGCTAAGTGAACTATTCAAAAATCATGAGAAATTAGTCAGTTACGACTACCTCTCATGGAAATGGTCATACATTTGAATGACTTACTTAACGCAGTTGAATCCCAAAAATGATATCTAATATAATGCACTGCGTAAATCCACCATACTTAAATTCAAAAAGAGTCAAGGGATCTCTACTTGAATGGTTCATGAGGCACAATACTTGCTAAGGTTTTGCAAATGGGGTAGCAAGCTAAGTGGGCTTGATTGTGGGGAAAACTCCACAGTTAAGCGCGCTTGAGCCAGAGGAGTTCTGGGATGGGTGACCTCCTGGGAAGTCCTGGTTACCGGGTGCAAGCCCCGGAAGTGATGATTGATGCTATGTGATTCGTTCTCCACATTTCAGTAGTTTCAATCCCACTTCTTCACCCCTATGAGCATCACCCGATGCAATGAGTGCTAAGTGAACTATTCAAAAATCATGAGAAATTAGTCAGTTACGACTACCTCTCATGGAAATGGTCATACGTTTGAATGACTTACTTAACGCAGTTGAATCCCAAAAATGATATCTAATATAATGCACTGCGTAAATCCCCCATACTTAAATTCAAAAAGAGTCAAGGGATCTCTACTTGAATGGTTCATGAGGCACAATACTTGCTAAGGTTTTGCAAATGGGGTAGCAAGCTAAGTGGGCTAGATTGTGGGGAAAACTCCACAGTTAAGCGCGCTTGAGCCAGAGGAGTTCTGGGGTGGGTGACCTCCTGGGAAGTCCTGGTTACCGGGTGCAAGCCCCGGAAGTGATGATTGATGCTATGTGATTCGTTCTCCACATTTCACTAGTTTCAATCCCACTTCTTCACCCCTGTGAGCATCACCCGATGCAATGAGTGCTAAGTGAACTATTCAAAAATCATGAGAAATTAGTCAGTTACGACTACCTCTCATGGAAATGGTCATACGTTTGAATGACTTACTTAACGCAGTTGAATCCCAAAAATGATATCTAATATAATGCACTGCGTAAATCCCCCATACTTAAATTCAAAAAGAGTCAAGGGATCTCTACTTGAATGGTTCATGAGGCACAATACTTGCTAAGGTTTTGCAAATGGGGTAGCAAGCTAAGTGGGCTTGATTGTGGGGAAAGCTCCACAGTTAAGCGCGCTTGAGCCAGAGGAGTTCTGGGATGGGTGACCTCCTAGGAAGTCCTGGTTACCGGGTGCAAGCCCCGGAAGTGATGATTGATGCTATGTGATTCGTTCTCCACATTTCACTAGTTTCAATCCCACTTCTTCACCCCTGTGAGCATCACCCGATGCAATGAGTGCTAAGTGAACTATTCAAAAATCATGAGAAATTAGTCAGTTACGACTACCTCTCATGGAAATGGTCATACGTTTGAATGACTTACTTAACGCAGTTGAATCCCAAAAAATGATATCTAATATAATGCACTGCGTAAATCCCCCATACTTAAATTCAAAAAGAGTCAAGGGATCTCTACTTGAATGGTTCATGAGGCACAATACTTGCTAAGGTTTTGCAAATGGGGTAGCAAGCTAAGTGGGCTTGATTGTGGGGAAAACTCCACAGGTAAGCGTGCTTGAGCCAGAGGAGTTCTGGGATGGGTGACCTCCTGGGAAGTCCTGGTTACCGGGTGCAAGCCCCGGAAGTGATGATTGATGCTATGTGATTCGTTCTCCACATTTCACTAGTTTCAATCCCACTTCTTCACCCCTGTGAGCATCACCCGATGCAATGAGTGCTAAGTGAACTATTCAAAAATCATGAGAAATTAGTCAGTTACGACTACCTCTCATGGAAATGGTCATACGTTTGAATGACTTACTTAACGCAGTTGAATCCCAAAAATGATATCTAATATAATGCACTGCGTAAATCCCCCATACTTAAATACAATACATCTCTGCAGTCACCACAAGTAAATATAAGGAGTACCTATTTATAGACTGACAGGCTTGTTCTCAGTCTCAAAGGTCCTGCTCAGCAAACCTCTTGCCTTCTGGTATTAGACTGCTACAACCCTCTATCCTCTCTGCAATGCCAGTAGAACCCCTCTTCCTTACTAGCCCTCTCCTTTTATATATCTCTCTGCTGTCTGGCCTGCCAGTTCCTACTTGGTTGTTCTTTCCCTCAGCTCCTCCTCCTCCTTCCTCTTTGCTCAGATACCTTTGTCTTCAACAGCCACCTTGCACAACCATTCAGCAACTGCCTATTCCTGCCTTGCTATCCATCTCACTCCCCCAAAAGCTAACTGTTGTTGCCACATGTTTCCTCATTCTTTGGTGAGCCAAAATTGATCAAAACCTTCACAAAATTAACCCGAATGCCCCAACAGTCCTCGACCACAATTCTTTGACCCTTACTCGAGTCAATTAATTTTGGACTTGGTCGACCTTGCTAGTATTTCCATGGCTTCTACGGTTGGAGGCTACACTGTCATTTTCATTGGTTCTGTTCACTACTGGGTTGGTGCTTCTTTCGCTTCGGCCACTGCTCGCAAGGTGGTATCTGCTCTGCTATACTTTCCACCTTCTAAGATTCCCCCATTCCAAATGAAGGCTCCAACTTCGGAAAGGCTATCCTGGTTTGCTGCTTGAATTCTCTGTATTTTGAATGGAATTTTCCCATCCGGCAAGGATTGAATCAACGCGTTGAGTGAATTCTTCAGCCGAATGTGAAGTTGACTCCATTGGCCATTGGATTTGTAGGCTCTCCCATTATTTTCTGTTGGAGTCATAAACCTCTTTTAGATTTAGGACCTACGCTTGTGTGGGTGGCCACAGGTCTCTAATCACCTTCTTTGTTTTTATGGACTCTTCCTCAATTTGATCAACTTGAGCTTGGATTGTGTCAATCTGGTCGTTGATCTGTTGCAAGTGGGCAGGGTCTTTATATTCCTCTGTGCTAGCGAATAATGTCTGTATTCGCTCTCTCATTGTGTAGACCAAGTGATTTTTCAGCTCCAGGCTTCCTGGCCAATCATGTACTTTGTTCATTAGTGTGTAGCCATCTGCGAGGGTATCGTCTAGTGCTTGCTTCTTTCCTTCCACTTTAGTTATTTTTCCCTCAATAGTCCTCATGTAGATCTCTACTAGGTCTAGTAGTGCTGATCTTACTGTGTCCAACTTCCTTTTTGATCCAAAATGGATCCTAAGAACCCTCTAAGTCTTTAATAATCAAAAACTATCGCGAAGGAAAAACCTTCACAAAAGGTGAATTACACTATCAAGAGAGAAAACATGAAAAATAGTGAAAAATAGAGGCTATCGAAGGTTAAACGAACGATGCATAGGAGCCATTGGATCTGGCCGATCAATGGTCCAGATCTGATCGGCATATTGCAATCGTTGATGGCAGGTGGAGTCTATCGGAGGTGGCTTTATGGGAAGTGCGATAGTGATCAGCGTGATTAAACGAGGATCGTCGATCAAGCACGCAGATCAATGGTCCAGATTCAATTGTGCATATATATATATATATATATATATATATATATATATATATATATATATATATAAGGACTTAATTGTGGCTCGAAGGATCAGCGATATGCGATTGCGATATCGCAATATCGCATTGTAGCATTATAAGGGGTGATGCCAAAGAGGCCAGCAACCATGCGATGCACCGATAGCTGATAAGGTTGATCGACGCAATCGGTGATTGGAAGCCAAAGGAATTATGCAACATGAGATGTGACCAGACCCGAAATGGTTATGAATGTGATAGTATAACATTTCAAGTCTGATATGGAGCATTTTTGTGGGTTTTATTTGTATTTTGGATTTTTCATAATAAAGCCAAATACAAAGGAAATCACGAGAAAGCGACTTGCAATAGCGATTTAAAGGCAGACCCGATGGAATCTAGGGCGGAATTGATAATATTTCAGGTCCAATACATGACAGTTTGGCGGATTTTCCCGTGTTTTTATGTATCTCTATGTAAACAGAGAATGACTATTTTGGGATTTCAAAGGTATAGATGGTCCCTTATGTTGCAAAACAGGTGGCCACCATCTGTGAAGACATTTAACAATGATTGTTTAACGTTCAGAGGGGATTTGAGAAAACAGAGGCTGGAAGCGAGAGAGCCCAAAAGGGAAAATGAACAGACCAGCATTGATTGGCTTAAAAGCCATAAAATGACAGAGACAGAGGCATGAAGTGTTGAGGCAGAGAGAAAATAGAGATAGAGAGTGAGAGTGAGAGTCTGTGTACTCAAAAAGACTTGGGGGACCGAAGTAAAGCCCTATTGTTTTATTCCTGTTGTGTTGAGACTCAATTTAAGCTCACATTTGTAGAAACTTTACACTTGAAGACATAATATAGAATTCACCATTGAAAGTTGGACAAGGACACATAGCCTAAGAGTTTTGGGTGAACTTCTTGATTATTTGTTGTGTTATGTGTGTATCTTTATGTTTTTCTAATTGCTTCATTGTCTATATTATTGGCAATCTTTTCGATCCATTGCATTAAGTAATATAGGCAAATCCTACACATGAGTTTGTAATACCTTAATATTAGTCTAAGATCTCATTTTCAAATCAAGTGGTATCAGAGCTTTAGGTTTGCTAAGGTTAGACAAGCTTGTGGTGGATTCTTGAATGCTAACTAGGTCAAAGCTCAAACTAGGAGAAGGAAAACTTGTTGAGACTAATCCAGAGATTGGAAGAGTCTATCCATGGAGGAGAATGGTAGAAGAAATTCCATTGTAATCAAAATCTCAGTTCATGGACAGTTTCATGGCCATGCGAGCCATGGTGGAGGAGATGTATCGAGAATTTAAGAAGGTTCGAGGTGAAAGCACTTCAACACCCAAACAAGACAAAGGAGCAGAGGAACCATCTCTAGATGCCCATCCAGAGGGCAAAGGGAAAGGGGAAGAGACTTATCCATCATCTCCTCCATCATCACCTCCATCTAGACCTCAAAAGAAAAAGAAGAGAACATCTTTGATTAAATTAGATGTAAAGTTTGATTTGCCAATTTATGATGGAGAATTAAATGTAGAAAAGCTAGATAACTGGATTAGACAGATTGATGCATATTGCAGGGTGCATAACATTGATTCAGAAAGGAGAAAGATTCAGCTAGCTAGCATTCACCTTGGAGGAACTGCACTAGAATGGCGGGAAGGCAGGACACAAGCTGATTTGAAGAAGCATGGTAAAATTATTTCTACTTGGAATGAATTTTTTTCTGCCATTAAAAAACAATTCTATTCTCTAGCTTATATGAAACAAGCAAGGATGAGTTGGAAATCTCTTCACGAATTAAAGGGCCAAAGTGTACAAAGTTATACCTAGGAATTTAGAAAAAGAGCTTTAACTCTAGGCATATCTCTAGACTCATCTAAAATTTTGCTAAAGTATATAAGTCGTCTACAAAGCTATTTGAATCACACCATTCTCATGTTTAATCCCACTAGCCTAGATGATCTATCACTTTAGGCTACACATCTAGAAGCCAGAGGGAAGAATGTGAACCCAGAGATTGGGGGATCATCAAAACCCTCTACAACCAAGAACAAGGAAAGGAAGAAGCTAAAATGGAAGGAGAGGAAGACAAACATTGTACATAAAGACAAACCTTGATGCATTCACTAGAAGAAGGATGGAAATGATGATGAACACTGCTGGTCTTTGCAACCAGAAAAAGTTCAGTGGTACGAAGAAGAATATTGTTGCAGCTATTCAGAAAGACTTGGGGTTAGACTCAGGTGATGAAACAACGATCATAGCCACAGGTATAAAAGGTAAAAATTCTGAAGCATCTACAAGTAATTCTGCACAATATATTGATAATAAAGATAATGAGAGGAAAAGGCATCAGCTTTTTCGTATTAGAGTTATTTCCAAGCACCAAAAGATTGATACTTTATTTGATAGTGGATCACAAGTAAACTTGATTTCTGAAAAAATTGTCAAGAAGTTGGGCTTACTAACAACACCTCACACGAAGACATATCCAATAGGTTGGGTATGTGATAAAGAAAAGCTACAAGTGACTAGACAATGCAAACTTAGGTTTGATGTTGGGTCAACATTTGTAGATGAGGTTGAGTTATATATAGTTCCCTTGGATATATGTGGTATTGTTTTAGGGAGTCCTTACTTGTATGATAGAAAATCCATATTCTATAGAGCTGAAAATAAGTATCAACTCACTAAATATGGAATAGAATATATTGTAAGAGCTCATAAACTCAAAAAGAACTATTCTCTCGTAAACTCAGGGAAGATGAAAAGAATTGTAAATTCATGCAAGCGATTTTTACTAATGGTTGTAAAGGAAAAGAACCCTAATAAAACCAATGTATTTGAAGGCTATGGTGTTAAACAGAAAGTTGATTTAGTTAAAGTTGTTTCAGAATATGATATCCTATTTCAAGAACCTAAAGGTCTGCCACCCAAAAGGGAAATAGTACAGGATATTCATTTGCAGCAAGATGCTCCATTGCCTAACATCAAAATGTATAGGTTATCCGCTTTAAAGAATGCAGAGATCAAGAAGTAGGTACAGGAGCTGCTCAATAAAGGGTTCATAAGACCAAGCACATCACCATGCAGATCTCCAATCGTGTTGGTGAGAAAGAAAGATGGTTCGTGGAGGATGTGCATTGATTACAGAGCACTGAACAAAATAACGATCAAGAATCATTATCCTATTCCTTGCATTAATGATCTATTAGATTAGTTGAAAGATGCAGTTTATGTTTCCAAGTTGGACTTACGTAGTGGCTATCATCAGGTCAGAGTTGCAAAACAAGATTCTTGGAAGACTGCGTTCAAAACAAAGCAAGGGTTGTATGAATGGCTGGTTATGCCTTTTGGCTTAGCTAATGTTCCTACCACTTTCATGAGAGTTATGAATGATGTACTCTGACCTTTTATTGATGATTTTGTAATTGTATATTTAGATGACATTCTTGTTTTTAGTAAAACATGGGAAGAACATTTGAAGCATTTAAAGTAGACTTTAGATGATTTGAAAAGAGAAAATCTCTATGTGAAGTTGTCAAAATGTGAATTCGGAAAAACATCTTTAATTTATTTGAGTCATATTGTAGGGGGTGGTGAATTGAAGATAGATCCCTCTAAGGTTGAAGTCATTATGAACTGGCCTAAACCCAAATTTGCTACAGAAGTTAGGAGTTTCTAAGGAGCAACACAATATTCAAGAAAGTTTATTGCTAACTTTTCGTTGATTGTAGCTCCCTTACATGCTTTGACAAGATTGGACAAGGTGTTTCAGTGGGGAGGCAAACAACAGAAAGCCTTAGACACCTTAAAAGAAAAAAATATACAACACAAGTAATAGCACTGCCAGATCTTCAACGACCATTTGAGATTGAAACAGATGCTAGTGACTATGCCATGGGAGCAGTGTTGATGCAACCTGGTAAACCCATATGATATCATAATGAGACATTTAATTCTGCAGTAGTTAATTTTCCCACATATGATAAAGAATTGTATGCATTAGCAGAAAGTGTGAAAAAGTGGAAACATCACCTAATGGGCAAAGAAACAATTATACATACAGATCGTCAACCACTTCAATATTTGCACACAAACTAAATTGCAACGATAAAGACACTATAGGTGGATGGGTTTTCTACAAAAATTTCATTTTGTCATCAGATATAAGAAGGGCATACACAATAAGGTTGTAGATATGTTATCTAGACCAATCCTAAATGCATCTACTATACTTAAGCATAACTCAGTATTGCATGAAAGCTACACTGAACAATATGCTAAAGATGTAGATTTTAAAGATGTATATGCAACTTTAAGTCAGGGCAAACAAGTATAAGAATTAGATTATCATGTGAAGAACCAACTCTTATATCATTTGGGAAAGTTATGCATTCCAAAAACTGAAAGAGTTAACATAATCCGAGAAGCACATACTTCTCTTATATCAGGTCATTTTGGTGTGAGTAAAAAAGTTGCACAGCTGCAAAGGTTTTGTTATTGGTCAAGGATGCATGAAACAATTTCTAGATATATTAAAGGGTGTACCATGCGTGTTAAAAGCAAGCCTAGTAATAGAAAATTAGGCTTGTACACTCCACTTCCAGTTCCTTCTCGTCCTTGGGAAAGTGTTTCCATGGACTTTGTTGGGGGATTGCCAAAATCTAGAGAAGGTCATGATTATTGATATGTTATTGTGGACATGTTAAGCAAAATGTGTATTTTGATAGCTGGTAACAAGTAGGTTATAGCTAAACAAAAATTGAAGTTGTTCTTTTAGCATGTATGGGTTCATTTTGGGTTACCCACTTCTATTGTATCAGATCAAGATTCTCGATTTGTTGGGAAGTTTTGGTCAAGTCTATGGGAATTCATGGACATCAGATTGAAGAAGAGCACATCATTTCATCCACAAATAGATGACCAAACAGAGGTGGTCAACAAGATAGTGTTCCAGTTGCTTAGGGGCTATTGCAGCAAGCATCCCAAGCTTTGGGATGAACATTTGTGTTATGTGCAACATGTTTACAACCATGCTAAGCACTCTTCTACTCAGAGATCTCCTTTTGAGACTTGTCTTGGTTTTACACCAAAGTCTCCCTTGGATTCTGTCTTTGGTAAAGACATAGTAGTTGATGGATAGAGTGATGTGGACAAAGCAAGCAAGTTCATTAAACAGATCCAAGAAATTCACCAGGTAGTGCAGGAACAACTGGAAATAAGCCAAGCCAAGTACAAGGCAAGGCATGAGAAGCATCGAATTGAGCATAGCTTCCAGGTTGGTCATCAAGTTTGGCTGTACATAAACAAAGATAGAATGCAGGGTGAAGGTAAGAAGTTGGAGCTGATAAGGTATGAGCCTTTCAAGATACTTGAAAAAATTGGCGAAAACGCTTTTCGCCTTGATTTTCCAGCTTATATGCATATCTATTCAGTCGTTAATGCAAAGAACTTGAGTCTGTATGAACCTTCATTGATTGAAGATCCCATGATTAAAGTCAATTTCCTTCTATTGATGATATGTTGCCTGAATATCTCAGTGAGTTGTAGGAAGACACAGTTCTGGATAGGAAGGTGAGAACTACACGTAGAGGGGATGTTGAGTACCTGAGAATCAGACTCAAAGGTTAAAAACAAAGCAGTGCACAGTGGATAGAGATTGGACAAGTGAGGAAGCTGTATCCTCACTTGATCAATGCTTAAAAACCAAATTTTGGTGGTCCTAAATATTTTCAGTGGGAAGGTGTGATCCAAAATGGATCCTAAGAACCATCCAAGTCTTCAATACTCAAAAAATATTACGAAGGAAAAACCTTAACAAAAGGAGGATTACAATATCGGGAGAGAAAAACATGAAAAAAAAATGAAAAACAGAGCCTATCAGAAGTCAAAATAACAATGCACAGGAGCCGTCAGATCTGGCTGATCAACAATCCAGATCTAATCGGCATATCACAATTGACGATGGCAGGCAGAGTCTATTAGAGGAGGCTTTATGGGAAGTGCAATAGCAATTAGCGTGATTAAAAGAGGACCGTCGATCAAGTGCACAAATCAATGGTCCAGATTCATCGATGCTATCTTATCGCTCATATATATATATATATATATATATATATATATATAAGGACTTAATCGAGACCCGAAGGATCAGTGATATGCGATTGCGATATCGCAATATCGCATCACAACATTATAAGGGGTGATGCCAAAGAGGCCAGTGACCATACGATGCGCTGATAGCCGAAAAGGCCAATTAGCACAATCGACGATCTGAACCCAAAGGAATTATACGACATGTGATGTGATCGGACCCGAGAGGGTTATGAATGCGATAGTATAACATTTCAAGTCCGATATGGAGCTTTTTTGTGGGTTTTCTTTGTATTTGGGATTTTTCATAATAAACCCAAATACAAAGGAAACCACGACCAAGTGACTTGTGATAGTGATTTAAACGGAGACCCGATGGAATCTAGGGCAGAATTGATAATATTTCAAGTCCATTAAATGGCAGTTTCGCAGATTTTCCTGTGTTTTATGTATTTCTCTGTGTAAACAGAGAACGACTATTTTGGGGATTTCAAAGGAATTGATGGTCCCTTCCGTTGCAGAACAGGTGGCCACCATCCCTGAAGACGTTTAACAATAATTGTTTAACATTCAGAGGGGATTTGAGCGAATAGAGGCCGGAAACCAGAGAGCCCGAAAGGGAAAACGAACAAACCAACGCCGATTGGCTTAAAAGCCACATAATGAAAGAGACAGAGGTAGGCAGTGCTGAGACATAGAGAAAAAAGAGACAAAGAGTGAGAGGGAGAGTCTGTGTACTAAAAAAGACTTGGGGGATCCAAGTAAATCCCTGTTGTTTTATTCTTGTTGTGTTGAGACTCAATTTGAGCTCACATTTGTTAAAACTCTTCTCTTGAAGACATAATAGAGAGGCCATCACTGAAAGCTAGAATAGGAGACATAGCCCAAGAGCTTTGGGTGAACTCCTTGATTAATTGTTGTGTTATGCGTGTATCTGTTATGTTTTTCTAACTGCTTCATTGTCTATATTATTCGCAATCTTTTCGATCCGTTGAACTAAGTAATATAGGAAAATCCTGCACATGAGTTTGTAATGCCTTAATATTAGTCTAAGATCTCATTTTTAGATCACTTTTCATGGCGAAATTAGCAGCTACTAGTTTCAAGCATGTCGCCTGAATGTGGTCGCAACAATTTACTAGCATGCAGGTCGTGATGCCCACTAGTGCCTCTATGTTTGCATCAACGATTGTTGGCCATAACGACTTGAATCTTTGCATGACCTAATCAACCTGGGCTTGCAACTTTGCATTTTCTCACCTCAGGTGATCACACTCTTATGTTACCTTGTGCAATTGCTTTGTCTACTCCTTATGCTCCTTGGCCAGATCTTCATGCATATTTTCAGCCTTATGCGCTGCTTGCTATATAAATGTGAATAAATGTGCTGATGACCAGTGTTGTAGTGTTTCGGCTTGCATTACACTAGCCTCAGGGAAATACTGTTGTATGGGTAGGCTGTTGGCGATGGGTTTTTCGGAGTGGGAGGTGGGTGAATGAATTTTTTGTGACTGTGAAGTGAACTGTGGAGTTGGAGGTACAATGCTAGGGTTTGGGACCATTGTGATATTTATAGGGAAAAGTGGCCAGTACAGCTCAATCGTTTCTCCATACGGAATAGTGTTCAGGCTTCCACCTTATGGTGGGTTCGACCCCAGCATTAGTGCTGCAAGTGATTTTGGTTGTGTACTGGTGGCAGAAATGGTGCCCTTTTCTTGCCCTACTGACTCAACTTTTGTTTCCACAGTTGTTTGGCATCGGCTGGACAAGAGGGTTTCTGACAGGGTTGTGGAGGTGGAGCCTGTGTGTGGGAAGGATTCTTGTGACTGATGTAAGGTGGTGGAAGTGGTGGTAGGAATCTCTTTAATTATGGGGGATGCGGAAACTGAGCGCTCGACCTCATAAGTAAGGTCGACAACTGGGAGTAGTGGGGCGGTTTTCGGCTTTTTAATAGCCGAACTGTCAACAACTCTTTTCTTCTTTGGCATGGGGACTGTTGGCTAAGATAGTGTGTGGGCTACTCCTGTGGGGAGTTTCATGGCCAGCGGGGTTGTGATAAAGGGTGAGAACATGGTAGAACCTTGAAATTGGGTGGGATAATTGCTCTCACCTAATTGTCCTTCAAAACTTGCAATTGTTCGCCTCAGCTCAAACATCTTCTCCTCCATCTAAAGAAAGATCGTTTGGAGGACATCATGAGGTGGCATTTCACTATTGCTTTCAGCTGCGTCTCCCCCTTACGCCTGCTACTTCAAGGCTCCAAAAAAATAGTTTTACTTCCCATCAATAATTTCACAATCCAGTGCCAGCCATGATCGCACCTTAGTGTGTAGTGCTGTTGCAGTCAAGATGAACCTCTGTGGCCTCATCTTGAATGTCTCCAGGTGGACAAACCTTGGCCTAAGGTAGTGTGTGCATGTGAAGCTCTGAACTCGATTTCTTCTGAATATTCATCTAGCAGAGTCTTAGGTATCCTCTGCGTCGACCTTATCATGGCTAACATCAGTTCATACCAATCCTTAAAAACTGTCTCATTTATCTCATTCATGTTGGGGTCCCCTGACACCCTCCATGGTTCATAACGAAGATTTATCGGTTGTCCTTTGACAATGGTCATTATTTCCCTTTCTTTTGGCAACCTCCATTTCCACATTTCCAAAGACATCAAAATGTACCCAAACAAGAAATTGGTACTCCACCTATACACATATTCACATGCTTCAAAAAGTTCGTTAAGAACACACATAGACCAGTTAAGTACCTGTCCTTTGCAGTAATGTTCTGCAATCAAAATTTCATCCAGTGTGCATTCACTATTTGTAAAATATCTAGTGGTTTTTCCTGCTATGATGTAGCAGGTGAACCTGATGTCGACCTTCTTGATCATATCCAGCTTTGCTCCTCTTCCACCCCGCTCAGTCCTGTATCTCGCATAGTAGTTCTCTTCGTTCTGCTTCTTGGCTCTTTTAGTCCCTGGTTGAAATGTTTTGCTGATTGCATTCCCTCATGTTGAAAACCCTGTTAGACAACAAATATCATCTACATGAATGGGATACTCCTTTTCAAGCCACAGTGATCCTCCGTGTGTCATTCTCACCAAAAGTCTAGTACATTGCATTGTGGCGAATTGAGTGCCGAAAATAGGTAAGCTTCTCAAATGGAGTAAGATTCACCTCTATATTCCTTTGAAATCCTCCTTGACTCTAGAGGTTTTGGTGTCATCCTCCCTCTGGATGTCTTCTGTATAAACTTCCCTCTTTAGAGTTGGGAATTGGAAGCAATCCATAAGATTGTTGTCGACCATAATCGCCTTATCGTGTTTCCCATACAAATTGTCGACCACCTCAATTCGTACATCTAAAGGATCATGTGGGACACAGATAATCCCTTTTTCCATCTCCGTTCACCTCTTGTATACAATTTTTATATGAGGTTTCTCGCTTTTGTGTTTTTGCAGCTGTTCTTCAGAGCGAGCCTGGAATTCTTCTCCTATCTGCAATTGAAACTCTATGATTTCCTTCATTATACTGTGGGTTAAGTAGTCAAACTTGATGTGACGTTTCCTGACTGGAACTAAGAAACTAATTACTCCGAAAAATTTCCCCATGTGTTTTAGCCATACTTTACCATCGTCGGCTGACCTATACCTGACAACCGTGATGCAGACTTGGAAAGGACAGAGTGGGCTACATGGCATTTTAATTTTGTTGTGATGGGCTTATTTATTAACTAAACTTCTGCTTAATGGGAAAATATTTTGCAGCTCCTACTTTGACAGTTGTATTATTAGTTACTTATTATGGAAATGTCTACTAGTACGGTGGAAAGGATGGGTACAGCGTGTGATCATAAAGGCTGGAAAAAGCACCTGCCTATGTGAAATTTGCTAACTATGACTGTTAATTCTATTTTTCCCTCCCCCTAAGCACAAATGGGTTGCGACATGATGACAATGTTGCCGCAACCTTATCATCATTTCACTTAAAAAATGCAAGACTCTAACTACCTAGTAAATACGACTGACTAATTCTTATTATTTCCTACCTACTTGAGGGCTCCTTTCCAAGACCCTCTTTATTTTGGATTTGTGGTTAGTGCATTGTGGAAGGGCTTTAGGCATGCACCATTTACCCATCCATGTAGCATGATTCTATCCAGTTGCGCCAATCGTACTACTCCAGAATCTTTGATTTTTGTAACCATAAACGAGCCTAGTAAATGCATATGTAGTTTCCTTGGGAATTATGGAATTTGCTGTCATATAGTAGTACCTGATCCCGAACTTCGAATGTATTCTTCCTAATATGCCTATCATGCCAAGCTTCCTCCCTTCTCTATGCCACTAACTGATGAAACTCAGCCAAGAACCTTGATTCGTCAAGTTCCATTAGTTGACTCAATCTCTCTCTCAAGGCCATATTTTCCATCATTCCCATTGCTTTAGATATGAACATGCTCGGTATTATAAATTCTTCTAGCACCACTACTTCCCTCTCGTATACTAGCTGAAATGGAGTTTGTTTATGAAGTCTATTTACCATTGTCTTGTACACCCATAGAGTTGCGGGTATTCTGTCATCCCAGTCATCCCTGTTGGCTGACACTATCTTTTTTAGACCTTTCTCCAAGATTTTGTTGAATGCTTCAAAAACATCGTTGGCTTGTGGGTGATATAGACTGCTCTTTTTATGCTGAATCATGAAATTATTTAGAAGAGTCTCAATGGTTTCATTCAAAAAATGAGTTCCTTGGTTGCTTGTGAGACTCCTTGGGCATCCAAACTTGAGATTATGTTATCGGAAATAAACCTTGTGACTATTTCTACTATAGAGTGCTTGCCAGGTGCTACTTCTTCCCACCTGGTGAGGTATTCCATTGTGGTTATTGTGTATCTTGTGCGTGAATGCCTCACCGATGGTGTAATGGGTCCAATGAAGTCTATTGCCCATTTGTCAAATATTTTCACTGTGTGAATGGTATTTAAAGGAATCTCATCCCGTTGAGAAGGATTTCCAACGCTTTGACAGACATCGCAACTGTTAGTAAAATCTTCAGAATCTTTATGAATGATTGGCCACCATAGCCCTACTTGTAGTATCTTCCTTGCAGTGGTTTTACCTCCCACATGGTATCCTGCAACTCTCGCATGACACTCCCATAGTACATCTTTTATTTCATGCTGAAGGACGGAGAATCTCAATACTTGATCTAGACCCATCTTGTAGAGGTGTGCTATGATCAGTTGGTAATCTGCTGCCCTCAGTACTATGTGTCGCTTCTGTGTTTCCGTATATCCTTTCGGGAAACGACCTGTTGTTAATAATGTGTTCATCTCTTCTAGGAGATCCGAGATTGCCTATATTCTTAATAAGTCGGCATCGGGAAATCGATCATCCACTGCTCCTTCATTCTCTCATGTCTTGAGTGGTGACAAGTGGTTTGGCCGCACATTCCATTTGGCAGGTTTAATGATCACCTTGAAAGTAAATTTCTAAAACAACAACAACCATCGAAATGTTCTAGCTTCCAGTACTTGTTTATTTACCAATTATTTAAGTGCGGAATGGTCTGTAAAGAATTTTAATGGCGCACACAACAAATAATGCCTGAACTTTTGGAGATAATAAACCATGGCCAAGGCTTCTCTCTCGGTTGTTGTATATTTTCTTTTCGCAGTTGAAATCTTTCTACTGGAATAATGCAATGGGTGGTCCATATTTTTGTCCCCTCGCTGTGCTAAGATCGCTCCTAGCATTATCCATGATGCATCGATGTGCACATGGAACATTTTGTTCTAATCTTGATAGACAAGGATAGGGGTGCTTACCAGCCTTTCTTTCAACATATTCAGTGATATCTAACAATCCTTAGTCCAAATGAACTCTTTCGTCCTCTTTAGTAACTTTTCTATTGGGGATGTGATTGATACATAATTCTTGATGAAGCATCGGTAGTACCCCGTATGGCCCAGGGTTGACCTCAGTTGCTTTACGTTGCGCGACAGTTGCATGTTGACAATTGCTAAAACCTTTGCTGGGTCTATGCATACTCCATCCTTGTAGATGATATGGCCTAATAGTGTTCTAAGTACAACTGTGAAATACATTTCTTGAAGTTTAAGGAATTTGTAATTGTTGGTACCTTTCAAACATAACCATTAATAAGATGGTGTGTTTCTTCAGCAGGCTATGTACTGTCTAGTCGTCCATGTACACCTCGAGGAACCTGTGAATGTAGTCTTAGAATGCAACAATGAGAATCCTTGAGAAAACTGTTGGTACATTATTTAATCCAAATGGAATTGCATTGTATGCATATGACTGCCACTCAGTAGTGAATGATGTTTTCCTTTTATCCTCCTCAGCTATTCAAACCTGATGGTAGCCCTAGAATCTGTCTGTGACAGAATATGCTTTGTTCATGCACACATGCATTGTTGAGACTTCTGTAATCAATGCATAATCTAATTTCGGTCTCATCCTTCTTGTTTTATATGACTATTGGACTTATCCACTCTACCTCATCTACTGGAAATATAATCCTTGCTTCCAAAATTTTGTAAATTTCCTTCTTAACCTTTTCCTTTACCCTTGGGTTCAATCTATATAGTCCGTGCTTTACCGGATGGGCATATAGCCTTAGAAAAATCTTCATCACCCCTATGTCTCCCTTTTTCCCCTTCAACTCTACTACTGAAGTTGGAAATAGGTCCTATTATTAATGCAATAGGTAAAAAAAATCTTTTGTGGTATGTTCATCCCGGTAGTCTCCTACAAACTCCATTTTGGGCTTATCGTCTATCCCAACATTTTGTTTTCTCAGCTTCACTGGTAGGAGGTGAGAACCTTCTCTTGAGGGGATCTCCCATATGTCTCTTTCTCCTTTTTTCCTCGAATGTCAGGTGTCTTAGTCCATCTAACCCATCCTCTTTTGGATCTGCATCTACCTTTTCGCATGTCACATATTTTGGAGAATATATTTCATACAGACATTGTAGAAAACTTTCATCAAGACATCCTTCAACTAACTGTACTGGGGCAAACATAACCCTTTTTATCACCTTGAGTGTCTCAGTCATGTATTCCTCGTTACCTATGAATGAAAAGCTACTAACAAACTATAACTCCAAAATATCCCAATCGACCATTTACTGATGAAGTTCCTCCTGTACGTACTAAGCTCGGGGAATAGTTCCCAGGGTATGTATAAATAGATGTACACACAAATCCTTTGGTATTCCCTAGTTTTTCCAATATTTTATGAAATATTCGACATGCCTCTCAGGACTTGAATTCCCTTTGTATCTCACCTTATCTTGTGGTCAATCTTCATCCTGGGCAAATCATTCCTTCATGGCTTGCCTGATGCTCGCCTAGTCTCTTAGTGAACTGTGGTGTGTTCTCAACCATCTTGTTGGTGTTGCCATAAGAGTGATATAAAGAAATAGAATCTTTTGATCCTCTGTCATTTCCTTGTCTACCTTATTCAAGAACGTGTCCACTGGTTCAATGCTGTAGTTTGTGGGATAGTCTCTTATATCCATTCCTATCCAATTTACTCAGTTTATCATTGCACAACGCCTAGTATTTAGTTCATACCTACCTTGCTGGCATGCATCCCATGCAGCTTTTGAACCGGTCTCTGAGCTTTGGATACTTATCCACCGGACGGATCCTCCTGCAGTAGGATTTATGTAATCTTCCCTCTTTCCTACTATTAGCATGCATAACTAGTCTAGAATTCCTTGTTCATCCCTTTCATCTACTAGTTCTATGGACATGTGCCCTTCATATGGGAACAAGGGTTGGATCATCCTCATTCCTTCTGCTTCAAAAATCATCAGCTCTTTATTTAGGTCGATAATGACATAGTTTTCATAAGCCCAATCAATCCCAAGGAGAGCTAGGTAGGGGTCCTTATCTCTAATTATGTCAATCACCTCAAATTTAGTGTGCGTATTCACCCTCGCCACATCTACTTCCATGTTTTCTAACCTTCCAATGGGATGTATACAATAATGGTTCACCATTCTCAATTGAATTAGTGAGTATTTTAGTTGTGGCTTCCCCATTGCCTCCCATGTTTTCCTAGGTAAGATGTTTACATCTGATCCCAAGTCTAGCATTTTGTCCCTTATCTGGAATCCCGCAACCTGAGCATTAATTCAGAATTCCTTCCTGCTTCTCTTCTTATTTCATCTCCCTTTTGGAGTGATTTTATGGTAAGTTGGCAAGTGATATTTCCACTTCCCCTTCTTCTACTGATAGTGCAGCTTTTAAGCTTTTCCGCAATTCCTTCAACATGTATTCATCCTCAACAATCTTTAGGAATAGTTTAAACCATTCTTGAATCAGTTGGTTACAATAAAGAATGTGGCCATTTGGTATCTGGTATTCCCTCCTATTAGTCATCCCCTAGAAAAACTTATCCACTTCATGATAATATTACCTTTAGCGCTCAGGCTGATACACTTTCTTTGGAAATGTTGCTCTAACAATAAAGGGTGGGTTTGCTGTGTTACGATCCTCCCCTGTCTTCTTTCCTCCTCTTGTGACTATATTCATATTGGTTGTAGGAAGACCATCATTGGGATAGGGTTCGGCATTAACTAGGCTATCCCCCCTCTGTCTGGTCCTTTCCTCCCACTTTGCAATGAGTTTTGCGCAATCCTCCGTGGCGTGGGTATTAATCCTGCATTGTGAGCACCAGGGTCTCCTAGGGAGCAGGTGTTCCCTGATGACATGTCCTTCCGATTCATATTTGTAACACCTTACGGGGCCCCTTCCTCCTGTTGTTACCCCTCTCCCATTTCCTCCTCGTCTTGCCTAATTTGACTCATTAATTGTGAACATAGATCTGTCCAGCCATTCTGCTAGAGCATATAGTGCTCGACACTATTCAGTGTGATGCGTTGAAGATTCACATAACTCGCAGTATTTGTTATTGGTGATGTTGGATTACTTCTGTAATATTGGGCACATCCATGGCAGATGTCCATACATTCTACAGATCTCATAATAGTCTTGGTTATTCTATCCTGGAAAAACCCCTTACGCTCCTACTACCGCAACTCCTATGGTTAGTAGGGTCCAAAATGACCTCGTGACACCCCCTAGATTATTAATTCCTTGAAACCTTGGGAATTATGTCACAACATGTCCTTCCACCATGCAGTGGGTGCACCATATGTTGGGTCTGGCTTGTCAAATTGCTTGAAGATCCTTCATATTCTCCATTAAAGTTGCGATCTAATTCTGAAGACCCATGATTGATGGATCTTGCAAACTCGTACCTCCCTAATTTTGATGAGGATATCTAGCCATGGCCTCTATGCGTGATGCTTGCTCGAAAGCATCTTGGAGGGTTCTGATTTTTTGTTGCGTCAGTGGTGTTCTAGTTAGGGATTCGAGTCTATAGTGTAACTCAACTTAGCAATGGCATCCTTAAACCTTTTCATGAGTTCCCAATCTGTCTCACCCTCATTCTGCTTGATCTCCGAAAGTTCCAATAGACCTTGTTGATCTATCCAGGGTACTTTTAATTCCTACACAAATCCTCTCTTGATATCATCTATCATGGGATTCTAGTTATGCTTTGCCAATTTTATAAACCAGAACAGATCCCTCTCCCTCAACGTGGTTTGGAACTCCACCATCCTTACGTTGTCTGGAGTCTAATGTGCTATGTAAATAACTTCACAAAGATACCAGTGTTGTTCCACGTCCTCGTTTCCCCTCCTCGCAAACTCTGTATATCTGGTACAAGATCCCAGCATGCTGACTTGGGTATGAGCTAGCAACACAAACCCTTTGTTCCCTGGATGTTGGGATCCCTGTAGTCCCAAGTTACTAATAATACCGGTTCCTTTGTTGCTTCCAATATTAAAACTGGCCTCGTATTTCTCACACACGCTATGTACCTATATTTCCTTGGCTAATTTAATAAAAAAATTCTCCGGATTGTAATAAGGTACCAGGGAAAGGTTGTGAGAGATACTACCGGTGTCTCGGGGTATTGCTATTGACTCATAATGGATGCTTCTCCTTCATCAAATAACCTTCTCATAGCATCGCCCATGTCCTCTTCTCTCTCCTATCGATACCCACTTGGAATTTTCCCTTTCGATATCCCTTTTGCAACCTATAAGGAAGGGCCCTCTTCATCCTTCTGGCTCCTATACCTCCTATTATAAAACTTGCTCTATTTTGCATATTCCTTTTCTCCCCCTTCGTATTGGGGTTTTTCCAACGCCACTCCTACTTGGTGTGGTCCCATATTTCTTTTCTTCAAAGTCCGAACCACTCTTGCCTTCCACTTATCCACTCGCAGTGCTCTCCTTAGTGCTCTAACATATCTATCTTTCTTCAACCCTTCCACATCCATCCCTTCTACAACATCTCTATTCTCCAATCAGAAGCATTCCCCTCCTTATTTCCTTCCCCTTATACTGGTGTTTTACACTACCATCTTTGCGTTGAGCGAGGGAAGTAGTCCTTCTTCTACCATAAACATCTTAATCCACGTTGGTATTTCCCTCATCAACCTTCCTCTTAATCCAGATCCAAATTCTACTTCTACCTTTCAGAAGGATTGATAACTCTCGGCAACGAACTCGACTATATGTCCTTTGAAAATAGTATTTACCCAAAAATCGACTGCTTTGGTCAGATTATTGTCTAACTGCTAAAGCAGTACGAGGTCTGAGGGAGTCCAACTACAGTGAACTATCATTGACCTCCCTATTCATTCTGCCCATTCAGTCTTCTTAACCAATTTTATAGGTCTTCTGGACACTTGCACCAGAATATCTCACATTGGTCGTTGATACCATTGGCATATAAAATCCCTTCACTTACCATGCCAATCGGTTGATTCATGTGGACATACTACTCTGCTACAAAATTGATCTATCTTATGATTCCACCAATCCCTGATCTACTTCTTGAATATCCTCGACACCATGTTTCGAACCACTTCTTATAACTTCAGGTCCCAGCAACGGAACCATTTGTTGGCACGAAATGGTCATAAGGGGGAAATGACCTTGGGTTCAAGGGTAGAGAGGCAACAATGGTTCGTTGTAGTCTAGGTCAACACCAACATTTCCACCTTACCCAAGGGGTAAGGAGTCTCACTGGAGGCATGTAGCAACCAGAAGTAAGAATGGTTCAGCATGGATTCAAGGGAGCACCAATTGAAGCATCAACCGATAACATACATATAACATTACACACATAGTAGAGATAACAACATACCATATAATACATAGAAACTACTAAATGCATGCATTCTGATAAGATGTTTCAAAATTTTAAATAGGTCATCACATCATGTACACTTATACACATTATGCTTCGCAACCAGTATGGACTTTCATTTCTATTAATTCAATAGTAGAATAGTACAATACATCTCGACATTTGTCGCAAGTAAAGATAAGGAGTACCCATTTACAAACTCATGAGCTTGTTCCTAGTCTCAAAGGTCCTACTCAACTGACCTCTTGCCTTCTGGTATCAGACTGCTACAACCCGCTATCCTCTCCACAACACCAATCTCAACAGCCTCACCAACCAAACCCCTCTTCCTTACTGGCCCTCTCCTTTTATATTTCTCTTTACCGCTTGGACTTCCAGTTCCTACTTAGCTATTCTTTCCCTTGACTTCTCCTCATCCTTCCTTCCTGCTTGGTTTCCTTTGTCTTCCGCTACCACCTTGCTGCAACCCTTGTGCAACATCGTGTTCCTACCTTGTTGTCTAGCGGAATCCCCTGCAAGCTAGTCATTGTTGCCACCTGTTTCCTCCACATTCTTTGGTCAGCCAAAATTGATTAAAACCTTTACAAAGTTAAAACGAAGGCCCCAACACTTCTAATATTAAGTAAAATTTCTAAGGCACATGTATAGAATGAACACCACTAGCTCCAATAGTGGAGTGGTAAAGCCACTCCTTTCTCCTCAAAAGAAGTATATTTTCTCTCTAATGCCTTGCAGGAGGAGGGAAGGTGAAAAATACTTCGCTCATATAATGAGGGTGTATATATAACTAGTGGGGTCATGCTTCACCTCCATTATGACTGTTTGACTACCCTCATGACTATTGGACTTCCTATGACTTTTCAACTTTACATGACTCTTCATCTTCTGTACATGTCCTTTGGACTATCACTTTACAATACATTTTCAAATAAGAAATTACATAATCCATAAGAATGATGTGGCATATGACGACTCATGACATGATATAGCATGACACTGCTAACAAGGACTTCTTGATGACATGGAAATGTGAATCCATTCTTACTCCTCCTTTGTCTTCAATGAGAGATGTGGAATGCTTCATGTTCATGAGAGATATGCTTTTTTATTGATATCCACCCTCCTAAGAGTTTTGAATTAGATGGAGCCTTCATGTGGTCCTAATCTTTGATCTTTTGTTGTAATCTAGTGTTCCTTTGTCTTCTCGCTTGATCATCATCTTATCTATTCAACTACGTACATGTCTTGTAGCATGTCCTTCTCCATCTCCTTCTTCATCATCTTACAATAGCATGATATAGTACTTGCATCTACAATCCACTCATGCGAAAACAACATCAGTTTGATAAAACCCTAGTCCTAGATGTTATATGATCATCCACTGACCTATCTGGAACCGGGTGATAGGCTAAGGGAGAGGCTTAGTGACTACAATGTTGTGTAACTCAGGTAGTCAGGGGTGAATATTGAGCCTTGAGAATGAGAAATTCATAGTTCAAGTTGGACTAGGCAAGTAAATTGCATAGTTTAGGGAGTCAGTGAGCCAGGCTAAGGGGTTTTGCACTATTTCACCCAACTGTATAGTTCTCGAAGGCATACGAGGCCAGGTAATTGCGAAATTATGAAACTAAAGAGCTCAAGGGTTGGGCTTGAGGTCTGATACTGTGCAATGAATAGTTCAGGCATGGCTGGAGGGAATGATTTCATAATATTGGAGTCCAAGGCCAATGACTAAGCACTAAAACACTGAAATGCATAGTACTAGAAGGAAAGGAAGTTAGGTGATTGAGAATTTTTATATTTTAGGATCTCAAGGTAGAAGCTTGGGTACTGATACTACGTAATGCATAATGATGGATTAGCTGGAGAGAAATATTTCACAGTTCTGGGACTCAGGGCTGGGCTTGAGCACTTAGGTTGTGAATTGTGCAATTTTGGAAGGCAGAGATTGCACATTACGTAGTGCCAAGAGATAAGGTTTCTACTTAAGGACTGAGACTACACAAGGCATAGTACAGGAGGGTTGGATTAGGCTTAGTGGCTCGGTCAGGAGTTTTACAATTTTGACTAAGTGTTGGATTAGTGAGCGGAAGTTGAATAAAAGAAAGACTTCAACATGATCACATAATTAGTTCAGTTGATGAGACAACACATAGCACTCATAACACATGAAAAAAATACTTTCCTCAATGCAACAACATTGCAACAACCCATTCCAAGTGTGACACTAAAGATACACTTTGTGATGACAATGACGACACTTGTTCGAAAATTCGTGAAACTCTTGAAATGAGTGTAGAACATCTCTACATGATAATAACAACTCATTATCACAAAGGTTTCTCCATTCAACAAACCAAAACTATATTTTGTGTGTTATGCGACACTCTACATGCTAAAAAATGACATTTACTATATGAAGATAAAAGGGTGAACGACACTTGCAATATGTGAATGATAATGGTAGAGACGCATGCCATAGCAAAGATAACATGAAAATGACACTCATTGAAGGTGAAATAAAGAAAAAGCGATAAGTGTAAGCATGAAAATGACACTCGCAAAAGAGCACGTGCATAAAAGTGATAGTTTGGAAAAATCACCAACATCGAAGTAAAAAAAACAACCAAAAGTTAGGGATTATTAATAATAGTGCACATTGACTATTGACATGGGTTGAACAACATACAAACACTATATTGGTGGATTATTTTATGCCTGTTCCAACATGTGTAAAAGAATGCACTCATGAAATCATTACAAACTGAGCATGTGTGAGAAAATGACTTCCACTGATCAAGAAGTGACCATAGAATGACCGATTGCAAGCTCCACAGTACGATAAAAAATTGCAGTGTAGGTAAAATTTTGGAGGGCGTTTGTGAGAGCGACAACCCATGGTGACACACTGGTAGACCTCCAACTTATCTACCTTGGCCAATTATTTTGTGCAGGGTCTTAGTTATTCAAGGAACACTGATTAATCATGTATATCACTTTTGCCTCCCCACTTACCACATGAATAAACATGGCCCCCTTGGTACCTCCTTGGTTAAATAGAAACATATGATCCATGATATCACAATGTTTCGAAATGGAATGGGTAGTACAACTCAAGAGATTTAGTTTTTTAGAATATATTTGTTCATATCTAGTCTTGCTCTGCTCTGAGCAGGGCTAGAAAATACCCTAGCAGAGTCACTACAAGAACAAAAAAATTGCTCCACTACTAGCGAACCTGGATAGTACCCTAGCAGATTTCTTGCTTCATCTCTTTACACAGGAAGCCTTTCACTTCTTTCAATTTTATTTATATCCTTAAATAGGACTGTGCATAGGAACTTATTCATTTTATGGGCGAATGATGCGGGAGCATTCAGCCAAGGGAAATTATTGTAAATAATAGACATAGGGGGGTCATGCATTTTAGGAATTAATTTCCTAAGTAGTATTTTAAGTGTGATTTAAATTAGATGCTTACAAATAAATAAATAAGAGCATGAGTATTCCATGATTCTAGAAGTAAGGGAGAGCTTTTAGGCATAAAAGAAATAGATGTGGATAAGGAGGCTTTTCTGTTTTAAAACAGAGAAAAGATAGAATAAAGCTTCACGAGGCTTTTTACCATATATGCATGCATGTAAAAGCTTTAGGCTTTTGTTACCAATGTTTATTATATATATGAATGTAAGCCTACGGGCAAGGGGGGAGCCACCAGAGGAGAGCCACTAGAGTGGAGAATTTGGCTTATGATAGGAGAGGCACCAGAATTGATAATCAGGCCTATGAGAGGGTGCAACATTGACTGTTAGGCCTGCGTGCCTGTGTATTTGTGTGCATGCATACGAGACCGAAGTCTCAATGTAAATTCATGCTTTTATATTAATATATGCAGTGTTTCTGACTAGGTCAAAACAGAGGAAGTTTGTTAACTGTGTACGCGTTATGTGTTCATTTACTGTGTGTTGAAGGAGGAAGCTTGCTTTATATTTCTCCGCATGATGGTTAATTAGGCCTTGATGCTTGATTCATGTTTACAGAGTGATTTCTATTCAACTGTTGCTTCCGTGGAGTCTCTAAGTCCTTTCTATGAAGTTCTGTGTATATCTCTGTTTATACAGAGGATTAATGATATTCCCTTAAGCGGGAGTGTGATGAACGTGAAACTGTATTAATAATTGTCCAGACCCATATCGGTCCGAGATCCAATATCGCATCGCATCGGAGAAGGGATTTGAAACTATCATGTGGAAGCTTCGAATTACCGGAGCCGAAATATTATTAAGCCAGTATAAAAGAAGATCGGGTCCGAAAGGGCCTTCAGTAGTGTGAAGCTACGACATATATCAGAGCCGAAATCTTATAAAGTTGAATATAAACCCATATCGGGTCTGAAGCCAGCATCGCATCGGAGGGGAGGCTTGAGACTTCCGAAGTGTAAGCTCCGATAGCCGGAGCCGAAATTATTATAAGCTCAAGCAGAAGGGCTGTCGGGTCCGTCGTTTCGGAGGTGGAAGGGTTATGGTTTGTAGCGACCACCGATAGACGGACCCGCCGAAATATATAGAGCGCAACACATAACCTTTCGGGTCTGCGAGGAACCTCGGCACGGTTAAGCGGCGAGCTCCGAAATCCGGAGCCGAAATATTATATAGACTAGCTGAAGATTATGTTGGGTCCACACCTCGTCGGAGGTCAGGCCTTAAGTGTTTATTGAAGACCGCCGAAATCCAGACCCGCCGAAATTTCTAAAGGCGGATATATAAGGTTTGAAGTCCGAGCGTTGGAGTTAGAGCAGGTTTTATGGTTAGTTCTGTGTATTGACATATATTATATGATATATAGATGTGGGGGTTAAGGTATATATATATAAAGCCCACGTGATGGTTAATTAAAGGCTCGGTGGTGTCTTCCGATGGTTGATTATAAAGCGCCGATAAAAAGGTGGCTGTGATTCTAAATAAGCCCATGGTTCATAAAAGGCTTAGAGCCTAAGCTGAAGTTTCCGATAGGACTTTGTGGCAATATCCACAGGTCCAAGGTTTGGGAATTTATATAAGAAAGGGGATTTTGGGCTTGTACCAGATCTCTTTTCGTCAGGTGGTATCAGAGCAGGGAAAGTTTCCTGCGGGGAAAGAATTCCAGAAAAAGGAAAAGTTGATACCAGAGAAGGATTGAGGTAATAGCATCACTATTGACAGAACAGAAATAAAGTGAAGAGGAACATGCACATAGGGAAAGGCAATGAGCGGAATGATGGAAGACTACAGTGGGAGATGTAGCAGTCCAACAGAGGATTGGAGTAAACAAGAATAGAGAATTTCTTAAAGGAAGGCGAAAGCAAGATTGCTTAATGTAAATTCTAGTTGGTTTCTCAAGCAGAGGACAGGCCATTCAAGGTGTAGAAGAAGAGAGGTAATATGTTATGCTCTGTTTTAAATTAAGAGTATGTTTTATGTTAATGCACAGGTGATAGCAAGAGAAGCTATGAGAGAAGAACCAAGTGAGTTCTTAAAGATAGAGTAAGGAGAATACTCTTATAGAGAAGTGGCAGTGAACCTGAAGAATCCAATAAGAAATTGGATAGAGAGGACAGCTGAAGTGTTCTCAGGAGAGAGTGAGAGGATTGCAGAAGCCTAGAAGGAGCAAAGGTGTTGCTCAGGAGAAGGTTCCAGAAAATGGACCGTGCTTACCAAAAGACTAAGTAAGGAGAGCTTAGTGAGCTAAGATTGCAGCCAGGAGGACTAGTTGTTGTAGAGGCTTGTTGCAAAGGAGAATCAAAAGAGGTTGAAGAAATTTGCAGATGAGAGAAGCCTGAAAGAGCAGTGGAGAATGCTCGAAAGGTTTCAACAGAGGACCGATGATTACCAAAAGGCCAGATCTGGAGGGAAGGATTGGTGAGGTAAGTGGCAACAAAAGAGTTTGCTGTTGTATAGGCTTGATGCAGCTCATGGGTGAGAAACTCATGGCGAAGAAGATGACTACTGAAAGTCATAAAGGAGATAGCCAAGGTTCAGGAAAAAGCCACAGTAGAGGACATAAGAAAGAGGACGCCAAGGTAAATGGCAAGAAGATAAGTCTAGAGGAAATTGAAATGGAAGAATACATTTGTGAACCAGAACAAGGAGAATTTCTGGGAGATAGTGAAGATGAAGACTTGAAGACTGAAACTTCAAGTAAGACGAAAGGGTCATATGGTTTTAAATCTGACAATTTGTGGATGTTTGCAGGTGAAAGACAATTGGCTGATATTGTCATGAAGAAGGAAAAAGACGAGCATAATAAAAATTCTGTTCTGGAAAAGCATAAGGTAGATAGGTCTTATATACAGCTGGAGAAGTTGATCATGGAGAATCAGAGAAGAGGTCTAGAGAAATGCCACAGAGATGAGATGACTGCAGAAGTTCGAGAAAGAGAGATTGCAGTAATGAAGGTACAATTGCAGGTACTAGAAAAATGGCTGCAAGAGGAGAAAAATCAAAATAGAAAATGGATCTTTCCACTGAAGGGGAAGAGAGTGATTTGGCGACAATTACAGAAGAGGTTGAGGAAAACTGTGATTGCCTTGCTAAAAAAGGAGCTTATAGTTCTTGTGCCAGAGATGGGAATTGAAGATTCTAAATGCAGATTTGTTTGGAAAGAAGCAATGGAGGAAGCAGTCAAGACTGAAAAGCCTTGTGGTTTTAAAACTAATGAGTTGCGAATGTTTGCAGGTATTATCGCAACTATTGAAAGACATTTGACTCAGTTGAGAAGTAAAATGAAGGAGAAAGACGAGAATTCTATGGAAATTTCTAATCCATGGGATAAGGACGTTATGTTGCTGGAAAGGATGCTGAATGATTAGAATTTAGTATAGAAAGAATCTCAATTCCAGAATTGGGAGTTGCAGATGCATAGAGATGAAGATACCATAAATGAGTTCACAATGTACCAGTCCAGTAAGTTGCTGATAGGAGAAGGTAAGGAAGAAGTTTTCCATTGTAGAAAACAAGAGGGCATGGATGATTGGGTGGCAGTAAAAAATCAGCAGCTTGAAGATTTATTGGACAAGGAAATTGAATTAATCATAAGAATCATGTTGAAAGTGTCTCAGAAAAAGACATCAACATGGAAGAGGAGTAGCAGAAGCAGCAGCAAAATAAAGACAAAGACAGATTAGGAAAGTGCAGCAAGTGGAGCAAGACAGCATAAAGTGTGGAGACCTGGAGAAGAACAAAAGACAGAAGTAGCGACAAATGAGAAGTTACAACACAAGATATTGGATCCAAGAATACCAAGACCACAAGACACATGATCAGGAGATCATGAATTTTTTCTACCTTGGGAGTCTGATGCGGGAGCATTCAGCCAAGGGAAATTATTGTAAATAATAGACATAGGGGGGTCATGCATTTTAGGAATTAATTTCCTAAGTAGTTTTTTAAGTGTGATTTAAATTAGATGCTTACAAATAAATAAATAAATAAGAGCATGAGTATTCCATGATTCTAGAAGTAAGGGAGAGCTTTTAGGCATAAAAGAAATAGATGTGGATAAGGAGGCTTTTCTACTTTAAAACAGAGAAAAGATAGAATAAAGCTTCAAGAGGCTTTTTACCATATATGCATGCATGTAAAAGCTTTAGGCTTTTGATACCAATGTTTATTATATATATGAATGTAAGCCTACGGGCAAGCGGGGAGCCACCAGAGGAGAGCCACTAGAGTGGAGAATTTGGCTTATGATAGGAGAGGCACCAGAATTGATAATCGGGCCTATGAGAGGGTGCAACATTGACTGTTAGGCCTGTGTGCCTATGTATTTGTGTGCATGCATACGAGACTGAAGTCTCAATGTAAATTCATGCTTTTATATTAATATATGCAGGTTTTCTGACTAGGTCAAAACAGAGGAAGTTTGTTAACTGTGTACGCGTTATGTGTTCATTTACTGTGTGTTGAAGGAGGAAGCTTGCTTTATATTTCTCCGCATGATGGTTAATTAGGCCTTGATGCTTGATTCATGTTTACAGAGTGATTTCTATTCAACTGCTGCTTCCATGGACTCTCTAAGTCCTTTTTATGAAGTTCTATGTATATCTCTGTTTATACAGAGGATTAATGATATTCCCTTAAGCAGGAGTGTGACGGACGTGAAACTGTATTAATATTGGTCCAGACCCATATCAGTCCGAGATCCAATATCGCATCGAATCAGAGAAGGGCTTTGAAACTATCATGTGGAAGCTCTGAATTATCGGAGCCGAAAAATTATTAAGCCACAATAAAAGAAGATCGGGTCCGAAAGGGCCTTCTGCAGTGTGAAGCTTCGACATATATCAGAGCCGAAATCTTATAAAGTTGAATATAAACCCATATCGGATTTGAAGCCAACATCGCATTGGAGGGGAGGCTTGAGACTGCCGAAGTGTAAGCTCTGATAGCCGGAGCCGAAATTATTATAAGCTAAAGCAGAAGGGCTATCGGGTCCGTCGTTTTGGAGGTGGAAGGGTTATGGTTTGTAGCGACCACCGATAGACGGACCCACCGAAATATATAGAGCGTAGCACATAACCTTTCGGGTCTGGAAGGAACCTCGGCACGGTTAAGCGGTGAGCTCCGAAATCCGGAGCCGAAATATTATATAGACTAGCTGAAGATTATGTCGGGTCCGCACCTCGTTGGAGGTTAGGCCTTAAGTGTTTATTGAAGACCGCCGAAATCCGGACCCGCCGAAATTTCTGAAGGCGGATATATAAGGTTTGAAGTCCGAGCATTGGAGTTAGAGCGAGTTTTATGGTTAGTTCTGTGTATTGACATATATTATATGATATATAGCCACGGGGGTAAAGGTATATATATAAAGCCCGCGTGATGGTTAATTAAAGGCTCGGTGGTGGCTTCCGATGGTTGATTATAAAGCGCCAATAAAAAGGTGGCTGTGATTCTAAATAAGCCCATGGTTCATAAAAGTTTTAGAGCCTAAGCTGAAGCTTCCGATAGGACTTTGTGGCCATATCCACAGGTCCAAGGTTTGGGAATTTATATAAGAAAGGGGATTTTGGGCTTGTACCAGATCTCTTTTCATCAGCGAAAGAGGGTTCTCGACTTATTGAGAGAAAGAGAGGTTGTTCCTTCAAAGAAGCATATAAAGACCTCTGATTTAGATTTTGTTGTTCGAAATTTTCCCCTTTTCCTCCTCTATTGATTGGATAAGCATGAAAACACCGAAACATAAAGAACCAAGTGTGGGCATAATATTTCCCATAATACACACAAGTATGAAGGTTTGACAGAAAACTCTCCTTACAGATGGATTGTATTTTCCGTCAGAACATCATCGACGAAAAGGTGAAACCAAGACAAGGAAGAGGGATAGAGAGTTATCCAAATGTTATAGAGTGTAAAACCCCTCCCTTGTTTGTTAGACTGTTGTAAACCTAAGATGAGAAAAACTAGGTATGATGTGTAATATTAAAATAAATTGCATTATTAAATAATTAATAAATTAATCACTTGGAAAACAGAACACCAAGAGATGAGATACTTGCCAAATCCCATTGAGGGATGGGATAGGATAAATATTTCATGATAGAGATTCTAGATATGATTCTAGATAAGCTTGGATGGATTGGAGATAAATATCCATGAAGAAAAACATGAAAGATTTGTGGAAGATAAATGAAATATTTTATAAGGAAAAGCCTCATGGGAGATAAAGGCAAGATTTTCTGACAAAGCCCTACGCGATTGGATGAAAAATCGACCTAAAAGTGGGACGCCGCTTAAGGAAACTTTATCATGAAAGAGGGTATTGAATATGCATTGCATAGATCAATTGGAGGAAGTTGATCCATGGAAAGAACCTCGGCTTGGGGGGAATGAAAGGTGATTCATGGTTGGGTAGTGGTGCTCCGCTCTCCAAGTGATGTTTTAGTTGGATTGACATGCGTGGGATGCATTGTATATTGGTCTCTTACCCTCTATTCCATTAAATCATTTGGTTTAGTTGTATAGATAATGCATTATATATATGTATGATAATAATTGTAGTCTTATGCATGGAACTCCTAGTGTATCCATGATAGCGGTGGAATCTTAGTAGGTAGATGTTAGTGCTGGTGCCAGGGAGCTAGCCTACTCATGATTGACTATGCAAGAGACCATTGTGCATTAGTAGAATTGTCAGTGCTAAGTTGTTATGAGATAGTTATATATTAAGGTGGAAACAATTGTTGAATCTAAACATGATCATTAGTAGATGTAATGAAGGAGTTGCAAGTGACTGATATAGAGTAATTGAGTTAATGGATTTTACGAGATAATTTTATGGATGCATGTGGAAATTATGACTTATTAATGTAGTCCAAGTTAAAATTAGTAGAGGAAAATATTATGTGAAATTGATGCAGTAATGGATATGCTGCCCCACTTTGGCTTATGTGTTAATATGATGCATGAGATATATAGTTCGGTTCTAGCACTTGATATTATATAGTTTAGGATTCATATTATATGTGCTATGCATTGGTATTATGGAAGGATTATCATCTACTATGGGCTTGCTACACAATGATATATGTCAGTAATCTTCAATTTTTCCATAGGACTTGGTTGATGATAATTGTGGTGTATTTATGTCAATGTTTTATTAACACTTATATGAAGCCATATATATTAGAGTTTGAGACAGTTATTGGCATGAGATATAGGTGCATGCAAAACAGTTAGGGAGTAATGTTCTAACTATATATCCAATGGTTTACGATATCCATACCATGCATGTTATAAGAGGTTTGATGGTTGCATGTTATGGTTCCTTCTTCTTTCCAAGTGGTGGTTTATGTTTAAAAGTTGATTTAAAAAGGTATGCAATATTGTGTATATGGTGTGTGGTTCCTTAGTGGATGTGATTCAGTAGTAAGATTAGGGGTATGGACCATGGAACCTTAACTGTAATTAAAGGAAATTTTAAAATTTATGGAGTTTAGGGCCTACTTTTCTAGGTAGGCTCCAGAGGTACATTACATAGAGTCACAAAGTCCTTCTCTACTTTACCAAATTAGTATTTGAGCCCAAATAGGAAACCCTTAATGCAAAGTCTTACTGATAGAAAAAAAGGAAAAGGCATGACACAATAAGAAACAAAAACAAAAGCATAAGAAAAAAGAGGCTAAACCAAAGGTTGATGTAAGAAAAAAGTAACAAAATACAAGAAAGACTAACGAGAACAAGTGCATAATGAGTGCAAGAGAAGGGGAAACAATAATGCATCTAATCCTACTCCTATCCTATCGTGACAGTTAGAAGGTCAGGCTCATGTATAATGAAATTTCCAATGAAGCCACCATAGTCATTCCTAAGCACCATACGATCGATTAAAATAGATATAAAGTAATGTGCAAGAGAAAAGATGAGATCTTGAAGAAATTGCACAAAAAAATGTGTTGGAAAATGTAACTAGGTTCGATCTTCTTAATTGTACTTGATGTCAAAATCTAATATATTTATCAAAAGGGATTTTATTATTATAGAAATTGACTTATTAAAGAATGGGTTTCATGCTTGGGTCATTTTTATCAGTTCAAACCTCCATTGTAGGCTTTAGGTTATTTTTCGAAGTCATTTATTGTTTGACTCCTCCATCAAGTCATCCCCTTCCGCAAAGTAATCTACTCGACCTCTTCAAATTCCTCAATAAAGTCTTCATCAAAGTCTTCAAGTCGACCTCAAGAGAATTATTATCAAAAGAACGCATGGTGACTCAATTAAAGGACACATATCTTCATAATACATGTCGTCTCATTTAAGATGGATGGACCACTATATATACCAGTCTAGTATCTTTGTATTTCACCAATTTAGAGCTCACAATTTCAGAGAAATTTCAGTGATGGTAGAGAGGAAGTTTTGACACATCTCAGAGGAAGTTTCTGTGAAATATTAGAGACAATTTTGGTTCTAATTACAATGAGAAGTTTGGGTCTCAGTGAGACATACCCTTAGTGTTGTCATAGTTAAGGAAATGCAAATTGTTTAGTCTACCACAGTTCGGTGCCAATATTGTCTTGGTGTAACTATAGTTTGGTGGGCTCAGTGCCACCACAAAATTGAAGTCCATCATGGCTATGAACTTAGAGATATTCTAGTGATGATTTATTCGATGCTAACATAGTGAAAGAAATAAGGGTGACTTAATGTAGGTAGTCTCGAGTCTAGATTATAAGGGTCTTGGTTGTCTCATCTTTGAATCTACCAAAGGAAGAATTTGTGACTGGATTTTCCTCCTCAAGGGGGGGTTTTGTATTGCCAGCGTGCCTATATATTGCGTTCTCTGTTTTTTTTTAGCATTAATCTTGATGATAAGAAAATATAATTAATAAATCTAATGCTAATAATGAAAACACCACAAGTTAATTTCATAATAAGGGAAATCATTTTAACTGCCAAATCATAGGATTTCCCAACATGGTATTAGATCTAAGGTCATGAGGAAAGGAAATTTAAAGAGAACTCAATGAAAGGTTTTGTTTGCATTTATTTTGAAGATCATTTTTGGGATAATACAACTAACATTACAGTGAGCTAAAAGAAGAAGAAGGGTCTCTCTATACCTGAAGGTGAACAAGTTCAGATCTTTTAGAATGGGTTAGTAGGATGATATCACTCTCTAAAAGGAAATACAATTACACAGAGAAACTAGAGTGAAAACCTTAGCAAGATATCTCAGATAGTTCAGGAGATTGATGTTCAGTGTAACTTCAGTGAGATCATTTCAGTGTAACCACAGTAAAAATAATTTAGTGCCACGTTAGTTAGAAGGCTCTGGTGTCATTATAATAGGAGGATCTCAATACTGCCACATGTAGAAGAGGAAAGGTCTTAATGCCAACTCAGTCACCATTTCTTGGTGCTACCTCTGAATAGTGATATTACAATGACCTCAATTCAATAATATCACATGACCACGGTGACCTCAACCTTATGATATTCAAATGATGCTAATGTAGTGAATAAGACTTAGTTCTATCACAGTTAAGTATAAGTTTCGATATTATGAATACATTTCAGTATTGTTACAGTGGTTCCTATCACAAAGAAAATGTCTTGGTAAAACTACAGTGATGCTTATCATAATAAGTATCACTACAATGGTACTTATCATGGTCATAAGAATAATTTAGGCTCAAGTAATATATGGTTGAAGTACTATAAGAGATGAGGCATTTCTATGATTATTGATATATGTAAGATCAAAACAATGAAGTATAATATACTTCCTTCCACTTGTTGAAGAAATAAAACTTGAAAAAACTAGAGATATATCAAGTATCTGAGATGAAAATACTAGCACAAGGAACCAACTTGAAGGAAGCACTCTATGAGGATTGGAGAACAAAGAATCAAGTAAGTATTGTTACTACAACAAGTTATCAAATCAGAGGTATGTAATTACAAGGTATGTGTGTACATAATATTTTAGTTTTTCAATGATCATTGTTTATGGCTAGTATAGGGTGAAGTTTGCAACATGCATCTTGATCTTATAGAGATTACAAGTAATATACGATGTCAAGTACAAGTATTTGATTGAAATAAGGAATAACCTTTATAAGATTCCATCCTCCATGGTTATGTAGGATACCTAACTTAAGAAATTAAATCATATTCATGCTATCACATATTTTGCTTGAAGGTATATATTATAGGTATAAAATACCATGGCTTACACTTCAAGGAATTCCTTCTAGGTTTGCCAAGAAACATCTTTAGGTATGTATTAGACCATACATCCTATAAAATTCTCTTCATCTTATCTTTAAATTTGTGTTACTAACATTGTTATGTCCAACTCTCTTGAACCTTAAAGCATATTGTTTAGGGATATTCATCTCTCAATAAATGTACTCCTCTACACATTCTTAATTGATTTTCTAGAACCCTAGAAATGTTCTCTAGAAAACCCTAACCTAAGGGTATGCTGACAACGTGTGAAACCCTAGGCTACTTAGGGTTATTGTGAAATTCTATTTTAAGTTCTTGTTGATGATGTCATGTTCAAGATTTCAGTATAATCATGGCATCTTAACTTGTTAAGGTTAAATGTTGTTTCTCTGAGATATTGAACCCTTAAAGTTTTGGTATTGTAGGGTTTGATTCACTATTTTATGAAACCCTAGATTCTTAGGGTTTTGTTGGGTCTCTAAGAAAAACTCTTGTTATAGAGTCCTAGGAATGAAACCCTAATTATTGCCCATTTTTTTGAACACCTAGACTGTTCTAGGCTGCAATATGTCTAATATATTAATGTTGTTTGAAATATGATGTGCCTATGCATGATGATGAACTCCTAGATGTATGAGTTGACCTTTTTGCTGGTGGTCATGGATCCTAGGGTTTGGAAATAAACCGTAGTGAAAGGTTGTATTTCTAGGATTCTATGGTTTTGGAGATAAACCTTAGTAGAAGTAAAAATATTTGATGTATGATCACAATGTGATAATTTGATATTTATATCTGATTATTGGTTGGGATTGATATTTGATTGAAAATCTAGGGTTTTAAACTAACCCTAGTGAAAGCTAGTCATATTAATGACCAAGTTGTGATTAGTTTTGATTGATTCCTTTTTATGAAATATAGGATTTGTATGAAACCCTATTGGAAAGTCAAACATATGAATTCTCGAAGTTTCATTGTAGATCTATATTGGTTTGAATTGTTTCTAGGGTTTTCGATATATTGTAGTAGGGTATGTCATACATTTGAAAGAAACATTGAAACCCTAGATGTAATGAAAGTTGTTATGAAGTAGCCTAGGGTTTATGAAAAATTCCCTAACAAGGTGTTGAAGAGTGTGAGTCTCTTGGTTATAATTAAGTTTTGGTATCTAATATATATAAAGTCTAAATGGTTCCGTTGTTATAAGTTTTTGATATGGCTAACTTCATGCTCCTATAATTTTTTTTTGTACTTGCCATCTAAGTTGCGTAGGTACATCATCTTCAAGTTGGTGAAGATGATCATATGTAAAATCGCTATGATAGACATGATATATGAATACCTAATAAGAGGGATGTAAGCCATGAAAGATTCTCCGATGATGTAAAGAAGAAGTAAATATCCCTAAGTTAAGAGAGAGTTTGGATGAAATCTCCCTAGGATAAGAGGATGGTTGAGAATATACCCTATACAAGAATGATGAGATCCTCTCTCATTAAGAGGGAGTGCTAGATATGGTTTTATACTTCATGTGTCATGCACTAGACTAGGACTAACACTCGTAAGCTTCAGTGAAGGCCATGAATAGGAGAAGGAAATTGGAGAATGCATTTTGAAGCATTGTTGAAAGAAAGGAAAGTAGGATCTGATTGAAGAATACGTTGTTGAATGAGAAGTAGGAAAGGAAAGTGTATGATTGAGGATTCTTCTATGAGAAATCCGGTTCATAGTCCTACTGTGAAAGTCCTAGAAGCAACATCAAGTTGTCTAGAAGACCCCAGAGGTTTGTGTTTGATTATATAAGTATGAAAGTATATTATTTATTGGGGTTGTGTTTGTATAGGTGAATCTATCGAAGGTTTTAATAGCATGCTAGTTACGAATCGGTTGATTGGGAGAGATTGGTCATCCGTGATCTTCTTGTTCAAGGAGTGTTGCGTCTTTGTGAGTGAAGCATTACCTGGGAGGACATTTGGCCACCACTTTGTGTTGATGTATAGGTCCTAAAGTTGGAAAAGGTGGTGTTGATTATAGATATTTGTTTTTGATACACACTTGGATCTTTGGGTTGGTGTTTAACAAGTAAGCCTGATGGTACCTACAGAGGCTGAAAGATTGAGTGCATCTTAGTCCCACTTAGATAGATTACCCTGGTCAGGAATCTCGTCCGTGGCATTGCAGTGCATAAATGTTTGAGAGACCAATTCATAGATTGCCATGGTTAGCAATCTAGTCCATGACATTGTGGTGCCTAAACTTCTTCATAGATGATGTAGTTTGATATCTTAAATTCACCTCTTTGGTTATATGTAAATATGAATACCTCACTAGTTAATACGGAGTGTTGGAAAATGTAACTAGGTTTGGTCTTTATAATTGTAATTGAAATCAAAAGGAATTTTATTCACTGAAATTGACTTATTAAAGCATGGGTTTCGTGCTTGGGTCATTTTTAGTAGTTCAAGCCTCCATTGTAGGCTTTAGGTTATTTGCCAAAGTCATTTATGGCTTGACTCCTCCATCACGTCATCCCCTTTAGCAAAGTAATATGCTCATCCTCTTCAAAGTCCTTAATACATTTTTCATCAAAGTCTTCAAGTTGACTTCAAAAGAATGATTATCAAAAGAACACGTGTCATCTCAATTAAAGGACACATATCTTCATAATACATGTTATATCATTTAGGATGGAAGAACCACTATATATACTAGCTTGGGATCTTTGTATTTCACCAGTTTAAAGCTTGCAATTTTAGAGAAATTTTGGTGATCACAGAGAGGAAGTTTCGGTGAAATATCATAGAAAATTTTGGTTCTAATTACAGTGAGAAGTTTGGGTCTTAGTGATACATATCCTCCATGCTGTCATAGTTAAGGAAATGCATATTGTTGTGTCTACCATAGTTCAATGCCAATATTGTCTTGGTGTAACTATAGTATGGTGGGCTCAGTGTCACCACATAATTGAAGTCTATCATTTCTATGATCTCATAGATATTGTAGTGATGATGTACTGGATGATATCGTAGTGAAAGAAAGAAGAGTGACTTGATGGAGGTAGTCTCGAGTCTAAATTTTAAGGGTCTTGGTCGTCTCATCTTTGAATCTACTAAAGGAAGAATTTGTGATTGGGTTTTCCGCTTGAGGGTGGTTTGTACCTCGTAACATGCCTATATCTTGTGCTCCCTTATTTTGTCGTCTGGCATTAATATTGATGATAAGAAAATACAATTAAGAAATCTAATACTAATAATGAAAACATCACTAGTTAATGTCATAATAAGCGAAATCACTTTAACTTCCAACTCCTAGGATTTCCCAACAAAAGGAAGGTCTTGTATGTGGGAAAAACTATATGTCATAACCACTACTTTTATCTAGTTCACATTCCTACCTTTTTGACATAAACAATAATCATGCAAACCTCAAAGACTTCTTTCAAATTCACCCTCTTTCGTGTCATCCTTCTTAGAAAGCATGAGAAAAGGCGAAACTATTCCTTAGAACAAAGCTTGCCAAATAATATTTATCTAACCATCCGATGATTTGATCATGAAATTCAAAACATTCCTCTTCAAAATATTGAAAATTATGAAATAATGAAATGTCAATTAAAAGAAAAGGACGAGGATAAAAATCTTGTGAGGGAAAATAGATCTAATCATATTCAGAAGGCTTGTTAAGATAGTGAGGGCTTGACATAACCAGTAGTGAAGGCTAAAGTGCATCAACTGCTTGACAAGTATTTGAATGGTGAGATAAAACATAAACATTAATCAATGTGAAACAACTATAATCACATATATTGGTGGGAAAATGTTAAAATTGGTAACTAGGGCAAAACTCCATGTGGGTCAACTTATTCATGGCTGATAATATTTTTCCTAGATTCCTCTTGTCAAGAGGTGTAGGATTGATCTAAATATCATCTGATTCTAATAATTATTTATGGAGATATGAATTTATTTTGATTATGGAATAATTATCAAGTCGACCAACAACTCATGTAGGCTTAAAAGCCCAACAGATGCATCTATTCATGATCAACATTTGTATATAAATACAAGAGGTCCTTTCCTCATTTGAAAAAACACATCTCATCACATCTCTCTCCCTCTCCTGCCCAAAAAAGAGGCTCTTCTCCTACTGTGTAGAAAGGGACTCTTCTCTCACACGTGTGGAAGGAAGGACGCATAATTTAGGGCTGCAACTGCAAATCAGAAGTTTGAATAGCATTGACCATCAGAATCTCTCTCAAAACTATGCTATAGGTGGAACTGAATCTCCTCAAAAAGCCACATTTTTTGGTGAAGGAATCAAGCCGATCCGATGGTCGGTTTTCAAGATATTGTTTGCCCTAGTTTAGGGCTGATCTAGGGTTTGCTGCTACTGATGTAAATAAGATTTATATACTATTTCTCCCTGCTGAATTATTGAAGAAAAAGAAAGATTTGATCAAAGGGTTTCCCCATATTGGGGTTCGTCCCTAGTTGGCTGCCACATCTTGTGTCTCTTGTCTTGGCTTGTTTTCTGTCAATCGTTTAATGTTCTATCTGCACTTTACTTACTCTACATGTGATTGCTAATCTGTGGATAATAATAATGAAAGGAAGTAAGATACTCTAAGCATAGAACATAACATAACTTAACATGGTATCAGAGCTGAGGTGAAGACAAAGCCCGAGCAAGAGCAAGAGCAATCACCAAAGAGAAGACTGGCAAGGCTATCCTAAAAGAACTATGGAGTGCTCAACACTCTTCCCTGCCATAGACAAGCTCTATGAGAAGTCTGACTATCATGGATAGAAGATGTCTCTCGATCTAACCTTAGAAGATCAAGGAGTGTTGGACCATGTGAGAGGAAATATTGTTGAGCCTCCATCAAATGCACCTGTTGTTGTCAGGAACAAATGGAAAACTGATGAAGTCAAAACAAAGAAGATCATCTGAGACTCTATTGGCAAGTGCTTGGTGGCCTATATCTCTGACCTGAACACCTCAAAGAAAATCTACAATAGACTGGTGAGTTATTAAAAGTTAATGATGCAAATCAAGTCTTGTTTCTTAGAAATAAGTTGAAGGAAATTAAGAAGGGAAAAGATGAGAGTATGCAAGCATACTTCTTAAGAATCACCAAGATCAAGAACAATCTCCTATCTATTGGGGAGATTATTACTGATAGGGAAATGGCACTCATGACTCTTGGAGGATTATCATCTGAATGGTACATGTTCAGGACTACTCTTCTCAACAATAACATAATTCCTAGATTCGAGGAATTAAGGGCAAGATGCATTAAATAAGAAACAAGGATAGAAGAGAAAGAAATGCCCATGCCTAAAGGTCCTCTTGCTGCCTTTTCTTCTCATGCTAAGAAAAGAAATAATTCCAGGACTAAATAAAAAAAAAAGGCTGGACCTAAGGGTGGAAGAAAAGGATGATGTTACATTTGTGATAAAGCAGGTCACTATGCAAGGGAATGCCATGATAGAAGGAACTCTCACTAGGACGACGATCAAAATCCCTCTCATGACAATCAAAGGAATGGAAAATCTAATAATAAAGGTAAAAGGAGTGCTAGATATCAAGGAAGATGACAACCATTCAAGAAGGCTAGAAATTCCAGGTATGAATCTAACACTGTTGATAATAAACAGGATGAATATTACCTACCAGCTGCTCTATATACCTCTGCTCCTTTAGACTCGCTGGGAAATTGGCTTATTGATAGTGGTGCCTCACAACACTTCTGTCAGGCTAGGAAGTAACTCTCCAAAGGTAGAAGAAACTGATTCATCTGATTATTCCATAGGTAGGTTATTGTTATATACATTAGGAGTGATTGTTCAATTCATCTTCCGATGACTGTTCATATTCCTGATTTATTTATTTACAAATTCCCCAATCATGAAGATTAGGTGTCAAAATTCCCCCCCTTAATCTGAGGGGATGTTGGTGAGTCCAAGCATCATTCTGAATCATTCAAGCTTTTCCTTTCCAAGTGCTTTGGTGAAGATGTCTGCAACTTGCTCATTTGTGGAACAATTACGGAGATGGATTGTTTTGGCCTCAACATGATGTCGAATCAAATGATATTTAGTATTGATATCCTTTGTTCGATCATGGAACTTTGGATTCTTGGCCAACTTTATTGCAGAGGTGTTATCAATCATGAGTGGAGTTGATTGTACTTGTTTTACCTGCAAATCTTCAAGAATTTTCCTGAGCCACACAATTTCTTTCGTTGCTTTAGCTGTTGCCACGTATTCTGCTTCAGTTGTGGAATCTGCTGGAACTGATTGTTTGTGTGATCTCCAGGAGACAGTTCCTGATCCAAGACTCATAGCATATCCTGAAGTAGATACCCCAGTTTCTTTGTCTCCATCGAAGTCTGAATCAGAGTATCCAATCAAGCTGAAGTTGTCCACCTGTGTATACTTGATTCCAAGGTCTTGAGTTCCCTTCAAGTACCTTAGAACTCTTTTTGCAGCAGACCAATGTCCCTCACAAGGCTTTTGCATGAACCTGGAGAGGATTCCAACAGTAAATGAAATGTCTGGTCTGGTAGTAGTGAGGTAGATGAGACTTCCTACAAGCTGTCTATACTTTGTTGCATCCTCAAATTCCTTTCCTTCAATAGATGTGAGCTTTAAGTTTTGTTCCATTGGAGTAGAAAGAGGATTGCACTCTGTCATGCCAAATCTGTTTAACAAATCTCCAATGTATCTCTTTTGAGAAAGAAATATGGATTTTATGTTGGGTTACTTCAATGCCAAGATAGTAATGAACATAGCCCAAATCAATCATTTCAAAACCTTTCCCCAATTCCTTCTTTATGGATGCAATGTAGCTTTCATTGTTCCCTATCATTAAAAGATCATCTACATATACCATAAGATACACAACTATTTTGCCAACTTTCCTGACAAATAAAGTTGCATCATCAAGATCAAAATGATTGAAGTTGAGTTTTAGAAGATGCTCAGTTAGTTTTTCATACCAGGCTCGCGGTGCTTGTTTGAGGCCATACAAGGACTTCACAAGTTTGCATACTTTATGTTCATGTCCTTTCATAGAAAATCCTTGATGCTGGGACATAAAAACATTCTCTTTTAGATCTCCATTCCAGAATGCAGTTTTTACATCCATTTGATGGACTTTCCAACCGTTATGAGCTGCTAGTGCAAAGAGTGTCCAGATGGTGGCCCATTTTGCTGTGGGGGCAAAAGTTTCCTCATAATCGACCCCTTCCTTCTTTGCAAAACCTTTTGCCACAAGCCTAGCTTTGTGCTTGTCAAGTGATCCATCCGCTTTGTACTTGTTCTTTTAGACCCACTTGCAGCCAATTGGTTTGGTTCCAAATGGAGGATCAACCAGCTTCCAAGTGCCATTCTTTATGAGGGCATCATACTCCTTTTGCATCGCTTCTTTCCATTCATCATGAGAAGTAGCTTCTTTGAAGGAAGTTGGTTCAAAATCTGTAGACATGTTCAATTCACAATCTTAAGTAACATCCATATCAACAGGTGAATTAGAGTCATCTACATCACCTCCATTTTGTCGGTTTGATATTATGGTTCCTTTTTTTCCAATTTCATCAGGATGAACACTTTCAAGTGTCTTTGTCAGCCACTTTGGGGGACCTTTCTGAGATGGTCCAGGCTACTCTGTTGATTGAGTTGGGACTGAATCAAGATTGAGTCTCCCAATTCTATCAATTACATCACTTAAAGCATCATTCGTTGTTGGAGTTTCATGCAGAGGAGATTGTTCTTCAGAAGAAGATTCCACATGTTGATCTAGTATAGGAATCCCCCCTTCAAGATGTGGAATCTGATTATCAAATTCTTGAAATGATTTCGTTTTTGCGAATCTATCCAAGCGATCAAGTTGCCGCTCAACAACATTGTCATATTTGTATGATTCAAGAAAAATGACATCTCTAGATACAACAAATTTTTTTATTTACCTCATCATAGAGGCGGTATGCTTTGGAGGTGTTTGAATACCCTAGGAAGATACACTTACGACTTCTAGCACCAAGTTTGTTTCTATGTACCTTTGGTATCAAAGCATAACAGGTGGAACCAAAGATCCTGAGATGTTTTACCGAAGGAACATGTCCATACCACAATTCATAAGGAGTCTTGTTTCTTATAGCGTTATATGGACATCTATTCTTTATATATGCAGCACATAGAATAGCATCAGCCCAAAACATTATCTTTACATTTTTGAAGAAAAGCATGGATCGTACCATATTCAAGATTGTTCTATTCATTCTTTCAGTTACACATTCTATTGGGGATTATAAGGCACATTTGTTTGATGTTTGATCCCATGTTCGCGAAGATAGTTTTCAAATTCATTTGATGTATATTCTTTTCCATTATCAGTGCGAATAGACCCAATATGAGATTGTGGATCATTTTCAATCCATTTACGAAAATTATTGAATGTTTGAAAAGCATCAGATTTGTTCCTCAATAAATAAACCCAACACATTCTGGTGTAATCATCAATAAATGTCATGATATATTTATTTCCATTTACAGAAGGAACAGGCATTGGACCACATAAATCTGAATGAATGAGTTCAAGCTTCCTATGTGCTCTTGAATGTGAATCACGAAAATACTGTTTGCTATGCTTTCCTAGAATGCAAGCATCACATTTCTTATGTTTCCTAGGAATTGTAGGCAAACCAGCAACACCATTTTTCTTCAATAAACGAAGACTGTCATAGTTTAAATGTCCAAATCTAGCATGCCATAATAAACATGATGGAAGTGTACCTTCTTCATGATGAGAAATATATGAGAAATGTTGTGCATGAGCAGAGTTTCCTTGCAGTTTGAGAAGCCTTTCTTCTTCTATTCCCCTCATGACAAGTGAGTGGTCAGATGCTTTTCTTACCTCAATCTTACCATCAAACGTACGAATGGAGTGACCTTGCTGACGGATGTGAACCAAGGACAACAAGTTTCTTTTGAGCTGTGGGAGATATAGAACATGATCCAGAAGAAAGTCTGGAAGACCAGGCAGTTTAAGCCTGATTGTGCCAAGCCCTGATGGCTTGATTTTTGACTGATCTGCAAAGTATGCTGCTCCATCAACATTGTCAGTGAAATCTTCGAAAAAATCTTTTCTATGAGTCATGTGACAGGTTGCTCCTGAATCAAGCAACCAATCATTTTTTGAAGAAGCAAGTGAAGCATTAAACAAATCTTCATTTACTCCAATGTTACATTGTGCCTCAATATAGTGAGCGGATTCAGGTGCTTTACCTTTGTCTATATCATCAATTTTACCTTTCTGCTGGTTTCTTTTCTGCTCAATTTTGTCCCATGGTAGCTTGCATGTAGAAGCATCATGTGATCCATTTCGTTTGCTGCGAATGCAATGCAGATCTGCCTTTTCTCCTTGAGAATCTCTGCCCCCCTGCCTCTGAAGTATCTTCCTCTTCCTCTTCTTCCACCTCTTCCTCTTGTAGAATCTTGAGCAAGATGCTTTTCTTTATGAGCAAGGCAAACAATCCCTTCAGAAGATTCAAGGACTGTCTTCTTTCCAAAGGCTTTCTCTCTTTCAGCAAACTTTTTCACAAGAGAGTCAAAGGTTATATCTTTCAGATTTCCATTTGCTTGTAAAGACTCAAGTTAATTGGAGTAAGTAGGATAGAGTGCCTTGAGAAAAGAAATAAGAGGGATATCCAGCTCAACCTTAGTGGATTTGATATCATGCATTATAGATTTTACTTCAGATGCAAGAGCAAGGGGATCATTATTTTTCAGTTCAAGAGTGAAGAGTTTAATCATGAGCTGAACAACTTCAAGTGCAGAATGTGAGTCATAGAGTTCTTTCAACTTTTGTAAGGCTTCAAAGGCAGTTGAATATGGTGAAATATGGTGACTCACCTCTTCATTTACAGATGTTGCGGTTAATGCATAAGCTTTGTTGTTCTTGTTTTCCCAAATGACGAGTTCTTTCTCTGAGGTAGGTTGTACTCGGTCATTGTCCCCTTCTTCGACACACACTCCTTTCCACAACTCATTGAAGATGAGTGTGTGTTTTATCATCCGGGACCATTCAGGATAGTTCTCCTTGCCATTGAGAACTATTCCTACCATAGAGATGATTGAATGCATTCTGTAAAAAAAAAGACTTCTGCTGATAGAAAAAATACTTCTGCTGATATACAGTGAAATTGTACTCAAAAGGGCAAAAAGATTTCAAATACTTTTATGTACTGTTTCTTCAAATCCCTCCAATGTTTATAAAAGTATCCTCATATAATATATCCACCATATTCCATTCTACAGAAACGCATTCAAATATCTACAAACTATTCAATATATATATATATATATATATATATATATATATATATATATATATATAGATGCAGTGTTCAATCCTTCAAAATTTTCAACACATAGATTCGATGTATCAATTCAACACACTTAATTTCACTCTGTCATAACTAGCACATTGTTTTGTCGGAGTAATGCACAACAAAACATCCATGGAGAAGGCTCAATGCACCATGGGCTCACCATACTAAATATATTGAAAAGTATTCATACAATTGCTCTCCCTTTAGTTGAAGTTTAGAAAGTGTCACGACGGTTAGTGGGCATCCATGGAGACCTCTGGAATATTATCGATACCACAGCTGCAATCAAGCTTAAAAGATGGGCCGTTTGGCAAGAAATAGACAGACAGACCACAAAGCCAGAAATATTCGAATGAAGAGGAACCCATAAAGAAACCTACCATATCCAATTCAACGCAGACGAGAACTCAAAGGCCAAGCAAAAGTGTTTGATTGGATGCAGATCGGTTCTGTGCAACCCCTTTGACTGTCGTAGATTTTTATGAAGGCGCAGAGTTCCAACACGGCGAAGAGCTTCATGCTGAATGCCAACTTGAGGTCATTGGAACGAAAAATAGACGTAGTGGTAGAAATACACGGCAAAGAGCTTCATGCTGAACGCCAACTTGAGGTCATTGGAATGAAAATACGGTTGGTTACTCGAATATCATATCGTGTTGGCCGAGTAATTAATCCTTAAATAATTCACCACGGGTTAGCCATCACTATTCACAAATAGAGAATTCAAAATAGAGAATGAACGGGAAGGGCACTATTCCAAATTTTATATTGCTTTGACCAGCGCACAGAGTGTATGCAGGTTGGACTAGTGCACATCACAGTCATACGTCAAAAACAAGTACAAGAAAGAAACCCTCTATTTCTTTTTCTTCTACTAATAATGAATTGCTTGTGTGCTTCAATGCTCAGGTCTACAGCTCTGAAATCGATTCATTGACGTAGCATAGTGGAAGAGGAAACCGTTTCTCCAACAGAATGTACACAGAATAACGCTTTTTTTTTTAAACGTTTATGACGTGGCTTTGACTGTTCAGAGAGAGATCAAGGTAGAGGAAGAGCAGCGCTCTAGACAGAGGCAGTGGCAGTGCTCAGGACAGAGGCAGTGGCAGTGCTCAGGATAGAGGCAGTGGCAGACTATTTCAGGACTGAGGCACAGTAGCGTTCAGGACAGAGGCAGTGGCAAAAATGAAGGGATTTACAACTACTTTTAGAACTGGCTCTGATACCATGTCAGGCCAGGCAGTAACTCTCCAAAGGCAGAAAAAACTGATTCGTCTGATTATTCCATATGTAGGTTATTTTTATATACATTAGGAGTGATTGTTCAGTTCATCTTCCGATGACTGTTCACATTCCTGATTTATTTATTTACAAATTCCCCAATCATGAAGATTAGGTGTCAACAACTTCACTAGTTACAAAGAGGTTCTCCATCATCTGATAGAGAAAGAAACTAACCTGGAAATTGTCCTTGGAGATAATATGTAATATCTCGTTAAAGGTGTATGCAATGTCTCTCTTAAATTGAATCAAGGTAATACGATCCACTTACAGGATGTATTATATGTACTTGACCTAAAAAAGAACCTGGTGTCCATCTCGGGAATGGAAGACAAAGGCTACAAGGTGACCTTCCGTAATGGCAAGGTATGTGTATGGAAAAACAATGTTGAATATGCCTTTACTCTTGGGTTTCGAGTTGATTCATTATATGAGGTCGGTGGAAGTCCGCTAGGTGTCATGTCTTGTGACACATCTCTTCAGTCCAAACTTTGGCATCGAAGATTTTCCCACCTTCATTATAAAGCTCTACCTGATGTAAGACAAATGGTGACAGGGATGCTCGAATTCTGAGCCGAGAAATAAGGTGTATGTCTGGGATGTGCCGAAGAAAAGCTCAAAAGGGGACCATTCCCCTCAAGCCAAAGCAAGACCTCTGATATATTACAGTTTGTTCACTCAGACATATCTGGTATGATGCCTGTGAACTCCTTGGGAGGATATTCATATTACCTTACTTGTACAAATGACTATTCTCGAAATACTTGGATATACTTCTTGAAAACAGGATGAAGTGTTCTCCTGGTTTCGGCACTTCAAAGCCTTGATCGAGAATCAAATAAAAAATAATATCAAGATCTTAAGGACTGATAATGGTACTGAATATGAATCTAACGAGTTTCATGACTTTTGTAAAGAGGCTGGCATTAAGAGGGAGACTACTACACCATATACTCTTGAACAGAATGATGTGGCAGAAAGGAAGAACCGTATGATTGTGGAAGCTGTCTGTGCCATGCTCCATGATCAAAGACTTCCAAAGTTTCTATGGACCGAAGCTGCAAACACCACCGTATATGTACAAAACTGATGCCCTCATCAAGCATTGGGTTCCAAGACTCCTAAAGAAATGTTCACCAGTAAGAAACCTGACGTATGTCATTTTGGAATTTTTGGAAGCCCTATATATTTTCATGTGCTAAAAGAGAAAAGGAACAAATTGGGTGCATCTAGAAAGAAAGGAATCTTCGTGGGCTATGGTGAAAATACTAAGGGCTATAAAATCTATTTAGCTGGTCAAAGGGAAGTTGTGATTAGTCATGATGTCACCTTTGACGAAGATATGGCTCTCAGCAAGGTGAACAATCTTCCTACTTTAAGGAGCTCTCAAGAAGTTGACACCAGGGAACCAAAAGAAAAAGATGATGTAACAATGCCCAATGTGGATGAACCCATGGATCCTATTGATCCACTTGAAACTTCCTCTTCTAGGAAGAGGCCCTCTTGGCTTAGGGGGCTACTCGATGATGCTGAAGGACACACTGCACCCCAAGGAACCTTTCGCGAAAGTAAGAAACCTATCAAGTATCAGGGATACCTGACCATCATGAGCATGATCATACAAAATGAGCCTTCATCATTCTCAGATGCCGTCAAACATCAAGTATGGAAGGATGCTATGACCGAAGAATATGAGTCTATTATGAAGAATGATGTCTGGGAAGTAGTTCCCAGACCCCAGGACAAGACAGTTGTCACTTCTAAATGGCTTTACAAGATAAGGCTCGTTTTGTCGTTCGTGGTTTCTCTGAGAAGGAAGGTATAGACTGTGAAGAGATATTTGCACCTGTTACCAGATATACCACCATCCGCTCGATCATAGCCCTTGTGGCTTCACAAGGATGGAACCTACATCAGATGGATGTCAAGACCATGTCCTTGCATGGTTCGATCAAGGAAGAGGTCTACATGGAGCAACCTAAAGGATTTGAGATTTATGATCGAAAATTTCATGTATGCAGGTTGAAGAAGGCTCTCTATGGGCTAAAGCAAGCACCCTGAGCATGGTATGAGAGGATTGATAGCTACTTGATGAAGCTGGGATTCATTAGGAGTGAAGTCGATCCTAACCTTTACTTTAAGGTTGAAGATGACAAACCTCTCATACTGGTGCTGTATGTGGATTACCTCTTTCTAACAGGTGTAGACCCTCTCATTCACAAATGTAAGAGGGAGTTGGCTTCTCAATTTGAAATGAAAGACTTAGGACTGACGCACTATTTCCTAGGACTTGAAGTCTGGCAGAAGCTAAGGGAAACTTTCCTATCTCAAGGAAAATATGAGGTGAAGATATTGGAAATATTCAGTATGGTGGACTGCAAGCCTCTAACTACCCCGATGGAGCTTGACTTTAAGAAGTTAGGCGGTAGCACTGCTGGACCTATTTTACGAAATGCCATCGAGTATTGTCAACTCATCGGAGCATTAATTTTCTTACTGAATTCCTATCCAGATATATGCTTCATAGTTAACACATTGAGTCAACATATGGTTGAACCTCACCACATATATTAGATTGGTGCCAAGCATCTGTTGAGATATCTTCGTGGCACAATAAATTATGGGTTAAGATACATTGCTGGAGATGTGAGACAACTTGGATACACTGATGCTGATTGGGCAGGTAGTGTAAGAGCACTTCTGGGTGTTGTTTCTCCTTGGGATCTGCTTCAATATCCTGAATGAGTAGGAAGTAGAAGTCAGTAGCTTTGAGCATCGCCGAGGTAGAGTATATTGCTTCTAGCATGGCCACCTGTGAGGCAGTCTGGTTGTGAAAGTTCTTGAGTGAGTTGTTTGGATTTACATTGGATACCACTGTGATCCTGTGTGATAACCAGAGTGGGATTCATTTATCAGAGGATCTCGTATTTCATGATCGCTCCAAGCATATCAATATCAGGTACCACTATATTCGAGATATGGTGCAGCGAGGAGCTATAAGGCTCCAACATATCGGTAGAGATGAAAAGGTTGCTAACATTTTGACAAAGCCCCTAAGAAAGGTCAAATTTTTTACTTTTTGAGAACAACTTGGTGTCGTTCAGAAACCCTCTGATGAGGGTCCTGTATGATTTATGGAGCTCTGGGAGCTCCGAGGGGCCACGTGGTACTTCTTGGAGTGACATATGACCATAGGGTGACTCACCATCCCCTGGTGGTGTACATGTACAGGGTAAAATAATAAAAACATTCCCTCTGACACCTTGTGGTGACTATGTAATAGGATTATTAGTTCTCCTATGAGGTTTGGGTGATGTGTTATCCATGACAATTTTGTAGCAAGATGATTAGTTCTCTTGTGAGGCCTGGATGATGTGTTTTCCATGGTGATTGTGGAACACGATGATTCCCTCTCCTATGGGCCAGGATGATTAGTTCTCTGTGGTATCCACTGGATAGGATTATTCGCTCTCCTGTGGATAGGATGATTAGTTCTCTTGTATGGGACTCATGGGAAGTAAATCTCATTTGATCAATGAGCATGGAAATGAGGATAGGGACCATAGTAGTACCAATGGATGCATCGTTGTATCCACCATACTCCCTATGCTAGGATGACCTTCATTGATCTGGGATCAATGATACTGGTCTTGGACCAGTGGTAGGAGTTGTACCCACTATGAAATTGACTTTGGGTCGGTTGAGGACTGGTCTGGGACCAGTGGTACACACTCTAAGACTGACTTTGAGTTAGTGGAGGATGGTATGATACATCCTCGATCAATTGTTCTTTTTCATAATTTGAGTAGAGAAGAACAGAGCAGAGCAGAGCAGATTAGCACAAGGAAAAATAGAGTAGATCAAAGTAGGGTTCAAGCTATACAGGGCAGTGCATTTAATGGATGAATAGTAGCGATAGATAGATGAATTCTTGATGAAGTTCTCCCTAGTTGAGAGAGAGTGTTAAAATTGGCAACTAGGGCCAAACTCCGTGTTGGTCACCTTATTCATGGTTGATAATATTTTTCCTAGATTCCTCTCGTCGTGAGGTGTAGGATTAATCTAAATATCATCTAATTCCGATAAGTATTTATGGAGATATGAATTTATTTTGATTATGGAATAATTATCAAGCCGACCAGCAACTCATGTAGGCTTAGAAGCCGAACAGACGCATCTATTCATCATCAAAATTTGTATATAAATACAGGAGGTCTTTTCCTCATTGGGACACACACATCTCATCACATCTCTCTCTCTCTCTCTCTCTCCTGCGCAGAAAATAGGCTCTTCTCCTACTGCGCAGAATGGGACTCTTCTCTCACACGTGTTAAAGGAAGGATGAAGAAGTTAGGGTTGCAACTGCAGATCGGATGTTTGACAAGCGTTGACCATCAGACTCTCTCTCAGAACTGCACTGTAGGTGGAACTAATTCTCCTCAGAAGGCTGCATTTTTTGGTGAATCAATCAAGCCGTTCTGATTTACGGTTCGCAAGATATTGTCTGCCTTAGTTTAGGGCTAATCTCGGGTTTACTGTTGCTGATGTAAATCATATTTATGTGCTATTTCTCTCTACTGAATTATTGAAGATAAAGGAAGATTTGATCAAAGGGTTTCCCAATATTGGGGTTTATCCCTAGCTAGCTGCCACATCTTGTGTCTCTTGTCTTGGCTTGTTTTCTGTCGATTGTTTAATGTTCTATCTGCACTTTACTTACTGTACATGTGATTGATAATCTGTGGATAATAATAATAAAAAGAGGTAAACTGCTCTAAGCGTAGAACATACCATAACTTAACAAAAAATGATAAAATGAATTACAGTTAATATTATTATTAGATGAGCTAATTAAAGCATCAGATTCCTAGTTAGTAGTTAATAAAGATAAATAAATTTTAATGACTCTGCGAGTTCTCTCAAAAATCAAATCAACTTTCACACAAGATGAATGTGATAAACCATTTTCTTATAACTGGTGAAAAAATGTACAAGCATTGTAACCATCGAAATAATTTAAAAGGGATGCCAACACAACAAACACGTGAGACCAATCAGGACATAGTGAATGGAGAATAATTTGATTCACAAAATAACTCATGCATTCATTCACACTGTTAGGGTCCTATAATTTATAATATCTCAAGGTAATTGAGTATTATATCTCAGGAATCTTATTTTGTAAATACTTGTCAATCTGCCAATGATTTCCAAATAAAAGAAAAAATAAAATAAAAAATGAAAAGAGGGTATAAATAAGAAAAACAAAGAGGAAAAACAAGAATATTGAAAATAAGAAAATATTGAACCCCACCAAAAGAAAGAAAAACAAAAAAAAGGAATAATACTGAAAGTGTTGCAAGTCTAAATGCCACTACTCATAGATAGTTTTCTTTCATCATTGAAAAATAAAATTTGTGTGCAGCTTGTTCAAAATGCCACAATCACTAGTTTTTAGTTTAATCATATAGTGTAATCATGATTAATATCCTTTCAATTTTTGTAAATTGGATTAGAGAATAAATATTTTCCCAACAGTTTTATCTTGGTAAATCAATATTTAGATAGAAAATTACATTGATTCAACTATTTAATTTGAATCAATAGGAGAAATACGGGATAGGTTAGATAGTTTTTCATTTTGTATAAAAGAAAATAAAGTGGGTTTTCTAGTCTAAGTGCACCCTTTTGAAAAATAAAAAATGCTAGTTTAGCTAAGGGTAGGTAGATAATATGATTTGTAAATATTTGCCTATATCATTTTTATCCAAAGTTTTGATCATAGGCTAAAGGGAAAATATGTGCACTATGGGAATAAAGTCTTTCATATGTTTTATACTTCCTCTTATCCTAAGTTCAGAGGTAAATTATAAAAAGTGCATGCAGACAAATTTTCTTTGTCGTATTTGATTAAAATACACTTTAGTGAGTGATGCTAGGATATATTCCCACTCAAAATCTACAACTCTCATCTGCCTTCACACCCACTCTAAATCCCACCTTTACTGCCGGGTGGGAGGTGTTTGAAAAGTTGTCTCTCCTGCTCGGCCCCATCCCCTACATGTCTCCCTCTAATGATTTCTCAACCCCCTCACCAAAACTAGGAACCACCTACTACCCCCTCTCAAAACCACTTTTTCCCTTGATTTCTCTACTGCACCCCACCATGATTCCTCTTCCATTCTCCTCTCGCAATGTCACGTAATTGTTAAGAAAATTAAATTCTCTCTCGACAAACAAACATTCTGCATTAAATTCTTGGGTAACCATTTAGGCTTAAAGGTCCTATGCCATTTTCAACGAAACCATTCGTTGCAGTGTTTGAAACCTTCTTAACCTGTCACTCTCCTTTCTTTTCTGCTCATCCTATCACTCTCTTTTTTTTTATTGTTTGTCTTCTGTTATTGACAGTTTCCCCAACAATCATTCTTACAGCTATACTGCGACTATACCATGATAGAAACCTGACATTTTCATGTTTCTTTTACTTGAAAATTTGTTACTGAAACACTTTCCCTGATAATCTCTTCTACAAATTCCTCTTGTTCTCAAATTCTTATAGTCATGCCTCTGAAAACTAAGACTCAAGATAAGCTTGTTAATCCTTTGATTCCCCCTTCTATAGATTTAGATCATATACCTTTAACTGATAGGGATTACAAGATTAATGAAACCCAATGTGACTATGATTTCTAGAATTATATTGTTGGTTAGAGGAAAAACACGCAAATAAGACCGATGAAATTGGTCTCTCAGAGTCCAACCTCCCCTGTGACATTTTCCCCTTGACATTCTAAGCCCAAAGTTTACCAGAAGGTGTCAAGCATGCTATGTCCCTACTCAAAGAGCTATCAATGCCCCTACAGGTGACATTCTCTTCACAATTACTGCCCAATCCATTAACAAAATGATGCTGGCTCGCACTGTGGAAAATAATACTCCTTTCTCCTTACAAGCCCTCACCCATCTTTATTAGAAGTTGGATTGTGCCACAAGAGCCAGAATCTTTAAGATCTTCTTTCCCAAGAATGCCCAATTTCCTAAAAATAATCCTCCATATCCTTCCTCCATCTTCCCTGATCAGGTTAATAAAATTATATCCATGATTTCCTACATTTTAGGTTATTATTCTGATCAGTGGGTAGATAAGTCCATTTTACGATTCCTCTCCATAATTTCCACAGACAGCAAGCCCTCCTTGGTGTTTAATTTCAATCAATTCTTGGCTGATAGTGTTCATGAAATATTCATAAATTTTCCCGTAGAACACGTGTTTAATCACACCTCCACTTTGATTTATATGTTCCTTTACTATTAGTCAGACAAATCCAGTTTTGCACTGCAGAAGTTTGATGATGCAAAAAATTAGTAGTCAGTGATCTTTTGGACCTCATTGGTCATGAAAGAACAACAAGAGTTTAGTTATAAGCAGTTCATTAAATATTTTTTTCATCCGACCATGAACATCCTTAACAGTGCAATTCAACCCAGGATCAGTGAGGAAATCAGGAGAATTCTGCACCTAACAGATCAGGCAAAGACTGGGGATTGGTATTTATACCAAAATTACATAGAAATAAAGGTGTATGATTGTGAATTGGCACCCTATAAACTCCCCAAATAACTCCCAATTATTTTTTCCCTGGAGTATATTAGACATATGCTGAACACAGATGACATCCACTTTGTTGTGGCCAAGAAGAAATCATAGTTCAGAATAAAGACACAGGTGGGCTTGTTTGTGTCTAACACAAGGATATCAGGTGAAGAAGTATATAGAATGCTTAAAGAAATGAAATTCAATTTAAGCTTTACATGGCCTTATGAAACTCATGGCATCATTTCAAAGCTTAGAGTGGAGAATAAAAGCACTCCTTACATTCACACTTCAAGACCTGAAATAGAGCAGTGTGCCAATCAGCTGGAATGGACAAAAAAAAAATTACACGAAGCTGAAGAACAACTCTTTTCCACTTCCAGTTTGCAAACACCCACTCTTGAGGAAAAATCAAGCAAAAGACAGAGGGAGGAAGGATCTTCATCGACAACTAGGAGTGAAGCCAACGAGTTCAGAATCATCTACATGAAGAGAACAAAGTTAAATCCTATAGTAGAGTTGGACAAAGGGACTCAAGAGAAAGCTTCCATCATAATCACATACTCAGCACCTGCAACCAAAAAAATCACAACATCTCCTACTGGACCTTCATCTTCACAGGGTCAAAAGGAAATCGAGCTAGAATCACAAAATGTCCAAATAGAAAAAGAAAATATATTTTTTGACAGGTACAGGGAGATAAAGCTTAGGAATGAGATTTTAAAATATAGTACTTATAATCAATTCTGGAAGAAGACTTCTAGCTCCCAGTGTAGGTTATTTTCAGTCCTTAACATAGAGCATGGAAAAATGAAGATGGCCTTTCTTGAGGCCCAATTCCACAACCGAAATTAGGAGTAGACTACAAGAGCACTATTTTTGAAATCAACACTAAAGACATATATCCCATTGATCAAATGGAGATGCACAAGGAAATTGGTGAAATGATATCCTCCACTTTGACTAACACTGCTATGTCACTATGTAAATTGCAGGTTTCATTTACCAATGTTCAATAATAGTTGAAGATGGAGAAAGCTTTCTCCTTAGCTAAAGATAATAGGATCAAGTCTTTGGAAGACTTGGTGGTTAAGATAGGATATGATCCCAAAGATTTTAATGCTACTGATGAGATTATTAAAAAGAAGAACTTGGACATTGGAGCCTTGAGAAAGCAGCTCCAGCTGCCAGCAATAGATGATCCACTGACCAAGCACATTGAGGAAAGTGAAGCACATAAATAAGACATGATGAATCTGATCATAGAGAGGAATATACAGATTAGGAAGATGGAGGTAGAGATGGAGAGAGAAATAAAGAAGAAAGAACAAAGTCAGAGGATGTCCATTGTCCCCCTGCATGACATACCCATTTCTCTGCTTCCAGCAACAGGGACAACCACTGTAGCCACTTCTTCCACTCAGACTGTGAGTGTTGAATGAGTAACAAAGACACTGGAGAACATGTCACTCTAGTCAAAGGAGATTGAGACTTTGTAGGGCCAACTCAAAGCTTTAGAAGTGAAAAAGGCCAAAGCTGAAGCTGCTCAGGTTACTGAAATGCAAAAATCCGAGAGACTGTTGGAGAAGTTGCAGAAGGTAGAGAGAGACACTTCAATTGGTCAGACCTTGGCCCAAGCCAAGGAAACCATTTGGATGAATATATAGGACTCTATGAATGATATTTTGCCTTCTATCCAAATCATATTCGAGCAGAAAGAGCTAATAGAAAAATTTATAGAAACTATTGTGCGGGGAAGAGAGAACCTGGGAGAGATGCCCATAGAAGCCTCCAACATTATTAGGTTCTTGAACTCAAAGTCCAAGTATGATCTTGAAGAGGTATGGATCAGTGATAAAACTACCACCATTCTAGAAGTCAAGAATGTCTTGACGAAGAGGAACCTTAATGATCACTTGAAAGAAAGATGTGAAACCTTGGCACTGCAAGTAAACAGGTTCACTAACATAATTGAAGCATTGATCCAAAAAGGATTGCCAAACATTTATGTGATAAATGACAAATTAATCAATCAACAAGACTATATCCTGAAGATGAAACAAATGGCTAGAACCAGCATCAATTTCAGTGGGATTAAGGGCAGTATGACAGCACAGGTGTTTTTGGAAACCATGTCAAATGATTTCTATGTACATAATGAGGTAAAACACATTTTTACAGTGAAGCCAACTTTTGCCAAATACGTAAAGGTAGACGAAATTTACCACAGTGTAACAAAATTGACAATACCAGATGAAAAGAGATGGGAAGAATTGGTCGATTTTCTAGATTGAAGGATAATTCAAAAACAATAAAACAATTGCCAACGCAGTAGCCAACACGACAGTCAATTTAGTAACGTAGCATAGTTTCGACTTGCCTCAGCAACTGAAACCATCAAAACAGGGCCACCATTCCTTTTAGCTACCTACGTGGTCTATTTGTCTGCTGGTATTAGATCATATTGTTTGTAATTAGGCTAATAATACACTGTCGGTTTGACAATAATTTTGTAAAGGATTTTTTTAATTTTCATTATAAATATTTCACTGTCTGAAGTATTAAGGGTTGATTTCTGAATGTAATTTCTTCTGCATAATTTATTTTTCAAAGTACTGGAGCATCAATAATAGAAGGAAATTTTACATGATTCATGTGGTGTACCAAATGGTGATGTGTCTCTTCTGTTTATCTATTTAAAATTTGTTTTTCTTTCTTTGTTATTCTTAATATTTGAATTACTTAACAAAAAATTTGATAAATAATATTTGTTACTTAGAGTACCCTATTTTGGTTGTTTTTAATTTTAATATTTTTCACTGAAGTAAAATCAAGGAATTCTTAATTTCTCCTTGTTTTCTACTTAACCTTACACTTATTCTATTTCACCATCCATTTAATTTCTGAAAAGATTCAAATAGTGCAGCCTAGCTTTCCCTATGAGAACTCCTCTAAAAATTGATGAAAAACTCAAGTTTAATTTATAGACTCCATAGCCAAATGGAACAATAAAACTTAAATCAACCAAACCAATTCAATAAAAACGATTAGTACACTCATAACTAGCCTAAAATCTACACCAAACATAGCTAACGTTTATAGAGAGATCCCTCTTTGAAGCTGGCAGGGATAGATCCCAGCTTCCAAAGTGGTTTTTATGTTGTCCTATGTGTTTACTCCCTGAACCTCAAAAATATAGAATGACAACATAGTGGCGACCATACTGGGGAACGAAAACTCTGTAGATTGAAAAATTCATTTTTCCCTGTTATTCACTTAGTATTTTATAAATTGAAGCTTATACATCATTGTGGAATACATTATCTTAGGTTGTTATTTTGTATATATTTTAGTGTGTCATTGATTTGATGTTTATTTGTGTGGTTATTTTTAATAGACTTGGGTCTGAAAAGAATTTTCACTAGAGCTCACCTTGATCCCAACCCTGCTGAATTCATAGATAGTCTAGAAAAATAGGTGAGAAAGAGATGTCTTACAGAGATTTAAGGCAATAATAGTCCTCTGTATAGGTTCAATTCTCTTCCTAAGAATAGTCTTTGTCATGGTTTAACTTTCTTCTAGAGAAATTTGAAACTATTCAAGATATAGAGTTTGATTTTCCTTTCCAACATAGTTTGTTTATATCAAAATCAGAGGCTTTTGTAGATTAGACTGTCATTGATAAAGCTCTATCGCAACCATACATACCCGAAACCCAACTTCTTCCAGCAGATCCTGATCTAGAATCCCTACAACAATTTGATAAATTACAAGGTCTAGTTTTAGTTGTGGACCAAGCTATTGAAGAAGATTATGTTCAACAATCTGTTGAATTTTGTGTTTTAATAGTCATAGAAAACACTTTTGCTACCGAATATTCCTAGTCTGTTCATATACAACCTCCCAGTCCTTCTCATTCCTTAGTCTCAACTTCCGCACTTGCGATATCTCAAACTATTATTCCTACTATCCCTCTAATTATCACAACTACACCTACATCAGGTCCATCTTCCAGTCAATCTTCTAGACCAGTTATGGTAGGTAGGTATGCACCTTTGGTGTTACCAGGCCAGCTAAATGCTATGCCTGGAGATTACCAATCTAAAATTTTGACCTTTGGTAACACTAGTTCTTATATTTCTCACCAGCATGTGGATAGAATGAAAGATGTGTTTGACCTTCAAGAAGTAGATGAAGTTGATGTTAAAATGAGATTTTTTGCTTAAAGTTTAGGAGGTGATGTTAAAAAATGGTTTAGGAGTTTTCCTGCTAGAGGTATAGCCAACCTTGATGCATTCCATCAAACTTTCTTAGCCAGATGGGAGATTAAAAAAATTCCAATTCAACTCCTAAATGAATATAAAAGACTGAAAGGAAAACAAAATGAAATTGTGGAAGAATACTATGAACAGTTTAATACTATTTACAATGCCATCCCACAAGACTCAAGCCCTCCCTTGGCTAGCTTTAATTGATTTTCCTGATGGTTTTGATGTAGACATGGAATATCAACATAGAGAGAGAGAGACTCGACAAATTTGGAAGAAATGCAAGCTAATTTTATTAAAGTGGAAGCTAACATGTTAGCCAAGAAGGCGAGATTAAAATCTAAACGCATGGTTACCATAAAAGAAGAGCCTTATACTTCTCTTGTTGATCATAAAATTGATAACCTAGTGAGAGTAGTGAATTAGATGATGCAAAGAGTAAACCTAAATGACCAAACTCAAGTGAGAGAAAACCAAAATGCTCCTCAAAATAGAAACCAAAACATTAGAAGAAATGTTACCCAAATTAAACAAGGAGAACAAAAGGGTCCAGACCAGCAGGTTTGGCCTCCATTTCAGGAAAATTACGCAGATGATGAGGGGAATATTGATGAAGATTCGAATTATAATCAAATAAATTAGATGGGGAAAAACAATGATGAAACAATTTTCCTCACTGAGGAGGAGCAGGGACTTTTTCTCCTAGCTCAAATTGAACTAGACTCTGAAGAATCAGATGAATATAAACAAGGGTTTTAAAATGCCATAATGGAATTACATAGGTAGTATAACCTTAGAGTAAAAAAGAATCCAGACACTCTCAACACCAAAAGCTCAGATAATCCTGCCAAAATATCCTTTGAACTCAAACCTAGGAAAACCGCAGATAGTCTTCCTAAGAAAGCTGTGCATAATTATGGTAAGCAAAAAGTAGAAATCCCTGTCAAGAAGATAGGTGATAGTGTTTCCAAAACTACTCAAACATATATCCCAACCACCAGTCAACAAAATTAGACTATAACAAAGAAAAACACAGATCAACTTCCTGACTTGATTAAGATTCAAATGTCGTTCAACATTGAGAATGAATTAGGAAAAATAAAAATCCATATTCCTCTCACAGAGTTAATGAAAAAAGCATGTACATACCCCATGTAATGAAAGCTTTAAACATAGGGGAAAACACTGACTCTGTAATTTGAATGATGATGAGTCTAAACACTTATTTGATCTAGAAGTTGAGGTAAAACCATAAGAAGGGGGTGTTCCTCCATTCTATGTTAGCTTAAATATTCTTGATAAAATCATCCATAATGCTTTATTGGATTTAGGAGCTTCCCATATCTTAATGCCTAAAGATTTTATGGAGAAATTAGGACTTGACATGACCAAACCTTATAAAGACTTATACTCTTTTGATTCTATTAAAGTAAGATGTCGAGGTCTCAACAAAGACATGTGTGTAACTTTAGGAAAAATCCTAGATAAAAGTATGGTAATGAATATAGTGGTTGAAAATATTCCCCATAAGTATGGCACGCTGTTGTCACGCTCATGGGGAGAAAAATTACAAGGAACCCTATAGATGGCTATGACCTTTTCCACCATACCAATTTTTGGGCAGCAAAGAAGATTATATAGGGAAACCTTGATGAAATTCAGGGTAAGTAGTGAAGACAAAACTCATAACTATCCCCTTTATTCTTTTGACTCAGATTTGTATTCTTTCATTCTTTACAATTATGGGGATGTCAAGGCTCAGGTGATCAATGCTAATACTGAAATTTATAAAATAGACCCAACCCAAACATAAATAATAGAACTAAATACTCTTCTTGAACCTCTTTGCAACATGTGTTTTGATGGATCTTGTAGCAAAGATGGTATTGGAGCAGATATTTGGGTAGTGAACACAGGAAATAATCATGTTGAGGGTCACTCATACAACCATAATTTTCAATGTACCAATAACATAGCAAAATATGAAGCCCTTATATTATGATTGCAATCGTTGAAAAAATTACATGCTAAAAGAATCTCCATTGAAGGGGAAGCTGAATTAATTATAAAGCAAATTAAAGGAGAATATTCAGCCAAATATCCTAGGATGAGAGCACACAGAAATGTCATGCTCGATTTTCTAGAAAATTTTATTGAATATGACATTTCTGCAATTCATAGAAAACGAAATATCATTCCAAATAATCTGGCTTTTTCAGCCAGATCTTGTCAAATGCCTTATCCTAATCAAGAATATGTACTGGAGGTGAAACATTGACCAGTTGTACCAGATAACATGAGATATTGGTAGGTGTTTGGAAATGATAAACACATAGAAAGTTTTTTGCAATCCAAAGACGAATTTCAAGACAATAGTATTGATTTGGAATCTGAAGTAGATATTCAAATTGTTGTACATTCTAATCTATAAAGGTAATTAGATAATTCACAGGTAAATACACCCATAGATAAAGTTATAAATAAATTAGAATTGCTTGAGATAGAGCCCGAAAAAGAAGAATTTGAAACACTCCAGCTAAAAGGTAACGTTTTTCCGAGAGGTCTAGTTCCACTAGAAGAATTATTTGATTAAAATGATGTGTCTAAAAAGCCTAAGATTGAGACCACATGAACAACAATTGAAGAATGTAATTTAGGTACTAAAAAAGACCCCAAAATCACAAAACTGTCTAAATAAATCCCATCTGCTGAAAAGCAAAAATATATTGCTTTATTCAAGGAATTTAGTGATGTTTTTGCCTGGAGCTATGAAGATCTTAAAACATATGATATAGAAATTATACAACACGAAATCCCAATTAAGGGATATCATAAAACATTTAAACAAAAACTTCGGAGAATAAATCCAGTTTTGATGCCTTTAATTGAGAAGGAAATCAAAAGAATTTATGGCTCTAAATTCATACTTCCTCTCCGGTACTCTAAATGGGTTTTCAATATTGTGCCATCTACGAAGAAAATAGGTGAAATCAGATTTTGCATAGATTTTATAAACCTTAACAAAGTCTCCTTAAAGAACAACTATCCCTTACCTAAAATGGATCATATTCTGCAAAAGGTAGTTGGATATTTTGGGATTTCTTTATTATATGGTTTCTCAGGTTATAATCAGGTCTTAGTCCATCTGAAGGATCAAGATAAAACAACCTTTACTACTCCGTGGGGTACCTTCATGTATGTGAAGATGCCTTATGGATTAATAAATATTGTAGCCACATTTCATAAAGAAATGGATATTTATTTTGCTGATGAAATTGTTAGATTTATTGTGATCTATCTATATGACATATCTGTATATTCTAAAACTTACGAAGAATATTTCTTACATCAGAGAAGAGTATTTGTAAAATGTAGAAGATTTGGGATTTCACTAAATCCTAAGAAAAATGTGTTTGGCCTTGAAGAGGGAAAACTTCTTAGTCTTATAATATCTAAGGAAGGTATTAAAATTAATCCTAAAAGGATTGAAGCTATTATAGATATCAATCATCTAAGAAACATTAAGGAACTTCAATCATTTATTGGTAGAATAAACTTCCTGAGAGTATTTATCCCTAACCTTGCATAACTTCTCAAAAGCATATGAAAAATGCTAAAACGAGATTCTGAAATCAAATGGAACATTGAAGCTAGGAAATCATTTAACTAAGTTAAACAGGAATTGAGAAAAGCATTGGTCTTTATCAGTCCAGATTTCACTAAGGATTTGATAATTTTTTCATTTTCTTCTTAACATATTGTTACAATTGTCTTGTTGCAGAAAAACAATGAAGGATTTGAACAACTCATTGCTTTCTTTAGAAACGCCTTGAGGGATGTTGCACTCAAGTATAATATAATGGAAAAACATGCTTTCACATTGATAAAAGAAATTAAAGATTTCAGAGTATATATCCTTCATTCTCACATAATTGCTTTTGTACCAAATGCTGTAGTTAAATAGATTTTGACACATAATGGACTAGATAGCAAAAGAGGCAAATGGATTGCCATCATTTTGTAATATGATATGTAAATCAAGCCAATCAAGCTCATTAAAGGACAAGGATTAGCCGAATTGATGGATGAATCTAATTTTAACGCTTTAGATATCAACTTTGTAGCTGAATTGGATGATCAAGAGGAACATGCGACTCCACATCTAGACAAGGTTTTCATGACCTCACCCTGGTATACAAACCTTATTTACATTTTATTTAATTAAAATTCTCCTCCTGGTCTAACAAAGACAAAGGCTAGATTTTTGAAGCCAAAAGCAGTTAAATTTTGCATCATCGAAAATGTTTTATATTAAAAAGATGCTAGTGGTATTCTACTAAAGTGTCGATTGAGAGATGATGCAAAAAGAACAATGCAGGAATTCCATGAAGGTGACTGTGGTGGCCATCTATATTAGAAAACCACTGCCAATAAAATCCTCTGAGCTAGTTTTTACTGGCCTACACTTTTCCCATGTGTTCATAAGAAGGTAACTTGTTGCAACAAATGACAAATCTTTGTGGGGAAAAGAAAGGTTTTGCCTCTACCTTTGAAGCCCATATCTATTGAAAGCCCTTTCCAACAGTGGGGATTGGATTTCATTGGAGAAATCCATCCACCATCCTCTGCTTAGCATAAATGGATCCTTACCGCTACTAACTACTTCACTGAATGGATTGAGGCCACTCCTCCTATACTGGCCACGGATGTTTTTATCATCAAATTATTAGAAACCAATATCCTATCTAGATTTGGCTATCCAAATAAGCTTATTATTGACAATGTTGCAGCTTTTAGGTCTAAGAAAATGATAGATTTCTGCAATAAATACCATATCGCATTAGGACATTCAACTTCTTATTACCCACAGGGTAATGGGTTGGCTGAATCTTCAAATAAAAGTCCGGTAAATATGATTAGGAAGTTGTTAGAAGACAACAAAAATTAATGGCACAATAATTTGATAAATTCACTTTGGGCTGATAGGATCACCACAAATAAATCATTTGGCATGTCACCATACCAATTGGTTTATGGAATGGATGTTGTCTTTCCATCCTCTTTGGGAGTTCTAGCCATGAAATTAATTCAGGAAATGAAGAGTGAGCAAAATGACATTCAAAGCAGAATTGATAAGCTAATCCCGTTGCATCAATACAGGGAAGAAGTTTATAATATGGCTTAGGTTATCCATGAGAATATCAATATTTTTTTTGACAGAAGGACAAAAGTAGATGATGTCACCTTGGGTGGTAAAGTTTTAAGGTGGGATTCGAGAAGAGAACACAAAGGAAGCATGGAAAAATTTGACAATTTATGGATGGAAGCTTATGTCATTTATGATTTCAGAGGGAATAATGAATTCCTTTTTAGAAATTTAGATGGGATGGAATTACTTGGTGGACCTGTCAATGGCAAGATGCTCAAACACTATTTCTGTAAGCAATAAATTTTTTTCTAGCATTTATCATTGTAAATATCATTGTCTTTATTATTTAGATTGGGTGACCTATTAACATATGTTGAAGCCCGTAGAGAAGGCCCTAAGCTTCTATTGACGTGTTACCATAAGTGCTGCAATAAAGAAATCAAAGGTGGATATTGCTGAAATATAACACCCGAGGCTACTGATGAAATGTTCTTGGCACCTCATAGGGAGAGTGTCATCCCAAGTTGGAGGCATTGTTAGGGTCATATAATTTATAGGACCTCAAGGTAATTGAGTATTATATCTCAGGAATCTAAGTTTGTAAATACTTGTCAATCTGCCAATGATTTAGAAATATAGGAAAAAATAGAATAAAAAATGAAAAGAGGGTATAAATAAGAAAAACAAAGAGAAAAAACAAGAATATTGAAAAGAAGAAAAGATTGAACCCCACCAAAAGAAAGAAAAATAAAAAAAGAATAATAATGAAAGTGTTGCAAGTCTAAATGCCGCTACTCATATAAAGTTTTGCTTCATCACTGAAAAATAAAAGTTGTGTATAGCTTGTTCAAAATGCCACAATCAGTAGTTTTAGTTTAATCATATAGTGTAATCATGATTAAACTCCTTTCAATTTCCGTAAATTAGATTAGAGAATAAAGATTTTCCCAATAGTTTAATCTTGGTAAATCAATAGTAGGTAGAAAATTACATTGATTCAACTATTTAATCTGAATCAATCGGAGAAATAAGGGATAGCTTAGATAGTCTAAGTGCACCCTTTTGAAAAATAAAAAATGCTAGTTTAGCTAAGGGTAGGTAGATAATATGATTTGTAAATATTTTCCTATATCATTTTTATCCAAATTTTTTATCATAGCCTGAAGGGAAAATATCTAAGCTATGGGAGCAAAGTCTTTCATATGTTTTATACTTCCTCTTATCCAAGTTCGAAGGTAAATTATAAAATGTGCATGCAGAAAAAATTTCTTTGACATATTTTATTAAAATACACTTCAGTCAATGGCACTAGGATCTATTCTCACTCAAAACCAATGACCCTCATACGCCTTTGTTCCCCCCTCTGCATCTCGCCTTTACCATGAGGGGGGGTCTGAAAAGTAGTTTCTCCCGTTGGGCCGCATATCCTACGTGTCACCCTCTCACGATTTTGCACCACCCCCCCGCCCCAAACCACTTTTTCCCTCACCCACTCTACCGCGCCCCACCACAATTCCTCCACCATTCTCCTCTCACCACTTCACATAATTGTTAATCCAATTAAATGCTTTCTTGACAAAGAACTGTTCTGCATTAAATTTGTAATTCTTAGGTAACCATTTAGGCCTAACGGTCCCACTTAATTTTCAACAGAACCATTTGCTGCAGCGTTTAAAAGCTTCTAACCCATCACTCTCCTTTCTTTACTACTCATCCTATCACTCTCTTTCTTTTTACTGTTTGTCTTCTATTATTGACATTTTTCCACAACGATCAATCTCAAAGGTATTCCGCAACCAAACCATGACAGAAACCTGAAAGCTTCCTGCTTCTTTTACCTGACAGTTTGTTACTCAAACACTTTCCCCGGTAAGCTCTTCCATAAATTCCTCTTGTTCTCAGATTCTTATAGTCATGCCTTAAAAAAAAGACTAAAGATGAGCCTATTAATCCTTTCATTCTCCCTTCTATAGATTTAGGCCATATAACTTTAGCTGATAGGGATTATAGGATTAATGAAACCCAATGTGACTATGATTTTCTGGAATTATATTGCTCGTTAGAGGACAAACATGCAGATAAGACCGATGAAATTGGGATGTGGGAGTCCAACCGCCCTCACTACATTTTCAGCTTGACATTCCAATCCCTAGAGTTTACCAGAAGGTGTCAAGCATGCTATGTCCCTGCTCAAAGAGCTATCATTGCCCCTACAGGTGACATTCTCTTCACAATTACTACCCAATCCATTGACCAAATGATGTTTCCTCCCACTATGGAAAATAATACTCTTTTCTCCTTAGAAGCCCTCATCTAGCTTTATCAGAAGTTGGATTTCTACACTAGAGCCAAAATATTTGAGATCTTCTTGCCTGAGAATTCCCAATTGCCTAAAACAATTCCTCCATATCCTTCCTCCATCTTCTGTGATAAGGTGAAGCAAATTATATCCATGATTTCCTACATTTTAGGTTATTATTCTAATCAATGGATAGATGAGGCCATTTTAGGATTCCTCTCCATATTTTCCATAGACGACAAGCCTTCCTTGGTGTTCAATTTCAGTCAATTCTTGGTTGATAGATTCATGAACAATTCATAAAGTTTCCCATAGATCAGGTGTTTAATTACACCTCCATTTTGATTTATATGTTCCTTTACTTTGAGTCAGACAAATTTAGTTTTTCATTGCAGAAGCTTGATGTAGGAAATCAATAGCTAGTGATATCTTGGACCTCATTGGTCATGAAATAAAAATAGGAGTTCACTTATAAGTAGTTCATTGAAGATTGTGTTCATCCAACCATGAAAATCCTTAATAGTGAACTTCAACCTAGGATCAGTGAGGAAATCAAGATAATTCTGCACCTAATAGATCAAGCAAAGACAGGGGATTGGTATTTATACCAAAACTGTACTGACATTAGGGTGTATGGTTGTGAATTGACACCCTATAAAATCCCAAAATACCTCCCAATGAGGATTTTTTCCTTAGAGTATATTAATCAGATGTGGAATTCAGATGACATCCACTTTGTAGTGGCCAAGAAGAAATCACAGTTCAGAACAAAGACACAGATGGGCCCGTTTGTGTGTAACATAAGGATAGTAGGTGAAGAAGCATATAGAATGCTTAAAGAAATTAAATTCAGTTTGAGCTTTACTTTGTCTTATGACCCATATGGCACAATTTCAAAGCTCAAAGTGGAGAATAAAAACACTCCTTACATTCACATTTCAAGACCTGAAATAGAGCAGTATGCCAATCAGCTAGAATGGACACAAAACACTTTGCAGGAAGCTCAAGAACAACTCTTTTCCACTTCCAGTTTGCACAAAACCAATCCTCAGGAAAAATCAAGCAAAAGACAGAGGGAGGAAGGATCTTCATCAAGAACTGGGAGTGAAGCCAAAGAGTTCAGGATCAACTACAGGAATGGAACATCATTAACTCCTAGAGTAGAGTTGTAAAAAGAGACTAAGGAGTAGGCTTCGATCATAATCATAGACTTACCACCTGCAATCATCAAATTCACAACATCTCCTACTCGACTTTCATCTTCAGAGGGTCATAAGGAAACTGAGATAGAATCACAGAATGTCCAAATAGAAAAAGAAAAGACATTTTTTGACAGGTATAGGGAGATTAAACTCAGAAATGAGATTCTAAAAAATAATACTTACAATTAATTCTGGAAGTAGACTTCTAGCTCCCAGAGTAGGTTGTTTTCAGTCTTTAACACAGAGCATGGAAAAATGAAGATGGCCTTTCTTGAGGCCCAAATTCCATAGCCAAAATCAACAACAGACTAGAGATGCACTACATTTGACTTCAACACTAAAGACATACATCCCATTGATCAAATGGAGATGCAAAAGAAAACTGGTGACATCATATCCTCCACTTTGACTAACACTGTTATGTCACTATCTAAATTGCAGGTTTCATTTGCGAATGTTCAATCATAGTTCAAGATGGAGAAAGTTTCATCCTTAGCCAATGATAACAAGATCAAGTCTTTGGAAGACTTGGTGGTTAAGATAGGATATGATCCCAAAGATGTTAATTTTTCTAAGGATATTATTAAAAAGAAGAACCTAGACATTGCAACCTTGAGAAAGCACCTCAAGCTGCCAAGGACAGAGGATCCATTGACCAAGGACATTGAAGAAAGTGAAGAAGAGAAAGAAGACATGATGAAGATGATCATAGAGAAGAATATATAGATTAGGCAGATGGAGGTAGATATGGATAAAATGATAAAGGAGAAAGAAGAAAGTCAGAAGATGACCATTATGCCCTTGGATGCCATACCCATTACTCAGCGCCCATCAACAGGGATAGCCACCGCAACTGCTTCTTCCACTCAGATTGTGAGTGCCGAATAAGTAACAAAGGCACTGGAGAACATGTCACTCCTATCAAAGGAGATTGATACTTTTGAGGGCCAACTCAAAGCTTTAGAAGTGAAAAAGGCCAAATAAGAAGCTACTCGAGTTACTGAAATGGAGAAATCCTAGAGAGTGTTGAAGAATTTGCATAAGGTAGAGAGAGACACTTCAATTTGTCAGAGCTTGGCCCAATGCAAGGAAACCATTTGGATGAATATACTGGACTCTATGAATGAGATTTATCCTTCTGTCCAAATCATATTTTAGCAGAAAGAGCTAATAGAAAAAGCTACATAAACTATTGTGGAGGGAAGAGAGAAGCTGGGAGAGATGCCCATAGAAGCCTCCAACATTACCAGGTTATTGAACTCAAAATCCAAGTATGAGCTTGAAGAAGTAGGGATTAGTGATAGAACTGCCACCATTCTGCAAGTCAAGAAAGTATTGAAAAAGAAGAACCTTATTGATTAGTTAGAAGAAAGATGTGAAACCTTGGAGTTGTAAGTAAATAGGTTCACTAACAGAATTGAAGCATTGGTCCAAAAAGGACTGACAAAGATTTATGTGGTAAATGACAAATTAATCACTCATGGAGACTATATCCTAAAGATGAAATAAATGGCTAGAAGTAGCATCAAGTTCAGTGGGATTAAGGGCAGTATGATGGAAAAGGTGTTTTTGGAAACCATGTCAACTGATTTCTATGTAGAAAATGAGGTAAACACATTTTTACTGTGAAACTAACTTTTGCCAAATACATAGAGGTAGATGAAATTTACCGCAAGGTAATAAAATTGACAATACCAGATGAAACGAGATGGGAAATTTTTTTCGATTTACTAGATTGAATGATAATTCAGAAATAATAAAACAATTACCAGCGCAATAGACAACACGATGGTCAGTTCAGCAATGCAACACAGTTTCGGGTTGACTCAGCAACCTAAACCATCAAAACAGGGCCACCATTCCTTTTAGCTACCTACGTGGCCTATTTGTCTGCCAGGATTGGATCATATTATTTGTAATTAGGCTACTAATACACTGTCGGTTTGACAATGATTTTGTAAAGGATTTTTGTAATTTTTACAAATACATCAATGTTTGAAGTATTAAGGGTTGATTTCTCAATGTAATTTCTTCTGCATATTGAAATTTTTGAAAGTAATAGAGCATGAATAATTCAAGGACCTTTCACATGATTCATGTGGTGTACCAAATTGTGATGTGTCTCTTCTGTTTATCTGTTTAAACATTGTTTTTCTTTCTTTGTTATTCTTAATATCTGAATTACTTAACAAAAAATGTGATAAATAGGATTTCTTACATAGAGCACCCTATTTTGGCTGTTGATAATTTTAATGTTTTCCACTGATGTCAAATCAAGGAATTCTTAATTTCTCCTTGATTTCTACTGAACCTTATAGTTATGCTATTTCACCATCCATTTAATTTCTGAAAATATCCAAATAAGGCAGCCAAGCTTGCCCTGTGAGAACTCCTCTAAAAATTGATGCAAAGTCCAAGTTTAATTTATAGATTCCATAGCCCAATGGAATTATAAAACTTAAATCAACCAAGCCAATTCAATCAAAACAATCAGTACAACCATAACTAGCCTAAAATTTACACCAAACATAGCTAAATTTTACAGAGAGATCCTTATTTGAAGCTGGCAGGGCTAGATCCCAACTTCCAAAGTGGTTTTGATATTGTCCTATGTGTTTACTCCCTAACCTCAAAAATATAGAACAATAGCACACACTAAAGAGGATTTCTGGTGCTATGAAGAACATGATTCCCGATATGATATTAGCAAGGAAATCTAGGTGCCATTATCATGAAATACATATGATAGGTATGATTCCTTTGGCCAAAGATGATCTTTGAGGTGATCAACATAATAGTTCCCTGACCTTAAGAGAGATGAACATTCCAAACCCGAGTTTGATGCAACAGAATTTCATGAAGATGGATCAACTGAAGAATATTATTGAATCTGACTAGAATTAGAATCTTGAAAATTTGAAAAATTACATCTGAAATACGAAACATCTTTCAAAAAGAAATTTACATCAAGTGAAACCATACAAAGAGAAGGATTGTGTGAGAGAAAGCATATCTGACTTAGTTCAGGGGATTACTATAGTCGTGAGATCCTATAATAACCATCAACGGAAGTTGAAGTGCCTTGACTTATCAATAAGTCCCAGGATTTTTAAGGATTGTAAAATTACGTCGTGAAGAGTGAACTAGATTGTGAATGGTGTGAGGATAACTACTACGAATGATTTCAATAAGACCATTGCTCAGCTGATGGCAACCATCTCTGTCACTAAATTGACCATATTTTTCAACATCAACAACTAGATTACTCAAGTTGAAAGATTCATCTAATCGCAAACACGAAGATGTATGAATCAAAGAAATTTCATGAGAAAGCTAGTCTAGAGAGTTGTCTTCATGCAAGAGAAGAGATGATGAGGGATGGAATGAGTCCTTAATGATTTAATTATTTTCATTTTCGTCTTATATAATCTCACCACCTTGTGTCAATTGAGAAGTTAACTCATCAGATGGAAAACTTAAATATCATGGAGTATCTCTGTCGCAATTAGATGCATCGTAAATAGTAGAGCACAATGGATAGATATATTAAGAGGAAGCTTCAATAAGGACACCTTGTTTGACCAAATCAAATTTCCCTAGAGGTTCTGACTCAAAACTATTGGCATACATACAAGAAAAGATTACCCTGAGGTGGGGATAGCGAAAAAGTATACTGAGAAGTGGCGAGAGAACCACAACCAATATAATCCCATACAAGATAGTATAATAACAATCGCCATAGACATAGGAAGACAAGAAACAAAATAAACTGCTTCGATGTTTGTATCCTCCTCATAGAAATCCACATACGCCACCTTCTGCAGTGGCCATGTTGCATTAGAGCCTTTCAACCCAAAGGTCAACAAACATATATAACAAATTGTAGGGGCATAGATAGAGGAACTGTAAACATACTCGTGAAACAGAGCTTGAAACAAACCTGCTTGAACCCGCGCTTAGGGAAAATGCACCGGCGGAGCCTTCTCCAATCCACCTTTCTGTGTAGACCAGAGCCGAGGGAAACAAAGTTCACTATTAATAAACTTACCAAACTTACTGCTGAAAACACTAGTTATCTCGTTCACACGTACACCCCTGCCACCTTTGAGGATGGCATTAACTCCTCGCATGCAAAGAGGCACCGCTCCATGTGCTTCGTGCATGTGGAGGGCAGCCAATAGAAACCTTGGGATTATCAACCTCATTCATATACGAGATTTATTACCGCCGACTCGCATCACGATCGAGGATGAAAAACAAAAAAATTATAGATAAAGAAGATGTTTGATTTCTTTAATTTTAAAAATATTTCATTAAAATCTTTAAATAAAATATTCTAATATATTATTAAATAATATATTTATGTACACACTTAAAATATATATATATATATAGATATAAATGTATAAAATATATATATTTTTAATGTACAATAAATTAAATAATTTCAACTACATCAAATAATTTTATATCAACTGCACATTATAAAGAAAAAAATAATTAAAACTGGAAAATCTCAATTGCTGGCTAATAATAAAAAGAGAGATGCATAATTGATTATATTTTAAATATAAAGTTAATATATAATATTTAAAAACATTAACAATATAGTTTTTTTTGCATATGGGTATTAAATAAAATATATCAAGCTCAATGTTTAGGAAAATATTTTAATTTTAACCATATATTATATAAAATAAATTATGTAAACATTTTAAATTTATGTTGCTTAAAATATTTCAATATTAACTATATATTATAAAAACAATTAAAAATAAACATGTTAGAATATTCACTATCTTTTTAATATTTTATATTTTACATTTTCATTGTTTTTGAGTATATTTTTTTAGATCAACTAAATATTTATTCTAATTCTTCAAACTACAAGTTGTAGCATACACAATTAAAGATTACTGGCTAATAATAAAAAGAGAGCATAATTTATTCTATTTTAAATATATAGTTAACATATAATATTTAAAAAACATTAATAATATATATATATTTTGAATATGGATATTAAATAAAATATATTAATATCAATGTTTAGGAAAATATTTAAATTTTAATGAATATATATTATATAAAATAAATTATGAAAATATTTTAACTTCTATATTGCTTAAAATATTTCAATATTAATTATTATAATAAAAACAATTGAAAATAAACATGTTAAAATACTCACTATATTTTTAATATTTTACATTTTGATAGTTCCTTGGATATATTTTTTAGATCAACTAAATATTTGTTCTAATTATTCAAGCTACAAGTTGATGTAGCATACACAATTAAAGTGCTGGAGTGGGTTCCATTCCGAGATAAAAAATGGAAGTTAGATGATGAAAAGTACAATCTCCTAAAAATTATATTACTAGACCATTTTATTAATATTTTACTTTAAAATTGAGAAAAATGTTTTTTTTTTCCTACTTAACATAAAAGATATATATGTATATATAACCAACTTCAATTCGACTGTGTTAAGAAATTAAAATATGCAAGTATATATAACCAAGGAAAATTAAATCACATCGAAACGTGTTAAATCACATCGAAACGTGTCAGGCCAGGAGTAACTCCAGACTTGGCAGAAAAACTCAGAAAAAACTGATTCATTTATTTCATTAGGTAGTTATTGTTGTATACATGAATGTGACTGATCAGTTCATCTTCTTGATGACTTTTCACATTCCAAATTTATTTATTTCCATAAAATTCCCAATCATGAAGATTAGGTGTCAACATTCCCCCCCTTAATCTGAAGGGATGTTGGTGAGTCCAAGCATCATTCTGAATCGTTCAAGCTTTTCCCTTCCAAGTGCTTTGGTGAAGATGTCTACAATTTGCTCATTTGTGGAACAATGACGAAGATGGATTGTTTTGGCCTCAACATGATGTCGGATCAGATGATATTTAGTATTGATGTGCTTTGTACGATCATGGAACTTTGGGTTCTTAGCCAACTTTATTGCAGAGGTGTTACCAATCATGAGTGGAGTTGATTGTACTTGTTTTACCTGCAAATCTTCAAGAATTTTCCTGAGCCACACAATTTCTTTCGTTGCTTCAGCTGCTGCCACGTATTCTGCTTCTGTTGTGGAATCTGCTGGAATTGATTGTTTGCGTGATCTCCAGGAGACAGCTCCCGATCCAAGACTCATAGCATATCCTGAAGTAGATACCCCAGTTTCTTTGTCTCCATCGAAGTCTGAATCTAAGTATCCAACCAAGCTGAAGTCATCCACCTGTGTATACTTGATTCCAAGGTCTTGAGTTCCCTTCAAGTACCTTAGAACTCCTTTTGCAGCAGACCAATGTCCCTCACAAGGCTTTTGCTTAAACCTGGAGAGGATTCCAACAGCAAATGAAATGTCTGGTCTGGTAGTAGTGAGGTAGATGAGACTTCGTACAAGCTGTCTATACTTTGTTGCATCCTCAAATTCCTTTCCTTCAACAGATGTGAGCTTTAAGTTTTGTTCCATTGGAGTAGAAAGAGGATTGCACTCTGTCATGCCAAATTTGTTTAACAAGTATCCAATGTATTTCTTTTGAGAAATAAATATGGATTTTGGATGTTGGGTTACTTCAATGCCAAGATAGTAATGAACATAGCCCAAATCAGTCATTTCAAAGCTTTTTCCTAATTCTTTCTTTATGGATGCAATATAGCTTTCATTGTTCCCTGTCATTAAAAGATCATCTACATATACCACAAGATATACAACTGTTTTGCCAACTTTCTTGACAAATAAAGTTGCATCATCAAGATCAAAATGATTGAAGTTGAGTTTCAGAAGATGCTCAGTTAGTTTTTCATAGCAGGCTCGTGGTGCTTGTTTGAGGCCATACAAGGACTTCACAAGTTTGCATACTTTATGTTCATGTCCTTTCACAGCAAATCCTTCAGGCTGGGACATAAAAACATTCTCTTTTAGATCTCCATTCAAGAATGCAGTTTTTACATCCATTTGATGGACTTTCCAACCGTTCTGAGCAGCTAGTGCAAAGTGTGTCCGGATGGTGGCCCATTTTGCTGTGGGGGAAAAAGTTTCCTCATAATCGACCCCTTCCTTCTGTGCAAAGCCTTTTGCCACAAGCCTAGCTTTGTGCTTGTCAAGTGAGCCATCAGCTTTGTATTTGCTCTTGTAGACCGACTTGCAGCCAATTGGTTCGGTTCCAAATGGAGGATCAACCAGCTTCCAAGTGCCATTCTTTATGAGGGCATCATACTCCTTTTTCATCGCTTCTTTCCATTCATCATGAGAAGCAGCTTCTTTGAAGGAAGTTGGTTCAAAATCTGTAGACAAGTTCAATTCACAATCATAAGTAACATCCATATCAATAGGTGAATTAGAGTCATCTACATCACCTCCATTTTGTCGGTTTGAATTTCTGGTTCCTGTTTTTCCAATTTCATCAGGATGAACACTTTCAAGTGTCTTTGTCAGCCACTTTGGGGGACCTTTCTGAGATGGTCCATGCTACTCTGTTGATTGAGTTGGGACTGAATCAAGATTGAGTCTCCCAATTCTATCAATTACATCACTTAAAGCATCATCCGTTGTTGGAGTTTCATGCAGGGGAGATTGTTCTTCAGAAGAAGATTCCACATGTTGATCTAGTATAGGAATCCCCCTTCAAGATGTGGAATCTGATTATCAAACTCTTGAAATGATTTCGTTTTTGTGAATCTATCCAAGCGATCAAGTTGCCGCTCAACGACATTGTCACATTTGGATGATTCAAGAAAAATGACATCTCTAGATACAACAAAATTTTTATTTACTTCATCATAGAGGCGGTATGCTTTAGAGGTGTTTGAATACCCCAGGAAGATACACTTACGACTTCTAGCACCAAGTTTGTTTTATGTACCTTTGGTATCAAAGCATAACAGGTGGAACCAAAAATCCTGAGATGTTTTACCGAAGGAACATGTCCATACCACAATTCATAAGGAGTCTTGTTTCTTATAGCACTAGATGGACATCTATTCTTTATATATGCAGCACATAGAACAGCATCAGCCCAAAACATTATCTTTACATTTTTGAAGAAAAGCATGGATCGTACCATATTCAAGATTGTTCTATTCATTCTTTCTGCTACACCATTCTGTTGGGGATTATAAGGCACAGTTGTTTGATGTTTGATCCCATGTTGGCGAAGATAGTGTTCAAATTCATTTGACGTATATTATTTTCCATTATCAGTGCGTATAGACCCAATATTAGAATGTGCATCATTTTCAATCCATTTATGAAAATTCTTGAATGTTTGAAAAGCATCAGATTTGTTCTTCAATAAATAAACCCAACACATTCTGGTGTAATCATCAATAAATGTCATGATATATTTATTTCCATTTGCAGAAGGAACAGGCATTGGACCACATAAATATGAATGAATGAGTACAAGCTTCCTATGTGCTCTTGAATGTGAATCATGAAAAGATTGTTTGCTATGCTTTCCTAGAATGCAAGCATCACATTGCTTATGTTTCCTAGGAATTGTAGGCAAACCAGCAACACCATTTTTCTTCAATAAGCAGAGACTGTCATAGTTTAAATGTCGAAATCTAGCATGCCATAATAAACTTGATGGAAGTGTACCTTCTTCATGATGAGAAATATATGAGAAATGTTGTGCATGAGCAGAGGTTCCTTGAAGTTTGAGAAGTCTTTCTTCTTCTATTCCCCTCATGACAAGTGAGTGGTCAGATGCTTTTCTTACCTCAAGCTTGCCAGCAAACATATGAATGGAGTGACCTTGCTAGCAGATGTGGACCAAGGACAGCAAGTTTCTCTTGAGCTGTGGGAGATATAGAACATGATCCAGAAGAAAGTCTGGAAGACCAGGCAGTTTAAACCTGATTGTGCCAAGCCCTGATGGCTTGATTTTTGACTGATCTGCAAAGTATACTGCTCCATCAACCTTCTCAGTGAAATCTTCAAAAAAATCTTTCCTATGAGTCATATGACAGGTTGCTCCTTAATCAAGCAACCAATCATTTTTCGAAGAAGCAAGTGAAGCATTAAAGAAATCTTCATTTACTCCAATGTTACATTGTGCCTCAATATAGTGAGCGGATTCAGGTGCTTTACCTTTGTCTGTATCATCAGTTTTACCTCTCTGCTGGTTTCTTTTCTGCTCAATTTTGTCCCATGGTAGCTTGCATGTAGAAGCATCATGTGATCCATTTCGTTTGCAACCTATGCAATGTAGATCTACTTTTTCTGCTTGAGAATGTCTGCCCCCCTGCCTCTGAAGTATCTTCCTCTTCCTCTTCGTCCACCTCTTCCTCTTGTAGAATCTTGAGCAGGATGCTTTTCTTTATGAGCAAGGAAAACAGTCTCTTCAGAAGATTCAGGGACTGTCTTCTTTCGAAAGGCTTTCTCTCTTTCAGCAAACTTTTTCACAAGAGAGTCAAAGGTTATATCTTTAAGATTTCCATTTGGTTGTAAAGACTCAAGATAATTGGAGTAAGTAGGATAGAGTGCCTTGAGAAAAGAAATAAGAGGGATATCCAGCTCAACCTTAGTGGATTTGATATCATGCATTATGAATTTTACTTCAGATGCAAGAGCAAGAGGATCATTATTTTTTAGTTCAAGAGTGAAGAGTTTAATCATGAGCTGAACAACTTCAAGTGCAGAATGTGAGTCATAAAGTTCTTTCAGCTTTTCTAAAGATTCAAAGGCAGTTGAATATGATGAAATATGGCGACTTACTTCTTCATTTACAGATGTTGTGATTAATGCATAGGCTTTGCTGTTCTTGTTTTCCCAAATGACGAGCTCTTTGTCTGATGTAGGCTGTACTGGGTCATTGTCTCCTTCTCCGACACACACTCCCTTCCAAAACTCATTGTAGATGAGGGTGTGTTTTACCATCCGGGACCATTCAGAACAGTTCTCCTTGCCAGTGAGAACTATCCCTACCGTAGAGATGATTGAATGCATTCTGTAAAAAATGCCTCTGTTGATTTCTGTTGATAAAAAAAAACTTCTGCTGATATACAGTGAAGTAGTATTCAAAAAGGCAACAGATTTCAAATACTTTTATGTATTGTTTCTTCAAATCCCTCCAAGTATCCTCATATAATATATCCACCACATTCCATAACTATTCAAACAGCGTCCAAAAAACCATTCAAAACTTATTTAAATAGCGTCCAAAACGCATTCAAAAAAATTTATTCAAACAAGATGGTCAATATATATATGCTGGTTAATCATCAGGCGTCCAAAACTCAAACGCTGGTCAATGTAACCACAGTGCACACATATATATACAGCGTTAGCGCACATATAAACCACGCATTAATTCAGCACCGCTTTAATATAAGCCACAGCAACAGGCATTAACTCAGCACCGCTATCTCAAATAAAAGGAACACCGCATACAGCTATTCAGGTCACTCCAAAAGATCTATCAAAAAACTTTGCAATTAAAGCTAAGAGCCGGGAGTTTAAATCATTTAAAAGCACGTTAATTTACCAGGCCACATGCTTTAGCTTAGATCGTGAAAATTGAGCCTCGCTTAAATAAGGCCTGTTCGCTGACGTAGAGTGGAAAACTGCCAGGCTTGCTTTGAACCAGAGACGCTCTACTTGTGCCCCACGGTGGGCGCCATGTCACCACCGCGCTTCAAAACCACCACGCTTCAAAACCACCAAAGTCTCGGCTGTCGTTTGGAGACCACAACGATTAATCGACCTCCAAAGTCTCGGCAAAATGAGGGTGGAGGTTGTCCCTAAGAAACCACGATGCGCTTCTGTGGAGCCATACCTCACACTGAATCAAGAGTTGAGGGATGACTTGGCTACCATAAACCAAGGTAAAAATCTCTGGCTCGAGCGTTTCTGAGTTCCTAGGGTATCTGAACAGTGGTATAGTTAAAATGGCTCAGAACCAAGAAATATACGAGGACCACTTGTTTCAAACTGCGTTTGGCAACGTGTTCGAAGCATTCAAGCAATACATTGCGAGACCAGATCCGATACCGACAGGCTCAGGCTCATTCAGATGGCGGATGAGACAGTAAGGGCAGCGCACTATATGGTGCATGTAATAGAATATGAAGCAGAGCGCAGGTACAGCTCAGGGATGGCAGTGGAGGAGACCAGGAGTTACAAAGACACAAAGGTTAAAAAAAGGAGCTGGCTTTGATACCATGTTAGGCCAGGAGTAACTCCAGACTTGGCAGAAAAACTCAGAAAAAACTGATTCATTTATTTCATTAGGTAGCTATTGTTATATACATGAATGTGACTGATGAGTTCATCTTCTTGATGACTGTTCACATTCCAAATTTATTTATTTAAGTAAAATTCTCAATCATGATGATTAGGTGTCAACAAAACGAGTAATCAAATTTCCGAAAATACGTTAAATTTTTTAAATTTTTTATAAGATAGGTTACTCTTTTAATATTTCCTCTAAACTTATGCACATATATAAACAAGGAAAATTAAATCACATCAAAATAGGGTTCAAATTCCTGAAAATACGTACGACTTTTTATAAAACAGGTCATAAACTTTTTAAATATTTCCTATAAACTTATTCACAGCAGCACATATATAACCAAGGAAAACTAAATCACATCAAAAGAGTGTTCAAATTTCTGAAAACACGTTAGATATTTTATAAAAGTGTTCATAAACTTTTTAAATATTTCCTATAAAGTGAATAAATATAAAAAAAGAATGCGAAGCAAAGTTCTGCCTCAAAGTTTCAACCTATGAATATGAAAAACAGATGACAGGTAATGTCTACATCAAACTTACGAATCTGAAAAATAGATGAAAGCAGGAAGGAGGGCAAAAAGCAAGAAAATGTATTGAAGATTAAACTGTGGCCGGCGGATAACTATATTGAGCTCCACTTCTGAAAGCCTGTCAATCACTATGCACCGTTAATAAGTGACTCTCAGATGAATCGACCGCTTACTTTAAATCATATTCAGATTCTCATTCTCATGGTACAATGTTTCTCGGCATCTATGCATCTGAAATTATATTCTCATTCTCATTCTCATGGTAAAATATTTGTGGGCATTTATACGGGCTGAAATTCTCTACATTGTTAGCCAAAAAAACATTTGACAAATAGAAAAAAATAATTGAGTAGGTAGTTGAGTATGATATGTAATTTTATCTGTAACTCATTAAACTCTAAACTCTAATTTTTTATAATATAAATTAGAATAAAATTAAAATTAAAATTAAAAAAAAAAACCCATAAAAAAATATAAACTCATAAAATAATTTAATTTACACCTCTCTAAATTCATATATTAATACTTATTTGAAGCCAAACAAAAAATTGAATTCTACATGGAAATACGGAATCTAGTTTGGAAAAAAGGAGAAGTTCAAAATGTGCTCCAGTATTCGTAAATGCAAACTTTTTAACGTAGGGCCGATATCAATGTATGAGAAGGCAATACAAATCCTACATTATTTGTTCCTAAAATCAAAATATCAAGAACTTCTGACCAATCACAGAATATTTTAAGTACTTTTAAGGTAATATTTAAGTAGCTTTATCTTTATCGTTATCATTATCTTAAATTGTTGCTTTCTTGCGAAGTCTCCTTCAAGTACATTGGAAAAGATGAATTCGCTCCAGGTGTGTGGGAACGATAGGGTGCCAAAAGTCGTGATATCATTCATGAGTTGTGCATTATAAGCAGTTACCATAAGCTTGCCCATGTTCCTCAACGGATAGGTGCTGGCCTGGTATGCTATTGCCTGGAAGAAACCACAAGGTGTACATGTGTAACAGAGTGCACCAGTATGTGGCAACGTGATAATTACTGATGTAACAGAGTGCACCAGTATGTGGCAACGTGATAATTACTGATGTATGGATAAAATTTAAAGAGGAGTCCAAGTAGGTTACTAATTTATTTAGAAAATAATGAAAATGTGGGTAAGGTTTTGGCAAAATCTGGTATAAATTTTTGAAAATCTAGATTATTGTTAATCAAAAATTTTTTAAGAGCATTGAATCCATTTTTATCATAATAAATCTATTCAAACATTCCAATAATTATATTTTTTTTAATCAAATTCCTACCAGAAATTTGCAATCTAGAACTTTTTTTTCTTCCCTAATACTACCCAAAAATATGCAATAAAGAGAAAATTTTCTTCCCTAATACAAACCAGAAATTTGCATTCAAAAAGAAATTATTGCTTCCTTAAACAAGGTCTTTGTTTAATATTAATAAGATAAAATGGAAAAAGTTAAAATAAACCAGCCATATATTTGTTTATTCTATCTCTGGATCTTTAAATATGTAATATTTTATTAAAAAACACATATAATTAATAATTAAAAAAACACGGGAAGGATAGGGTCACTTGACGGGGAAGAAGAGAGAATCGAGACGCCATTAAGAAAGGAGTTGGAGGGAGTGTGGGGAGTTGGGACAAGAGGCCGCGAAGGGTTGGCAAGTGGCATAAGTAGTATAGAAAGGGTATGGCAGGAGAGGAGAATGTAGTAGTTATGACAAGTAAAGGTGGTCAGACAGGTAGAGGCAAATCCCGAGGAAGGGGTGCCGGGATGAGAGCATGGAAATCAAAAGGATAGGTGGAGGTAAGGATGAAAGGACGAAGGGGATTATACAAACAAGGGCCTGAGGTGGCATCAGGATTTTACATGCAGCAGAGCACGAAGCAAGAAGGAATGATGAAAGGTGGCAGCAAGGCACAGAGATCAGACCAAAGCTACGGTACCGGCGAGGAAAGGTGGTATGTATATTCACTTTCCTATCCTGCTGCTCTCGAGATAGATAGAAGTAGAAATTTCTATTATTTCTCAGAGATGTCCATGAAAATGAAGTCGATAGGCAGACGTAGGTAGGGAAGAGGCAATCCCAGAAATGGGAAGAAAAATCTCTACTCCATCAGATATGATGGTGTCCCGGGAAGAAGGAAACACATATCTCTGAGGAAGGAAAAACCCAAGTCCAGGAAAGGCTATTGGGTGGGGAGGGTAGCTAAGTGGGGAAGAGTAGGGCTCCTTGCTGGCCGCAGGAACCATAACCATGTCTACTACCTAGGCAATTCCTGGAAGGCCAAGAGTAGAACTCCACTGGTTGATAGGTGGGAAAGTAGTTTACCCCATCAGTTGGGGAGACGAGGCATGATGGCTTCTTACATAGATAACCAACAAGAGGGACATCGAGGGAAATACAAAGAAGCAGAGAGTGGTGTGAGGGTAAGGGGCCGACTTGCAGGGCAGATCGTGGAGTGGCCTAGGACCTCTTGCCAGAAGCAAACTTGGGATCACCAGACTAATACAAGGGGGGTAAGTGAGTGGGTTGAAGTAGGAATTCAAATCAGAGTTACTGACTTGTGGTCTGTTGTCTTGATAGGTAGGCAAGACACAATCAAGAAAAGGTCTCAAGAAAACAACAAGATGGCTCTGAAGAAAGAGAAACAAGTTCAGACCCAGGAAGAAGGATCGAGCAGCAAACTGAAGCGGCGAGGAAGGAAACCAGAGTCCGAGCAAAGAATGTATATGATCAATGCTTATATGGCCGGGAATTCCCCCGAAATCTGAGAATAGATAAATGGGTGGGAATGGGAGCTAAGATCCATTAGCTCGAACAAGGAGATTCCCCAGGGGGAATGGGAAGATTTAGTTCCAGATCCAGGAAATACCAGGAGCCGCAATTCACTATTTAATAAGTCGATCCAACATTATTGGATTATGAAGCACGTGGTAGTCTGTGCCATGGAAATGAACCAGATAGTCTGGGAGGAAGAAGAGGAGGAAAGAAAGCAAAGGGAGGAGCAGCTAAGGAGTTAGACACAGGAGGAACTAGAAAATATAAAGTCTACACTCTTGAAAGAAATTGTTGCAGTTCAGATCCAAGCCGCAAGGAATAATCTGATTCTCGGAAAGATGGAACAAATGATGCAGGAAATGAAATGGGTTCTAGAGTAGAAGAATGTGGATCTAGGTTCAAGTGCCATGGCACCCACCCTGGTTAATTCTTCAGATGAGGAATGATGAAGCTGGTTTCTTGGATAGTTTTGTTTAAATTGCTTTAGGAAATGAACTGTTTTTGGATGTTTTATTATAGACTCATAGATAGAATAGTTAGTAGTGTTCAAAAGAACATATATGACAGAATCAAGGAGAAAAACATTTTCAAATTTTGGTCTGGGTATAATGCTGATAGGTGGCGGCTTGGTTTCTTGCGGGCAGGCTAGCCACCTGAAACATAAGTTTGATGTAAGAAATTTTGATATCGTAATATAGAAAGTAGTAATGCCTAAGTTCACAAAAAAAAAAAAATTAAAAAAACACTTATATCATTAAAAATTAAATTCATATGAAATAATACAAATTATTTCATATATGTATTATTTTTTTCTGCTAAGGCAAGAGTGGATCCTTCTATTCAATTAAAAAAGAGAAATATTGTACAAAGGCGACCACCACTATGGGGCCTACGAATACGACAGGCCAACCCCAAAACAAGGTCACAAAATGACAAAGCATAATCAAGGACATGGGCCCGCCAAAACAAACCTACAGTCCAAAACTGACCATTGGATCATGAACTGATGATCCAGCGGATAAGAAAGATATCGAGTGGCCAACAAGCGCACCTCTTAACAAAGGAATCGGGCCCGATAACCCCAATAGACCATAATATATGATCTTATCCAGTCCGTTTTTGGCTTAACCTTCGATCACTTTAACCCTCTGAAATCCACCATATGCACGCGATCCCAGAGAGATCTTGTGAATAGATCGAAACTTGATGTGGACCCACAACCTTACACACAAAATCCTGGCCGTAGATTATCCTTGATTGATCCAATGGTTACTGTTATAGAAATTTTTGTGCCTTACAGCAATAAGCATGAAATGTCCATAATCCAAGGGATCCAAAGTCCCTAAACATGTTGTTCCTACCCCTAGAGGAACAAGGTCAACAAACCACAGCAATTCACAGAAGTTCTCCACCAGAAACTGCTCAAAAACAAGTCAATTCAGGATCAATTCAGAAGCTCCACTAGCTGCCTGCGTTGAAATGCAGAGGTTACATTGGCTAGTTGCATTGCAACGCAGGTAGAAGCACTACCAGGGTGCGCTGAGTGGGAAGTGACAAATGTCAGGGTCTCTTGTGAGAGGTGTCAAGGCTGTGGAAGCTTCCAAAATCTTCCTCCATGACACTTGCCTTGATGAGTTCGACTAAGTGATGAGTAAGAGGCTCTTAGCCTCCAAGTGGAAGTAAGAACTGACAGAGAGAGAGGACACTAGTCAGATCACAAGCTGACTCATCTTCACTCCAAACATCTATATATAGATCTCTTCTCCATGAGATCTAGAGGCTGGAATTTTGTTATTGCAAAGAATTGCTGTTGGTTTTAGATTGGAATCATTGGGTGCTTAATGCTTTGAAGGGAGGTGAAGATAGGAATTTCATTTGCTGGGAAGGAGATGCTGGATTGGACCTCTCTTGGTTGTATCTCCTCCTGAACCTTGTTATTTCATCAATAAAGCTATCTTGGTTTCTCCTATATGCTGATGTGTTCTTGATGTATGATTGCATTAGTATATTTAGTTTACTTCTAATCCTGAACTAGTTATGAATATGAATCTATGTCTTTGTAGTGTTCCCTTCTTGTGACCTTGCAGGAACCTATTGAAGCTGGGCGAGCGAGAAGGCAAGTAGCTGGGAGCTCTCAAAGAGGAGAGGATCTGGATCGAGGGACAAACGGAAGACACTGGTTAGTCCATCCATCTCTCTCTATTCTCATTTCATAAAGGAAGAATACTAGAATAGCTGTCTTTGTTTGTTGCTAAGGCACTGTCACACCTTAGGTGGATAGGATCGTCCTGCATAGGCATTTTTCCCCACAACAAATTGGTGACTCCGCTAGGGAGATCTGTTTAGTCATTTTATTTGTGCTTCTATCATTGTTTATTTCATAGACTCAACAGCAGCAATCAAACTGCATCTGCTATTCTCAGATGTAAAGTAGACAGCTACTGCTTTGATCCAATCACTGGATTTGTCTATGATCTGAACAATGGACTCACAAATGATTTGATGATCCTTTGTGATAGATCTTAGCCCTTCTTCAAAGCATCCCTTTGATTGCACCTTGCTTGTTGCTTTGATTTGTTCTGAAACTGTAGATTAAATAGCAAACCGTGACCCAAAACCTAGAGAAAACTCTCGTTTCTCCTTCAGCGCAGGCTCTGTGAAGAGATTCTGCATTTCAACGCAGTTCCCGTGAAGGCTACATGCGTTGAAATTGGGTTTCCCTGTTATACAGGTGCACTAATCCAGTTTTGCCTTGTGCAGCTGGGGTTCTCTGCTCTGTTTTGCCTTGTTTTGATCTCTGATTTTGGCAACCTGTAACCAGCATAGGTACCAGTTTGATAACCCCTTTTCTCTGCTTAAATTCCGCCTCCTTTTGTACAAAAGACTGTGACTGTTTTTATGTGTTTGTGGCATCATTTACAGTCTCCTTTTGCAAGAGTGAAATAGTCATCCTGTAGCCCTTGATTCAGATCTGTTGATTGTGATCTTAGGAGAGAGTTCATTGGCTGTTTACAGTTTGGTTATACATTCATTGTTGCTTTTGGTTTGAGTTTGTCTCTTTTAAGTGTGAAAACAAGTAGTTCATTTCGAAAATCGTTAAGTGTTGTAATCTCTTCTACCCTTTCGGATTTCGAAAAAGTAAGCTTGTTTGTAGTGATCTTTTAAAAGCAAATTCAAAGTTGTGCAAAAAGCTTTCTTTTTAGGCATCAATATTAAGAAAGCGGAAAACAAACACCTGCATTGTGCATTTGCATCTTGATAGTTTGCATGTTTGATTTAGGAAAAGTGCATTTTAGAGTGTGATGATTGCTCTTTGAGAAAAGATGGTGTCTTTCTTTTCCCTTTGTAGCTAGGATTTTCATTGTTGAAAAGGAGATAAAATTTGCTTATCATCTTTTAGATTGCATTTAGGAAGTTGTGTATACATCTCGTGGTGAACCTCAAAAGGCAAACTTCTAAGAAAGATCAACATAAAATAAACTGAACGAACTTAATAACGCTTTGTAACATAACGCACAACATAGAGGTCTAGGATAGAGACGTGTTCCAGCGTCGTAAAACCTGGTATCTGTTGGCCTCGCTGATGGTGGGTGATTCCTCCTGAGGGACCAAAAGTGCCAGTACGGATTGTGCTCCCACGTACCGTCGCGTATATATTGGGAGACCCCTATAGGCTTAAAACCTTTATCCTTAGGAAGCCGTGTCGACCACCCTACTGATCGCAATGCACCGAACACAGCATTCAGGAAGATTGACTGTCGTACCGTAAAACGTATTCTGCAGTTTTGTGATTGGTTTGGCACACCCTCTACCTAGATCTCCAGAGCAGTTCCTTTTCGCCTTTTTCAGACTCTATAACGGAAAAAGTCCATCCGAGCATTTGTCACTTCGGGCTCGTTAAAACATCGAAGGCGACTAGAGTCATCTTTAGCTTTTTCTCGACTCTTTAAAACTAAAAAAGCAAGTTGTGTCTAAAAGCGTAATTAAAATTTATTTTAACGGAATAATCAATCACCCTTATTCCCACGTTGATCTTTCAGTTGAGAAAATGGAGCCCTCCAACCAAGGAATTCCCCTTGGTGGAAATCCTAGTCCCTTCTCCTCTTGGGGAGATGTTGGAGCGCCCCATATGGCCACATTCTCGCTTCCAGGACTGACAATAGGCTTGCCTGTCTGGCTCTTCTCAACTAATGTTGTTCAAAACACTACTACTCCTGAACAATCGAATCAGCAGTTAGACCAGTCCAGAACTGCCCACCAGCCTTCCACTTCCTATAACTCTTCCTCTCCTCCTTCCTCTTCGCATGACGGAGCTAGCAAAGCCAAAAGCCAAGCTCCTAAGGAGAAGAAGGAGAAGAAGAAGAAAGAAAAGAAGAAGAAGAAGCCAAAAGCGACTGGGGGCAAGCGAATGGCGTCTAATGAAAATCCACACACTGCACTGACCAGGCCTAAATCGCCATGTGTCATATGCAAGGGAGACCACTTTCACAGAGATTGTCCCTGCATCCCTCGGATACTAAGGGACTGGTCTCCCCGCTTGCACAATTCGGTTGTGTCAACCTCTGATAGCCATGTTGACAGCACACCGTCAACTAGTGAAAGTGAAGCCACAGGACAGAGAGGGAAAGCTAGATTTCCCTGCAAACTGTGTGAAGGCAACCATGCCATCCACCGTTGTCCCTTCTTAGACGAGGCTAAGAGAGTTTTGGAAGATCGTCCGATTTTACGAGCGCAGCTTCCTCCTGGATATCAAAAACTCCTGCCAAGTCCTTCACCAGTTGAGAATTCGGCTGGCCCGCCCAAGTGGTCAGCCGAAACACCTATCATTGAGGATGAATCGTCTGAATCCATACCTGACGAAAGTCAAAAGGTTGAGGCGGCAGTTGACCCAGTTTTGCCTTCAGAGGCTCTATCCTCGAATGATACCATCACAGAAGAGAATAAAGACGACACCGTCCAAATTCTCTTCATCAACACAGACTCCGACGAACAAGGGGGCAATGTGCCCATTCCTTTATCGCAGGAAGAAACTTCGTCAGGGTCATACTCGGCCGTATATTCGGTCACACCACCAAGCAACCTAGTTGTATCCTTCGACTGGAACCAACTAGGCAGACCCCGGTTGCCAGCGAGCATACCATTTAGAATTATCGTCCAAATATACAGAATGGTAATGCCTGGCACTATCATTGATGAGGGGGCATCTGTGAGTATCCTTTCCTCTATTGCTTGGAAAGCGCTTGGTTCGCCAGCGCTTTTGCCTGAAATGAGAAATATGACAAGCTTCGATAAAGGAACCAGTCAATCTTTAGGGATCCTCCCCAATGTGCCCATAACATTGAAAGGGAAGACCGTTCAAATGAACGTGATGGTCGTTCAAGGACCCTTGGATTATAACCTACTCCTTGGACGAGACTATATATATTGCATGGGAGCCAGCGTCTCATCACTCTTTAGAGTAATGTGTTTTCCACATGAAGGAAGAATGGTCAAGCTCGTAGACCAACTTTCATTCCCCGGATCACGCATCGCAAATAGTCATATACCATCCCTAAATGGTCTCTTCACTCAAGAAATGTCTCAACCCATGGTCTGTCCTCCTGATGAGCGCGAGTAATCCGGGAGGATATGACTGGAACACAGGGGGCATGCGTCCTGGTCTGCTTCGGCAGAAAAACTTTGGGTATAAGGTAGGTTTCCATGGGAGAATATGACTAATCTGTACCCCGTCCGTCTAGGAAGAGGGGTTATTCTAGAATAAGATTCTCTTGTCAAAGTTACGTGTTTGGCACCAAGGTCATTCACCTTTGTCTATCTCGGTAGACACCGCCGAAGAAGTGTTTTGTTTGGAAAATAACGGAACAATCTTTGGGTAACCTGAAAGAGGTAGGCCTCTCCCGGTAAAACATTTGTTTTGGCGGAAAGGAAGTAACCTTGAAACTCTGTTTTATACTTGGGGGCATGCAAACCTTTTGGAGTGCAAGCAAGGGCGGCTATTTATTTTTTAAAATTTAGGTCCTCCCTTTAAACCTATAGGTCTAACCCTTTAAACTAGTAGGATTAGTCGTTTCCAAACTTGCATAACGAAAGGATTTGAGCAAAGCTTTGTAAGATCTAAGCTCTAGAAAAAATAGCATCTTTAATGAGACATTCTTATCTTATGACTGGATAATCGAGCAGTTTTAGCACACAGTTCATGCTCGTTAAAAAATAAACGCAAGATCCGAGCAGTTTTAGCGCATAGTTCATGCTCGTTAAAAAATAAACATATGATCGAGCAAATGTTTCCACCCGCGTTTAAGCTCGTTAAAAAATGAACTATTCCGGTAAATAACCACCGTGAATGTAGCGACAATCAACCATTAAAGCCTTGGTCGTGTTTGCTCACCACTTCCACTTTTCCATTGGCCGATCATTCACCTCCATATGATTGTTTACCCATTTTGAGGAACAACTGCGAAGAGTGATTTCACTAGCCATCCTTGTGACACTGCCGTGATTTGGAAATTCCAATCCTTCCCTGGAATCAGCTGCTACCCCTTTTATCACTCGTTCCTCAAAAGACGAGTCTTCTTTAAGCTCTTTTCATCTGACTCGTAAAATATGAAAAGATTGCCGAGTTTTGGCCTTCCAACTCATTAAAGCGACCGTAAGAGCTATCCCTCCTCTAGATTTTAATCTTTTTGGACCTGAGGGATTATTGCACAAAAATATCGAGCGCTTGTTTTATTCGGCTCGTTAAAACTATCGAAAATTCATCCCTTCTGTATTGTTTTATACTTTTTCAGACTTAAGGGATTAGATGACGAAAAAGGACCTTTGGAGTTAACTTTATTTACCTTTTCAGACTCTCTAAAAATGAAAAGGACCGAGTTATCCTTGTAGTTAGACTCGTTAAATGCATTAAATAGCGACAAACTTGTCTTTAGACGAGAACGAGTTTCCCTATCGCTAGGCTTGTTAAAACATAGCGATGGGCTTGCCCGAAGGGTAGGTTATAGAACAAGCATATGTTATCCTCCTCAAGCTTTGACAAAAATAAAGAGGTACTGGTTAGCAATGACTGGGGAAAAATTGGGAGAAACTCAAGAAAACTTTGATGGTAGCAAGTCGCTCTTGAACATGACACTTTTCCTCCGTACCACAATCGGGTTGGGTTGTTTCATTCACCGGTCACATCACCATGGTCTCGCCATACCATCCATATTTGGGGTAATGCTACCGATCCATCGCATCAGTGTTCCCATATGTTCAAGAGAAGTCGTTCAGAGAAGTCACCTGTGTCTCATCCACTACCATACATTATACTCATTCATGACCGCCACCCTGAATCATATATCATCAGATCGTTTTCACCTCCATCAAAATCATTAGCTCCGTTCCATGTCATTGATGTGGGATTCATTAAGGCCCTCCTTTGACGGATCGCTTCTTGTCGACATCAGCTCATTATCCAAGAAGTTGATCTAGGAACACCCCCCACAGTACTTTGAAGCTTGCATGCCTCAATGGCAAGTTTCTCATTTCCGGCGACAGGTATACATCAATGACCTTCGACCGAAAGATTTTGCGTGGTGTTCGACGCCAAGTCCTCTATTCACACCACGTGAATTGTACTGCAGTACCTTGAGGGTCATCATCATTATCGGTGATTCATCTCGCGCTTGTTAACAGTTTACATCATTGACTGGTAACCAAGCGATGTCTTTCCATGTTCGACTTCAAAGAAATTCTCACATGGATCGACTTGTACTTAGAGTGAAGACCAGACGAGATTGAAGACCCCAGATCTAGTTTCATCCATCCGGGCTGCGATATATATTCAGAAGATAAAGACATGGAAATGTACAGCTTTGCAGCATAGATAATCATCCTACCAAAAGGATGATGGCTCTTTCAGAATCATCAGTCTATCATCAGACGATTGTCTGTTATATGTACATGAAAATGAATTTATAAAGCTAAGCATGGGAATGCCCGCTTCAGCTAGATCATGAAAAAAGTATGAAAATAATGTATTGTATTGTATTATATTACAGGTCTCCTCCCAGCAATGAAAGAACTTCAGATCCTCCTAATAAAGCATTTCACCCGATAAACGACCTCATACTTTAGGGGGCAACTATTATAGACATTTTTGTGCCTTACAGTAATAAGCATGAAATGTCCATAATCTAAGGGATCCAAAGTCCCTAAACATGTTGTTCCTACCCCTAGAGGAACAAGGCCAACAAACCACAGCAATTCACAGAAGTTCTCCACCAGAAAGTGCTCAAAAACAAGTCAATTCAGGATCAATTCAGAAGCTCCACTAGCTGCCTACGTTGAAATGCAGAGGTTACAATGGCTAGTTGCATTGCAACACAGGTAGAAGCACTACTAGGGTGCGCTGAGCGGGAAGTGACAAATGTCAGGGTCTCTTGTGAGAGGTGTCAAGGCTGTGGAAGCTTCCAGAATCTTCCTCCATGACACTTGCCTTGATGAGTTCGACTAAGTGATGAGTAAGAGGCTCTTAGCCTCCAAGTGGAAGTAAGAACTGACAGAGAGAGAGGACACTAGTCAGATCACAAGTTGACTCATCTTCACTCCAAACATCTATATATAGATCTCTTCTCCATGAGATCTAGAGGCTGGAATTTTGTTATGGCAAAGAATTGCTGTTGGTTTTAGATTGGAATCATTGGGTGCTTAATGCTTTGAAGGGAGGTGAAGATAGGAATTTCATTTGCTGGGAAGGACATGCTGGATTGGACTTCTCTTGGTTGTATCTCCTCTTGAACCTTGTTATTTCATCAATAAAGCTATCTTGGTTTCTCCTATATGCTGATGTGTTCTTGATGTATGATTGCATTACTATATTTATTTTACTTCTAATCCTGAACTAGTTATGAATATGAATCTATGTCTTTCTAGTGTTCCTTTCTTGTGATCTTGCAGGAACCTGTTGAAGCTGGGCGAGCGAGAAGGCAAGTAGCTGGGAGCTCTCAAAGAGGAGAGGATCTGGATCGAGGGACAAACGGAAGACACCGGTTAGTCCATCCATCTCTCTCTATTCTCATTTCATAAAGGAAGAATACTAGAATAGTTGTCTTTTTTTGTTGCTAAGGCACTGTCACACCTTAGGTGGATAGGATCGTCCTGCATAGGCATTTTTCCCCACAACAGTTACGGATCATAACTTACGGGCTAAGAGAACCAATTGTTAGCACGGGATGAAGGCGGTACTTCCACCCCAACCCTAGCCACGTGTCACATGCTGAGTGGAATCACTCCCAAATGAGAAAAAATGCTTCCTGCTTGATGAGCTTGCGAAATACTGGAAATCACCGCAATGGCCGTAAAGTCGTTCACCAGAATAAAAGTTAGGGTTTTGCAGTTGCCAAGAAAATCTGAGTTTCGGCTCATGCGCCATAGGGAGATGAAGGGCCCTGAGACATTTGGATTGCCAATGCCCGTATTACTGAGGCTGCCATAGACCTGCCCCATAAAAGGCATCACACTATGTCAAAACACTTCATGATGAAACCAGAATAACTATACCCCGTTACTGTGGCTCTGTGTCAGTAAAAATGGTCTCTTGATTTTCCTGCTACTACTGTTGGTCGCTAAGGGCTCTGGATGAACATCCCTCCTTCAACCTGTCATCTGTTATCTCCTCCCACCAGTCGTAGAGATCAATATTCTTATTTTGTACACCCCCATTGGCAAGCCAATCCACCACTTTGTTGGCTTCCCTACAAACATGCACCAACCCGAGGGTTCTTAGCCCTCTTAGGTGCGCTTGGATTCTTTGTTAAACTTGCAAAAGCCGCCAATGTTCTGAAATTTTCTTCGGAGTAGCTCAAGCATTTATCCTTTTTACTGAGTTAATGACAAGTTCTGAATCAGCCTCAATGATGACATTTTGAATGTTGTACTTGAGTAGTATTTCGAGGCATGATTCCATCGCCATGAGCTCAACCATATTGTTAGTAGCTTTGCCAAGATAACTATGGAAGATGACCTGTATGTTTCCTTCCTCATCCCTCAGAATCCCTACATAACCTGCGTCTCTTGGATTCCCTTTTGAAGCCTTGTCTATGTTGAATTTTAAAAAACCATGAGAAGGGGGTTGCCATGAAGACTTTTCTGTTGAGGTTTTCTTGATAATCTGTCTAGAACCCTGAGGGGGATTGACCTTGAGCGTTAATTTCTTCAATATTCTTGTCTCTCTTTGTTCAATAGGTTTACCTGTAGCTTCTCCTCCCAGGATATGTATAGTTTCTTTGAGTTGTTTAAGGACCCATTTGAGGATGTTATTCACCAAACTCACTTTCTCCTTGAAAATCCTATTGTTACGCTCCTTCTAGACATTCCAGATTAAGAATCCTGGGGTCAGCATCTAGGCCAAGTTCATGATCTCATTATCCGAGAAATTTTTCCTCCAGTTCTTCAATGTGGTGATGATGTCATTAGCATATCTGTTTGTTTGCTCAAAGACTTCTCCAACCCAATTCCAAAGAGTTATGGTGAAATTGCATCTATTCAGGAGATGATTTATAGTTTCTTCCTGTTGTCTGCATAAGTGACATCTTGAGGGGCCAACAAAACCTATTTTTCTTAGGTTATCCCATGTCAGAATCTTGCCCTGTTGAACAAGCCACTTGAACAATTTTACTATCATCCAATGAGGATTTTCCCAAATTTCTTTCCATGTCTTATGAGTGTTGGGATGGTTTAGCCCTGCCTCTATTCTTTTGGCTTCCTTAAGGTTGAAGAGACCTGTCTTGCTTTTTCCCCATCTTAGTTGATCATTCAAGTTTGTGTTCAAGATTTGTCTTTTGTCTAAAAGACCTTGAGGGGCTATGGCTTGAGTGTGCAACATGCTTATTCCACTATGATCTGGAAGTTTCCAAGTTCTCCATTTCTTATCATTCCTTTCCTGGCCCCAATAGTCACTTACCCACTTTAGTCCTTTGTTGATGGTATCAGTGTGAATGTCTGCTAATTCTTCACTTCAGAGATTGTCCTCCTGCTGCCAATTGTCCTCCCAGAACCAAGCCAGGTTCCCATTTCTGATCTCCTAGAAACTATGGTTTTGGACTAGGGCTCTGTTCTCCCATGCACTATTCCAAATTGCAGAACCTTTTACCTGTCCTATCATTCTAATTAGATTTTCCTCGTGCCATTTTCTAGCATATTTATGCTTCCAGAGTTTTGCCCAAGGGGCTTGAATTTCTTTCACCCATCTCCACCAAATTTTGGCACCAAGAACTCTATTTATAATTCCCATGTCATGAAGACCCAAGCCACCATGGGACTTAGGTTTGAGTACTCTGTCCCATGCCACAAGGACCCATTTCTTCTTTTCTTCACCTTCCCCCATAGAAAGTCTCTCTGAATGTTTCATATATTAGTCATTACACTGGCTAGTGCTGGAACGATAGATAGCATATGGATAGGGATACTTTGTAGGACAGCCTTAGTGAGAACTAGTCTCCCTGCTAGATTAAGTGCTTTGTTTGTCCATTTGCTAATCTTATCTTTTAGCTTATTAAAAACGAGCTCCTAGATGTCCTTGCGAAGTGGTTTGTCAGTGAGAGGAACTCCCAGGTACTTCACAGGCAATGTCTCCCTTTCAAAGCCCAAAATTCTGGAAATATTTATTTGAACTGAAATATTTGTATTGAAAAAAAAAAAATTTGATTTAGTAAGACTTACCTCTGTGCATGTTGCCCTAGAAAACTCACTCAAAATCTATTTGAATGCTTTGGCTTCCTTAATAGTGGGAGTGCCTTGAAGCACAGTGTCATCCACAAATCGCTGATGTGTCACCATGTCCCCACCATTAGTGAGTCTTAGACCCTGAATTCTCCCTTCCTCCTTAGCAAAGATGATAGCTCTTCCTAACCCTTCCATCATTAGAATGAAGAGGAAAGGAGAAAGAGGATCTCCTTGCCTTAGACCTCTAGAAGGCTTGAAGGTTTTGGAAGGAGTGCCATTGAGAAGAATTGAATAGTTGGCTATGGTAACTAGCGCCATAACCCATTTTATCCAATTGTGATCAAAGGCACAGGATTTTAAAATTGCCCTTATATATGACCAGCTAAGTTTGTCATAGGCCTTTGCTATGTCGAGCTGCATTATCATTCAAGCCTATTTGTTGGTAATGAGTGAATGAACTGTTTCATGTACTTGTATTATATTATCTCGAATTTGTCTTCCTTCCACATAGCTTGTTTGTTCCTCTGACACTATGGTTGGGAGGAGAGGTTTAAGATGATTGGCAATGACTTTGGATATAATTTTGTAGATGACATTGCATAATGCTATAGGTCAAAATCTGTTTGGAGAGGTGGCCTTCTCCTGTTTGGGGATTAAGGCTATGAAGGATTCATTGAATGCCTTTAAGACTTTCTTAAATCTTTGAGAGTCTTCCACTACCTCCAGGATGTCCTGTTTCACTATCTTCCAACAAGCTTTGAAAAAGTCCACATTGAAGCCATCCGGGCCTTGTGCTTTCCCATTTTGCATCTCTTTCACTGCTTCCTCAATTTCTTCCAATGTTACTGGTCTATTGATATTGAAATAATGAAATTGTCTTCTGTGGTGACCAATTTAGGGATGTACTGAGTGAATGTTTCTGTAAACTAGTATCTATCTTCCAAGGTTTCCTCAGCAATTTTCTGAAAATGCTGGAGTAGAACTTCCTCCATCTCTTCATGAGTGTTTCTCTCTACACCATGTTGATCTGTAAGTTTCACAATTCTATTGTTGTTTTGGTGAGCTATGGTGGACCTATGGAAGAATTTGGTGTTTCTCTCCCCTTCTTTGATCCATTGTACTCTGGATTTCTGTCTCCAGAGTATTTCCTCTTGAAGGCATCTATTGTCCCACTCCTTTTGGAGTGACTCTGCCATCTCTTTCCTTTCGTTTGTGTATCCTTCTGTGATAAGAGGTTGGTTTACTTCCTTTACTTTCTTTTCCACCTCTCCTTTAGCTTTGAAGATGTTACCAAATTCCTTTTTGTTCCACTCTTTGAGTTTGCGTTTAATATGTTTGAGCCTACAGTGAAGCAGGAACATCTTTGTACCTTGAAGGTGAGGATCTTCCCTCCACCATTGTTTAATATTTGTGAGGAAACCTGAATGTGTGAGCCAAGAATTCTCAAACCTGAAGGGGTTGTTCCTTGTTTTTCCAAAAAGGGAGGCTTCTAATTGGATAGGCCAGTGATCTGAACCCCCAAAAGGTAAAATGGGTGTAGTAATGTTGCTTCACCTGAGAAGAAGTTCCTCTGAAACCATAAATCTGTCCAATTTTGAGGCCACTTGGGTAGGGCCTCCTCTTTTGTTGTTCCAAGTGAAGATTCCATTGCTTTTTTCCATATCAACTAATTCCATATTGGTGATGAAGTTCTGGAAGGCAATTGAATCTCTCCCAAGTATTCTGGTTCCTCCCTTCTTCTCCATGAGTGATTTTGTTATGTTAAAATCACCTCCAAGAATCCATGGTAGAGCTGGGTATCTCTTCTTCATATCCTCTAGTGTTGTGAGGAGTTGAAGTTTGTCCTCCATTAGTTGTGGACCATAGACATTGGTGATCATGTAACATTGCATGTCTCCCACCAATGTCTGGATGCCTTTGCATCAATCACACCAAATTTCTGTGGATCCCAGAGAGTGAGAATACCACCAGCAGATTTGTTTGCCTTAACTTCAAGGTATTCATATCTATTTAACCATTTGCTATGTTTTCCACGGATCTTCTCCACTAAGCATTTTTTTTCCTGTATGACTACTATGTCAGGTTTTTCCTCTCTAATCCTTTTACCAAGATTCCTCTATTGTGTTCTGCTCCGTAGTCCTCTAATGTTCCAGGTTGTGATTTTCATTGAGATGGGGTTATAAAGGAGTAACTAGAAAGGTCTTTCATCCTTCCTAAATCAATCATGAGCTTGCCACACTCCAGTAGCAATTCCTTCTGTCTTTTTCTACCTCTCCTTTTGCTTGGATTCTTTGTTAATTTTCCAGTTATTAATCCTATTGAGGAGGTTCATTTATTTTCTTGGTTGTCATGTCCACTTTTGACTCCTGAAGCTGTTTGATGTGTCTTGTTAAGGAATATCTATTGGAGTTTATCCATGTCCTCCTGAGGGATGGAGTTTATTCCCAAGTTTCTGCTCTGTTCTAGAAACATTTCCAGCTCTAGGTTCTCCCTTTCCAAGATCTCCTAAAAATCTTGATCCTCCGTACCACTTTCACTTTGAGTCATTTCTTGGTCGTTTTCTACAACCATGGTATTCAAAGAATCCATTGTGTTTTCATTCTGATCCTATATGTACTCCATGTTGGTCTCTTTTTCTTTCCCCCTTTCTATCTGATTCTCTACCCTCTCTTTATCCCCTTCCTCAACCTCTTTTTCTCCTAAGATCTCAAAGCTATTGTAACTTTTTGTTTCATCATTCACACTATGGCTCTTTTGTGTCTTCCTTCCCCCCCATTTTCCTTTCCATCCCACTTTGGTGAAACCTGTCTGGTCTTTTCCTTTGTTGGGATTTAGGTTTTCCTCCCTACAATTGAGTGGACAGTCTCTTGACAAATGCCCATGCTCATGACATTTGTGACTTCTGAATGGGATATGTTCATAGTCAACTACTTGAACCCGTTCCTCATCATAGGCTTCTAGAATGAACTCATCTGGAAGGGCTCTTGATAGGTCCATCTCCACACAAATATGGGCATAAGATGTATATTTTCCCCTTAGAGTTGCCTCTGAAATCTTTAAGAAATGACCTAATTTATTTCCTATAGCTTTTAAAGACTCTGGCATCCAGTAATCTAAAGGTAAGGAGTATATTAGAATCCATACCCGTACTGAAGTGAAGGTTTCTCATCCAGGCACAAAGTTTGTCATCCATGGCCTCACGTAGAGCCCAGCAGCTGCAAAGAAGTATGGCCCTCCTACAAAGATTCTATCTCTTTCTTCCATGTTTGTAAACACCGGAGTGAAAAAACCTTTGGATCTGAGATGAATATTTAACTCTCCCTTTGGTTTCCAGTTGTATTTTATCCATGTGTAAAATGCTTTCTTTGATGGCATAGTTGACCATGTGGTCTCTGTGAGCTTGCAGAGCAGGATCATTCAGAATAACTCGAGGTTTAGTTGCGGTCTTGGGTTTACAGGACCCCATCTCAGTTCTGTCCCCTGACCCTTGACCTCTGCCTTCCGCTTTTTCCTCTTCACAGTCTTCCTCATTGGCCCCTTGATTTGCATTGGTTTTTCTACCTTCCGCCTTTTGAGTTTCTGTGTCTTTTTTCTTGACCTCCTAGGGCTATGGAGGTTTGTTCTTCTTCCCTCCTCTTCCTCTATTTGCTACCATATAACTGTAGGAGGGAGTGGAGCTCCCTCCTCCCCGTGTCTCCATGGATGCTTGGTACTCTTTGCCGCTGTTTTCGTTAAACCCTAGAACCAGAGCTCAGTCTCCTCATTTCATATATGTATTATTAATTCATATGAAATAATACAAAATTTTTCATCGATGTGTGAGAAGTAAGTAATATCAAGACCATTATTATATATAAATAAAACTGATATTAAAAAATAATATATTTATCTTGTTAGCTACATAGTTTATTTTCCATCTTCAAAATATCAAAGTAATAAACGCATTGAGAAATGTATGAATGGTGGATACACTGAAAGATGCAAGGTTGTTTAAAAAAGATTACAAGTATTAATTATAAATACTTATTAATGGTTTAATTAATATTTATTAATAGCCGGTTAAATGAAAAAAAATAAAGTTGTTTGAAACAGATTATGGAATGATATTTTAGATAAAAATATATTTGAAAATTAGATATTAAAATTGTAAAATTAATAAATAATTTTTTTATTTAAATAGTAAATATATAATTTTTTATATTTTTTTAAAATTTAAAATATTAAATTTAATTGTTTAATATTAAAATATTTAAAAAGATTATTTATTATATAAATTAAAGCATAAATTTTCAATGAATTAGTTTAATATAAATATGTAAATTACATGTTATATTATATTTAATTTGAAATTATATTATGTCAGGTATTTATTAGGAGTATCTTTCCACACGGTTTTTAGGGATAAGTTAGGACAAAAGTTTGAAAAGATAATGGTTCCTCTTGAGTTGTTTTGAGTTGAGGGTTGCACTGGTTACAAGAACATTGTCGAATTTAAGCTTCTATGATCCATATCAAGTTTTTGAGAATATTTTTTAGTGGAAATCTTCTCAAGTTGAAGACCACTAAGGGCTGGTCTAAGGAAGTTAAACACAATATCAACATTAAGCAAGGGTGTCCCCTATCCCCTACTTTTTTTGGCACTTACATTGATAAGCTAGAAGTGTGCTTGGAAGCTACGAGATGCATTGGCACCAAGGTCAATGGTTTGGTCATTATTCTTCTCCTTTATGCTGAGGATATTGTTCTTCTAACCAGAAGCCATGAGGACCATGATAAGCATCTTCGAATCCTCCATGATTATTTTCTCTAAGGTGGGTATTATTATTAATACTGACAAAGCTAAAGTCATGATAATTAAATCCAAAAAGACAAACGAGGAAAATTTCATCTGTAGTAACAATTACTTAGACAAATTTGTTTCATACAAATATCTAGATATTGACATTCATCATTGCATCAACTAGAATTATAGAATTGAGAAAATGATAATGGGCACCCAAAAATCCTAATATGAGTTTGGAAGTAATTGTAAGATGTCTCATCTTTGGGTTTAGAGTGCAAAAATGTTCCATTTTGAGTACCTTGTCATGCCTGTTATTCCTATATGGATGTGAGGTTTGGGGTTGTAGTATATCTAGATAATCATGGAGGATGATCGAGTTGATATAAAAACAATTATAACCTACAACCTCAAGAGAAAAGATAATACTCCCTATCCTATCCTCTTGAATGAAGCTAGCATGTTCCCCATTGAAAGCAAAACCATGTTTTGATATCTTATGTATAAGAAGATTCTTTACAACATTGATACCAAGAGATACCCAAAATTACTTTTAACTCTAGCCAAATTCCCCACCTTCGACTCAAGTAGGTTTGACACAAGGATTCCTAGGCATGGGTCGACTATTGGAGTTTAAAGGAGGAGATTATATTCAAGAATAAAGATAATATTAAAAATACTATCACTTCCAACTCTAAGGATAATTTATCCGATGATAGGGTGACCGAGGGGAAAAGAAAGCTATGGTATTATAACGAGGTGATCCAAATCTCTATCACTAACCATAATTGTCTCTTTGTCTTAACTAGTGCTAAGAAGGAAATGAACATTTCTAAGATAAGAACTAACTCCGATGAGCTTGAAAGTGAAACTACGTAGTGGTTTACTCCCAAAACAACTTTGGAAGAAAGGATTTGTCAACTATGCAACAATAAAATAATCTATGATGAAAAGCACTTCTCTTTGATTGCTCGGTGCCCACCCATATCTGTTCTCATTTCGAAAAAAATTGCCACACTACAAACCTTATTGATTTATCTAGATAAGACAAATATAGTGATCTCAGGATGCTCCTCTCTCTTTTATTCCACAATAAAAATAAAATTTTAAAATGCCTCAATTAATCTCTTTTCTTAAGGTTCAACAACTCTTGTTAGTTTGAGTGGATGTTAATCATCATCATCATCTTATTTTTAATAATATTTTTTTCGTTTGTCGGTTTATGTGAGTCATGAGATGATTACATAACTATCTTGTGGCTTGAGTATATGTGATCCAAGGGCATCTAAACCATCAAGATCACCAAGGATCTAGGGCCACGTCGGCCCTTAGCATGGCTAGATTTTCTCTAGTGTAGTTTCAAACCTATCACCTTTACACCAATGGGTGCCTTAAAAAATACCCTGTCACTATCTATTCTACTCCAATGGGAAATTTGTAATAATAATTTGTTAGGTCCCAATAATACTAGTGTAGTAGTCCCCTTATTATTATTGCTAGTGTATGCCCCTTATTGATATTGTTAATGTAGCCCCCATATTATTCTTCTTGTGCCCCATAGAAGCCCACTATTGTTATTCTTGTGCCTTTACATTATTAGTGTTATGTAGTCTCTTATTATGTTGTTACCCCTTAGACTCCTGTATACAAAACAGAGGTCTTTTCATATGAATCATCCAAGAATTGTCTATTTATGTGATATAAAGAAGGTTTCTCCCTCAAAGAGGCTAATTTTCAATTCATTGGTATATCTTTTCTTTTGTTTAGTGACGTGGTTACATAAAATTTGGTATCAATGCTTTGGATTCTAGGGTTTTGCTAATTCAAACAGGTCATCTTGGAAATTTTGATACAAATTATTTCATGTGAGGCTTCGGAAGCTGAAATTTCGAGCATGCAAATTTGAAACCTTGCTAAACTTTGTGTAGAAATTTTAGACCTTGGTTCACTATATTTTTTAAGATATGGTCTGAAGAAATTAGGGGTTTTGTAGGGCATAATTCAATCTCAAACATGTGACCTACATAAAATCATCATAACTTTCTCTCTGAGCACCATATTTGAATTTCATAAAAAGTGATTAAAATTACACGAAATTTAGTTTTTTGTGCATCATTTTAAGGGTTTAAGGTCGAAACAATGAAATGTGGCATTCTGTATAAGTTTTCTCTAGTGAAATAGTTTATAATCAGGTCATCATGGGAGACTGGGAATAAATTATTATTGATGAATCCAATCTTGATATGACTTTGGGGTTGGAAAGAAGGCTCATAGGTCTACCACAAAACAAAATTTCAGAACTTGAAGATCTAAAATTATAGAGATATAATAGTTTCAATATGAAGTTCCTAAATAACAAGAAAAATATGTATATGTTTTTGAAATTTTGCATAACTTCATTTTGAAAGATCAATTTGGAGTGATACAAAGGTCATAGTGAAGCATATATATAATTTTTTTATTCCAGAGTTCTTCGAAACAAAATAATTGGCACTCCTAGTAAGCAACCAAAAGATTATACTATGACACATGAAGAAGAGGAAGAAATGAAACATGATATATCAAAATTATGAGACCACGTGTACCAAATTTTGCTCTTGCAAAGAGTAACAAAAAAATGAAATAGAAGCTAAGATCGATGGTTTAGAAGATAAACTAAAACGAAACATTTAAGGATTAAAGATGGTTTAAGAGGAGATATGGGAGTTTTTAAGGTAGACATGGACGTGATGAATGTCAAATTAGAAGGGTTGACAAAGTTGCTGCAAGAAAGACTTCACAATGGGGACAAGGGAATCCATGAAAATCATGATGAGGAAAAAAAGAGAACGAATTATGATTTATAGACTTCAATATTGGGTTTAAGACCCACCACATTCAAATATTGACATGATGAAGTTTGATGGCAAGGATCCGGTAACATGGATACTACAAATGGAGAAATTATCTCATTTACATGATGTGATGCACACACAAAATGTACGAATCACGTATTTATATTTAAAACAATATTAGTTTGTGTGGTATAAATGCCTTTGTTCTCGTAAATCAAGTGTCACTTGGACAATTTTTGTGGAAGAATTGGCAGCACATTATTATGATATAAATAACAATACCTTCTTTAGCTAATTAATAAATCTCAAACAAAACGGTTTACTGGTGGAGCACATTGACGACTTCCAAGGATTGAATATCAAGGTAAATGATATTCCAAATGAACATAGGATTGATATTTTCATAGGGACTTTAAATGATAACATCCAACATGAGGTTCACCTTTGGGGACACTATTCATTTGAGAAGGAATTCAAAGTGGGAAGACAAGTTGAAAGCAAAATTATGGCAACAAGGAAGTATACCACTCACAACTATAAAGATGGAAGTGTTATTTCTCCTAGCCTTCATACTTGAAGGTTTTAATGTTGCTTATTTCATTTAACAATTCCTAATTTTGTTTCAAGGGTGACACAAAACTCTCCCTTCAAGTATATTTTTGCTTCTCAATTCAAAGGGTGCTAAGTCACTTGTGCCCTTCAAGAACTCCTGCCACAACACCAAGTGTGTAACAATAAATTTCATTCAAGTATCTATGACTACTTGAGTGGAATATATGCATGGAAAAGAGGACAACATTAACTCTTGGTTGCCCCTTGTTGTGAGACTAATGGTAACAAAGGGTCAAGCTATGCATTTTGATGTAAACCCCTCAGTGAAACCTCATGAGTGATTGAATCTTTGGTCCAACCTTCATGACATTATGCAACTTGAAGGTGAAGGTTCTGATATTTCCATCCCAAGCCATCTTTGGAGTGCTAGTAAGTGGTATTGGGGATGCTAGCTTCGACCCCTCTAAAGAAAACCAATTTTGCTCCATATAGGCCCAAGACCCGTATGTGAGTCATTTGATAGATACATAAGTTGTGGCCACATCCACTAATGAATCATTGATATGGTGTAATGATGTATATATTAAGGTTTTGAATATTAATTGCACTCGATAGCCAAACTAGGACCATGACCTCTTGAAGCTATACATCACTATGGAGTCCTGCCATACTCATAAAAAATTCAGGAACATTTGACCATAATTATAAGTCATCATATTATATGCATGATAGGCACCATCATTCCATTAAAATAATCCATATTGGAATTTGAAATAATAGGTCATCACCACATGGAAATATAACTTTTTCACTAATTTTGATGTCTTCAAACATTAAAATGTATGTCACAATTTCTACTCAGAAGTCAAAGTAAGAAAGTAAGTGTCTATCTCATAGTCAATGTTGAGTGTGTTGGCAGATTGATGTCAAGTGTTTTATATTAAAAATGTGCTAGCCCTATGATGTAATTGATGTATTTGTTTCTTATTAAGTGTTTGTAGTCTAGTTTCCTTATTGAGTGTTGGATGTGAAAGCAATATCCTATATTTGAAGGAATTTTGTTTGCATGTACCTTGTTGAAAAGAGCATGAAAAGTGCTTCATTAGATATCCCTCCTAAAGGGACTTCCAATAGTATATGTCACTTTTCGTAATTCCCAAGGAGTGATGAAATAACTTAGTTTGAGGCATCCTAAGACAAGAAATGTTTGACTTGGCCATGGTTACAATGTGAGCCCCTCATTGAGTCGACACCAAATGGTAATGAAAATCTCAGGAGGAGCATGATGACTGATCGAAAGTTTGGTGGAAAGGCCCTTGATCATATCCCCTAGTCACAGTGAGCTTGACATAAGTACCTAAGAATGTATTGGACTACCAAAAGAAAAAAAAAAATCTCAACAAGGAGCATCATTATTGATAGGTGATGGCACAACAAAGACATTGGTAATAGCTCCTATTCAGAGGGATCTTACCATAAGCACTTAGGAATACATTATACCACCTAGAGAATAAAAGGAAAGCTTAGAAGGGAGTGACACGAGTTATGATTGGTAGAGTGGTAAGGTTGTTGGTCATAACCCATGGTCACAACAGGCTTGGTAGTCAGTGCTTAGGAACTTATCAGACTCCCCCTCCTGAATGATGTGCACAGAATATAATGACTAGTGAGCAAGAAGCCTGCACACTTAGAAATATAGGTAATACCACCACATTTCACATGGCGATGATATGGTGAAACCTAATAGGTACATCTGGTGGTGGTGGTGGCATGGAACACTTAGGAGAGGAAATTTGGAAGGTTTATTTGTCCTTCCTGGCTGACCATGTATCCATTTTTTGAGTGACATGTCATGATAGGTGGCAAAGGTATGACCTGGTGACTTGAGGAGAAGACACATGGCAAGTGGAATTGGCTTTTTTTAGTTGTCAAATGGACTATTCAAAGTGACACATGGTAGTGACATGGAATGTAAGGTGAAAAAATAATAATGTGATAGTGACTTAAAGATGAGGTTACATTTGTTCAAGATTCATGCCAGGAGCATATTTTGGAAGGCTTCAAAGTGTTAAGGAATTTAGATTTTTGATGGTTTTGGAGACCAAAAGTACAAGACCATATGACATATACAGGTTGGGTAATGTAACTATTTGGTAGGTCAAGGAACAAGATATATTGTGGATATCTTGGATCTTGTACATAGCGTAGACATGACATTTGGTCATACAACCCAATAAAGGCATAGGAGTTGTTGCAAAAAGATAGAGGAACTAGATCACCAAATTCCTTAAGCTGATCGAGATACAAGGACATATCAACCAAGGGAACACATGGTAACATGTTACTCAACACAAATTTGGAAGGATCAAATAATCAAACTATCAAAACTATTTTTATAAAGTAAAATCCAAATTACAATGACCTAGAACTAAGTGCCTTTGGAGCTTAAGCACTAGGTTCTAGAAGTAAGGCACATGTATAAGGGAGATGAGAAAATGAAGAAATATACAGAGAATTTCTCATTAAGAGTAGCATAATCTAACGATGTTTACATATATCAAACCACCTAGATAGAAGAGTTGTACACTAGAAAACAAGTAGTGTCAGTGAAGCAGTTCTAACCAGATGGATAATTTCCCATCAAGTGAGAAAGTGACAATTAATGGTTTTTTCTATTAGAGCATCAATTAGAAGTTGTTGTAGTTGGTAGTGAATGCGACTAGTGAGTAGTGATCATTTATCAAGCCAATGGTCATATCTCTTCATCATGAAGGGCTTAGCAATAGGCACCTAAGAGCTAGTTGGCACAAGATTTTGGTCTTGGTGTTTTAGTTCATGCATGGAGTTATGGAGAACTTCTAATATCTAAGATATGATATACATAGATTGAACTATGGTTTTAACACTGGTCATATGGGGCCCAGACATTAAACACTCAGGCTAGTAATAATAAATACTTAAATCACCAAATTACGACAAAATCAATTAATGGATGAGATCTAATAATTTTTAGCGAATATAAAAGGAAATAGAATGACTTGAGAGGGTGTGATCCAATGAAAATTGATGAGTATAATATTTGTGGATATACATACGATTTTTTTTTCCCTATTAAATAAATTGAATACTATTGTTAATAGTACAAATGGATATAGTTTGCGAAGAATAACTAGAATAAGCTACACTAATATAATGAAACATAATGGCATGGAAGATTGAGAAGTGTTGAGGGAAGTATGAAGAGAGTCGCGTTGTGAATTTGTGATGGAGATGTTAGTTTGTAGTTGAAGAAACACATATATGAAGAAGAGCTATAGATAAAGATACCAAGTAAGATCTAAATTTTGACATCATATTTTACTAGAGAAAAAGAGTTATAGAGAAAGTGATCAAAGTAGATCTCAATGTTGTGATCGGATATAGGTTAGTGGGAAAGATATGTAGTGCAAAGATAGAGTTTGAATAAAAAACAAGGCTAAATTAATCATGTATTTGGATCTCTGCAGATGTGATTAAGTTTAGATCTAAAAAACTAGTAAAGAATTGGAGTCTAAAACAAGTTTGAAAAATAATTGAATATCAAATGAAATCAATAATTTATATGTGTAGGTTTGCATTAAAAATCATATGGACAGCAATGTAAAAATGACATGAAAAGGGATCTGATGTGTACAACAAGTATGTTCTTGGATATTTGGGGATTAGAGTGTTGGAGTCTATAAATATTAGGGGGTTGGTGCCTCCAGCAAATTGGTGCTTGCAAATATGAGGGGTTTGCTTCTTCATGTAGGTTGGTACTGACAAAAAATGATGTAAATTGATTTTTTTTTTTCATTTACATTATAATTAAAAGAATATTTATGGTTTTCTATTTTATTGGTTTCCATGTAAATATTTTGTATTAAAGCTTTATGTGATTGGTGCATTGCTACATTGTTGAATATGTTTGATTGGATAAACCATTATTAAAAATTACATAATATTGATTGAGACCCCTTCTTAATATTATCCTAATTCCCATCAATTGGTATCAAAGTGGTTCCTTAAAAAAAATCTATCAAATGGAAGGTATATTTGAAGGGAATCTATGGTCAGTCAAGATGGATTCTTCTCAAATGGAGAACCTATCTTTGATAAGGAAAATTATGTACTCTTGAAGTTAAGGATGGAAGCTTCTTTAATCTCTCTTGATTTGGATGTATTGTTATTTGTAGTGAATGGAGAGAAGAAAAACAAGTATCGTATAAAATCTATGAAGGCAATCTTTAGAGTGTTCTCAAATTCTAATCTCGATAAGGTAATTTTTCATGAGAATGCAAAAGAAATGTTGGATAAAGAGAAATATATGTGTAGCAAATAATCTTAGAAATAATCAAAGAAGATTGAATAACATGACTTCTTAAGTGATGATTCAGATAAAAATGAAGCCTATATCCAATGGAGGCCGCAAAAGAAATCATAAAATGTAATCAAATTGTTAAATTCTTCAAATGTGGACTCTGGCGAAATAAGTGATAATTCTTCTCCGAGACGAAAGGAATGAACATGAGAAAGGAGTTAAATAAATAAGTAAGATATTATTCTATTCCAAATGGAGAAGAATAGGTCATATTCTTCTTGATGTTTATATGGAATTTTAGGAAATAGTAGTGATGATGAAGAACATGAGGTTGAGGTAAAACCTTATGATCTCAATAATATAATTATTCACTCCTTAGAATCTAATTTCTCAACAAAGGAAAGAGATAGATATACATCTAGTAGTGATGAATAAAAACCTCTACTAATAACTATAGGGGATGAGAATACATCTTTGACAAAGGAGCTATCCAAGAAGCATAAAAATACAAATCCAAATTCAAATTAAGAATTAATTATCTCTCTTAAAACCCAACTTGAATAATTATATATGAAATAGGTGATCCTTACAAATCAACTAATGTAATGGAAGAAAAAATATGAAAAATTAGAAACAGAGGTTGTTTCTCTAAGAAAAGTCCTAGAGAAAACAAATGCTAAAATTGACCTGAACCTCAGACTTGCTAAGGGATCTAGAAAACTTGATAACATAGTTAGGATGCAAAGATATCTAGAAATCAAAGTGGGTATGGGTTATAGAGAACCCCACGATATCTTGAAATGTGAGTCAATCACAAAGTCTGTAGAAAAAGAATAATCAATAAGATGTGCAAATGAAATTAAAGAAAGATATGATGAGTTAGCGGAAGGAATTTCCAAAAATAAGAACAAGAAAATAAATGATCCCATCGACATGACAAATCATACTCAAGGAAAAAAAAACTAAGAAGACAAGTAGAAAATGTTCAGTAGAACCATTTTTTGCTAATGTTGTTTTCTGTTAGGTACAAAATCTATTTGATGTTTGTTTTTTTCTTGTACTAATTTTTGTCATAGGGTTATTAACTATATATATTATATTAAAATTATCACATTATAAATAGAAGTGAATTTTTATATAATATCCCAAAGAGTAGAGATATAAGATCTTCAAATTCAGAACGAAATAACCCTAGAAGTAAAAATTCGTTTGATCCTTTTCTTAGTTACATTGAGTGTTATAATTGTAATAATTACGGGCACAAAGAAATTGAGAGCAGAAGTGGTAAGAAGAGACCTCCTTCCCATAATAAGAAAATAGAAGAAGGAACTCATATATGGAAGGAGAAGAGGGTCAAAGATGTAGAGAAGTGTACATTTGCACTCTACACTTGAATTCAAGGAAGACCACGACATATTAAGAATGGACATTTGATGCACATGATGAGAGATAAGGACTACCAAAATATGCATAAAATATTTTGTGGAAATGGAAATGGAGACAGAGGTCAAGATAATGAATAACACAGAAATGTGCATATTAGAAACAAAGATGGAATCAAAAATAGACTATTAAACAAGAAAATATATATGTTGTCTCATAAGGACAATTAGAGGAATTATAAAATAACAATTCCCCCAAGAAGGCTCTCTTCATATAGCTATGAAAGGAATAAATCAACTAATCCCCGTGAAGGTGGTGTTATTAAATACTACTTCTATCCATTAATGCATCACCATGAATACTTTAGATATGAAAATCATGGACACCAAACAAGTGACCATAGAAGCATTTCAATAATTCCTATAAAGCAAGAAATGCATGAAGAAAACATAAGGATATGGAGAAAAATAAAAAATGAACCTTATATCTGTGTGGTCAAGGTAAAGAGGAAAAATGGTATGTATATAGTGGATGTTCAAGTCATGTGATAGGAGACAAAGTAAATTTATCTTACTAAAGTTAAATGTGACAATGTCATTCTAAAAGATAGTAAATCAACTAGAAAATGGGAAAATGATTAGTTAGCCTTCACAATGAAAAAGGAAAAGCTAAGTTGTCATGTTTGTCGAGGGCTTAAAGTGTAATGATCTATGTGTGTTTTCAAATGATTGATAATGTACAAAGGTCCTATTTTATTCTAAAGTTTATAAAATAAGGAAGGAAGAATCTACGAGATTAGTGGCAAAAGAAACTAGGGCCTTAAGAAATTTATATATTCTTAATAAAGGTAAAAGAAAAGATTATTGTACATAAGTGTTATCATCCTCATATTATTAGTAAAAGATAAGTGAGGGATTGCAACACCTTAAATTAGATCAAAAGGACGTAATATTTTGAGGGTGAGCTACAATGGAACAATGACGATTTGAAAATACCACTACATATATATTATTAGGAGTAAGTAAAGCTTAATTAGCTAGAAAGAAATATGACCAAGTGAATTGAAGTAGCCACGAAATCACTTAAATATCAAACAATAAAAGGGAAAGAATGAATCTATTCAAATTTTTAGGAATAAATATATTTGAGGACATCAAAGAGAAGAAAATAGAATAATCATAGGGGAGCTACGAGATCATAAGTAGCATGTGTTCAACGGGATTTGATTACACAATATGAACATGAAATTAATAACTTGTAGATTTTATGTTTTGTCCAATTTAATTTGTATAAGTTCCTGAAACAATTAGGTTTAACATTCGTTAGAATGAACAACTTATTATACTAAAGTAGCGAGACAATTTGGGTCTTGGAAAAAATGTAAGAGTGAGTTGCCTTAGTTGTAGAGTAGCATATATAGATATTCATCAATTGGTAACAAAGGGGAGAGTTTTTATTTTCAAACTAGCCATTGGTATGTTAATATATTGATACAACACTAGAAGTAAATGCTTATTAATTGCTACCTCAACAGAATATTTGGAATCAATATTTATAGGATTGGAGGGGGGAGAGTGAGCAGACATTGGATAGTACAATGGAGCATACAAATAATAATTGGGGAGACTCAGAAGAAAGTGCAATTTTTAGAAGCTATGACCCCTTCCCAATGATTGCAAAGGGTGAGAATGAGAAAACATTAGAGATGAAATGTGTATAGACAAATTATATATGGAGAGTGAGAATGAGAATAATAATATGGGGAATCATGCACAAGGACATCAATGACAAGAAAATGTTTGGTGGAGTTTCAATCAATGCCAAAGGGAGAGATTATTAAGTGTGTTGGAATACTGATGTCAAGCTCAGGAGGAGTTTGTTGCATATATTAGTAATATGCTAAGCCTATGATGTGATTGATGCCTTTGTTTCTTACAGAGTGTTGGTAGCTTCATTTTATTGCTAAGTGTTGGATGTGCAGTGAGAAGTATATATTAGAATGAAATTTTTCTATAGGTACCTTTTTAAAAAGAGAATGAAAATTGCTAGGCTAGATAGCCATACTAGAGAGATTTCCAATAATATATGGAATTTTCCCTATCCCCCATGGAATGAGAAGAAAAATGACTTTTATGCATCCTATGTTAAGAAAGGTTTTAGTTGGTCATGGTTCCATTATGGACCCTCATTTGATTGACATGAAACAATAAGGAAAATATTAGGAGGGAGCATGAAAAATGGCGAGCGATGGGGAAGAAAGACCCTAGGTCATAGCCCCTAGTCATAGTTCCTGGTCATAGGGACGTTGACATAAGCACTTAGGAGTATGTTTAACTACACAAAGCATAGAAGCAAAGCTTAGCAGAAACTGTGATAGTTGATATTCATTGGGGTAGAAAAGACCCCAATCATAGTCCCATGTCACAGGAAGCTTGGAAAGAGCACTTAGACATCTATCAAACTACTGAAAGCATAAAGTAAAAGCTTAAGAGGGAGCTCTATGAGAAACAAGAAGTGGGGTGCCAAGGTTGCTCATCATAACCCCTTGTCACAATAGTCTCAATATTCAGTTCCTAGGTGCTTATCAGAATGCCCCATCTAAATTATGTGTAGACAACTGAAAGAGTGTTGAGTGGAGGGTCGACACATGTGGTAGTATAGGTGACACCTCCAAGTGACAAGTGGCGATGACACATAGATACATAAGAGTTATAAATTGTGGTGGAAATGGTGTGGCACATTGAGGTGAGGACACGTGGAAGGTGGATTCATTATTTTTCTATGGTTAAGTGGCCTGTTTTTCGCAGTAACAAATGGTAGTAAATTTTCATGATAGGTGGCTGAGAGAAGACATGGTATCTTGAGGAGAAGATACATGGCTAGTTGATTTGTCATTTTTGGGTGGAAGATGAATTGGTGGTAGTGACACATGGTAGTGATGTGGCTTGACAACTCGGAAAAAATGATGTGCTAATGACTAGGTGGATGAGGTGGCAGGGCCTCCAGATTCATTCCATGAGCCTTCTTTGCAAGGCTTTGAAGTGTTAAGGAATTTTTTGTTTACATGGTTTGGGAGTCTAGAGCCATAGAACCATCCAACATCTGGAGGTTGGGTCATACAAATGTTTGGTAAGCCAACGAATAAGAAGTATACAAGATATCCAAGATCTAGAACTCAACTTAGAGGTGGCATCGATATCTATATATAGGACTCAACAAATAGGGTTTGGTTGCTCCAAAAATTTATTTCTTCCAAAAATGAGGGGTTTTGTGCCTCCTATAAGATGGTGCCTACAAAAAATGATGTAAATTAAAGTTGGAGATTTTATTTACATTATAATTAAAAGAAGATTTATATTGGTGAAATGTTACATTTTTAAATGTGTTTGATTTTCTAAACAATTATTAAATTTTGTATAATACACCCCTTCTCTTAGTATTATCTTGATTACCAATAGTCACGTTAAAATGACACACTAAACAAACAATTTCTATTTTTAACTTAGTTACCGGAGAATCCACAGTAAGAACCATTTTCTACAATAGCAACATAAATCGATTTGCAGCGTTAATGACAATACAAAGAACGTAGGCAGCTATTCGATGAACAACGGTAGCTGGAACAAGGAACCGATCATAACGCAGATCAATAATCTTAATTCCCATAGCGCTGTGGAACCTGCGCAGAAAAGAGCTGAATGTAACTCGATTGGCAGCAAAAATTCGCAAGAACCTGCGCAGAATCGAAGTGAATGTATGGGCAGCAAAAATTCGCAAGATGCTGTTGTGAACATGAAGGAACTTGCGCAGAAACAAAATTTAATAGACTCCATTTTAAGTAACTCCGTGGGCAGCATAGATAGGTATGCGGTGATCGGCAATCGAGATGTAGACAATCATGATGCGCACATTCAGGTGGACAGATGTAATTCGCATAGCTCGGGTGTAAACATAATTATCAGCAATCAAGGGTTGGAGAACACTGATATAATCAGTATTAACAACAATCAAGGTTTAAAGAAAGATGGAACATCTTCGGTCAACACCTCGGAATCAAAATTAAAAAGGAAAGTTGTAAATCTGTCTTCTCAAGATTTAGAACCCGAGGTCATTAATGTCCTCAGAAAAGGTCTGGGATTTGTTGTTGCCCCGAAAAACCTTCCTATTGAGAAAATGATATGCAACATAGAAGATGGGATTAACAACCTTCCTTTGGAAGATAAGGAAGCATTAAGACAAGAGTGCTCCCTTATTATGAGAAAGGCCAAAGCTCCCAGAAGTAATTTGAGTAAAGTAGAACAAAGGGCCTTCAAATCCCTGCCTAACAATGATAAAATTTTGGTTCTAAAGGCAGATAAGGGAGGAGCAGCCGTGATCTTGGACAAAGAGGATTATATATACAAAATGAATGATCACCTCAAATGTGGTAGTTATAAGAAACTAAGCAATAACCCCATCCCCAAGATTATGAAAGAGGTGAAAAAGGAAATTTTGGAATCCAACCTTGATGATAAATTGAAAAAGAAATTAATTCCCTCTAGTGAATGCATCCCTAGGATTTATGGGTTACCCAAGATCCATAAAGAAGGAGTCCCTCTTAGACCAATAGTCAATACCATTGGATCCCCAACCTATGAGCTCGCCAAGTATGTTGCAAAAATCCTCAAGCCCCTTGTCGGAAACACTGATTCTTTCATCAAAGACTCCCATGACTTCGTGAATCTCATTAAGAATGAGAAGATAGAACGTGATGACATCCTTGTTAGCTTTGACGTGGTGTCCTTATTCACCAAGATTCCTCTCGAAGAAGCCATTCAGGTTATAAAAGATGTTACTGATCCAGGGACTGCAAGGTTGGCCGAAATCTGCTTGCGATCAACAGTTTTCACCTTCCAGGGAACATATTATGAGCAGACATCTGGAGTGGCAATGGGATCCCCCCTTTCGCCAATCGTGGCCAACTTATACATGGAATATTTTGAAAAGAAGGCCCTGGAATCTTACCCTTTGAAACCAGCATGGTGGAAGCGATTCGTCGATGATACTAATATAAAATGGACACATGGTAAAGCAGAGCTTGACAAGTTTTTTATTCACCTAAATTCCATCTCTTCAGAAATAAAATTCACTATGGAGCTTGAAGAAAACATGAGCATTCCTTTTTTAGACATCCTCATCATGAGAAAAGAGGACGGCTCCATAGGACACAAAGTCTTCAGGAAGTCAACCCACACAAAAAACTACCTCCACGCTGATTCCCACCATCATCTAGCCCAGAAATTTGGTGTCCTAAACACTCTTGCTATCAGGGCCCTTCGAATTTCTGACGCTGATCATCTGAATGAAGAAAAGAAGCATTTAGTCTCAACCTTTAAGGGTATAGGCTACAAAGAAAATGAGATTAAAAGAGCAATTCAGAAAGCCGAGAAAAGGATGTTATCTCATGAACCTAAGGCCCGAGATCAACCTGAGGGTGGTAGGGTTTTTCTACCTTACATTCATGGAGTTACAGATAAGATTGCGAAAATCCTAAGAAGGAAAAACATAAGCACACAATTCTCAGCACCCGGAACTATTAGGCAAGGTATGAGATCTGTCAAAGATAATATTGATAGAAATCAACTTAAAGGGGTCTCTAAAATTGATTGCTCATGTGGGGAAGGCTACATTGGTGAAACAGATCGCTCCCTGCGGACGAGACTCAAGGAACATGGAGCTGATATTAAGAATGAAAGGTCTCGTACTTCTGCCCTGGTAGAACACTCCTTAAAAACTAAGCACCATGTCTGCTTGGAAAGCGCCTCTATTATCGCTAGGGAAGAGCAACACCATAGGCGAAAGATCAGAGAAGCTCTTGAAATCATCAAACACCCGCATAATCTCAACAGAGACAATGGTATGGAGATTAGCTTCCACTAATCAGAGAAATTAACTCGGTTTATTAATATTAGTATAATAATAATAATAATAATAATAATATAGAGTACACCATTAATCATTAATCATTTACATTATTAATTTTGATAATGACCTTTATCATTAATTAATTAATTAATTTATTAATTACCCATGTTAATTTCTTTAATTCTTAATATTAAAATATCTATTTAATATAATAATAATAATTATTAATATTTATACATTTAAATAGTTTAACTAAAATTAATCATTTTCATTATTAATCATTATATTATTAATTTTGATAATGACTCTTATCATTAATTGATTAATTAATTATCCATATAAATTACTTTAATTCTTAACATTAAAATACTTTTTTTAATATAATAATAGTTATTATTAATATTTATACATTTAAATAGTTTAACTAGTTTTAATATTATCTCATAATTCTAATTAAAAATAAAAATTACATCTTACTAACTCATGTCTTATATATAAATTAAATAATAAATAATAAATATTATATTCATTATTCTAGGATTAATATTATCAATATTATATATTAATTCAATATTCTAAGATTGCTTTGATCAATTCTAATTATGAATTTTAATTTTATTAATACTAATTATTATTATTAAATATTATATTAATAAATAATAATTATCAATAATATTCACAATTAACAATAAATTTCTTTACTAAGCTAAATAGTAACCTATTCTTAAAATTTATTAATATAAATTGTACCAACATTTATTATAATAAATATTAAGTATTAATTCAATATTCCAAAATTAATATTTTTAATCATTAATTTTGATCATTATAATATCATTAATTCTAATTATTATTATTAATTATTATAATTCTAACTATTATTATTATTATTAATTATTATATTAATAATAATAATTAATGATGATAATAATAATAATAATTACAATTAATATTAATAATAAATAATAAAAACTATTAGTGATCAATCATTTATTATAAATATTAATATTAATTCAAATTTTCTAGGATTAATACTTTTTAACATTAACTATAATCAAGATAATATCATTAATTCTAATTATTATTAATTATTATAATACTAATTATTTTATTATTATTAATTAGTATATTAATAATAATTAATAATAGGATTAATAATACTAATTATTTTTATTATTAATTAGTATATTAATAATAATTAATAATAGAATTAATATTAAAAAAAATAAAAATTAAATTAAATTAAATTAAATTAAAAAAATTAAAATTAATTAATCTGAGACAGCCGACATTCAAAAATTTTGACAGCCGACATCCTTCTCTTTTTCTCTCCTCATTACTATTTAATCCCTCAAATAAGCTCTTCTTCTATCCAGCATTCAAGTTGTCCTGATGATGGATCCCGGTTGGGATTTGAAACGTTGGCAGAAAATGGTTCTTATTGTGGATTCTCTTGTAACTAAGTCGAAAATAATAAACCACGGAGGTCTTAAATCCAGAAACAATTTCTAAATTGGAAGATGAGGTGGAGAGATATTACATGGAGTTTCATTTCTAACACATTTTATATTTACATCTCCATTTCATACTTTCTTTGTTACCAAAAGCTTTTTTAGGCATCTCAAAATTTGTACTCTTCTTGTCTTAATTGTGTCGATTATCAAAAACTTAATCCATCTCAAATTAATTTTTCTTCTATATTTGAAAGTGAATGCTATCAGAAGATGAGGTAGCCTATAGGAATGGACATATCATTTTTTATCTTATAATAGAAATAAAATAAGGTAAACCTAATAAGATTAAATCATTCAACAGTAATAATACGTATATTCATCTCTTTCTAAATACAAAGGATTTTTTATTTAAGAAAATAAATAAAGGTAATATACCCTATCCAATCCTCCTCAAACATGAAGTCGTTTCCCCCATTAAGAGCATGAGTATCATTAGGTGCTTGATGCATAGAACATGTTAGATAAAATTGAAGATATGATACCTCCCAGAATTGCTTTAAAATCTAGCAAAAACCACGTTAAGTCATGTAGGGATGATATGACGATGCCTAGTGTTCGCTAAATGATGAAGAAAAAAAAGGAAGACATTAATTTATAAAGTAAGGATAGTATAAAAAGTATCCCTACTTGTAAGGATAATATTTAAATTATTGCTACTTTTACATTTAACGAGAAATTATGGTGCGAAAAATGGTTTGAGGGAAAGATATTAAGATATTATAAAGAGGTGATTAACCCTAATCTATAGGATACAAATTATCTCTAAGTTTTGAATTGAGTAAATAAAGTAGCGTATACATATCAAAGTAGCGTATACATCATAAATTTGAGTTTGCAGATCTGTATGTTGGTTCCCTTCGTAAAAGTGCATATACATGCTAGTTCGACACATGGAAGTAGCATGTACCTTATGAAGTATGAAGTTTCAGTTGTTTTTGTCTACTATTATAGATTTTTGGGTTCTGCTTTATGTTTTGATGATTGTATTCTAGTGACAGTGTTTTGAATGATCTGATTGATTGATTTAGTTGTGGTTGATTCAAAAAGTGATGATTGGGTTTCACTGATTGGTTGATGCAGATGCATTTGATGGTTGTATTGCAGTTATGATTTTTCGAGTGTCAATGTTGTTGATGGGTCCAGTATGAAAATTGGATTAAACATGGCCTTCGGATTGTGGTGTTGTGTTCTAGGCGTATTGAGTCTAAAAATTCATGAAACGTGGTGCCTGGTAGAAGAGTGGAGTTTTCTGTAGGTTGGCACCTACGTACTAGTAAACATATTGGCTAGTACAAGAGCTAGGGGGTTGTAGCTCCCTTCCAGAAGTAGCTGGAGAAAGAGAGAAGGTTGTAGCCTTCTGTAGGTGGGTACCTATGTACTAGTATGAGTCTGCACCAGTACAAGATTGTAAACATATTTTCCTATTATTAGAAAGGAGATAGAGATGACAACAACAGGTGGTTTTTACCCACATTGAGTTTCCACCTTCATCTTGGTGTTCATGTGTGTTGCTTATGTGTGATGCTTTATTCTTCTTTTACTGTACTATATAATAAATCTCTGATATACTAGTTTAAGCTCAATACATGATAAATTGTCTAAATTAAAAGTTCATTGCATATACGCTCGTTGCTTTAAGTACAGTCACATATACACGCTAGTTCACTTCACTGAAGTGGCGTATATAAATCTATTTGGGAATAAAATTATAGATCTGATAATACTGATTCACCCCCCTCTTAGTATTATTTCCAACATCAGTTCTAGAAAGATGGATAATCTCCTGTCAAGTGAGAAAGCGATAATTAATGGTTTTCTCTATTGGAGCATCAATTAAAAGGTGTTTTAGTTGGTAGTGAATGTGACTAGTGAGTAGTGATCATTTATCAAGCTAGTGGTCATATCTCCTCATCATGAAGGGCTTAGCAATAGGCACCTAAGAGCTAATTGCGTCAAGATTTTGGCCTTGGTGTTTTAGTTCATGTGTGGAGTTATGGAGAACTTCTAATATCTAAGATATGATATACTTAGTATGAACCATGGTTATAACACTGGTCATACAGGGCCAAGATGTTAAACACTCATGCTAGTAATAATAAATAGTTAAATCTCCAAATTACGACAAAATCAATTAATGGATGAGATTTAATAATTTTTAGCGACTATAAAAGGAAGTAGAATGACTTGAGAGGGTGTGGTCCAATGAAAATTGATGGGTATAATATTTGTGGATATGCATACGATTTTTTGTTCCCTATTAAATAAATTGAATACTATTGTGAATAGTAAAAATGTATATAGTTTGTGAAGAATAACTAGAATAAGCTACAGTAATATAACGAAACATAATGGCATGGCAAATTGAGAAGTGTCGAGGGAAGTATGAAGAGAGTAGCATTATGAATTTGTGATGGAGATGTTAGTTCGTAGTTGAAGAAACACATTTATGAAGAAGAGCTATAGAGAAAGATAGCAAATAAATCTAAATTTTGACATCATATTTTAGTAGAGAATAAGAGTTATAGAGAAAGTGACCAAAGTAGATCTCAATGTTGAGACCAAATTTGGGTCAATGGTGAAGATATGTAGTGCAAAGATAGAGTTTGACTAAAAAACAAGGCTAAATTGATCATGTATTGGGATCTTAAGTTTAGATCTAAAAAACTAGTAAAGAATTGGAGTCTAGAACAAGTTTGAAAAATAATTGAATATTAAATGAGATTAATAATTTATATTTGTAAGTTTGTATTAAAAATCATATGGATATCAATGTCAAAATGACATGAAAAAGGGATCTGATGTGTAGAGCAAGTATCTTCTTGGATATTTGGGGGTCAGAGTGTTGGAGTCTGTAAATATTAGGGGCTTGGCGCCTTCGACAAATTGGTGCTTGCAAATATGAGGGATTTGCTTCTTCATGTAGGTTGGTACTGAAAAAAAAATGATGTAAATTTAATCTTTCTCTTGCATTTACATTATAATTAAAGGAATATTTATGGTTTTCTATTTGATTGGTTTCCATGTAAATATTTTGTATTCAAGCTTTATGTGATTGGTGCATTAATACATTGTTAAATATGTTTGATTGGATAAAAAATTGTTAAAAATTACATAATATTGATTGAGATCCCATCTTAGTATTATCCTAATTCCCATCCATTGGTATCAGAGTGGTTCCTTCAAGAAAAATCTGTCAAATGGAAGGTAGATTTGAAGGGAATCTACTGTTAGTCAATATGAATTCTTCTCAGATGGAGAACCTATCATTGATAGGGAAAATTATGTACTCCTGAAGTTAAGGATGGAAGCTTCTTTAATCTCTCTTGATTTAGATGTACTGTAATCAAACAAGCATAGTATAGAATCTATGAAGGCAATCTTTAGAGTGTTTTCAAATTCGAATCTCGATAAATATATCTGTCTAAATACAAAGGATTTTTTATTTAAAAAAATAAATAAAGGTAATATACCCTATCCTAGCCTCCTCACGTAGGAAGTTCGTTCCCCCATTAAGAGCATGAGTATCATTAGGCACTTGATGCCTAGAGCATGTTAGATAAAATTGAAGATATGAGACCTCCCAAAATTGCTTTAAACTCTAGAAAAAACCACGTTCAAGTCACGTAGGGATGATATAAAAAGGAAGACATTAATTTATAAAGTAAGGATAGTATAAAAATTATCTCTACTTGCAAGGATAATATTTAAATTATTGTTACTTCTAAATTTAACGAGAAATTGTGGTGCGAAAAAGGGTTTAAGCGAAAAATATTAAGATATTATAAAGAGGTGATTAACCCTAATCTAGAGGATACAAATTATCTCTAAGTTTTGAATTGAGTAAAGAATACTATCAACATTTCTAAAATAAGCACAAATTCTCACAAGCTCCATAATGAAACGTGGAATTGGAGAATTCCCAAAATGCTGTAGCATTAAATATTTTTTAAAATTTGTGAAACTAAGAGAGATGAATATGAGAATAATTTTCTCTTCAGTATATTAGATCCAAATTTTAGAAGATGTATCACACAATCACCCTTCCTATTTTATAATTTTTGCACCTAAAAAATGATAAGAAAGCAATAATTATAGTCCTCTTCCTATGAGAAGCCTTTTTTTACAATGAATACAATATAAAAGGAAATATTTAGTGATCCTAAGACTAGGTCTTCTTTGTTTACATAGGAGACAAAGGCTACAATAGTAATAAAATGACACCATCAAGGGTTCTATTCTATACGAAATTATAATAATAGAAATGTAATCACCCAATTTTTAGGGCTTATTAAGGCATTTTAGGGTTAACATGAGGCTTATAGGGATTAGCATCCACGACCCCTTCAAATAAGTGTTATCATGGGTCTTTCCATGAATAAATCATCTTCTCATGTTACTTCTTCTGCTGATAGGTTTCTTCCATTTGATGAGGTACTCCATAATATCTCAATTTCTCAGATTATTATTCATTGTTTCCAAAGTTATTTTCATTTCTAATATTATTTCCCCTTCTTCATTAATCTCTAGTAGAGTAGTTTCGATTGAAACATTTCGATCAATTACCTTATTTAAAAAAGAAACATAGAATATTGGATGTACATGCAAAAATAGAGGCAACTCCAATTTGTAAGACATACTTCCAATCTTTGCAACACCACATATGGGCCATAATACCTTAGTGTTGATTTATTGTCCTCATTTTGTTGTTTGAGGGGAATTTGTTTATATAGTTGTAGTCTTATAAATACCCAATCCCCTGCTAGAAATTAACTTTCATTATGATGTTCATCTATGTTTTCTTTCATCTTATTTTGTGGTAGAACAAAGTTGTCCTTCAATACTTTGAGAACCTCTTGTTGATGTCATATTTAGTCCTCTACTTGTTGAGCCTTTATAATACCTTTCAAGAGTGATTTTCAATATTCATTCATTCTTTTTAAGAGGGAAATAATAATATTATAAATATATATATATAATTATATTATGATTTTTCTTTTGAAAATTGTTTTTTTATGGCCTAGTATAAAGAAGTTGTTCAATTTTTCATAATTTTAATAAGAAATTAATATATAATGTTTTTAATATTGAATTAAGAGCTATATTTTACAGTGCAATATGAGAGTGATATGTAATTCATTCATATTCAACTTAGAGTTGATAAGTATCTTTTTAAAATAAAATAAAATAAGCATTGAATAAAAAACCAATTTACACTATAACCAAAAAAAAATGTATACATATATAATTAGTTTTAATTAAAATAATTATAAAACTAGAGTAAACTCATTATGAGTTGGTTACTCATATTACAACACAATATGGAGAGAGTGTAATTAGTCTATGGTATTTAGAAAAATAATATTAATAAAAAAATAGGATTCTTATAAATGATTTTTTACTACAAATAAAGTAAGAGAATTTTATATCAACATTCTATTAAAAGAAAAGGAGAAAGTAATTATAAATTAAAAAAAAGAGAGACAAAAAAACTTTTTTAATGTGAGGAAGATATGTAGTTTCATTAATTTTAAAAAATATTTCATTAAAATCATGAAATAAAATATTCTAATATATTGTTAATATCAACTTCATATATATATAGAAAATGTTTATATATATATATATATATATATGAAATTAGTAATAATAAGAAGTGGAGATGTGTAATTTATTATATTTTTAATATAAAGTTAAAATATAATATTTAAAAGATCTTAATAATATAGTTTTTTCTCCATATTAGTTTTGAATAAAGGTTTCAATGTTGATGTTTAGAAAAATGTTTCAATTTGAACAATGTATATATCATATAAAATAAATTATAAAAATAAAATATTTCAATTTTTATGTTGAGGAAAATATTTCAATATTAACTATGTATATATTATATCAAACAATTGAAAATAAACAATATTTTATTGTTAAAATATTCACTATCTTTTTAATATTTAAGATTTTGATAGTTTTTTAAGTATATATATCTTTATTATCAATTAAGTATTTGTTCAAATGGTTCAAACTGCATGTTTAAAGGTGTAGAACATACAATTAAAGTGTTGTAGTGAGTTTTGAAAGTGTTGAATCCACTTAGACATATATAAAAAAAATAAAAAATCAATTTAAGTGACCAAAAATACAATCTCCTAAAAGTTATATTACTAGAACATTTTATTTTATCCGTGTTTACTCAGAAATAGGGAAAATGCAATTCTATTTCTATTTAACACAAAAGATGCATATGTGAGTTTTTAGTCACACCAAAACCTGGAGGCATTAATTAGTAAACTTCCAAACCATTATCATTATTGTTTAGGTTGTCCAAAAATAATTAGCCAAATAATCCATTCCCAATAATATGAACATAAAAATCCAACAATATTTATACAGATCTACTGAAATATTAAAACGTTTATGATTTTTTTATAAGGAGTTTAATGCATTTTTAGAAATATGAATTATATATATATATATATATATATATATATATATATAATCAAATTTCTAAAGATACATTAAACTCCTTATAAAAAAATCATAAACGTTTTAATATTTCAATAGATCTAAAAAAAATATTACTCAATTTTCTTTAAACATTAACTTAAATATTTGAAATATATACATTTAGAATATACATATATATGTAAAAGAGAGAGCTACAGTGATTTCAATTGATAAATTCCCAACTGCTAACGTACGTATCTTTTCATCCACCTTCAATGTTGAAAATTCTTGAGCAATATTATCATTGCGAACATGCTAACGGTGCGTACACATATTTTCTTTCTTTTGTTTTTTTTCAAGCTATTTAACAAGGTAGGATTTGGCAACCGTGCGAGGTGAAAATGCAAAACCGATGCGAAGCAAAGTCTAAATCAAAGTTTCAACTTATGAAAGTGAAAAGCAGATGACAAGCAATGTCTATATCATGTGGAAATATATGAAAGCAGGAAGGCGGGAAAAGGCAAGAAATTGTATTGAAGATTGATATGTGGCCGGTCGATAACTATATTCATCTCCACTTCTGAAAGCCTCTGAATCACTTTAAATCATATTCAGATTCTCATTCTCATGGTACAATGTTTCCCGGCATCATTGCATGTGTCAAATTCCATACACTTTAAATCATATTCAGATTCTCATTCTCATGGTACAATGTTTCCCGGCATCAATGCATGTGTCAAATTCCATACATTGCGGGCCAAAACCAACGAGATGCTTTGACAAACTGAAGAAACAAATACTTATTGAACAGGATATTGAATGACTATACGGCATACGGAATCGACTTTAGAAAAAGGAAAAGTTCAAAATGTGCACCGGCCCTTCGCTATTCGTGAAAGCAAACTTCTTAATTTAGGACCGATATCAATGTATGAGAAGGCAGTCACAAATCCTACATTATTTGTTCCTAAGGTCGAAATATCAAGAACTTCTGACCAAGAACAGAATATTTAAGTACTTTTAAAGTAATATTTAAGTACCTTTAGGAAACTGGTGATTCAGATTAGTGTTGCCATTATCTTAAATGGTTGCTTGCTTGCATGCGAAGTCTCTTTCAAGTACTTTGAAAAAAATGAATTCGCTCCAGTTGTATGGGAACGATAGGCTGCCAAAAGTAGTGATATCGTTCACAAGTTGTGCATTATAATCCGTTACTATAAGCCAGTCCATGTTCTTCAACGGATAGGTGCTGGCCTGGTATGATGTTGCCCGGAAGAAACCTCAAGGTATACATGTGCAACACAGTGCACGAGTTTGTATATGATTTTGTTGGATGTACGGATAAAGCAGGCCATGTGATTGTTTAAATAGTAGTTCAACCAGGTCACTAATTTATCTGGAAAATAATTGAAATTTAGGCAAAATTGTTTGGAAATCTGGGCTGCAGTTGTTAGTCTAAATATTTTTAAAGCTGTTAAATCCATTTCCACCGTAATAATTCTATTCAAACACTTCAACAATATTTTTTTTGAAAATTTTCTTTCCAAATTTCAACTGAAAAATTGCTATCAAGAAATATTTTCCTGGCCAATAACAACAAGAAATTAACATTCAGGAAAACATTATTGCCTCAGCAGACAAGGCCTTTCTTTAAGATTAATAAGATAAAATAAAAAAATAAAATAAAGAGGCCATGTATTTGTTTACACTGTCCATGTAACTTTAAATGTGTAATATTTTATAAGGAAATATTTATATGATTAATAATGGAAAGAAACACTATCCATGTATTTTTGAATATGTAATATTTTATAAAGTTGTGTAATGTTTTATAAAGAAATATTTATATGATTAATAATTAAAAGAAATACTTGTATAATTAATAATTAAATTTATTTGAAATAATATAATTTATTATCTATTTTATAAATAGTAGATATTGCATTAGATTTTTGATCAAATTCATATTAAATTAAGTTTGACAAAAAAAATTATAAAAATTTGATAATTAAACATTACACCTTGACTTTTTTTTAAATAATTAAATTTATCTGTTTTTAAACGAATTTAACATTTTATTAATCATGGCATAAATTTACTAACCAATAATAAAAATGTCCCATAAAAATTTAATATCTCATACTTGTAAATTATAAGTACCACCTCGATGCATTATGGTGCATTATCGTTTTCCGCTCATCGATTAATCACATTGCCAAATATAATTTAGGTGTGAGCGAATCAATCTTGCATTTGCACTTAAATCAAAATCTTGAACTTACTTTATACTAACACACTGCAAAAGCCAACCATTTAGACGATAATGGTGCACAGCATTCATTAAAGTTAAGGCTATATTAATGGCCAAATAAAATATTGATGGGCCAAATCAAAAAGAAGAATTTTTATAATGTAAATAATTTTAATTTAAAATAAAAATTTATAAATATTATTTTATTTTATATGAAATTAAAATTAAAATTATATTTTATTGGTGCTTTATATTTATTAAATTTAATATGAAACTAATTTGTTTTAATAATATAAAATTTTTAGTTAGACTAAATCTAAACGCTCACAATTATTTTGATAAGCAGTTTGTTACATGTTAGTCAATAGTAAATCTCCATTCTTACAAGTTACTATTACCTTGATGTGCTTGAGGTGTGATTAGTCTCACGTTTTAGGGTGGTAGTTTGTCTATGTAATTGATATTCAACAAAGTGAACGTGACAATTATTCCAACACCCGTGATCAAATAGAACTACAAAATCAAAATCGAACCAAAACTTTAATACTATTGTCACGTCCCCATGGGAATATACCATAAAAAGAAAATTTACTTATAATGCTAACCCTTTATATACATGCATATCAACCTTAATAATACCAAGTAATTATTTAATTCTTGATTACCGACATGTAACTCGGTTATATATGTGTGTTAATTCTTTGACAATTCATAACTCCCTTGATATTTATATACACGGCATTATGTTATCGTTGTATGGCTTGTCTGTCATGTTCAATGGTACCATACATCCACCCAAGCGCCAGGTGTGAGGGAACATTAATGGCTCATCTACCCTGGCCAGGTGGCTGGCATCGTACTCGACCCATGTGAAACTTTGGAGGGAACGCTGTTGATGCGCGCCAACTCCCATCCGAACGAACGGTGAGGATCTTCCGAGCTGATCTAGGGGCTCACAATGAATTCAGGGTTTAGTGGGTTTATTAAAATCTCGGGCCGCAAGACTCGGGTTCATTTGCACCTGTTCAGTTGGTGGTGCTCACTTCTGCTCCACGGATCCTTTCTGCTCTTAGTGCCGGCTCATTTCAGTCAACCCAGGTAATATCCGCCGAGTCTCAGCTATTACACATGGCTCATTATCTTTGATAGTATCGTTGTCACAGGTTATTGTTCTGGTTATATTAATCTAACCTCAAGTTTTTGGATTGTGCAGGCACCGGCTCCTTGGTCTCCATTCCGCGACAGGTATTTCAGGAATCCAGAATATACCAGGTATTTCCCTTACGTAGGTTTGTAGATTCACAGTGTATTTGAAATCTTAAGGATTTATATGCGGATTCGATCCTTCGACCTGGGGTTTCCTCCTGACAACTTTCACCTGTTGTCTCACGTTTACCCTCTTTGGTCAAACCGGGTTAGGATAAGCGGTAGGCCTCCTCGTGCCGGAGCCGTGCCTAATCTGGTTATGCAATATTGATATATATGTATTTTGTTTCTCATTCAATTTGTAAATCTTACTTTGGAAACTCACGGCAACCCTTGCCGGAACTTGGTTTAAGTCAAGACTGTTATTTAACTCTTCTGTTGTTATATACCCGCAATGAGTTTTGTCGGATGTAATGCATATTTGCCGAGACCAGGATTTACCCTCGGTTCTCTGGTTATCTTACGAATTGTCTAGTGCCATACCCTGCGGGGTTCTCTGTTTCATGACATTGGATATACATATATAGGAATGAGTTGCTTCTTTGAACGCACAAAGCGTATTTGCATTTATCTTGGTTATATAGAGCATTCGTTTGTCTGTGTTTTATGTGATTCCACTCTTCAGATTTGTTATGGGGTTTTTATTTATTAAGCTACGGCCGTTTGTCTTTTAACAAACTGGCTTACCCCTTGAGGGTTTGATAATACTCACAAGGGTTTGTGGCATTGAAACCCTCTATTCACACAACCTCTCGTACCTGAGACGGAGGTTAAGTGACCGCTGTCACAGTGTTCTGGGCTTACAGAGCGCCTCTCAGGTTATTAATATGTTTCATTACAGACATAAATATTTATATTCATCTATCCGAGGTTGCATATATTGTAGAATGAGACCCTAGGTACTGGGTTTCGATGAGTTACCTCTGAGAACGGATTTCCGTATAGCATGAGGCACACAATGTCTTCTGTGGTTAAGTGATTACACAGTTATTTAACATATATGCTGTTTTCCGTTCCTACAGTTATAGTGCGCATGGTTGTTTTTCCCCATCGAACCATTCATGCATTATAGCTGTGTTTTACTGTTATGCTGTTAAGAACTTTATAGGGTTTCTCATACGACTACACATGGTCATGAAGCGATTCATGCAGCCAGTTATATCTTGGGTTTTCTCACAGCTAATGTGTTTCGATTCTTATGGTTTATGCATTAACTGCTACAGTGTTCTCTTATCGGCTCTATCTGTAGATTGTATGTAATCTTACAGCTTCCAGATATCAACTCGGTCTGTAGCTTATGTACTGTTTACAGCTTTCATTCAGCTAACATACATTTGTATCATAGTTATCATGCATTGATATAACATTTAGTTCACCATCGATGAGTTTAAACAGACAGCAATATAGACTCATAGAGCTGTATGCAATACTTCCATTAACTAAGTAGTTAACTATCACTCAGAAAACTGAAGCTTCACTATACTTTCTTTTATATACCAGTATACAGAATATAGAAAGCTAATATGGTAACAACCCATACCTGTTCTGTCAGACACATGAATTTCAATGCTCCAGAATTTCACCTGCAACTTGTAGGTTTGCTCTTATCCTCCCAACCTTGAGATCCACTTCACACTGGATTCTCCCCCCGAGCAGTCTTGCAGGCCTACAGCCCTCAACAAGACACATGCACTCCTGTGCTGGGTTATCTGGTCTCTACCAGACTTAACCTCTTTCTCAGGTTATCTGGTCTCTACCAGACTTAGCCTCTTTCTCTGTCTGCTCTCTCCTGGAATTCTTCTCTCTGCCTGTTCCTCTCTCCCTGTTAGGGTGCTCGCTGATCCCTTTAACCAATGCCAAGAATTAGTTGTAACTGATATGTAATTTAAAATTACTTTTACGCAGGTTTGATTAACTGATTGGTAATTTAAAATTACCTTACCTGGGGTTAATCACAATAGGTATATCACATACTCCCCCCCTTAACAGGAACACCGTCGTCGATGTTCATCTTTCATTGGAACTTGATATTTTACTCGTGGTATTACCATCTAATCCACACAAAATGTGATCCTTTCTCTTTGAAATCAAAGATTTCATTCCAAGAAAAGACGACAAATAAAATAGTAATGATATAGTCTTAAGAAATATCATTAGTTATAAGCATCAATAGTCATAATCATTCGTAACTGCAAAAATATGCAACTTCTAATCGCCACCACCTGGCCCTTATTCATTCATAATAAACAATTCTCTGTGTCAACTTACCATAACTTACCATCTTATGCTTGAAAATCATGAATACTTCCATGTAAGCCTGTTAATAAAGGTTGGACAATTCTTCACCCTTCCATGGTAAGTAGTTCCTGCAATATATGACTAACAAATTCAACCACATTAGTCACTATATTTTGAGTCAAATGAGACACTTTGACTAGCAATCAATTGTGCAATATTAGATGCTTTCTAAATCACAGTACTTTTACAAGTACTTAAAGAGTACTAACACTAATCATCAAATGATAAATCACTGCTCACGTGTACACTGAATGAATTCTCACTAAAGACATCCGTAAAGTACTTCAAGAAGTACCAAAAGAGCACCTAGCTCTCTAATCATCAAAACAGTCAAGCACTGCATTATTTGAAAATGGTCTTAGCCCCTACTAAGACTTCCACAAGATTAGTAATACAACAAAGGAATTAACATTTCCAATAACTCCTTATATAGAATTCATCATCAACTTATCATATAGCTGATTCATTCATTTCTTTAGCTATGAGCACCATAATAGGCTAAAGAATTCCCAATCCATGGGAATTGGTTTCCACAACCAAACCGAGTCATTTTCACATCCAGATAGTTTCTTTGATAGAGACCTTACCAGGTCTAACATGGAATTCCACTGGACAACCAGCTCAAGAATTCCAAGGAGAGTAAATCTAGGCGGACAAGTACCATCAACCCTTCCGGGCAGGTAGCTGCCATCAACCCAAGGCATTCCAGCCTTTCACAATCCGGCAGACAAGTACCATCAACCCCTCCAGGCAGGTAACTGTCATCAACCCAAGGCATTCCAGCCTTTCACAATCCGGGCAGACAAGTACCATCAACCCCTCTAGGCAGGTAACTGTCATCAACCCAAGGCATTCCAGCCTTTCACAATCCGGGCAGACAAGTACCATCAACCCCTCCAGGCAGGTAACTCTCATCAACCCAAGGCATTCCAGCCTTTCACAATCCGGGCAGACAAGTACCATCAACCCCTCCAGGCAGGTAACTGTCATCAACCCAAGGCATTCCAGCCTTTCACAATCCGGGCAGACAAGTACCATCAACCCCTCCAGGCAGGTAACTATCATCAACCCAAGGCATTCTAGCCTTTCACAATCTGGGCAGACAAGTACCATCAACCCCTCCAGGCAGGTAACTGTCATCAACCCAAGGCATGTTAAATTTCTCTTTTATTACTCTTTCCCAAAGTAATTACACAATGAACCATATAATCATTATCATTACAAAATAAACATGCATGTACACCATGCATTTACACTTATCCCTCGTCATGGGTCCACAACATCAAGATTGATGGGAAACTTAGCCATCATACATGTTGTATGCATGCAAATTTTCCAAATAACACAATTCATGCATATCATATAACATCATTCTTTCTCATTTATAATTGCATTTCATATTGCAGCAATTTATGTGATGAGTTTTCTTGTTGCCATTAAGCTACCACTACTTAATTCCATCAGCAACGTTAGTTACAAATATGCATCAGTTAACACGTATTCCATTTCCAAGAATGTTCATGCATACCATATTGTCATGTATAAAGCATATGCAAATACTCATTAATGTATAAATGTCAACAACAGTTGAGTTAATACTCTCATCATTCCCAATTTTGCCATAGTCTGTTGTTCCAATTCAAATCATCATTAATGGAGTATTATCTTACGTTTACTATGGCTAGCTTTAGTCATGCATTGTTAGTGTAATTAAACATAATTTCTAACATATAAGAACATAAGAACATAACTCTTACGTCACAATGACTATTCTTTGTGCATACTATTGCTTATCCTATAAGCCCTTCTTTAATGTATGCAACACTTATTCCCTTCACTAGAAGACCACCATCATTTCATACGACAAACCACATACCTCTTTCTTAAAGGAAGTCATTTTAATCCTCATTTCTCTATCTTCAGATATGAGGGTTTCTCAAGATTCCCTTTCCAGAAATTATTAAAGGTATCTACCTTTAGGCATAAAAATCAAGATACAAAAACAAGGATTAATTATCCTTTATGTATCCAAATCAAGCAATCAACACAGCTCATCCAACACGACAATCTCCCCAAGAGATTATTAATTTCAAGGAAGCTAGCATGACCTCTTTCTCTAAGTACACAATAATTCCAAAGTCAAAATAGCTACCAATATGCAACATGTGTTCTTCTAACACAATTACCTTACTTCAATGCACATAGTTCTTTTCATGAAACAAGTAAGGATTTTGGTTCTTGTATGAACACTATTCTAATGTGTCTTTAAGGGAAGAACCTTTACTTTTATTTCCAAGAAAAATTCTCATGCATCTTCATACATGAAGTATGCATACTCTTAGGAGGAGGCTATATTTATGTATATATGTAATATATTCTTTCCTCAAGAATTTAGGGATAAATATCTTTGTGCCTAGAAGCACATTCTTAGTTATCTTTTATCATGCATGTAATGCATAGTCATATCACTAGAGCTTATAAACCAACCAGAATCATAATGCAATTAGCATATATATATATATATATATATATATATATATATATATTTTCCAAGAAGCTTTTATCAAATAAAGATACATATTTTAATTCAAGCAAACTTGGCCACCTTCCATGCTATGTCCTCAGGACATTTATATACCTCATCCTCTTTTCTCAAGAAAATACCTCGGCCATATTCAGCAAGGATTTTATTCCAAGAAAAACAACGAGAGACAAACATTTCTCTCACAAGACTCACATGTAGTCCGACTAGGAGGAACTACCTATTCTTTTTACTAAGAAGCATATAAACAGTCAATCTTTAATTGCATGCCTTATCCCATTTTCTTTACCAAGAAAATCTATAAAAGAACCATTCTTTTATTGCATGCATTCAAATACTTTCTCTACTAAGAAATCATGTAAAACATTCATATGTGTTCTTCAAGAAAGTGGACAAGACACTTATCTTATCCTTGGATCAACATGCATAACTAACAAGTTAAACCACCCTTACCGAAAGCAATGGCTCTACTTTATGCGATTAGAAGCATAATCCCCTAAGTGTCACACACGCACCAGAGTTACCACTTGATGCTAGATGCAACAACTATCATAACAGTACTATGTGTCCATTTCAGAACAATGACTTCAAGGAAGCATTACGAAAATCATTAACATCAATACACTATAGTTATCATTTTCCAACTCCTTAAGCATGGTCAAGGGAATACTCACATGCACATCAAGCACTATCTAGTCATTTCCAGACTTAGAGTTTTCTGCAAGATTCTGATACCCAAGCTTGCTCTATCTGGTCATCACCAGGCTTAGCGATTTCTTTTCCCATCTCCGTCTGTCCCTACAGCACGGTCTTCTTCCTTCTCCTTGCTTCCTTTTCCTTTGGAAGCGTCTATAGCTGGGGAAGGTAGTTAGAATTTACCGACAACTGTGTTAACACAGGTAGTCTATTTATGAGTAATTATCTTATGTAATTATACCATGAATGGATCCTAGAAACGTTACCCACCGAACATGCCTCTCCAATTAAGTTCTCACTGGAAAGCAACATGCATAAGAAATCCATCATTCCCATGGTAGAGATAAATTCAACCATCATTAAGGCTCCAATGGTTTTTATCTCTCAACAAGTAATGATAAACACATACCATGCTAATGGATTTCACTTGATTAGAGGGTAATCATCATTAAATCTATTAAGACATAAGCATATACTATTCATCATGCATTCTCATGGTGAATAAAATTAAGAACTCTTCTCGTGCACCACTGGACTATAGCACCGAGAGAGTAACAAAAATAAAATCTTCATACACACATTTCATGCATGCGACATCAATCAACCTTCACTTGGTTACGAACTGTAACAATCTTAGTTCAATTTAATTAATGCATATAAGTTCTATGGGTTAGTCATACAGCACTAACCAATCTCAACTACCAATCGTCTTCATGCATCCATGACAAGACCGAATCAAAAGTTAGTTATGACAATCAAGTCTCGCTACTTGACTCATTGCATGTTTTCAATATCTAAAGGGGTTCTTCTAATGTTCTTTTTAAAACAATTTTTCATCCTATTCAGGGATGTTCCCTCTGGTTATATTCATGCACTGGCCTATTAAGTTTCATTCATTGTAATTTCAATCTAGTTCAATATATGCATTGTTGTTATTGCCATATGTGCAAATCAAAAGTTGGTAGTTGATCATCACTTCCTCACTGAGTGTTCAATATTGTTCTTAAGTGTAAGGAGTACTCAATATTGTTCTTCGGTGTGACAAAAGTTTCATTGTCTTTTATCCTCATCGGGAATTTAACGTTATGAACGTAGTTATGCAACAACTTATCACCTACTTCTCAAAGAAGTTATAAACATGAATCACACCTGTCACGCCAAAAGTAGTGTACGACATAAATGAATATGCGAATGATTAAACTCATACCTGAGTTAATGGCGTACTTCAATATCCTTTCCGCTTACCAATTCCCAAAGGCGCCAGTACTGCAACCTTTAGCTCTGATACCAAATTGTCACGTCCCCATGGGAATATACCATAAAAAGAAAATTTACTTATAATGCTAACCCTTTATATACATGCATATCAACCTTAATAATACCAAGTAATTATTTAATTCTTGATTACCGACATGTAACTGGGTTATATACGTGTGTTAATTCTTTGACAATTCATAACTCCCTTGATATTTATATACACGGCATTATGTTATCGTTGTATGGCTTGTCTGTCATGTTCAATGGTACCATACATCCACCCAAGCGCCAGGTGTGAGGGAACATTAATGGCTCATCTACCCTGGCCAGGTGGCTGGCATCGTACTCGACCCATGTGAAACTTTGGAGGGAACGCTGTTGATGCGCGCCAACTCCCATCCGAACGAACGGTGAGGATCTTCCGAGCTGATCTAAGGGCTCACAATGAATTCAGGGTTTAGTGGGTTTATTAAAATCTCGGGCCGCAAGACTCGGGTTCATTTGCACCTGTTCAGTTGGTGGTGCTCACTTCTGCTCCACGGATCCTTTCTGCTCTTAGTGCCGGCTCATTTCAGTCAACCCAGGTAATATCCGCCGAGTCTCAGCTATTACACATGGCTCATTATCTTTGATAGTATCGTTGTCACAGGTTATTGTTCTGGTTATATTAATCTAACCTCAAGTTTTTGGATTGTGCAGGCACCGGCTCCTTGGTCTCCATTCCGCGACAGGTATTCCAGGAATCCGGAACATACCAGGTATTTCCCTTACGTAGGTTTGTAGATTCACAGTGTATTTGAAATCTTAAGGATTTATATGCGGATTCGATCCTTCGACCTGGGGTTTCCTCCTGACAACTTTCACCTGTTGTCTCAGGTTTACCCTCTTTGGTCAAACCGGGTTAGGATAAGCGGTAGGCCTCCTCGTGCCGGAGCCGTGCCTAATCTGGTTATGCAATATTGATATATATGTATTTTGTTTCTCATTCAGTTTGTAAATCTTACTTTGGAAACTCACGGCAACCCTTGCCGGAACTTGGTTTAAGTCAAGACTGTTATTTAACTCTTCTGTTGTTATATACCCGCAATGAGTTTTGTCGGATGTAATGCATATTTGCCGAGACCAGGATTTACCCTCGGTTCTCTGGTTATCTTACGAATTGTCTAGTGCCATACCCTGCGGGGTTCTCTGTTTCATGACATTGGATATACATATATAGGAATGAGTTGCTTCTTTGAACGCACAAAGCGTATTTGCATTTATCTTGGTTATATCAAGAATTCGTTTGTCTGTGTTTTATGTGATTCCACTCTTCATATTTGTTATGGGGTTTTTATTTATTAAGCTACGGCCGTTTGTCTTTTAACAAACTGGCTTACCCCTCGAGGGTTTGATAATACTCACAAGGGTTTGTGGCATTGAAACCCTCTATTCACACAACCTCTCGTACCTGAGACGGAGGTTAAGTGACCGCTGTCACAGTGTTCTGGGCTTATAGAGCGCCTCTCAGGTTATTAATATGTTTCATTACAGACATAAATGTTTATATTCATCTATCCGAGGTTGCATATATTGTAGAATGAGACCCTAAGTACTGGGTTTCGATGAGTTACCTCTGAGAACGGATTTCCGTATAGCATGAGGCACACAATGTCTTCTGTGGTTTCGTGATTACACAGTTATTTAACATATATGCTGTTTTCCGTTCCTACAGTTATAGTGCGCATGGTTGTTTTTCCCCATCGAACCATTCATGCATTATCGCTGTGTTTTACTGTTATGCTGTTAAGAACTTTATAAGGTTTCTCATACGACTACAGATGGTCATGAAGCGATTCATGCAGCCAGTTATATCTTGGGTTTTCTCACAGCTAATGTGTTTCGATTCTTATGGTTTATGCATTAACTGCTACAACGTTCTCTTATCGGCTCTATCTGTAGATTGTATGTAATCTTACAGCTTCCAGATATCAACTCGGTCTGTAGCTTATGTACTGTTTACAGCTTTCATTCAGCTAACATACATTTGTATCATAGTTATCATGCATTGATATAACATTTAGTTCACCATCGATGAGTTTAAACAGACAGCAATATAGACTCATAGAGCTGTATGCAATACTTCCATTAACTAAGTAGTTAACTATCACTCAGAAAACTGAAGCTTCACTGTACTTTCTTTTATATACCAGTATACAGAATATAGAAAGCTAATCTGGTAACAACCCATACCTGTTCTGTCAGACACATGAATTTCAATGCTCCAGAATTTCACCTGCAACTTGTAGGTTTGCTCTTATCCTCCCAACCTTGAGATCCACTTCACACTGGATTCTCCCCCCGAGCAGTCTTGCAGGCCTACAGCCCTCAACAAGACACATGCACTCCTGTGCTGGGTTATCTGGTCTCTACCAGACTTAACCTCTTTCTCAGGTTATCTGGTCTCTACCAGACTTAACCTCTTTCTCTGTCTGCTCTCTCCTGGAATTCTTCTCTCTGCCTGTTCCTCTCTCCCTGTTAGGGTGCTCGCTGATCCCTTTAACCAATGCCAAAAATTAGTTGTAACTGATATGTAATTTAAAATTACTTTTACGCAGGTTTGATTAACTGATTGGTAATTTAAAATTACCTTACCTGGGGTTAATCACAATAGGTATATCACAACTATGTATTAATCACCATATAAAAGTAGCAATAGAGGACGTTCAACATGAATTAAAAATAACTATGACAACTGGAAAATACAAATAAGGAAGCCCTTGAAAATACAAACTCTATCAAATAGAATTACACACCTGTCTCTCTTATTACTAGAACTTTATTTTTATATATCAAATGCATATTATAGTTAAATTCAATTCAATGATTTTGTTGTAATAGATATAATGGAGTCCTCTATCTCTAGAATAGAAAGAAAATATCTTATTTTCAATGACCACTTTTTAGTTGTCATTTTTTTACTTGTTTTATAGTAAGAAATTATATATATATATATATATATATATATATATATATATAATTTAACAACACTGGTTTCATAAAATTATTGTTGTTATAAGATAATTTGATTAATATATTTTTTTACTTTTCTTTTAGAAAATAATAAAATCTAGTGAAATTGTATATATATTTTACAAATTTAAGTTATGATTCGAAATAATCTTAATGTAAAATAAGTTTTACTCTATTAAATTTTATATAATAAATTTTAAAGTAACATGGGTTACTTTTTACTATTTCTTAGGTGAATGTAATTAGTATCCTCATAGAATGTCTTACAAACACTTACAAAAGTTAAACAAGATTTTTTTTTGGGAATAATTATGGATGTATAATAATCATGTTTTTTTTGTACATGAAAAAATAAAAGGATTTTTATTTTTTATTTTGATTTTGGGAATAATTAGGTATGCATAATAATCATGTTTTTTTTTTTACATGAAAAAATAAAAAAGATTTTTTTTTGAGAAAGTAAATACTAAATAAAAAAGTAAATATTTTTTTCTGTAATATAATTTGGCCTTTAGGTATTTACCAAAGATGAGTTTTCCGATTCACATATTAACCTTGACTCTAACTTAAGGAATGCATTTTTTTAATTTTTTAAAATATTATCAATTACAACATTATATAGTATGAAGCCTTACCACACAAACAATCTAAATCCAAAACACTATAGAACACTCTAGAACATGGAGGAAGACTCTATACCTTGTATTACTCACCATATAAAATAAAGTTGCTAATAATTAATTTATTTATATTTAAACTAAAAAGAAAAAGCTAGCTACTATATAGCACTTGTTTCAAATGTATAAGAAATAAATAATACCAAAATCATATATATATATAACTTTAAAAATATAATATATTTATCATGTTTGCTACCTAATTTATTTACGGAGTAACAAACCCATTGGGAAACTTATGAAAGGTGGGTAGAATGAAAGATGCAAGATTTTTTGAGAAAGATTACCAGTATTAATTATAAACACTCATTAATAGTTTAATTAATATTTATTAATAGAGAGTTTAATGAAAAACATAAAGTAGTTTGAAACATATTATGGAATGTTATTTTAGATCAAAATAGATATTACAATTGTCAAATTAATAGATAGATAAATTTTTTTATTTTCCTAAAATTTAAAATATTCAATTTAATGGTTTAAATAAATATTTTTATTATATAATAATATTAAAACATTCTCAAAATAATTTATTATATAAAAATAAAATGTAAATTTTCAATTAATATCAATTAGTTGAATATAATTCAAATTACATATTACTATATTTAATTTTAAATTAGATCATTTTAGGTATTAATTATACATAGTTTATAAGAAAAAATTTCAACACGGTTTTTAGGGATAAGTTATGACAAAGATTTAGGAGATAATGGTTCCTTTTGAGTTCAGGGTTGTGGTGGTTCGACTATGCAAGCATGTTGTTGTCAAACTTAAGACCACAAAGAGTTGGTTTAAGGAAGTTAAATGCTATATAAACGTTCAACAAGGGTGTCCCCTACCCCTACGCTTTTTGGCATTTACATTTATAAGCTAGAAGTGTGATTGGAAGCCACATGATGCGTAGAGACTGAGCTCGATGATGTGTTCATTACTCTTCTCCTTTATGCTGAGGACATTGGTCTTCTAGCCAGAAGCTAGAGGCCATGAGGATAATGACAAGAAACTTCAAATCCTCCATGATTATTGCTCTAAGATGGGTATGATTATTAATACTGACAAGACTAAAGTTATGATAGATAAATCCAAAAATACTAATGACGACAATTCCATTTATAATAACAATTACTTGGGTAAGGTTTTTCCATATAAATATATTGATATTGACATTGATCACGAGGTCAACTAGACTTTTAACATTTAGAAAAGGATTATGGATGCCCGGAAGGCTTATTATGTGCTTGAAAATAATTATAGTACCTCTGATCTTTGGGTTTGGAATAAAAAATTGTTCCTTTTTGAGACCCTCATCACCCTTTTTATTTAATATGGACTTGAGATTCAAGGTTTCATTATATCTATAGAATCATGGAGGAATATCAAGTCTATTGAAAAATAATTTATAATGTGCAACTTCAAGATCAAAGTTAACACTCCCTATCCTATCCTCTTGACAAAGCTAGCATGTCCTCCATTGAAATCACAACTATGTTTCACTATATGATGTATAATAATATTCTTTAGAACATGGATACCTAGAGAGACCCGAAAATTACTTTTAACTCTAGCGAAAATCCCCACCTTCGAATCAAGCGAGGTTGGCACAAGGATGCTGATAGATGGCTTGACTATTGGAATTTAAAGGAGGAGATGATCTTAAAGAATAAAGATAATTTTAAAAATATTATCACTTCCAACTTTAAGGCTAAATTATGCGATGATAGGGTGACTGAAGGGAAAAGAAAGAGACGGTATTATAAGGAGGTCATCCAACTCTCTCTTGCTAACTAGAACTATATCATTGTCTTAACGAGAGCTACGAAGAAAATTAACATTGTTACGAAAAGAACTAACTCTGATGAGCTTGAAACTCAAAGGAAGCAGTGGTCTATTCCCAAAACACCTTGGGAAGAAAGAATTTGTGAACTATGCAACACTAAGAGAATCGAAGATGAAAAAAACTTTCTCTTTGATTGCTCGGTGATCACCCACATATGTTCTCATTTCCAAAAAATCTGCCACACTACCATCCTTCTTGATTTATTTAGTCAGGAGAACTATAATGATCTTGGGATGCTCATCTCGCTTCTATTCAATCATAGAAATAAAAGTTTAAAATGAATCAATTAATCTCTTTTCTTAAGGTTCCATAAACCTTATTGGGCTAAGTGGACATTAGTTATCATCACCATCATATTTTTAAAAATATATTTTTTTATTTGCTACTTTTCGTGAGTCAATAGATGATTGTATAACTATCTTGTGGCTCAAGTAGCTCTAACCTAGGGACATCTAAACCCTCAAAATAACCAAGAAGCCTCGGCCACATCAGGACTTAGCATGTCTAAATTTTCTCCCATGGAGTTTTGAATTCGTGACCTTTAGACCAATGGGTTCTTTAACAAATACCTTGTTACTATCTATTCTACTCCCATGGGAAATTTGTAATAATAATTTGTTAGGTCCCTATAATACTACTTTAGTTCCCTTATTGTTATTTCTAGTGTAATAACCTTATTGTTATTGTTAATGTAGCCCCTATATTGTTATTGTTGTTCCCCATAGAAGCTGAATATTTTTATTGTTGTGCCCTTACATTATTATTGTTATGTATGTTCTTCTCATGTTGTGACCCCTTAAACACCTATATATAGAAATTAGGTATTGTCATTTGAATAATTTAATAATTATTCATTTATCCGATATAAAGGAGTTTTCCCCCTTGAAGAGGCTTATATTCAAGTCATTGATCTATCTTTTATTATGTATTGTTATCTCGCTGCATAACATTTCGTATAAGAGCTTTGGATTATAGCATTTTGTTGCTTGAAACATGTCATCTTGACATTTTTGATATAAAATCTCTTTTATGCAAGGATTAAGAAGATGAAATTTCAAGCATGTGGATTTGAAATCTTGGTGAAATTCATGTACAAATGTTAGATCTTGGTTCACTATATTTTTTGCGATATGGTCAAAAGAAGTTAGGGTTTTCGGAGACTCCAAAATTCAATCTCAAATAGGTGATATGCGAAAAATAATCTAACTTTCTCTCTAGCCATGATATTTGAATTTCATAAAAAGTGGCTAAAATTACACTGAATGAGTTTATTTTGCATAATTTTCTGGGCCGAAGGTCAAAACAGTGACATGTGGCATTCTGTAGAAGTTTTCTCTATTGAAATAGTCTATAATCAGGTCATCATGAGAGATTGGGCATATTTTTTTCTTGAAGGATCCAATATATGTATGACTTGTAGGGTTAGAAAGAAGACTGAGGGGGATACCACAAAACGAAATTTCAAACCTTTGAGATCCAAAATTAAAGAGACACAATAATTTCAATATCAAGCTCCTAAAAGGAAAGAAAAATGTGTTTATTTTTTTTAAATTTGGCATAAGCATTGCTTGAAAAATTATTTTGAAGTGATTCAAAGGACATAGTGAAGCATATATATAATTGCTTGATTCCAAAATTCCTTGAAACAAAATAATCGACAAACCTAGTAAGCTACCAAAAATCTCTAATATCACACATAAAGAAGAGGACTAAATGCAACATGATATATCAAAATTACGAGACGAGGTACAAAAAATTTCACTCTCACAAATAGTAACCAAAAATGAACTAGAAGCTAAGATGGATGGTTTAGAAGAAAAAATGAAAGGCAACATAGAAGGCTTGAAGGATGGTTTAAAAGAAAATATGAGAGTTTTTAAGGTAGATATGGATGCGATGAATGCCAAATTAGAAGGGTTGATAAAGTTTCTCCAAGAAAGGCTTCCGAGTGGTGATATGTTAATCCATGAAAATCATGATGGGGAAAAAAGGAATATCAGTTATGAATTTATAGACTCAAATGTTGGGCTTAAGACCGACCACATTCCAAATATCAACATGAGGAATTTTAACGGAAAGCATCCACTAACATGCATGCTACAGATGGAGGAATTTTTTTATTTACATGATGTGATGCAAACACAAAAGTAATGCAGCAAATACTTAGTTTTAAAACAAAATGAGTTTGTGTGGTACCAATGTATTTGTTCTTGTAAATCAATTGTCACTTGGACAATTCTTGTAGAAGAATTGACAACACATTATGAGGATAAAAAGAGAAATACCTTCATTAGCCAATTGATAAATCTCAAACAAAAGGGTTCAATGTCGGAGCACATTGAGAACTTCCAAGGATTGAATATCAAGGTAAATTATTTCCAGAGGAGCATAAGATTGATGTATTCATAGGGACTTTAAAGGATAACATCCAACATGATGTTTGCCTTTGGGAACTCGATTCATTGGAAAAGACATTCAACGTAGAAAGAAAATTTAAAGGAAAAATTATGGCAATAAGTAATTATACCACTCAGAACTATAAATATGGAAATGTTCTTTATTCTAGCCTCCCATAACCTACAAGATTCACACCACAACAAGTAGAGGTAAAACGATAAAAATGGCTTTGTTAGAGGCATGATAGAAAATAAACTATAGGTCATAATTGAGCCAATAAGATATTATTTTACATATATTGTGAAGAGGAGTAAGAGAAGGAACAAGAAACATCAGAAGAAGATGATTTGAACCAGGAACCAATGCCAAAGAAAGAAGAAATGAATTTGAGCATATCTTGCCATGCATTGGTAGGAATTATCGTTCCTCAAACTCTCAACATAGAAGGATATATCAAGAAGAAAAGGTGATAGTGTTCTTTTACTCTAATAGTGCCCATAATTTTATGCATTGTAAGAAAACCAAGGAATTGAATTGATTTCTATACCCAACACTAGAGTGTCAAGCGATGGTTACAAATGGAGGAATTATAAATTTCTCAGGGAAGTGTCATAATATCAATCTAACCATGGGGGAATATGTATTGAATGGTCCAAATCTTTCCATTACAATGGGTGGTGTTTATTTTGTATTAGTAGTTCAATGGTTACAATCTTTGGAGATTATAACTTTTAATTTTCAAGAACTTTTCTTCGAATTTTCTTGGGAAGCAAAGAAAATTAAATTAAGGGGCACTAAAGAGAAACCTAGGAAGATAATTAGCTCTAATGTCAGGACCAAATTTTTTAAGAAATAACAATGAGGCATAATTACACAATTAAGCTCACTAGAGGTTAAAACATTGAAATCATTCACTTCTTCATATTTCCAAAGAATCTTAGAGAGTCATTCCAAGGAATTTGAGACTCCCAAAGGCCTCCCACTTATTCATGATCATGATCATGCTATTTACTTGATTCCAGGAAATGTTCCTCCAAACGTCACTCTTTAGAGATATACTTGTGCGCAAAAGAGTCAATTGAATGTATGGTTGCAAAAATTCTAGAGGTGAGTCTAATTCAACCTAGTGAAGGTTATTTATCACCTCCAGTTGTATTAGTGCATAAGAAGGATGGATCATGGCACATGTGTCCAAATTATAGGGAGCTCAAATGGCTCACTTTTAAAGATAAATTTCTCAGTCTGATAATTGATGAATTGCTGGATGAATTACGTGGAATAATTTACTTAATCAATAGAGATATTTGTTCAAAATATCATCAATTTATAAAGAAGACTCAAGAAATTATGAAAACAACATTCGTAACTCATGAAGGTCATAGTGAATTTTTGGTCATGCCTTTTGGCCTTGCTAATGCACCTTCCACGTTTCAAGGTTTGATGAATTCCATTTTCAAACCCTTTCTTACAAAATTTGTGTTAGTATTATTTGATGATATACTAATCTGTAAAATGTCTTGGAAGGACCATGTTCAACATGTTGACAGCATGCTCAAACAATTGGAGCAGAAACAATTATATGCAAAACCTCCAAATGTTTCTTTGGAGTAAAGGAGGTGGAATATTTGGTTGATATTGTATCTCATGAGGGTGTTAAAGTAGATGTTAAAAAGATTAAATCGATTAAGGAATGTTAAATCCCCATAGCCCTAAACCAGCGTCCATTATTTCTTGAGTTAACAGGGTATTATCGCAAGTTTGTTAAAAATTATTGGAGAATAGAAGCGTCTCTGAAAACATTACTAACGAAAGATGTGTTTTATCAGACTCCAGAAAAAACTAAGGCCTTTGAACATATTAAAGATGCCATGAACCAAGGGCCCATCTTAGCTACACTAGACTTCAGAAAAACCTTTATTGTGGAATGTGATGCCTCAAGAAATGGAATTTGTGTTGTTTTAATCTAACAAGAAAGACCCACTTTTTTTGAAAGTCATCCAATCAAGTGAAAGTATTCACACAAAACTATTTATGACAAGGAAATGTTGGAAATAATACAAGCACTAGAGCAATGGAGACCTTACCTAATGGGAAGGCACTTCAATGTAAAAACAACTCATGATAGTCTTAAATACCTTTTGGAATAAATGTTATCTTCAGAATAGTAGAAAAAATGGGTCATAGAGATGTTGGGTTATGTCTTTGAAATCATCTACAAAAAAAGGGAAGAAAAATTTTGTTGGAGACGCATTGTCAAGAAAGGATGAGGATGTGGAAGCATTTATCTGTGCATTTTATATTAACCTACCTGATTGGAAAACTAAATAAGGGAATGGATGGAACAATGATGAAGAGGTTTGGAAACTCATTCAAAAGTTGTAGCAAGATCCCAGTGCATATGATACATTTTTCTATAAAAATGGTTCATCATGATACAAGGATCGCTTATATGTATCTAAGAATTCTCAACTAAAACAAACGATTATTTCATAATTACACATCTCCCCTTTAGGAGGGAACTTATGATTTTTAAAAACTTACCACAAGGTCAAGAAGGATTTTTTTTGGGATGGCCTTAAATTTGAGATTCACAAGTTTGTGGCAGAATTTTTGGTGTGCCAACAAAATAATGTTGAGATAATTAATACCCTATGTCTCTTACAAAATTTAGCCATTATGAGTCTGCATTGGGAGCAGGTCTCAATGGATTTTGTTACAATTTTACCCCAAGACTAAAGGAAAGAGTGTCATGATGGTTCTAGTTGATAGAGTTACCTAATATGCACACTTTTATGCATTATCTCATACTTTTAAGGCCATACAACTACCACTATTGCATGGAAACTGAAAGATTATTGTAAGTGAAAGAGGTCTCATTTTCACTTGAAATTTTTGGATGAAATTATTTTCTTGCCTTGGTACTCAATTAGCTCATACCTCATGTTATCATTCTCAATATGATGAGAACACCGAGATAGTGAAAAAATGTTTCGAAGAATATCTTCATTGCTTTGTATCTAATAAACAAATACAATGGGTCAAGAGGTTACCTCTTGTTAAATAGTGGTATAACACTTCCTTCCTTACTGCAACAATAATTACCCCATTCTTGGAACTTTATGGATATCACCCACCATCAATCACATTACCTTTAAGAGAAATTCTATGGTTCAAGCAGTGGAAGATCATATTGAGAATCAACAACAAGTTCTCTAACTCTTAAAGGATAGCCTATGCATAACTAAATGAAACAAAAAGCATATCAACATCACAGTGAAATGTTTTTTGGATTAACCGACTAGGTGTTTTTATGGCCACATCCATACGAACAAATTTCCCTAAAGGAAGCTAAGAAGGATAATAAATTATCACCCATGTACTATGGTCCTTATGGTGACAATCCCTGAGACAGCGAGATGGCAAGCCTGCGTGGCGGTTGGCCTGCATTCAACCTTTCTCGCACTTGTATTTGCTTGGGGTTTTAGGTAAGGTTTTAATGGGAAATTAATTCTCCTCCATCTCGAGGTGGTCTCTGTCTGTGTGACACGGCATTATGGTGGGGTCTGTTGTGGTTGAGTTGGTTATGCTTCCACCATTTTTGTTCTGCTCCCCTGCGTTCTTACCTAGTTTGTTTTGCAAAGAAAGGATGCCACTCTGCCTCTCACTATCTTCTGGGTCCTTCTTCAGCTCTGGCCCTCTGTCATTTATTAATTGTGTGATGGTGTTTTGTTTGACTTGGTGGTTGCTTCTTGCATGGTTTTTCGAGGAGGTTTTGGGTTTTGTGGTCACCCTAGGTATGCCTTGCTTCTCTATATTTGTTCATTGATATTCGATTTTACCAGGTTGACGACACTGTTTTTAACTATTTCAGTAGTTGCATTATTTTATCAAGCCCTCTGCCCAACACTCCCGACGATGGCTTGACGGATTCTACTCGAGGTAATTCCTCTGCTCTGGTTTCAATTCTCCATTTCCTTTTACTTTAATTGACCGCTTTGCTCTTGGTGAGCAGATGGTGGTCTTGCAGCTCTGTGGCCATGGTTTATGCTCTGTTGGGTCTCGATATTTGCTAGCCCTCTGTTCTGTTGTGTCTCGACCTTCCTTGGCTCTGATGCTATTGGCTATGATCTGTTGGTCTCAGTTTTGTGGCACAGCTATGGAGATCGACCTCCTCTTTAGGTATCCACTGTGGGTAGTCATCCTACCCTCTCTGTGTTCTTTATCATGGGTTTATGGTTATACTACCTCACTAATTCTCTGTTTGTCTATGCGGGTACTCGGCCCTCGTCATGGTGGTTGGAAGGGTTTGGTCTATGGGGAAAATGATAGGGTCTTTGTCCTTCTGGTCCAGCTTTATGCAAACCGGGTAGGGTCCTTCTTGTTTATGCTATGCGGTCATATATATTTTGTCGGTAGCAATTAGGTTATGCCTCTATCTATTCTCGGTCTTAGTTGGTTTGTTGATAGGTGGCATCCTGTGCACTATGTCCTCTGCTGTAAATTTTGTTTATGAATTTCGGAAGAAGTTTATGTATCCCATCTCTAGCTATTCGTAATGCTTCAGTCTCTACTAAGTTTGGTTTGTTTTGGGTTGTTTGGAACCCTCGTTGGCCTATGTCAATTGTATGAGGACTATTATGGATGGCTTTTGAAGGCTCTTTGCCTCGGACCTGTGTGGGGTTACAGAATGCTATTTTTTTGTGCTACCATGGAATTTGACAAATGTTTATACATATAATTTTCAGTGTTAAATTAATAGCGTGCTTTTGTGAAATACATGGATGGTTTCTTCTGTTGTGTTTGGCTTCTAAAGTTTGATGTGAAATTTGATTAATAGTCATTCAATTCTGTCATTAATTTCTATGCATAGTACATAATTCTTGTCATTTATGGGAAACAATAATGGATACCTGTAATCTTCAATTGAATTTTTAAAAGATATTTCAGAGCGACGCTCTCTGGTCTCTTTTGTTATGGATGGCATCAACCCCACCTTTGTCTTTGGGTTGCCTATTTAAGTTGTTGGTAGCCTCATTTTGTTGAGGAACTACCCACAGTTACAATGTAGTTACATTCTAGTTTCTGGAAGCTTTTTTCCTAACTTATTTAGAACTAATTTCTAATCTAATTACTGTTCAAATTAAAGGAACACATTGGCTATGACAACCTTCTTTTAAACATAAAAAAAAATTAAACTAAAAGAGAATTTAATTTTAATAGCTTGTCCAGTGGTTGCCTCCCTAATTGGATGCTCCTGCATGAGGCTCCCAAGGTGAATGAATCTCATGGCTCCTGACTATGAGCTCTTCAATTGAATACTTGACGCTATGAATCTTTTCGGCATCCAACTAGGAAATATCCTCAATTGGATAGTTCTTCCATTTAACCAGGTACTGTAAGTACTCCTTCCATCATGTCTGCCTAGCTACCTGAGTATCCAAGATTTGTTCGATCTCTAGAGACTTGGCTGGGGGCATCCGTCTAACCCATGTTTTTGTCTCTCCTTCTCCCTCAGTGTCCCTTGTGTATTATGTTGATATGTCCTCCACATTAGCAGTAATGTAAGGGTATAGGTCCGCCACTTTGAAAATGGACGAGATCCTAATACCCGGGGGTAGTTGCAGTTCAAATGCGTTGGTAGAGAATTTTCGTAGTATCTAGCAAGGCCTTATTTTTTTCAGTTTGAGCTTGTTATATTCCCCTTTAGGAAACCTCTCTTTTTGTAGATGTGCCAATACCAGGTCTCCTACATTGAATTGCACTTCCCATCATTTTAAGTTTGTCTTCTGTTTATATCTTTGGCTATTGTCCTACAATTTGGTTTTCACTTGTTCATGAAGTTCGTTGATCACCTTTGCGAAATCTTCACCATTATCACTCCTTCATTCCAACCGACCCAAATCCCGCAACTCATGCACACCACGGGGGTGCATTGCATATAGGATTTGGAAAGGACTTCTGCCTATACTCCTGTTGCGTGAATCGTTATAAGCGAATTCTGCTTGTGCGAGTACGTGATCCCACTGTCATGAATTTTCATCAACCAAACTACGTAATAGATTTTAGTTCACTACCTCAGTCTACCCATCTGTCTATGGATGATAAGCTGAGTTGAAATTTAATTTAGTATCTAACTTCTTCCATAAATTTTGCCAAAAATGACCCATGAACTTCACGTCCCTATCTAAAATGATAGAATTTGGCAAGTAATATAGTCTAACAATTTCTATGAAGAATAAGTGTGCTACATGCGTGGCATCACTGGTATTTTTATAGGGAACAAAATGTGCCATTTTAGTAAAGCGATCCACTACTACCAGCATTGAATCATACCCCTTCTGTGTCCTTGGCAAGCCTAAGAAAATGTCTAAACTCACTGAGTCCAATGGTCTTATGGAAAAGGTAGGGGCATATACAATACCGTATTTTGTCTGTTTCCCTTTGCCAGTTGACACATCTTACATCTAGCCACATATCTCTGTACATCTTTCTGCATCTTCGACCAATAATAGAAGTGACTAACTTGGTCCAAAGTCTTGTCTATGCCAAAATGTCCAGCTAGACCCCCACTATGTTTCTCCTGAATTAAGTTTTCCCTCATTGAACATTCTGGGATACACAACTGTCCTCCCCTTAAAAACAATCCTTCTTGTATATTATAGTCTAACCACGAACTGTTGTCCCTCAATATCGGATTATGGCAAGCTTCTTATGCTTTCTTAAAGTATGCATCTATTTCATACAGATCCTTGAGATGCTAAAAGCCTAACACGTGTACTTTTCTTTCCTGTAAAAAAAAACTCTTCTTGCTTAACGCATCTGCCACTTTGTTGGCTTGTCCATTGATGTGTTTCAGCACAAACGTAAAACTCTAGATGTATTCCACCCAATTCACATGTTTATGGTTTAGCTTATGCTATTGCATGACATATTGCAAAACAGAATTGTCCGAAAACAAAATAAATTCATTTCCCATGAAGTAATGTCTCCAATGTTTTAGCACTTGTAACACTACATAAAACTCCTTGTCATAAGATGTATATTTCTATCTACTCTCATTCAACTTCTCACTGAAATAGGCCACTGATTTTTCCTCTTGGCTGAGTATTGCTCCAATGGTTGTCCCACTCGCATCACAACGAACTTGAAAAAGTTTGTTCAAATTTGGTAACCTCAAAATGGGTCTTTTGGTGATCTTTTTCAACAGTTGAAAACTCTTTTTAGCTGACTCCATCCAATGAAAAGGTTGATTTTCTTTTTTAACGGTATCCACCATGGGTGCACAAATCCCACTAAAATCTTTGATAAATTTCCAATAAAAACTCGACAACCCATGAAAACTCTGTACTTCAAACAAACTCTTGGACGATGGCCAGCTAACTATGGCTGCAACCTTTTTCAGATCCATCTTTAATTCATTTTCTGAAATCAGGAACCCGAAATAAATTAACTCCTTCTTAAAAAATGTACACTTTTCCAAATTTAACAACAACTTATTTTGGCAAAAAAAATTTAAGACACACCTGATGTGTCAGAAATGTTCTTCCCTTCTCTTACTGAAAATAAGGATATCATCTAAATACACAACCACAAACTTTCCAATATATTCCTTTAGCATCTCGTTCATTAAGTGCATGAATGTGCTGGGTGCCTTGCCCAATCCAAATGGGATGACCAACCTTTCATACAAGCCTTCATTGGTCTTGAAAGTGGTCTTCCACTCGTCTCTTTCTCGAATCCGAATCTAATGATATCTGCTTTTTAAATCAATCTTTGAAAAATACACCGCTCCACTCAAACAATCCATCATATCATCCATTAGTGGTAAGGGAAACCTGTACCTAATGGTAATATTACTTATTGCTCGAGAATCAGTACACATTTGCCACTCTCCTCCTTTCTTGGCATCTAAGACTGTTGGAACCACATAAGGACTTAAACTCTCTCGAATCAACCCTTTGTCCAACGACTCCTATACTTGCTTCCTGATCTTCGCATTGTCCTTTGGACTCATTCAATAAGCAGATTTGTTTGGTAAATTAGCTCCTAGAATGAAATCAATATGGTGACTGATACTCCTTCTTGGTGGTAATTTATCCGGTATATCAGCCACTACAATGTCGTTAAACTCATGTAGCATATCTTGTATCTCTAAGGAAAATCAGTAATCTCAGTGTGGATTAACATTGCTCTTGGCCTTTGCACAATTCCAAACTTTATTTCATCATCTCCAATCTGTTGTAGGAACTCTTTTCCTCCTAACAATAATGCTTTTGTTCCACTGTTTTCTATTGTATCCTCCTCTTTCATGGTACCAACGTATGCTTGATCCCATCTTTCGCAAACTTATAATAGTTTGTCTTCCCATCATGGACTACTTTCCTGTCATATTGCCATGGTATACCCAACAGTATATGGGACACATCCATCGGCATAATATAACAAGTTACCTTATCCTTATGCCTACCAATATGAAACTCCACTTCGCACTGCTCATCAACCAGCAGTTGATGCCCTTGTTGTAACCAAGACACCCGGTATGGGGTTGGGTGCTCCAATATTTTTAAACCCAGTTTCTCTACCATTTCAGTGGCTACCAGGTTATCAGTGCTTCCACTATCAATAATCAATTTACAACATTTCCCATGTGATTTACACATAGTTCGGAACAGTGCTTTCCGCTATGTCTGGTCAGCTAATTCTTTAGCTGGTTTCAAGAATACCTTGTTCAACTCCAAGGCCTCTCCTGTCTCAGGCATGTTCTCCACTTCTTGAGGTGGTGCCTCAGCTTCCTTTGCTTGAGCAACATAGGCTCATCTTTGTCCTGCTTGATCACTTTTAGGACATTCAAAAGACCAGTGTCTCCACTTGTGACACTTGTAACACTGATAGGCATTTCCTTTACCTCTGCCATTACCTCTTCCTCGGCAAGATCCACATCCTCTTCTAGCATTTTGCTTCTTGGTGTTCTTCTATTTCTACTTTTAAAGCATTTTGATAGGCTTCCTCTATGGACATGGGGGAGAGGATACTAATCTCATCTAGTATCTCCATTCATAATTTGTTTACAAACCTCGTTGCCTTTTTTGGGGTATCCTCGACATAACCCGCTCATAGATTCACTCTGCAGAATCCTTCTATATATTCCTTCACAGTCATTGCCCTTTGTTTCAGGTTCTATACTCGTCTATGTAGAGCAATCTGATAGTCTTTGGGTAAAAACTTACTTTTCATCTTAGTGATCATCCTGTTCCATTTTTTAATTGGTGGCTTATTTGACCTTCTCCTTTCTGCCTGCACATTGTCCCACCAGAGTGCTACATGTCCCTTCAATTTGGTGGTTGAAAACCTGACCTTATCCTCACTGATTTCTTCAAATTCGATGTATTTATCCAACTCGCTAATCCATTCCAACAATACTTCTGTAGATAAATTGCCATCATAGTTCAAAAGCTATGGCTTTAGTTTGCTGCTTGCTAATAAAACAAACCTCAATAACTTTATATCTCGCCATTCCTCATCGGATCCATTCCTCATTGCTTCAACTTCTTCTTCACTATCATCACCACCTTTTGGATCCCTATGCCTTCCTACTTCTACTGCTACTAATCTGGCACTTAGGATCCTGATTTCTTCAGGCAATCCTTTGTCGGCTACTCTGCGATAGCTCTATCTCGACCTCTTCTTCCTACTTCCATATTTTTTCCTTCCTTAAGGAAAGAACTTGCTCTAATACCAAAATTTGGTGACAATCCCCGAGACACCGAGGTGGAAATCCTACGTGGTGGTTTGTCTGCGTTCAACTTTTCCTGCACTCGTATTTTCTTAAGGTTTTAGGTAAGGATTTAATGGGCAATTAATTCTCCTCCATCACGAGGTGGTCTTGGTCTGTGTGACACGGCTCTATGGTGCGGTCTGTTGTGGTTGAGTTGGTTATGTTTCCGCAATTTTTGGTTCTGCTCCCTTGCGCTCTTACCTAGTTTGTTCTGTAAGGAAAGGATGGCGCTCTGCCTCTCGTTGTCTTCTCGGTGCTTCGGCTCTGGTCTTCTACCGTTTGTTAACTATGTGATGATGTTTCGTTGGACCTAGTGGTTGCTTCTTGCATGGTTTTTTGAGGAGGTTTTAGGCTCTATGGTCACCCTGGGTATGCCTTGGCTTCTCTGTATTTTTTCACGGATATTTGACTTTACCAGGTTGACGGCTCTGTTTTTAACTATTTCATTGGTTGCATTATTTTAGCAGGCCATCTGCTCGACTCTCTCGGCAATGGCTTGACATCTTCTACTCGAGGTAATTCCTATGCTTCAATTTCAATTCTTCGTTTCCTTTTACTTTCGCTAACGAATTTTCTCTTGGTGAGAAGATGGTGATCTTGTGGCTTTGTGGCCGTGGTTTACGCTCTGTTGGGTCTCGATATTTGCTGTCCCTTTGGCCGTTGGTTGCACTCTGTTGTGTCTTGGCTTTCCTTGGCTCTGGTGCCATTGGCTATGCTTTGTTGGTCTCAATTTTGTGGCTCAGCTATGGAGTCCAGCCTCCTCTTCAGGTATTCGCTGTGGGTATTAATCCTACCCTCTCTCTATTCTTTATGATGGTTTTATGGTTATGCTGCCTCACTAATTCTCTGTTTGTCTGTGCAGGTACTTGGCCCTCGTCACAATGGTTGCAAGGGTTTGGCCTTTGGTGAAAATTCTGGAGTATTCATCCTTCTGGTCTATCTTTACGCAAACCAGGTAGGGTCCTTCCTATTTATGCTATGCAGTTATATATATTTTGTTGGTAGCAGTTAGGCTATCCCTCTATCTATTCTCGGTCTTAGTTGGTCTGTCAATAGGTCGCCTCCTGTGCACCGTGTCCTCTATTGTAACTTTTGTTTATGAATTTGGGAAAAATTTTGTGTATCCCATCTCTGGCTATTGGTAATTCTTCAGTCTCTCCTTAGTTTGGTTTGTTATGGGTTGTGTAGAACCCTCCTTGGCCTTTGTTGATTCTATGAGGACTGTTATAGATGGTTTTTGAAGGCTCTGTGCCTCAGACCTACATGGGGTTACAGAATGCTATTTTTTGTGGTACCACGGACTTTGACAAATGTTTACACACACACACACGCACATATAGATATTGTAAATTTTCACTGTTAAATTAGTAGCATGCTTTTGTGAAATACCTAGATGGTTTCTTTTGTTGTGTTTGGTTCCTTCAGTTTGATGTGCAATTTGATTAATGGTCATTCAATTATGTCATTATTTTCTATGCACAGTACATAATTCTTGTCATTTATGGAAAACAATAATGGATACGTGTAAGCATTAATTGACTTTTCAAAAATATATTTTAGAGCTATGCTCTCTGGTCTCTTTTCTTTTGGATGGTAGCAACCCCACCTTTGGCTTTGGGTTGCCTATTTAAGTTGCTGGTAGCCTCATTTTGGTGAGGAACTACCTACAATTACAATGTAGTTACATCCCAGTTTCTGGCAGTTTGTTTCCTAACTTATTTAAAACTAATTTCTAATCTAACTACTATTCAAATTAAAGGAAAACACTCGCTATGACAGCCTTCTTTTAAACATAAAATAAATTTAAACTAAAAGTGAATTTAGTTTTAACAACTTGTCCAATTGTCCCCTCCCTAATTGGATGCTCCTGCATCACCTTACAAGGTGTTGCAAAAGATTGGTACTATGACATACAAATTGGAATTCGCAACATCTTCTCAAGTACAAGTAGCTTTTCATGTGTCATGATTAAATAAAGTTATCGGTCACAAGCTCCCAGTTCAAATAATATTGCTAGAACTTGACAATGAAGAAAAAAACATATTGGAGCATGAAGCAATCACAAAAAAAAACCCAACATCTATGGAATCGATCATTTTTAGAGTATTTCAGTAAGTAAAAGAACTTACCCACTAAAGATTCCACATTGGAGGATGATAATTTTATACATCAGCATCCAAAACCAATCAGGCATTGAGGACAACATTCTTTTATAAGAGATGGGCATGTTAGGTCCCTATAATACTAGTGAAGTCCTCTTATTGTTATTTTTATTGTAGCCCCCTTATTATTGTTGTTAATGTACCCTCCATATTTTTGTTTGTTCTGCCCCATAGAAGCCCACTATTTCTTTTGTTGTGCTCTTACATTATTATTGATACATACACTCTTATTATATTGTGACTCCTTCGACTCGTATATATAGGAAGGACGTCTTGTTATTTTAATCATCCAATAATTTTTGAATTATGTTATGTAAATGAGGTTTCCCACTCGAAGAGGTTGATTTTCAAGTCTCCGATCTATGCTCTGCTTTGTTTTTTTGATCTGGTTACTTAATATAATTATTATTATGAATTAAAAATTAAAAATAAACTAATTTATTTAAATATAAAATTACTAAATAATGTAAAATTATTTGTCTCTCCAGCTCATGTAAATTTAAAATGATTACATAATATAAAAATGTTTCTGCCCCATAGTACAAAGATACAATGACTTATTTTAGGATTATTGTGTCCCGAATTCTAAAACTTGGATACACCCATGTATTGGATTTGACGAGCCATGGAAGGCACAATGAGAGAATTATATTTATTTGCTTAAATGCTCCCAAGTTATATTATGGGAGCATGCTAATGATAAATTGGTTTGGTCTTATAATTTATAAACATGAGACATTAGAAACAAGTTAACATATGAAGCTATTTTGGAGACCGGTATGTAGCAGAGTGCTCCTTGGTGAAAGAGTTTTATATGGAAAAGGCCAAGGACAACTTAATGTTAGCCTTCTTATATGGCTTGGATTGTCAAACAAAATTATGGCTTTGGATGTTTGTAGAGAGAAAGGATGAATGAGCCCAACATACTTATATTTTGTAAGACGAAAGAAGAAACCATTCCCCATATTTTTATTCATTGTCCTATCACAAAATTTTTGTGGCAATAGGTGAAGAATAAGTTTAATTGTTTGGAAAATGGGTAGGGTTTTATAATGAAAGAAAGTCTTTGGTTTTGGATAAAAATATTTATAGGTTCTAGTTTCAAATTCCTTCCTTTATTTGCTTTATGACGATTGTGGGTTTCTAGAAATAACATTTTACTTCAGAATTCCTATATTATTTTTACATTGCAAGCTCACAAAATAGGAAGTGCATTTTTGGAACAAATTAAGCCATAGAAGACAACAAAAAGAAGGCATGTACGCGATCTTCAGCAGGAAGAAAAAATTCCTTATGGACTTTTTGATGGAGCATGTTATCAGCATCAATGTGGAGCGAGGATGACCCTTTATCTTTCTTCTCCTCATTATTTTTCAATGAAACTGGGGCTAGGGAAGTGCATTAATCAATAGGCATAATTGATTCATCTTTGGGGTCTCTTTTATTTATCCAGAATGAATAAGTTAGTTAAAATTAGAATTTTCGGAGATTTAAAGACAACTCTGGAATGTGGTAACAAAATATTTTAGTAAGGTGTTTTGAAATAAGAAGTTGGTAGCTTAAAATTTGAACCGTACAAGAGGAATTTTATGATGTGCAAGTTTGTCATGTTTTTTGAGAATCAAGTTCTTTAGCTAACTTCTTATCAAATCACGCAATTATATTATGCAATTGTTGAATTTAAGAATCATCAAATGATATCCAAATATTCTCTTTTTCTATTTTAATCCTCTTACTCCCTCTTTATTTTTTAAGCTTAATCATCTTTTATGAAACTACGAAAATCAAAATGTGTTTCTCTAATACTATAATAAAAAAAAGACTATAATAAAATAAAGTCTACACATATACAATGCTTTTTTTGATTTTCTAAATAAAAAAAGCCTTCTTCCTTCTCCCAAAGATAAGAGACACCATTCATATCCATTAAATCTTTCTTAGGACTGTTATGTCATACACATTATAAGTAAGTCATGTGATACACATTATGAGTACGTTGTTTTGGATACCAAAACCCCAAATATAGGAAATTGGGAAAAAAAGAGTTAGATTAATATTTATAAAAAGATTTCAATTAATGAAAAGATAATATATGTACTAGTTTACAGATAGTGCTTTTATAATATATATTAAATAGATAATTTATATATAAATTTTAATTAAAAATTATATAAAATATTTTTTTATTTATTTATATTAATTTCTTTATTATTTCAATAGGGAGATTTTATTTTATTTTTAATAAATTATATGTTGAATATGGATTATATTGGTCTCTTAATTATTCTAAATGATATCTAACAAATAATTTTATAAATTAATTGGGAGGTCATAGAGACCCTACTATGGTTATTAATTATTTATGTCAAAATACTATATGTGATTATATGCATTACCCTGATTTTTTTGGAATATTCTTTTCATTGGTAATATGTTTACCAGATATAGATTGTTATTTTATTTCTTACGTCTTTTACATGTTTTTAGTCGTGACTTATAAGAAAATACTAGAAGATGATTTTCAACTTCTTAGTGTAATAGTCCGTCGGAAGGATATTTTGGAAAAAATACGTATTTTCAACCTCTAATGTCGTTTCGAAAGGGAATGTCTCTTCGATAAGAAGTTTATTTTAGACCAGATAATAGAGTTATAATGGGAAAACATTTTGAAGTAGAGTGGAGAGGAATGTTTAATAATAATTTTATAATAAAATTAGGTTATTTACTACTAATAATAAATTATATATAATCAATAATATTAAATTATATATAATCAATATGTTTTTATGTAAAATTGATTTTTATGATTTTATATAATCTTATTTGTTATGATTTTATGGGTAATCAATTATTTAACATTTCTATTTGTTTGAAGTTAGTAACTTTATTTTACAATAAAATGAGACATTGTCTCCCATCACGAACATAAGTTGAGAATGCATGTTTTATTGAACTATTTTATACTTATTTATTTTATATATATATATATATATATATATATAATATGTTTATTATTTATTATTTATGATTTGATTAAAAATTTTGAAGTGTTTCTCCAAATAAATTTATATTATTTGTTATGTTTTGGTATAATATAGACTGAAAAATTGGAATCATGAAATTATAGGGACTAATTAAAAAAGAATAAAAAAATTAGTAATTGAGTGTCCTAAAAGTTATAGAACTTGTCTCAAGCATTAAAAAATTGAATTTAGGTTAATATTTTATAAATAAAATTTCAAACATTTGATATGGTTTTATTCGTTTAATTATCAATAGGGAACCTCAATAAAATCTATACAAGTTATGACTCTAACTCCTTAACTAATGCTTTAAAAATTACAATAAAAATTAGATATCATGTCAACTATTGTTACACACATGTTAATAAGATTTATACAAAAAAAATTATTATAGATAGTATGCATGCATACATTTTGAATAGAAGTAAATATTGCATGTTAAATGATAACTTCATGATGTTTTATGGTAACATTTGTATTTTGTTATGAGAAAATATTCTTTGGAATATTCATAATAATTTATATATCAATGTGCCACCTCAATAGAAACTCTATATATTTGTATTGATTTTACCTTTGTACATACAATGGTTGATGCAACTAGAAGGTAATATACCTCACAATAGTAATTCATTTTCACACTGTACTTTATAAGGGAAGTGCTAAATCATTAAAGAATAAGCCTAAACTTATAGTTCTCTAACAAAATATTTCTACAGAACTCTAATTAACAAACTTGAACAATATTTATTCATCTTATCATCTATGTATTCAATTGGATTAATAACCATCATTCTATTAATTCTTTTTTACCATTCCTCTTTGAGAAATCCACTAATTGGTATACCTAAATTTAGTAACTAAATCTCCAAAATGTTTCAATTTAGTGTTCATTTCTTCTCACACATACGGATTATGACATAGAATCTATGTTGTTATCATTTGAAAAGTGATTATAAGTCTCAATAATTGTTCATTATTATCACCTAATAAAAAAGTACTCATTAACACCCTAATTCTAGGTCCTCTATTTATTTATATGCACCCTACATTAGCAATCGTATATGTCCAGTAACTCTTAATAAATTCGAGATTGGTTATCAGTTTGCTTCCCTAATATATTTCTTTGACATTTGAAACTAGCCATTAACTCTTGATTCCTCTTAATATTTTTCATGATCATTTTCATATATTTCATTTCATTTATTATACTTTTAGAAAAGAATGACATAAAAAATTGGTGAAATTGATCAAAATCTTCAAATAAATATACCTCATATTCCTTATGTTCAAACATTTATTTTATTTTGCAACATATTATCTTCTTCATCTAAAATGAAGCTAAATATTTTATTTTTAGCGAATTTCTCCATATACTCATCATTATTTTCAATTAAATTTTGTCAATTATGTGTGAATTTACGTGATTTATTATTTGAATATTTCAAATAATCACTCTTATGCTATGAAAAATATATCTAGCTTGTAAGATTTCTTTAATGATACCTATAAATAATCTGTTGTGGGAAAAATGTTTAATATCTACACAATACAATTTTATATACAAATTCATCTTCTATTGAAACATGGCCCCATTGTTTTAGCTCTTACCTTGCCAAAAATATCTATAGGTTGCTAAGAAATGGCTTCACTATATTACTTTTATAATCATCTATTTGTAGACAAAATTATAAACTCTACTACATCTTGTGACCACCTTCTCCCGTAATGTCTCCATAAGTGACTCAAACATCAAGTAACCGTATTTCATATCCTTTTTCTAGGGAATGTCAGTTACCTCAACACCTCCTCAAACAATGTCCCCGCAAACATTGTCACATCATCAATTACCATGACCTCTTTGAAATTATGTCAACATTTATAAAAATTTAATGAAATCTATAATATTTTCTAAAAAAACCTTAACGGAAAACTCACTATAATGTCTCCCCAGGGTGGTATTGGTTTTAGTAATGTAACATAAAAATATGTGTTAACTCACTTTCAATTTTTATTGGAAATTTTTATATCTATCTGCAAATATTCTAACATATTTATTAAACCTTGAGAAACAATACATCTCATCAAGCCAACTAATTGGATTAAATCTCCAAAAATGTCCTTTTATTCCATCAATATACAATTCTTAAGCTATATTTTATATGAGAGAACCAACTCGTATGCATAACTCCTTACCCAAAAAAATTAAAAATTAAAATTCCTCGGACAAAGTAATCTCATGTTGTGATTATGTTCTTTATTGGTGAAACTCTATATATGTTGGTGATTTATTTAACATAATTGTTTCCTACATAGGTCATATAGGTCTCTTTGATATACGTAAACCCAATTCTCTATGTTTCTATGATTTCCATTAACAAAGATCTCTAAGTGAATGCTTATATAACTGTATTATTATTTTCTCCCCTATATTTTATTTCAATAAAAAACGAATATAAATATTTAATGTAGTTTATGTGAATGCAATTCATCCTACACTAATTTTTAATAAACATAAAATATTTATGATTGATAAACAAAACAAATTTGTTTGATAAGAAATTATGTCTTAACTTCCTCCATGATTGCCATATTGAGTAAATCTCAAAATTATATATATATGTTATTTCTTTCCTTAGTTAAAATGGATATCAAATAGATTAATTTCAAATATATCAATCTCAAATATGTTGTTAGTATTTTCTATTATGTTACAATAATCACCATTTAGGGATTTCTAATATTAGTTTTATGTTAGCTTTCTCTTCAAAAACTAGAATCTTTGATTTTTATTTTTATTGTATTGGAACTTTCATTCCTTCATCAAGTTTTTCATTATATAAAATATCCTATTCATTCCTCCAAAAAACATACTATTAAAATTTATGAGTTAAGTTCCATTGTGTAAGGCTAAAAATTATGTGTATTACTTCCTTCCATAGTTAAAATTGATCTCAAATAAATTAATCTGAAATATGTTGTTAGTATATTCTATTATGTCATCATAATCAAGATCTATTGACTTCTAATATTAGTTTTATGTTATATTTGTTTTCAAAAACTACAACCTTTCATTTTTATTTTTATTCTATTGGAACTTTATTCCCTTCATGATCTTTTTCATTATATCACATATCATATTCATTCATCCAATAAACTTACTATTAGAGTTATTAATCCCCTAAAATATGCTTACAACCATGACATTATATTACATATGCTATTGAATTATTGCTCTCAGCTTCTTTCGTTTTATTCTTTAATTATGGGGGGCTTAAGATATAATTGTAAATGATAAAACATTATTATGGGTGTTTTGGTTTAAATATGTACCAAATACACTGAACTAATAGGTTGGAATTGTTTATTGCAAATCAAAACTAAAATACTTAAATGTGTGACTAAGTCAAACTAAGTTAGTTGCATTCCTTAACATACAAATAATGAAAATGAAAAGAGAAGAATTCCTTCATAAATAAATTATTTATATGCAGAAATAGTTTGGGATTGTTTGTTGCAAATCAAAACTAAAATAAGTAAATGTATGACTAAGTATGCTTTTTTGGAACTACCATAAGGAACAATGGGGTTAGTTTATATATTGTGATGTGGAAGACACCTTATGTATTTCATTTATTCATTTCTCTCGTACGAAGTCAAACTAAGTTAATTACATTTTTTAACATGTAAATAATGAAAATGCAAAAAGAAGACTCAATGAAAAATTCGAGTAAGTTCATTCATAAATAAATTATTTATATGGAGAAATAGAAGTGGAGATAGAGTAAACAATCCTCCTTTATAAAACTACACTTATTAATAGGCAAATAATCAACACTCTAAAATTCTTTGTATCATTAAAAATGAAAATTAATATTACAAGTAGGAACAATGTCATGTATAATGAGTTATTCATATTGCAATGAGTGAATAAATTCCCTCTACCACATGCCACGTGAGGGTATAAATATAAGGCCACGAAAGAATGCACACTATGAAATCAAAATGGGGAATACTTTTTCACCACTTCTAACAAATTGATTTTATTTCAAAATTGAGAAACCACCCAGACTAAAGAAAAGGAGATAAGAATGAGAGGGTAAGACACTAAATATATCATAAATTTAATATCTTGTGAATAATAATATAAGATTGCAGATGATTACAACATTTACATTAATGTACACAGATTTTATTAACAAATGAAAATAATCATACTAACTAGCTTAATTGACTCGTAATTACTTTACTGATACAAAAACCCCAATGCTAAAAATGAAAAAGGGAGAAGCAAGAGACCTCACTTGAAATTTATTCTTACATATGATGAAGCTCCTTCCAATAAAGTGGATTCTTATGATAGTTATCAAAATGTGATCAACATTCTAGTAAGACCTACACAAATATTATATCCCAAATAATACAACAGATGACTCACCCATTTTTTTTATTTAAACATATGAAATATAACTGATTAAGATTGTATACATGGTTCTAAAGATAAATAAAAGAAGTAACAAGAATAAATATACTTGTTTCCACTCAAACCGGATGATACATACCCTTTTCAAATTTTGACGGATATTATCATGAGGGTTTAGGCCTGATTATTCTTCGTTATGATTTGAGTTAATCAAAGGAAGACATTATACTATAAATTGGACAACCTTACAATATTGGAACCAAACTTCCTAAAGGAGACCTAGTAGTGGTTTTGGTAATGATAGTGACACAGGAGGTTGATCAAAATAAGGTGGTAGTCTTAAAAATAGACTATTGGTTACTCTATAACCAAGCGGATGTGTTCAAGTGGATTTTTTACATGGCTTAATTTACCTTGAGGGTCCTACTTTTATCTTAAACATGTCGATCCCACGTTGAATTTCCTTTTAGAAACAGGTGCTTCACTCTATGACATTGATCTCCTCTCTCCAGATCTAATGGTCATCATTCACCCCAATCAACAAAACAATTCGTCGATCACCCTACGACATTGATCTCCTCTCTCTAGATTTAATGGTCATCACTCAACCCGATCAACCGAATAATCCGGTCTCCCTCCACCATTTATCAAAGCGCACATGATCCAATAGTTTACAGTGATATCGGGTAAGCCACTTGCATGGGGATTACTTTCTCGATAAAGCAGTTTTCTCTCCCCACCCAAGGGCTACATGTGTTCTGGTTAATGGAATTGGGTGACCACCCTAAATTACCACTTACCACTCTTCCTTTGACCGATAACCACCTTCAATGATAAAACCCACTTTTGCAATACAACCATCATGTATTAAATCAAACTTAAATAAAGCACTTAATAAATGTTTTAACATTTAATTCCAAGATTACCCATTAACGCTAAAAGACCGCGATTTAGTGAAAAGCACATAAATACTGAGATTTACCATTAAAGTGTGAAAACAGAGAAAATACCCAGCTACGTTTCAGAACATGGATGCACAGAGGTAAACAAGAGTCACTAGGATTAACACATAGATGTACACTGAATCAATTCCTTCAATATAGTAGAAGTAACAGAGTCTTGGCCATCTCGGCTCAATTACAACAATTTATTAGACCTCTTTCTCAATCTCAAAACTCTATCTATCACTCAAACTCTTGCCTCTCACTCAATTCTCAATCATCTCAGCTAATCCCTTTCCATTACATTTTCTTCTCTTTTATGGGTCCAATCTTATTCTAATTGCATTAACAACTTGATCTCTATTTTAATCAATCTAACAATCAAATCTCTATTCTTATGCTCTATTGCACACTTATGCTAATAACTTATCCCTTATTCTAAAATAATACAGTTTTATAATTATTACAATAATGAAGTAAAGATCACTTTCGAGAGATCTAACCCTCTCTTCCAAAATTGACTTTTGACCACTCAGGTCAATGAATGTTAACACATTTAGCAACAACATGTGAACAAACCATCACATTGTTGGATAAGTCCAAATGCTCCTACATTAGACTCCCAGGGAGGAAAATAATCATCCATGAGACTTTCAGGGTTTACTCCATACTTTTACAACTCTGCTGCTGTCAACCAACTAGCATCCTCCATTATCTATCCTTTCCATTTGACTAGATATTGAAGATAAACCCATCCTCTGGTTCTTTTGGATACTCTTTTCTCCAAAACAACTTCCACCTCTTTCTTAATTGTCTTTGGCATTTGTTCTTCCCAGTTCAAAGTTTGAACTTCATCCTCTGTAGTTTCCTCCTATAGCTCTATCTCTATCTCTTTGTATGGATACAAATCTGCAACATTGAAGATAGGTGATATTCCAATCCCTTCTAGCAATTCAGTTTCATAAGCATTAGTTGAAAACTTTCTTGCAATTCTACATGCTCGTATATTTTTAATTTTTAGTTTATTCTAAGTCTTAGTAGGAAATCTTTCTTTTCTCAAATACACCATCACTAAACCTCCCACATGGAATTCTTTCTCTCTTCTTTTCATATCTACTCTCTGTTTGTATTTTCCACTACTTCCTTGCAATCTGCCTTTGACATCTTCTTGTAGTCTCTGCATCTGCTCTACAAACACTTTAGCTTTTGCACTTCTTGTCTCCTGTTTACCCAAATTTTTAAGCTCATACACACTTCTTCGATTCATCCCAAAAACAATCTGAAATGGACTCATTTCAGTACTCCAGTTTGGAGTGTCATTATAAGCAAACTCAACCTGAGCTAGTGCTAAATCCCACTGCTTAGGATTTTTATACACTAAACTTCTCAATACTTTCCCCAATCTTGTGTTTACCACTTCGGTCTGTCCATCTGTTTGAAGATGGTATGCTGAACTGAAACTGAGGTTAGCACCTAGTTTCTTCCAAAGAGTTCTCCAGAAATTCCCTACAAACTATGTATCTCTATCAAACACAATACTTATAGGCAATCCATGTAATCTTACAATTTCTGAAAAAAAATATTAGCAATATGTGTTGCATTACTAGTATTCTTACATGCAATGAATTGTGCCATCTTGGAAAATCTATCTACCACAACATAAATGGAATCATTCCCCCTTTGACTTTTAGGTAACCCCAAAACAAAATGCATGCTAACCACATCCCAAGTTCAGTCTCATATTGGCAATGGCTGGTACAATCTTGTATTCTGGCTTCTCCCTTTAGCATGCTGACATATCCTGCACTTCTCAACAAATCTCTTAACATCAATCTGCATCTTTGGCCAATAGTAAAAATCATTTACCTGAGCAAAGGTTTTGTCTTGTCTAAAGTGAACAGATAATCCTCCACTGTGTTTCTCCTTTATTATGTTTTCCCTCATACAACATTTGGGAATTCACAACTTGTTTCCTTTAAACAATAAACCTCCTTAGATAAGATAATCTAACCACTGACTTCTGTTATGAACTGTTGGATTTTGTATCGATGTATAAATATCTTTGAAATTTGCATCATCTTTATACGTTTCAACCATTTCTTCAAATCCTACAACACTAACTTTTAATTCTTCCACAATGAAATTCACCCTGCTTAAAGCATCAACAACTTTGTTCAACTAACCACTTGTGTGTTTTATCAGAAAAGTAAAGCTCTGCAAAAACTCTACCCACTTGGCATGTTTCTAGTTCAATTTTGGCTGGTTTTTTATGAACTGTAATGCATGATTCTCATAATCCAATATAAACTCCTTTGGTAGCAAACAATGTCTTCATTTTTTAAGGCTTGTACAATAGCATAAAATTTTTTATCATAAGAAGAATACTTCTTTTTAGATAAATTTAATTTCTCACTGAAGTATGTTATTGGTCTCTGTTCCTGACTCAAAACTACTCCAATTACAACTCCACTAGCATATGTTTCAACTTGAAATACTTTTTCGAAATCAGGTAAAGCTAAAACTGCTTTCTCTGTCGGCAACGTAAAATTCTTGTCTGCTTCTTTTGTCCACTTGAATGGCTTATTAGTCTCCTTGATTGTTTCAAGAATTGGTGCACAAATCTAACTAAAACGTCTAATAAATTTCCTATTAACACTTGCAAGACCATGAAAACTTCTTACCTCAAATACATTCCTTAGAATAGGCGAGTTCCAAATTGCTTGGTCTTTCTCTGCATATTCCTTCAATACTTCATTCATCAATCTCATGAACATGCTAGGTGCATTAGCGAGTCCAAAAGGCATCACTAACCACTCATACAACCCAATGTTTGTTGTAAATGCAGTCTTCCATTCATCTCATTCTCTAATTCTTATTTGATGATATCCACTCTTAAAATCTATTTTAGTAAAATACTTTGACCCACTCAAACAATCCATCAAATAATCCATGCGTGGTAAAGGAAACCTGTACCTGATAGTGATCTTGTTTATGGCTATAGAATCTGTACACCAATGCCATTCACCTCATTTCTTTGGACTGAGTACTGTTGATACAACACATGGACTAAGACTCTCTCTAATTAGTCCCTTATCCATTAGTGTTTGAATTTGTCTTCCAACTTCTGCATTCTATTGAGGAGTTAATCTGTATGCTGCTTTGTTTGGCAAACTTGCTCTTGGTATTAGATCAATATGATGACTAATACTCTTGATTGGTGGTAATGCATTTGACAACTCATCCACAATAATATCAGCAAACACATTCAACAAAGTTTTGATTTCTTTAGGTAATTCATCTAAGTTTGTGGAAGTCAAAATTACCTTAGGTATCCCCATGACAACAAAATGCATTTCTTCACATTTTCCAACCTCTTGCTATAGCTCCTTTTCGCCCATTAGCATAACACTGTTTCTAGGTGCTCCTTTGTCAACTTCATCCTTTAATGGCAGCAATGTTTGTTTATTTCCATCCTTCTCCAGAGTATAAGTATTTTTCCTCACATCATCAATAGCTTTTTGATCAAACTGCCAAGGTCTTCCCTAAAATACATGGCATACATCCATTGGAAATACATCACACAATATCACATCTTTATAAGTACCTATCTATATCTCTACCTTGCATTGCTCTATCACAATAATCTGATGTCCTTTCTGCAACCATGACACTTTATAAGGAGTAGGGCGTAATGTCTTCACTAATCCTAGCTCATCCACCATCTCTGTAGAAACAAGGTTATCATTGCTTCCACTGTCAATTATCACTTTACAACATTTACCTTTGGATTTGCATGTAGTTTTGAATAAAATATTTGTCTTAGCTGGTTCTCCAGTCTCTTTCTCTACCTTAAGCAATGCCCTCTTCAACAATAGGCATACTCCTATTTCAGGGTATTCTTCCTTGTCTGTAATTCGAGTTTTTTCTTCCTGTGCCTCAACCACATTCACATTCCTTTGACTTGTTGTTCTATTATGAGGACAGTCCCATGATCTATGTCCCCATTCTCCACATGTGTAACATCGAATATCTCTTGCTCGACCTCTTCCTCTGGGTGAAAATCTTCCTCTATTAAAATATCCCCTCTGTGGTGGCCTACTACTTGAACTTCCTGCTTCATTCTGATGTTTCTCTAACCTTGGTCTGGTAGTTCCTCTACCTCTTACTGAACTTTTCCCTCCATTCCTCTGATTTTGTTTTCTCAACATCTTCTCTTCTGCCTTCAAAATTGCCTGATAGGCATATTCAATGGTCTTCAGACTCAGCAAGCTAATTTCATCCTCTATTTCATATCTTAAGCCATTGATATATTTGGCTACCTTCTCCCTGTCATCCTCTGCATTTCCTGGTCTAATACTCAATCTATAAAACTCTTATATATATTCTTTAACAAACATTCCTATTTGCTTTAAATTCTATAATTGTTTGAAAATATTTAACTGATAATCTTTTGGCATAAATTTAGCTTTTATTTTAATCACCATTTTGTCCCATTGCTTGATCTTGCACTTTCCTTTTCTTGTTCTGGATGTTTGTAGTTCATCCCACCAAATAGCTACATGACCCTTCAATCTGGTAACTGCAAATTTCACCTTCTTTTTGTCATCAACCTCCTCATAGTCAAAATATTTGTCCAATGAACTGATCTAATGCATTAGCTCTTCTGCATTGAGACTCCTTAATACATAGGAATTTCCACCTTTGGTTTTCCACCTACTTTAGCCAACATCTTGATAACTTTGGTAGTTTCATTTTCATCCTCTTCTTCTTCCTCAGAAGATTATTCTGCAACACTATAAACTCCTTCATCAGGTGTTCTCCTCTGAGTAATCTCCATTGTGTCCAACCTTGTACGTAGACTCTAGATCTCTTCCAGCAGAACTGCATTTGCTTCAGGTCTTCCTCGACCTATGCCAGCTTTTCTCCTCGGTGGCATGTTTACTATAGTCAAACTCAATCTCTGTGTTTTGATACCAAAATGATGTAGGAGGTTGATGAAAATAAGGTGGTAGTCTTAAAAACAGACTATTGGTTACTTTATAACCAATCAGATGCGTTCAAGAAGATTCGGTACATGGCTTACTTTATCCTGAGGGTCCTACTTTTCTCTTAAATACGTCAGTCCCATGTTGACATTCCCATTAGAAACAGGCACTTCACTCTACATTGTTGATCTCCTCTCTGCAGATCTAATGGTCATCATTCACCCCGATCAACAAAATAGTCTATTTATCGCCCTACACCGTTGATCTCCTCTCTCGAAATCTAATTGTCATCATTCAACCTGATCAACAAAAAAATTCACTCTTCTTCCACCGTTGATCAAAGCGCACTTGATCCAATGGTTTATAGCGATATCGGGTGCACCACTTGCACGGGGATTACCTGCCCATTAAAGCAATTTTCTCTGTCCACCCGAGTGCTATGTGTCGCTTGGTTAATGGAATCGGGTGACCACCCTGAATTACCACTAACCACTTTTCCTTCGCCTGATAACAACCTACGCTAATAAAACTTGTTTTTCCAATACAATCCATGTGTATTAAATCAAACTTAAGTAAATTGCTTAATAGATGTTTTACATCTTAATTCCAAGATTACCCCTTAGCACTAAATGAACACAATTTAGTGGAAAACACATAAATACTGAGATTTACCATTAAAGTGTGAAAACAGAGAAAATGCCTGGTTATGTTTTAGAATGCAGATACACAAAGGTAGACAAGAGTATATACAAGGATTAAGACACAGATGCACACTGAATCAATTTCTTCAATATAATAGAAGTTACAGAGTCTTGGCCCTGTTGGCTCAATTACAACAATTTATTAGACCTCTGTCTCAATATCAAAACCCTATCTATCACTCAAACTCTCGCCTCTCACTCAATTCTCAATCATCTCAGATAATCCCTTTCCATTACATTTTCTTCTTTTTTATGAGTCAAATCCTATTCTAACTACACTAACAACTCGATCTCTATTTTAATCAATCTAACAATCAAATCTCTCTTCTTAAGCTCTATTGCACACCTATGCTAATAACATATCCCTTAGTCTAAAATAATACAATTCCCTAATTATTACAATAATGAAGTAAAGATAATTTTCAGGAGATCCAACCCTCTCTACCAAAACTGACATTTGACCACTCGGGTCAAGGAAATTCAAATCATTTAGCCAGAACATGTGAACAAACCATCACATTGTTGGCTAAGTCTAGATGCTCCTGCATTAGATAGGTGTAATAATAAGGCCTTTAGGAAGGATAAAAATTAACACAGATGCAGAGGTTTCCTAAAAGTAAAATATTTAAACTTATATTAGTTGAAGTGATTTATGAAAATCAATAGAAGGGATATATAGAAAAATTAGAACCTTCAACATGTAAGAGAAAGTATGATTAGTTATTAGGATACCTATGTCAAACAAAGGCATCATATCACATTTTTTACTATAATGGTAGCATGGTATTTTATGTCAAGGATGACTCATTATTATGTGACTTGTGATTAAGAGTCATGACACTTGAAGAATCTATTGTAGAATTAGTTCTAGGTGATAAATATAGATAAGGGGTAATCAATATTATTGACCATGTAAATAATAATTCTTCAATTAGTTTGGATTGGAATTAACCCTATCACACCCCTACACTAATTTCCTTATTTTTAATCAGTTAGTTTACTAACGTATAACGACATATTTTTTAGTAAGGCCCATTTTGTTGTTGTTGTGGACTTACTCAATATGGAAGGTAAAGCATTATTAAGTAAGGTTGAACATGTGTTTGATACTCGTTATGTATGGGAGAAAAATTATTTAGAGATTTTCTAGTCAAAAGCATTTATAAAGGTAAACAATTGTGTAATTCTTTTTAACAACATTCATTGTATTAAATCTTAACTACAAACAAATCTTAACTGTACAAACGCATCTTAACTCATTTGTAGGTTTCCTGTTTCAAAAGACTAATGAACATTACTCCATTTCATTATCATCAATAAAAAAATATGTATTCTAGCAATTTAGTGTCCTTGATTCTCCTATTTTTCTTTCTACAATTCATAGTCCTTTTGATATTACTCATAATTTATTATTTCTTTTAATTAATTCTTCTGAAATGGGTACAAAATATCTTTCATATTCAAATGCATTCCCAAAATTTAGAACAAAATTAAGGATAGGGAAATGTTTCAACTTCCTAAAAATAATGATATATCATTTGGGAGATAAAATTGTAGTTGTGAAGCATAAATGCGAGTGAAAGTGGAATCACTTCATTGTACACACTTGTACTCTAGTGACACTTCATGAGTAGCACCACATTATACAAAATCTCTATATTGGTTCAATATATTTTCATATGATAGGTTTATATAGTGTACACAAAAATCCTTATAAATATCATACTAAGAACGTAAGAATTAAAAATGCTATGTACTATATATTCAATTTAGAAATGAAATCCCTACACCTTAAAAATGCTATGTACTATATATTCAATTTAGAAATGAAATCCCTACACCTTACATAATTACAAAAATTATACATTATAAACATATTCTTGAATTATACATTATAAACATATTCTTATGTATAGAATTTCTAGTAAAACTTATATGGCATATTAGAATCAACATTAACTACAAAAAATAATATTTACAATATTTTTGAAACTTTATTATGTGAATAAAATATCACAACTTAATTAACTAATACCTAAGAAATTTAATACAACAGTTTTAAAATAATTATATAAATTTAAATTACAAATAAAAGAAACCCTAGAGAAATAAGATATCCCTATTCTATACTAAAGTAAAATTAAAATAAAAATCAATTATGGATACACGATTCAAAATAGAAAATGCTTCTTCTAGATGAAATATATCTTAAACACAGAAAATAAAATTTGTTATACAATAGCATATAATTTATACAAAACATAGATACGCATGAATAGAAAATAAATGCACAAACTAAGTGGAAAATAATTGAAAACATATAAATATCACCACGGCTATAGGGTGGCCCTCTCTCTATAGATTCTTGAGTGATTACACACAATCATATGGTAAGACGAGTAACGTAGCATACAAGAAACATGTGGTTATTTTGTATTACAGAAAAGAAATGAAAGAAAAAAATTCGAACCGTTTTCAGTTACCTTTTCCTATATTTTAGGCAAAACTAACTAAAATAATATAAAATACTCTAGCTACTCTCTAGCAATTCTTTCCCTACACGAGGAAAGCAACTACTTTTCTATTTAAAAAATAGACAAAGTTTTGTAAAACTTCCAACTACCAAAACTATAAAGCGAATTATCATACATTGCATATACTTTTTCTTAATAGGTTGAGTGGTTGAAAAATGTTATGGTCAAATTTCTATAAGGATGACACGAAGAAAAAAAGAAAAAAATGTTTACAACAATATGATGAAAATTAAAACAACATTATAAAATATAAATATTTACAAAATTGCATTATCCTAAAGCTAAGAAAAGCTTATGCAATAAGGTTTTTGTTTTTATTTAGGTATACGACTATAGAGAAATTTTGCAGTGGTCCTTTGTTTCCAATGTTTTTCACATGAAAAACTTTCAAATATGTTGTTTTTACAAGAAATTCTATAGTTCCTCTTTTAAAAATAAAATAAAGTGGGTGTCTTTCTAATTCTACAAGTTACACATTGTCCATCGAGAACACACATGTGCATATAAATTCATTATGTTTTTATAAAAAGATTCATTCTTAACATAGATTTTAATCAATATCATATGTGGGATATAATTGGAAAAAAACAATGTAAAATGAGGAAATTGTGAAGAAAATGGACTTGTGCAATCCATTTGCATATGATATGAATAATTGTCCAGCTTGGTCAACATAGAATTTTCTATAATCATAGGGGACTAGCTATGTGTATGTTTATGAGGCATGAAATCCAATCAATAATTCTATCGTTTTTCATTTTTTGATTTCACTCCTTATGTATAGTTAATTCCCCTATGTATATGGTATTTGGTATAATGAGATCATATGCTTGAATCTTAACCCAATCCACTCTAATCCTTATTTTCTAATTATATATATATGCAAATTCTACTACATAATAATGTTGAATAAATATTTGGCAATGAGTGAGGCTCTTTTTCTTCAATATTATTATCTAGTTGTTCATAACTTTGTTGGTAGGCCATTAAAACCATTAATTTTGAATTATTAAAGAAGTCGGTAAATTCTTGTATAGCTTTTTATTGGACTGAAGTTATGACTCACTAATCTAGGGATTGGGAAATTTTCTTTTATGATCCTGGATAAGATTGTTGATAAAACTAACCTGAGCCATATTCCCAAAGGTATAGTTATATTTTCAAGTTTATATAGTTTGATCTCATGATATCTCATCATCTCATTTTCTAGGGTAGAGTGATAATATCTTAAATTAACATCCATAATATAATGAGTTCAGTTATACATGATGGTCATTTGCAGTAATTAATTATGCATAAATAATTCACATCAAATTTTGTCTTTCAATAATAATAGAAAAATATAATGCATAGAAATTTCCTCTCATAGGTTATTGGTCTATAGCCAAATTTGAAACAAGAAATTCATTTTGAAACCATGTCCATTTCTCTTTTAAATGCAAGGTATAAACTAGTGAGAGTGGTAAAAATATTACCATTTCTAAAAAAAAAACCCTAATTTTATTTACCTCTTCCTTTAATTCCTTTATACATTCATTCTTTTTATTTATTTCCTTCTCATGTTCATGTTTTGTTTTAACCATTTGTCTCTACATTTATTTTGTTGTTTTCCCAAAAATACCAACTAAACTCTAGTTAACTGTCAGACTAGGAGATAACTCCTCAAATGTAATCGTATTATTCATTCATGTTGTTCATTATTATATACAAGAGGGAGAAACTATTGAGTTCATCTCCCGATGACTCTCCATTTTCTCTATTATTTATTTACACTAATTACAGTTGTTCACCCAATACCTATGATTAGGTGTCAATGTTCCTCCCCCCAATTTGAAGGGACGTTGGTGAGTCCAAGCATCATTCTAAATCTTTCAAGCTTTTCTCTTCCAAGCGCTTTGGTGAAGATGTCTGTAATCTGCACATTAGTGGAACAATGGTGAAGATGGATTGGTTTGACCTCAACGTGATGTCGAATGAGATGATATTTTGTTTTGATGTGCTTTGTTCGATCATGGAACTTTGGGTTCTTAGCCAACTTTATTGCCGAGGTATTGTCAATCATGAGTGGAGTCATTTTATTTGTTTTACCTACAAATCTTCCAGAATTTTCCTGAGCCACAGAATTTCTTTTGTTGCCTCAGCTGCTGCCACATATTCTGCCTCTTTTGTGGAATCTACTAGAACTAATTTTTTGTGTGATCTCTGGGAGACAGCTCTTGATCAAAGATTCATAGCATAACCCTAAGTAGATACCCCAGTTTATTTGTCTCAATCGGAGTCTGAATCAGAGTATCCAATCAAGCTAAAGTCACCCACCTGTGTATACTTGATTCCAAACTCTTGAGTTCCATTCAAGTACTTTAGAACTCTTTCTACAGTAGACCAATTTCCCTCACAAGGCTTCTGCATAGACCTCCAGAGTATTTCAATAAAAAATGAAATCTCTAGTCTGGTAGTAGTTAGGTAGTTGAGACTTCCTACAAGATGTCTATACTTTGTTGCATCTTCAAATTCTTTTCCTTCAATGGATGTGAGCTTTAAGTTTTGTTGCATTGGAGTGGTCAGAGGATTGCATTCAGTCATGCCATACCTATTTAGCAAATCTCCAATGTACTTCTTTTGAGAAAGGAATATGGACTTCAGATGTTGAGTTACTTCAATGTAAAGATAGTAATGAACATAGCCCAAATCAGTCATTTTAAAACCTTTCCTCAATTCCTTCTTTATGGATGCAATGTAGCTCTCATTGTTCCCTGTCATCAAAATATCATCTACATATAACACAAGATATAAAATTGTTTTGCAAACCTTCTTGACAAACAAAGTTGCATCATCAATATCATAATGTTTGAAATTGAGTTTTAGAAGATGCTCAATTAGTTTTTCATACCAAGTTTGCAGTGCTTGTTTGAGGCCATACAAGGATTTCACAAGTTTGCATACTTTATGTTCATTTAATTTTACATCAAATACTTCAGGCTAGGACATAAAAACATTCTCTTTTATATCTTCATTCAAAAAAGTAGTTTTTACATCCATTTGATGGACTTTCCAACCATTATGAGCTACTAGGGAAAAGAGTGTCCGAATGGTATACCATTTTGCTGTGGGGGCAAAAGTCTCCTCATAATTGACCCCTTCCTTCTGTGTAAAACCTCTTGCCACAAGCCTGGCATTGTGCTTGTCAAGTGAGCCATCAACTTTATACTTGTTATTGTAGACCCAATTGCAGCCAATTAGTTTGGTTCCCAATAGAGGATCAACCAGCTTCCAAGTTCCATTATTTATAGAGGCATCATACTCCTTTGCATTGCTTCTTTCCATTAATCATGAGAAGTAGCTTATTTGAAGGAATTTTGTTCAAAATATGTAGACAAACTCAATTCACAATCATAAGAAACATCCATATCAATAGGTGAATGAGAGTCATCTACATCACCTCCATTTTGCTGGGTTGAATTTCTAGTTCCTGTATTTCCAACCTCATCAGGATGAGCACTTTCAAGTGTCTTTGTCAACCACTTTTGGGGGACCTTTATAAGATGGTCTAGGCTTCTCTGTTGATTGAGTTAGGACTGAATCAGGATTGAGTCTCCCAATTCTGTCAATCACATCACTGAAAGTATCATCCATTGTTGGAGTTTCATGCGGGGGAGAGAGTGCTCCTGAATAAGATTCCATAGGTTGATCCAGTATAGGAATCCCCGCTTCAAGATGTGGAATCTGATTACCAAATTCTTGGAATGATTTTTCATTTGCAAATCTATCCAAGCGATCAAGTTTTCACCCAACAACATTGTCAGTTTTGGGTGATTCAAGAAAGATTAAATCTCTAGATAGAACAAACTTTTTATTGCCTTCATCGTAGAGATGGTATGCTTTGGAGGTGTTTGAATACCCCACGAAGATACACTTATTACTTCTTGCACCAAGTTTGTTTCTATGTACCTTTGGTATCAAGGCATAACATGTGGAACCAAAGACCATGAGATGCTTTACCGAAGGAATGTGCCCATACCAAATTTCATAAGGAGTCTTGTTTCTAATAGAATTAGATGGGAATCTATTCTTTACATATACAACACATAGAACTGCATTATTTTAAGATTGTCTTATTCATTCTTTCAGCTACTCCGTTTTGTTGGGGATTATAAGGCATAGTTGTTTCATGTTTGATCCCATGTTGGTGAAGATAGTTTTCAAATTCATTTGAAGTGTACTCATTTCCATTATCAGTGTGAATAGGGCTAATATGAGATTGTGCATCATTTTCAATCCATGTATGAAAGTTCTTGAACGTTTGAAAAGCATCAGATTTGTTATTCAATAAATAAACCGAACACATTCTGGTGTAGTCATCAATAAATGTCATCATATATTTATTTCCATTTACAGAAGGAATGTGCATTGGACCACATAAATCTGAATGAATGAGTTCAAGTTTTCTATGTGCTCTAGAATGTGAATCATGAAAAGATTGTTTCCTATGCTTTCCTGGAATGCAAGCATCACATTGCTTAAGTTTTTCTAGGAATTGTAAGCAAACGAGTTACACCATTTTTTTCAACAAACAAAGGCTATCATAGTTCAAGTGTCAAATTCTAGCATCACATAATAAACTTGATGGAAATGTACCTTCTTCATAGTGAGAATTGTATGAGAAGTTCTATGCACAAGCAGAGGTACCCTGCAACTTGAGAAGCCTCTCTTCTTCTATTCCCATCATGACAAGTGAGTGGTTTGATGCTTTTCTCACCTCAATCTTGCCATCAAACATATGAATGGAGTGTCCTTGCTGGTGGATGTGGACCAAGGACAACAAGTTTCTCCTCAGCTATGGGAGATATAAAACACGATGCAAAAGAAAGTCTGGAAGACCAAGCAATTTAAGCCTAATTGTACCAAGCCTTGATGGCTTGAGTTTTGATTTGTCTATAAAGTATTCTCCTCCATCAACATTATCAGTAAATTTCAAAAGAATCTCTTCTAAAAGTCATGTGGCAAGTTTCTTCTGAATCAAGCAACGAATCATTTTTCCAAGAAGCAAGTGAAGCATTAAATAAGTCTTCATTTACTCCAATATTATAGTGTGCCACAACATAGTGAGCGGATTCAGGTGATACCTTTCTCTTTGCCATTAATTTTACCTTTGGGTTGGTTTCTTTCATGCTCAATTATGTCCCGAGGAAACTTGAATGTGGATGCATCACGTGATCCATCTCTTTTGCAACGTATGCAGTGCAAATCTAATGTTTCTCCTTGAGAGTGTCTACCCGCCCCCCCCCCCCCCCCCCCCCCCCGCCTCTGAAATTTATTCCTCTTCCTCTTCGACCACCTCTTCCTCTTGAATAATATTGAGCAAGATTCTTCTCTCTATGTGCAAGGCACACAAACTCTTTAGAAGACTGAGGAATTTTCTTCTTCCCAAAATCGTTCTCTCTTTTAGTGAATTTTTTCACAAGGGAGTCAAACGTAATATCTTTGAGGTTTCCATTTGCTTGCAATGCATCAAGATAAATTGAGTAAGTGGGATAAAGTGCCTTGAGAAAAGATATCAGAGGAATGTCCAGTTCAACATTAGCGACTTTGATATCATGCATAATAGATTTTACTTCTGATGCAAGAGCAAGAGGATCATCATTTTGTAATTCAAGGGTGAACAATTTAATCATGAGTTGAGCAAATTCAAGTGTAGAGTGTGAGTCATTGAGTTCCTTCAATTTTTGTAAGGCTTCGAAAGCATTTGAAAATGGAAAAATATGGTGACTCACTTCTTCGTTTATTGATGTTTTAATCAATGAATAAGCCTTGTTGTTCTTATTTTCCCAAATGGCGAATTCCTTGTCTGAGGTAGGCTGTTCTAGCTCTTTGTCTCCATTTCCAACACACACTCCTTTCCATAGCTCATTAAAAATGAGAGCGTGTTTGATTTTTCAAGACCACCTAGGATAGTTCTCCTTCCCATTCAGAACCACTCCCAAAACAGATATCAATAAGTGCATTTTAAAAATGTGTACTATGTAAAAAAATCACTCTTCTGCTGGTAAAAAAAAATATGCAGGAGGTTGACGAAAAGGAGGTGGTAGTTTATAATTCGACTACTGGTTAACTTTGTAACTAATCAGTTGCACTTAAATCCGGTTCTTTACGTGGATTTTCCCCTTGAGGGTCCCATTTATCTAACCAATCATTGTCGGTCCCCTGCTGACTTCTCCTTTTATCAAGCGCTTCAATCCACACTGTTGATATCACTTCTCAAGATGCAATGGATATTGCGTCATCTGCTCACCAACTAACTTGGACAATCTCCACCATCGATGTGACCCATCCAATCGAATGGTTGTCATGCAATCTCATGTGAAATCTTGCACAACCTATATCAAGTTGAGAGTGCATGAGAAAAGTGGTTTTCCCATGCTACGTGTTGCCTGCTAAGGTTAATCACGTGAATTTTAGGAATATCGTTTACAACCTTTAGGGCGTGCGAGATACCACTTCCCACTTATTAATACCACCCACGTGCCAAATTGATACTTTTAATGAAGGCACTTAAGGAAAGGTTTAGTGCTTAAACTCAGTATTAACACTTAACAGTAATTGATTGTGATTTATAAATAAAATGTATGAACAGAGAAAAATACCCAATTAGGGTCCAGAACACAGATACACAGTTAAAAGAGAATTTGATTCATCACACCCGTGTTTAACACTATGAAACCAACAAAGTGATGAAAACATGAGAGGTATATTGGTAGGCAGCATACATGCATATGTGGGAGTGATACCTCAAATGCGCTTGTGGAGCAGTAGCCTCACATAACGAGATGAATGTGTGAAGCAGTTGCCAGAGAGGGACAACAGTTGTGAGAGAGGGGAGAACCTACATAAGGGTTATCAAATTCTTGAGAGAGGAACACCTATGGTGTGGTTTCAAGTGGTCAGTTCTCCAAAATAGGTAGAACATAGGTAGAAGGGAGTTACAAAGTAGAGAGGGAAGCCAAAAATGGCATTGGCTTTGATACCGTGTCAGATCAGGAGGTAACTCCTCAAATGTAATCATATTATTCATTCAGGTTGTTCATTACTATATACAAGAGGGAGTGATTGTTTAGTTCATCTCCTGATGACTCTCCATCTTCTCTATTATTTATCTACACTAATTACAGTTGTTCACCCAATCGCTATGATTAGGTGTCAACATTAACTACTACATAATGTGAATTTTTTCTTTCTTTTCATTAATCCTCTTATGCCATGTTTCAACAGTAACCTATCCTTCAATTAAAAGGCATATAAATGTTGCCAACTACTACGCTTAATAATAAACCATTGTGATTTTTCTCATAATTCATCCAATACACTCATCCAATTAAAATTAAATCTAAAAAACTATTGATTTTAGTATGTAAATGTACCCATTTCCTCAAATTTTATGACCTTTTCTTCTTCCTTAGGGTCATCAAGTTGCATGGGAATTGTGGATGCCCCTTCTTCTAGTATACTCTAGTATACTCATGGTTGAAGACTCATACACATCCCTTTTTATTTTAGTCACTAGCCTAGTGGTTATTTTATATCAACGTGTTCTCCTTTCTATTACTATGAAAGATGTTAAACTGGTGGTACATATTCAAACATTGGAGCTACTAATTTCTCCACAAACTCACTCTAATTTTTAGAGGGGCATTGTTGTAGAAATACAAATCCTACTAGTATATAAATTAACTCATGATGTGTGAATTGGTCATGTTTTCCTATGCAATATTGTTCAAACAATTATTGTAATGAATCTATTAAAAAATAAGGAGGATTGATTTTCTATTTCTTCATAGATGCGGTAGAAAACAAAATCGGTAATTTGTTCATGGTGAAGGGCGACAATCACAAGTGAAATACTGAATAATGTGTTGTAGCACCACAGTTCAAGGTGTTGGAAATTGATTTAGTGACATGAAGTCATGTATTTATTAGTTCACACATTTAATGATGGAGATATAGGTCATTAGAATGATAGGTGGCCGTGAAAAGGACATAGAAATAAATCTTTGCATGCTAACAGAACTAAATTTATTTTCATTTATTATTTTCTTTTAACTTGATTTATTTATTATTTTCATGTAACTTTCCTTATTTTTTTATTTTCCTCTAAATTTATTTATTTATTTTATCACATTTTTCTAACTTAATTTATTTTATTATTTTCTTGTATTTTTATTTATTTTTCATTTCAATTTTAAATTTTAGTTAAATATTCCAATTTTTTTATTTATCTATATGGAAGTTTCTCATGAATATTATTTTTAAAATTTTTTAATTAATTCCTTTTAATTCATGCACACCTCTCCCTCTACAACATATTTTTAAGATTTATTATAACTCAACATTTTAATGTCAATATTTCCCATTTAGAATATTCTCTAACATGTTTTAATAGATATAATACTTGATTGAGCAAAAATTACTTTACTTTCTTAATTTTTAAGGTTTGATTTATGTCTATAGTCATAATCCCATTTTCCCAAGTTTCTATAATTAAAAAAAAGAAATTACACTATTTTAACTTTTTACATGTACTCATTAACATTAGCGCTATCACCCAGTAGCATTAAATTAAAATCTATCTTCTATGTCTCCTTGTATCAAGGTTTCCAAGTTAGTTGTTCCCTTCAAGAACTTCTTCCTCAATTCAAAGGGTCCCATAACATTTTCCCTTCAAGTATATTTGTATGTCTCAATAGGTCAAATTGGAGTATCTTCCCTCCAAAGAACAGGTTGTTGGTATATTCACTAAACCACTACCCAGAGAGACATTTGAATATCTCACACAAAATCTGGGAGTAGTTGCTGCATCATCCTGCTATTAAATCCAAATTTTCAGAGAAATATTATTATACATGTGTTTTATGGAGTATAGTCATGTACACATGTGGGTTTCTGTGGGTCAAGGAGCGTATATGCTTTTCAGACAAGAGAAATAGTGGGGCAAGCTCTAATATGGGTGCTATGACTGATGTTGATGATTAATGTCTATTGATATGCTTTGTTCATTAATTTTTATCTGACTGACAAAGATGCAATGCACATGTAGCATAGGTTCAGGGGGACCATTAGCCTTCACGTAAATTCATCATTGTTGGCATTATGGTTGCTGAGTCTGGCTATGGTTTCAGATATTTATACCATTTGTTGCTTAAGTCATGTAAAAGTCTAGGGTGTGATATATATTCTCATACATTTGAATGAGTCCTCTTGGACAAATGATGTAATTTGTATCCCCACTATACATGGGATGGATGATGTAATATTTATTGTTTCTTTCATGTATAAACAATTGATATATCCCCACTTGGTTGGGAGATGGATGTATGTATGAGTCATTGGTGATAGGAAGGTCATCCTCACATAGTTGAGTTATAGAGTCATGTTATTCTTTTACAAAAAAAATTTTTTGCAGACTCGGTTTGTACTCAGGGGGAGCATGAACAAAATAATGTATGTCAAAGAGAGAAAGTATCTTGATCCACCCTTTGTCCTTGATGTCAAAAGGGGAGAGTGACTTGGTGTTGTTGTTGCCATCAAGTCTAAAGGGGGAGATTGACTGCATTATGATACATGTGTTGTCCTTGATGGCAACTCACTCAGATGAAATATCATAGTGCAGTAGGTTAACAACAAAGAATTACACATCAAACTCCAAAGAATGAAGAAATAGAGGTATACGCAGGTTCACCATGTCCAAGCTGCATATACACGTAGGTTTACTGAACAAAAGGAGCATATACATACACACGCACTTTCACAGTAGGAAAAGCGCATATATCTTGGAAATCCAAAATTTTTTGGTGCAAGGTATTTGATTAGTCTAAGGTATTGGTCCTAAGTAGTTTTGGTCCATGGTATTGGGAAAGGCCTAAAACTATGTAAGGAGGAGAAGATCATTAGACCAGAAGTGTGCAAGGATTTGAATATCTTATGAGGTGTTGACTCATATATGCAGGTTAATGAGCTTCTGGTGGTTTTCTTGATTTGATATAAGGATGCACCTATAAGGCTGATGAAGGTTGATGGACTGGGATCATAAAGGCTTAAGAGTATTATCATTATGTAGTTTGATCTTGAATAATCTAGATCTGAATACTGACGCATGTTTTATTTTGTAAATGTGATGATCTGGGTATGACTGAATTCTGGAATAGTTATGATGTTTAAGTTATCGTTTATAGATCTATACGCAGGTTCGCTTCAGTAAAAGAGTGTATACACGCTGGTTCAACATATCAAAGTAGCATATACATCATAAATTTGAATTTGTAGATCTGTATGTTAGTTCCCTTTGGTAAAAGTGCGTATATATTCTGGTTTGACACATGGAAGTAGCATATACCTTATGAAGTATGAAGTTTCAGTTGTTTCTATTCGTTGTTGCAGAGTTCCGGGTTCTGCTTTGTGTTCTGGTGACTGTATTCTAGTGACAGTGTTCTAAATTATCTAATTGATTAATTTAGTTGTGGTTGATTCAAAAAGTGATGATTGGGTTTGAGTGATTGGTTGATGTATATGTATTTGATGGTTGTATTGCAGTTATGATTTGATGAGTGTCAATGTTGTTGATGGGTCCAGTATGAAAATTGGATGAAACATGGCCTTGAGATTGTGGTGTTGTGTTCCAGGAGTATCCAGTCTGAAAACTCATGAAACGTGGTCGTTGGTGGAAGAGTGGAGTTGTCGATAGGCTGGCACCTACGTATTAGTAAACATATTGGCATGTACAAGAGCTAGGGGGTTGTAGCTCCCTTCCAGTAGTAGCTAGAGAATGAGAGAAGGTTGTAGCATTCTGTAGGTGGGTGCCTGCATACTAGTATGAGTCTGCACCAGTACAAGATTGTAAACATATTTTCCTATTATTGAGAAGAAGACAGAGACGACAACAGCAGGTGGTTTTTACCCACATTGGGTTTCCACCTTATATCTTGGTGTTCATGTGTGTTGCTTATGTGTGATGCTTTATTCTTCTTTTACTGTACTGTACAATAAATCACTGATATATTGGTTTAAGCTCAATACATGATAAATTTTCTAAATCAAAAGTTCTCTGCATATACGCTGGTTTCTTTAAGAACAGTTGCATATACATGCTACTTCACTGCACTGAAGTAGCTTATATAAATCTGTTTGAGAAATAAAATTATAGATCTGGTAATACTGATTCAGCCCCCCTCTCAGTATTATTTCCAACAACAGTTCTAGAAAGATGGATAATTTCTCATCAAGTGAGAAAGTGAAAATTAATGGTTTTTTCTGTTGGAGCATCAACTAAAAGGCGTTGTAGTTGGTAGTGAATGTGACTAGTGAGTAGTGATGATTTATCAAGCCAGTGGTCATATCTCCTCATCATGAAGGGCTCAGGAATTTGCACCTAAGAGCTAATTTCCTCAAGATTTTGGTCTTGGTGTTTTAGTTCATGTGTGGAGTTATGGAGAACTTCTAATATCTAAGATATGATATACTTAGTTTGAACTATGGCTTTAGCATTGGTCATATGGGGCCAAGATGTTAAACACTCGGGCTAGTAATAATAAATAGTTAAATCACCAAATTACGACAAATTCAATTAATGGACAAGATCTAATCATTTTTAGCGACTTTAAAAGGAAATACAATGACTTGAGAGGGTGTGATCCAATGAAAATTGATGGGTATAATATTTGTGGATATGCATACGATTTTTTGTTCCCTATTAAATGAATTGAATACTATTGTGAATACTACAAATGTATATAGTTTGTGAAGAATAAGTAGAATAAGCTACACTAATATAATGAAACATAATGGCATGGCAGATTGAGAAGTGTTGACGGAAGTATGAAGAGAGTAGCATTATGAATTTGTGATGGAGATGTTAGTTTGTAATTGAAGAAACACATATATGAAGAAGAGCTATAGAGAAAGATACCAAATAAGATCTAAATTTTGACATCATATTTTAGTAGAGAATAAGAGTTATAGAGAAAGTGACGAAAGTAGATCTCAATGTTGAGACCAAATCTGGGTTAGTGGTGAAGACATGTAGTGCAAAGATAGAGTTTGACTAAAAAACAAGGCTAAATTAATCATGTATTGGGATCTTAAGTTTAGATCTAAAAAACCAGTAAAGAATTGGAGTCTAGAACAAGTTTGAGAAATAATTGAATGTTAAATGAGATCAATAATTTATATGTGTAATTTTGTATTAAAAATGAGATGGATATCAATGTCCAAATGACATGAAAAAGGGATCTGATGTGTAGAGCAAGTATGTTCTTCGATATTTGGGGATTAGAGCATTGGAGTCTATAAATATTACGGGGTTGGTGCCTCCGACAAACTGGTGCTTGCAAATATGAGGGATTTTCTTCTTCATGTAGGTTGGTCCTGAAAAAATGATGTAAATTGAATTTTTTTTCTTGCATTTACATTATAATTAAAGGAATATTTATGGTTTTCTATTTGATTGGTTTCCAAGTAAATATTTTGTATTGAAGATTTACATGATTGGTGCATTGCTACATTGTTGAATATGTTTGATTGGATAAAAAATTGTTAAAATTACATAATCTTAATTGACAGACCCTCTTAGTATTATCCTAATTCCCATCAATTGGCATGAGAGTGGTTCCTTCAAGAAAAATTTCTCAAATGGAAGGTAGATTTGAAGGAAATCTATGGTTAGTCAAGATAAATTCTTCTCAGATGGAGAACCTATCTTTGATAGCGAAAATTATGTACTCTTGAAGTTAGGGATGGAAGCTTCTTTAATCTCTCTTGATTTGGATGTACTGTTATTAAACAAGTATAGTATAAAATCTATGAAGGCAATCTTTAGAGTGTTTTCAAATTCAAATCTCGATAAGGTTATTTGTCATGATAATGCAAAATAAATGTTGTATAAAAATAAATCTATGTATAATAAATAATCTCATAAAGAAAAAGAATATTGAATACCATGACTTCTTAACTGATGGCTCAGATAAAAATGAAGCCTGGATCAAATGGAGACTGCAAAAGAAATCATAAAAATGTAATGAAATTGTTAAATGCTTCAGATGTGGACTATGGAAAAATAAGTCATAATGCTTCTAAATATTCAAATTTTCTAACAAAAAGTAATGAAGATGAAGAAGGAATGAAATAAACAATTAAGCTATTATTCTATTCCAAATGGACAAGAATAGGTCATAGTTCTTCTTGATGTTTATATGAAATTTCAGGAAATAGCAATGATGATGAAGAACACGAGGTTGAGGTAAAACCTTATGATATCAATAATAAAAGTATTCACTCCTTAAAATATAATTTCTCAACAAAGGAAAGAGACAGATATACATTTAGTAGTGATGAATAAGGGTCTCTACTAATAACTATAGAGGATGAGAATACATGTTTGAAAAGGGAGTTGTCCAAGAAGCATAAAAGACAAATTTAAATTCAAATTAATAATTCATTGTCTCTATCAAAAACCAAATTGAATAATTAAATATGAAATAGGTCATCCTTACAAATCAACTAACCTTATGTATGAAAAAATATGAAAAATTAGAACCAAAGGTTGTTTCTCTAAGAAACGTCCTAGAGAAAATAAATGCTAAAATGGATCTGAGCTCCAGACTTCCTAAGGGATCTAGAAAACTTGATAACATACTTAGTATGCAAAGATATATAGAAATAAAAGTGGGTCTGGGTTATAGAGAACCCCATGATATTTTGAAATGTGAGTCAATCACAAATTCTGTAGAAAAAGAAGAATCAATAAGCTATGCAAATGAAATTAAATAAAGATATGATGAGTTAGCAGAAGGAAATTTAAAAAATAAGAACAAGAAAATAAATGATCCCATCGACATGACAAATGATACTCAAGGAAAATAGAAGAACTAAGAAGACAAATAGAAAATGTTTAGTAGAACTATTTTTTCCCTAATGTTGCTTTCTACTAGGTACCAAATCTATTTGATGTCTATTTTTTTCTTGTACTAATTTTGGTCAGAAGGTTACTAATTATATATATTATATTAAAATTATGACATTGTAAATAGAAGTGAAGTTTTATATAATATCCCAAAGAGTAGAGATATAAGATCTTCAAATTCACAAAGAAATAACCCTATAAATAAAAATTCCTTTGATCCTTTTCTTAGTTACATTGAGTATTATAATTGTAATAATTATGGGCACAAAGAAATTGAGAGTAGAAGCAGTAAGAAGAGACCTCCTTCTAATAATAATAAAATAGATTAAGGAACTTATATATGGAAGGAGAATAGGACCAAAGATGTAGAGAAGTGTACATTTGCACTATACACTTGAATTCAAGGAAACCCACGACATATTATGAATGGACATTCGATGCACATGATGAAAGATAAGAACTACCAAAATATGCATAAAATATTTTGTGGAAATGAAAATGGAGACAAAGGGCAAGATAATGAATAACACAAAAATGTGCATATTAGTAGCAAATATAGCATCGAAAATAGACTATTAAATAAGAAAATATATATGTTGTCTCAAAAGGACAATTGGAGAAATTATAAAATAACAATTCCCCAACGAAGCCTCTCTTCATATAGACATGAAAGGAATAAGTCAACTAATCCCCATGAAGGTGGTGTTATTAAATACTACTACTTTTATCCGTTAATGCATCACCTTGAATACTTTAGATATGAAAATCATGGACACCAAACAAGTGACCATAGAAGAAGTTCAATAGTTCCTATAAAGCAAGAAATGCGTGAGGAAAACATAAGGATGCAGAGAAGAAAAGAAGAAATGAAGGAGAAATGAACCTTATGTCTGTGTGGTCAAGGTAAAGATGAAAAACGGTATGTATATAGTGGATGTTCAAGTCACGTGATAGGAGACAAAGTAAATTTATCTCACTAAAGTAAGTTAAATGTGACAATGTCATTCTTGAAGACAATAAATCAACTAGAAAATGAGAAAATGATTAGCTAGCCTTGACAATGAAAAAGGAAAAGCTAAGTTATCATGTTTGTTGAGGGCTTAACGCATAATGTTCTAAGTGTGTTTTCAAATTATTTACAATGTACACATGTCCTATTTTCTTCTAGAGGTTGTAAAATAAGGAAGGAAGAATCTACAAGATTAGTGGCAAAAGAATCTAGGACTTTAAGAAATTTATATATTCTTAATAAAGGTAAAAGAAAAAGATTATTGTACACGAGTGTTATCATCCTCATATTATTAGTAAAAGATAAGTGAGAGACTGCAACACCTTAAATTACATCAAAAGGATGTAATCTTTTGAGGGTGAGCTACAATGGAACAATAATGATTTGAAAATACCACTAGATATATATTATTAGTAGTAATTTAAGCTTAATTGGCTAGAAAGAAATATGACCAAGTGAATTGAAGTAGCCACAAAACCACTTAAATATCAAATAGGAAAAGGGAAAGAATGAAGATATTCAAATTTTTAGGAATAACTATATGTGAGGGCGCCATAAAGAAGAAAATAGAATAATCATAGGGGGAGCTACAAGATTAGAAGTAGCATGTGTTCAAGGAGATTTGATTACTAAATATGAACATGAAATTAAGAGCTTGTAGATTTTATGTTTTGTCTCATTTCATTTGTATACGTTCCCAAAACAATGAGGCTTAACATTCGTTAGAACGAACAACTTGTTATACTAAAGTAAGGGGACAACTTGGGTCTTGGAACAAATGTAAAAGTGCATTGGCTTAGCTGTATAGTAGCATATATAGATATTCATCAATTGGTAACAAAGGGGAGAGTTTTTATTTTCAAACTGGCCATTGGTATGTTAATATATTGATACAACACTAGAAGTAAATGCTTCTTAATTGGTACCTCAATAGAATATTTGGAATCAATATTTAGAGGATTGGAAGGGGGTGAGTGAGAAGACATTGGATAGTACAATGGAGCATACAAATAATAATTGGGGAGACTAAGAAGAAAGTGCATTTTTTAGAAGATATGACCCCTTTCCAATGATTTCAAAGGGCAAGAATGGGAAAATATTAGAGATGAAATATGTATACACAAATGATATATGGAGAGTGAGAATGAGAAGAATAATATGGGGAATCATGCACAAGGACATCAATGACAAGAAAATGCTTGGTGGAGTTTCAATCAATGCCAAAGGGAGATATTACTAAGTGTGTTGGAATATTAATGTCAAGCTTAGGAGGAGTTTGTTGCATATTAGTAATATGATAAGCCTATGATGTGATTGATGTCTTTGTTGGTTATCGAGTGTTGGATGTGTAGTGAGAAACATATACTAGAATGCATTTTTTCTATGGATACTTTTTTCAAAAATAGAATGACAATTGTTTAGCTAGATAGCCATATTAGAGAGATTTACAATAATATATGGAATTTTCCCTAACCCCCATGGAATAATAAGAAAAAATACTTTGATGCATCCTCTGTTAAGAAAGATTTTAGTTGGTCATGGTTCCATTGTGGACCCTCATTTGATTGACATGAAACAATAAGGAAAATATTAGGAGGGATCATGAAAAATGGTGAGTGGTGGGGAAGAAACACCCAGGTCATAGCCCCTAGTCATAGTCCACGGTCATAGGGACATTGATATAAGACCTTATGAGTATGTTTAACTACACAAAGCATAGAAGCAAATCTTAGGAGGAACTATGAAAGTTGATATTCATTGGGGTAGAAAAGACCCCAATCACAGTCTCATGTCATAGGAAGCTTGGAAAAAGCACTTAGACATCTATCAGACTACTCAAAGCATAAAATAAAATCTTAAGAGGGAGAGCTATAAGCAACAAGAAGTGGGGTGCCAAGGTTGCCCATAATAACCCTTTATCACAACAATCTCAATATTCAGTTCCTAGGTGCTTATCGGAATACCCCAGCTAAATTATGTGTAGACAACTGAAAGAGTGGTGAGTGGAGGGTTGAAACACATCGTAATATAGATGAAACCCCCAAGAGATGAGTGGTGATGAAACACAGATACATAAGAGTTAGAAATTGTAGTGGAAATGATGTGGCACACTAAGGTGAGGACACGAGGAAGGTGGATTCATTATTTTTCTATGATTAAGTCATCCCTTTTTCTTAGTAACAAATGGTAGTCAATTTTCATAATAGGTGGAAGAGAGAATACATGGTAGCTTCAAGAGAAGACACATGGCTAGGTGATTTGTCATTTTTGGGTGGACAATGGATTGGTGGTAGTGACACATGGTAGTGATGTGGCATGACAACTGGGAAACAAATGATGTGCTAATGACTAGTTGGATGAGGTGGCAGGGCCTCTAGATTCATTCTAGAAGCCTTTTTTGCAAGGCTTTGAAGTGTTAAGGAATTTTTCGTTTAGATGGTTTTGGAGTCTAGAGCTATAGAACCATCCAACATCTCAAGGTTGGGTCATATAAATGTTTGGTAGGACAATGAATAAGAGGTATATAAGATATCCGAGATCTAGGACTCAACTCAGAGGTGTCATTAATATCTATATCTAAGACTCAACAAGTGGGGTTTCGTGCCTCCAAAAATTTAGTTGTTGCAAAGATGAGGGGTTTCGTGCCTCCTATAATATGGTGCCTACATAAAATGATGTAAATTAAAGCTGGGGCTTGTATTTACATTATAATTAAAAGAAGATTTATGGTTTTACGTTGTATGGGATTTCACATAAACATATATGTTTTAGATATATATTATTGGTGCAATGTTACATTTTTAGATGTGTTTGATTTTCTAAACAATTATTAAAATTTATATAATACCAATTCAGCCCTTCTCTTAGTATTATCTTGATTACCAATAGTCACGTTAAAATGACACACTAAATAGACAATTTCTAAATTGGAAGATGAGGTGGACAGAGACTACATGGAGTTTTATTTACATCTCCTTTTCATAATTTATTTGCCACCAAAATATTTTTTAGGCATCTCAAAATTTTTACTCTTCTCATCTTAATTGTGCAGATTGTGAAAAACGTAATCCATCTCAAATTAATTTTTCTTCTATATTTGAAAGTGAATGCTATCAAGATGAGGTAGCCTATAATAATGGCCATCTTATTTTTTATCTTATAATATAAATAAAATAAGGTAAACCTAATAATATTAAATCATTCAACACTGATAATATGTATATTCATCTCTTTCTGAATACAAAGTATTTTTTATTTTAAAAAAGGGTAATATACCCTATCCTATCCTCCTCACATAGGAAGTCATTTCCCACATTGAGAGCATGAGTATGATTAGGCGCTTCATGCATAGAAAATGTTAGATAAAATTGAAGATATGAGACCTCCCAAAATTGCTTTAAACTCTAGCAAAAACCACGTTCAAGTCATGTAGGGATGATATAACGATGCCTAGTGTTGGTTGAATGATGAAGAAAAAAAGGAAGACATTAATTTATAAAGTAAGGATAGTATAAAAAATATCACTACTTGCAAGGGTAATATTTAAATTAGTTTTAACTCTAAATTTAACGAGAAATTATGGTGCGAAAAATGGTTTGAGGGAAAAATATTAAGATATTATAAAGAGGTGATTAACCCTAATCTAGAGGATAAAAATTATCTCTAACTTTTGAGTTAAGAATACAATCAACATTTCTAAAATAAGCGCAAATTCTCACAAGTTGCGTAATGAAACGCGGAATTGGGGAATTCCCAAAACGCCATTGCATTAAATATTTTTTAAAATTTGTGAAACTAAGAGAGTTGAATAGGAAAATAATTTTCTCTTCAGTATATTAGATCTAAATTTTAGAAAATGTGTGACACAATCACCCTTCGTATTTTATAATATTTGCACCTAAAAAATGATAAGAAAGCAATAATTATACTCCTCTTCCTGTGAGAAGCCTTCTTTTACAATGAATACAATATAAAAGGAAATATTTAGTGATCCTAAGGCTAGGTTTCCTTTATTTCTATAGGAGACAAAGGCTACAATAGTAATAAAATGACACCATGAAGGGTTCTATCCTATATGGAAATATAATAATAGAAATGTAATCACTCAATTTCTAGGGCTTAGTAAGGCATTTTAGGGTTAACATGCGGCTTTTAGTGATTAACATGCATGAACCCTTCAAATAAATGTTATCATCAACAATTGACAATTTTGGGTCTTTTTCATGAATAAATCATCTTCTCATGTTACTTCTTCTGCTGATAGGTTCTTCCATTTGATGAGGTACTCAATAATATCTTAATTTCTCAGATTATTAGTCATTGTTTCCAAACTAATTTTTATTTATAATATTATTTCCCCTTATTCACTAATCTCTAATAGAATAGTTTTGATTGAAACATTTTCACCAATTACCTTACTTCAGAAAGAAACATATAAGATTGGATGTAGATGCAAAATAGAGGCAGCTCTAATTTTGTAATGCATACTTCCAACCTTTGCAACACCGTATATGGGCCATAATACCTCAGTGTTGATTTATCGTCCTCCTTTTGTTACTTGAAGGGAATTTGTTTATATGGTTGTAGTCTTACAAATACCCAATCCCCTGCTAGAAGTTAACTTTCATTATGATGTTCATCTATGTGTTCTTTCATCCTATTTTGTGTGAGAACCAAGTTGTCCTTCAATACTTTGAGAACCTCATGTTGATGTCATATTTAGTCCTCTACTTGTTGAGCCTTTATAATACCTTTCAAGAGTGATTTTCAATATTCTCTCATTCTTTTTAAGAGGGAAATAATAATATTATTAATAATATATATAATTACATTATCATTTTCATTTTGAAAATTGATTTTTTTAGGGCCAAGTATAAAGAAGGTGTTCAATTTTTCGTAATTTTAATATGAAATTAATATATAATGTTTTTAATACTGAATTAAGAGTTGTATTTTATAGAGCAATATAAGTGTGATATGCAATTTCTTTCATATTCAATTTGGATTTGATAAGTATTTTTTTTTAAATAAAATAAAATAATCATCGAATAAAAATCCAATTTACATTATAACCAAAAAAAAATGTATACATATATAGTTAGTTTTAGTTAAAATAATTATAAAACCAATGCAAACTCATTCTGAGGTGGTTACTCATATTACAACACAATATGGAGGGAGTGGTATTTAAAAAATTAATATTAATAAAAAAATGGGATTCTTATAAATGAAGACAATTTTATATCAACATTCCATTAAAAAAGGAGGAGAAAGTCATTATAAATTACAAAACAAAAACAAAAAAAAAAAACTTGTTTAATGTGAGGAAAATATGTAATTTCATTAATTTTAAAAATATTCCATTGAAATTATTAAATAAAATATTTTAATAGATTGTTAATGTCAACTTCATATATATATATAAAGAAACAATTGATATATATATATATATATATATATATATAAAGAAACAATTGATATATATATATATATATATATATATATATATATATATATAATTACAAATGCTCAATTACTTGCTAATAGTAAGAAGGGGAGATGTGTAATTTATTATATTTTTAATATAAAGTTAAAATATAATATTTAAAAGATCTTAATAATATATATTTTTCTTGATATTAGTTTTAAATAAATGTTCGAATGTTAATGTTTAGAAAAAGGTTTCAATTTTAACAATGTATATATCATATAAAATAAATTATAAAAATAAAATATTGATATTAACTATGTATATATTATATCAAGCAATTGAAAATTAACAATATTTTATTGTTAAAATATTCACTATCTTTTTAATATTTAAGATTTTGATAGTTTTTTAGCTATATTCTTCTTTATGATCAATTAAATATTTGTTCAAATTTAATGTTTAAAGGTGTAGAACACACAATTAAAGTGTTGGATTGCGTTTTCAAAGTGTTGAATCCACTTGGACATTAAAAAATGCAATTTAAGTGACCAAAAATACAATCTCCTAAAAATTATATTACTAGAACATTTTATTTTATTGGTGCTTACTCAAAAATAGGAAAAATGAAATTATTTTTCTACTTAACATAAAATATGTATATCTATATATAAACAACCTCAATGGATCTTAACTTGATCCGTTAAGAATCTAAATCTCATATATCTGTTGAGTTTTTAGTCACACAAAAACCTGAAGGCATTAGTAAATTTCCAAATCATTATCATTACCTTCTTAAGTGGCTCCCCTTATCGATTCCTTACAAGGTTAGTGTGAAAATCCAATACCCCATGTGGGCAAAGGCACTCTTACCATGCTGAGTTTTCTATTACACCAAGGTTGCCCATAATAACCCTTTATCACAATAGTCTCAATATTCAATTCCTAGGTGCTAATTGGAATGCCCCAGCTAAATTATGTGTAGACAACTAAAAGAGTGGTGAGTGGAGGGTTGACACACGTCGTAATATAGATGACACCTCCAAGCGACGAGTGGCAATGACACAGAGATACATAAGAGTTAGAAATTGTGGTGGAAATGATGTGGCACACTGAGGTGAGGACACGTGGAAGGTGGATTCATTATTTTTCTGTGGTTAAGTCGTCCCTTGTTCTTAGTAACAAATCGTAGTCAATTTTCATGATAGGTGGAAGAGAGAAGACATGGTAGCTTCAGGAGAAGACACATGGCTAGGTGATTTGTCATTTTTGGGTGGAAAATGGATTGGTGGTAGTGACACATGGTAGTGATGTGGCATGACAACTAGGAAACAAATGATGCACTAATGACTAGGTGGATGAGGTGGCAGGGCCTCTAGATTCATTCCAAGAGCGTTCTTTGCAAGGCTTTGAAGTGTTAAGGAATTTTTCGTTTACATGGTTTTGGAGTCTAGAGCTATAGAACCATCCAACATCTCAAGGTTGGGTCATACAAATGTTTGGTAGGCCAATGAATAAGAGGTATATAAGATATCCGAGATCTAGGACTCAACTTAGAGGTGGCATTAATATCTATATCTAAGACTCAACAAGTGTGGTTTGGTACCTCCAAAAATTTAGTTGTTGCAAAGATGAGGGGTTGCGTGCCTCCTGTAAGATGGTGCCTACATAAAATGATGTAAATTAAAGTTGAAGCTTGTATTTACATTATAATGAAAAGAAGATTTATGGTTTTATGTTGTATGGGATTTCACATAAATATATATGTTTCAAATATATATTATTGGTGCAATGTTACATTTTTAAATGTGTTTGATTTTCTAAACAATTATTAAAATTTATATAATACCAATTCACCCCTTCTCTTAGTATTATCTTGATTAGCAATAGTCACGTTAAAATCACACACTAAACAGACAATTTCTAAATTGGAAGATGAGGTGGAGAGAGACTACATGGAGTTTCATTTCTAAATCATTTTTTATTTACATCTCCTTTTCATAATCTATTTGTTACCAAAATATTTTTTAGGCATCTCAAAACTTTTACTCTTCTCATCTTAATTGTGTAGATTTTGAAAAACTTAATCCATCTCAAATTAACTTTTCTTCTATATTTGAAAGTGGATGCTATCAGAAGATGAGCTAGCCTATAAGAATGGCCATCTTACTTTTTATCTTATAATATAAATAAAATAAGGTAATTAATAATATTAAATCGTTCAACACTGATAATATGTATATTCATCTCTTTCTGAATACAAAGGATTTTTTATTTAAAAAAAAAAAGGTAATATACCCTATCCTATCCTCCTCACATAGGAAGTCATTTCCCCCATTAAAAGCATGAGTATGATTAGGCGCTTCATGCATAGAACATGTTAGATAAAATTGAAGATATGAGACCTCCCAAAATTGCTTTAAACTCTAGCAAATACCACGTTCAAGTCATGTAGGGATGATATAACGATGCCTAGTGTTGGCTGAATGATGAAGAAAAAAAGGAAGACATTAATTTATAAAGTAAGGATAGTATAAAAAATATCCCTACTTGCAAGGGTAATATTGAAATTATTTTTACCTCTAAATTTAACGATAAATTATGGTGCGAAAAATGGTTTGAGGGAATTTTATTAAGATATTATAAAGAGGTGATTAACCCTAATCAAGAGGATAAAAATTATCTCTAATTTTTTAGTTAAAAATACAATCAACATTTATAAAATAAGTGCTAATTCTTAATAGTTCCATAATGAAACGCGGAATTGGAGAATTCCCAAAATGCCATTGCATTAAATATTTTTTAAAATTTGTGAAACTAAGAGAGCTGAATAGGAAAATGATTTTCTCTTAAGTATATTAGATCTAAATTTTAGTAAATGTGTGACACAATCACCCTTCCTATTTTATAATATTTGCACCTAAAAAATGATAAGAAAGCAATAATTATAGTCCTCTTCCTGTGAGAAGCCTTCTTTTACAATGAGTACAATATAAAAGGAAATATTTAGTGATCCTAAGGCTAGGTTTCCTTTGTTTCTATAGGAGACAAACACTACAATAGTAATAAAATGACACCATGAAGGGTTCTATCCTATATGAAAATATAATAATAGAAATGTAATCACTCAATTTCTAGGGATTAGTAAGGAATTTTAGGGTTAACATGGTGGTTTTAGGGATTAACGTGCATGACCCCTTCAAATAAATGTTATCATCAACAATTGACAATTTTGGGTCCTTTTCATGAATAAATCATCTTCTCATGTTAGTTCTTCTGCTGATAGGTTCTTGCATTTGATGAGGTACTCAATAATATCTTAATTTCTGAGATTATTATTCATTGTTGCCAAAATAATTTTATTTATAATATTATTTCCCCTTCTTCATTAATCTCTAGTAGAATAGTTTTGATTGAAACATTTTCACCAGTTACCTTATTTTAGAAAGAAACATATAAGATTGGATGTACATGCAAAATAGAGGCAACCCCAATTTTGTAAAGTTGAAAATAATTATATTATTTTGTATTAATGGAGAAAATGGTTACATAGTTGTAACATATCTACCTAGTTTAGGATTAGTTCCTAGAGTTTAGGAGTTTGGTTGCAACTTCGTGAGTTCTAGTAAAGTACTTAATGATGTAATCTTTCATTCATGAATAATAGAGTGTACGAGAGTGATCTCTCTGTTCCGAGTGTAGTCTCCAGGTGCAGGCCTCACCTGTGAGCTACATCTCCTTCATTTTCAATTCTGTTCACATTTTATCTTAGTATCAGAGCACAAATTGGGTGAGCCTGATCTTGTGTCACTTCTTGTGACTAAAGTGCCTTTGTGGCCAGCTTGCCTTGTGGCAGAATTGCCAGTGTGGTTTGAGGTGCCTCTGTGGCCGTGCGTACACAAAGAGCTTTGTGCTCAATTGAGCAGGTGGACTGCAGAACACCTGGCTCGGACTCGAATGTTTTTTTTTTCTCTGAGTAGAAGGGAATTGGCGCGCTTTTCGTGCTAACAGTAGCACCAGAAAGAATTGGCGCGGTTGTTCGGCTATTAATCGCACTAGAGCGCCAAAATACCCGATTGGCGTAGAATTTCACAGATTAATTGTGCCAGCAAATTTGACGGATTTCTTCTTGGCACGAATTTTTCGCTCAGGAATGCGCCAATACGCTCGGGAACGCGCCAATCCACCTTCAAGGGATCTGTGAGAATTCTCATCTTTGTTTGACGATTTGCAGAGGGAGCAGATCAGAGAAGTTGCAGATCTATCCAGGTGAGGCAGATCAGAGCAGTTTTGATCAGATTAATTTTTTTGGTTGTATTGAAAAACAGTGAATTTACTCATTGGAGCGGAATTGATCTTGCTGAGTTGTCAGATATTGCCAGATCTGAATCAGTGAGTAGATCACGAGAGCAGCAGATTGGACTTGCCCGGTGGTGGCGTATTGGAGTTCCTGATCTGTTTGGTGGTAGCAGATCGGACTTGCCCGGTGGTGGCGTATTGGAGTTCCTGATCTGTTCGGTGGTAGCAGATCGGACTTGCCCGATGGTGGCTTATTTGAGTTCCTGATCTGTTTGGTGGTAGCAGATCGGACTTGCTCAGTGGTGGCTCATTGAAGATTGATTCATGAGAGGATCAAAAATTTATCAGTCCAATATGAATAACAGTGATGAGTACTCTCTTAAGCCAGAAAATATGTGGTCTATTATCAAGCCAGTAGATTATTATCTCAGGGAGAAATGGTTACTGTTAATTTTGATATTAATCGCCATCACATCGACTTTCTTTATCCTTCAGCGTGATTTTTTGGTTTCTAATGTTAATGAAAATGGAAGGTTTGTGCCCAACAAACCTCATTGGGTTGTTTATGAGACGCATGTTTCTCGGTGTGCTCAGTATCATTCGGGTTCGATGGTGAATTCGGGGGCTAAAGTACTCCTAGGTTTGAAGAGAAAGTCCCTGCGAGTTGTCGTGACGGGTGGAGCTGGCTTTGTTGGCAGTCATTTACTTGACAGGCTCATGGCAAGAGGCGACAGTGTTATTGTTGTCGACAATTTCTTCACAGGAAGGAAGGAGAATGCTGAGGTGCGGATTGCTCGAATTTTCAATACATACGGTTCGCGAATGTGCCATGATGATGGTCGCGTTGCAAGTAATTTTGTTGCTCAGGCTTTGCGCAAGGAGCCTTTGACAGTCTATGGAAATGGGGAACAGACACGGAGCTTCCAGTTCGTTTCTGATCTGGTTGAAGGCCTTATGCAACTTATGGAGGGCGAACATGTTGGTCCTTTCAATCTTGGGAATCCTGGGGAATTTACAATGTTAGAACTAGAACAGATTGAAGAAGGAAAGGATGACTCTAACAGTGATTGGCACATTCCATTGCTAATGGAAGAAAACAGTGTGGAAGATGAAGAGCAGGAGGAGAAGCAAGAAGAAGAAGTAACAGGAAATGTAATCAATAATGCAAGCTCAGAAAAGGCTGAAATAGACAGATTTGAGGTAAGTCCCCTACCAAGGAGATCAAGTAGGAATACTCGATTACCTTCTAAATTGAAAGACTATGCATTAATGTCAAAGTTCTTAAACATTGTAGAACCTGGATATTATGAGGAAGCAAGTAAATTTGATGCATGGAGGGCTGCAATGTATATAGAATCAATAAATAGAAACCATACTTGGGATTTGGTTGAATTGCCTGAAGGTAAAACCCCCATAGGATGCAAATGGTTGTATAAACCAAAAATAAATGCAGATGGAAGTATAGAGAAACTTAAAACTAGATTGGTAGCAAAGGGTTACTCAAAGCAAGACGGAATAGATTTCGATGACACCTTTGCTCCTGTAGCCAAATTAAAACCCATTAGAATGCTAATTTCCTTAGCAACAAAACATAAATGGTAGCTACACCAGCTAGATGTTAAGTCTGCATTTCTGAATGATGACTTGAAGGAAGAAATTTAGTTAGTATAGCATGAAAGTTTTGTGAGAAAGTGGCGGGAACATCTTGTATGTAAATTGAAAAAGGCACTTTATGGTTTAAAACAGCCACCCAGGTCGTGGTATGAGAAAACTGACTCATTTTTTGTACAGCATGGCTTTCATAGGAGCTTGAATGATCCAAATATGTATACCAAGTTTAATAAACAGAGGCAAATTAGTTTGATTTCTTTGTATGTAGATGATATGATTGTAACAAGGAATGCTAACATTCTGATCAAAGAAATCAGATGTCACATGTGTATGAGATGGAAAGACTCTGGACAAACCTTTCTTACTCAAGGGAAGTATGCTAGAAGCTTGCTGGAAAGATTGAGAGTGGTTATTCTAGCAGTTTTTCCAGATTCTGATTGGGCAGGTAACTTGGATGATGGAAGATCTATCACAGGTTATGAATTCAGCATAGGATCCGAGGTCATAGCATGGAGCAGTAAGAAGCAGAGTATTGTAGCTTTGTCTTCGTGTGAAGCTGAGTATCAAGCATTGTGTGCAGCGACTTGTGAAGTGATCTGGTTGAGAAGGCTTCTCAATGATGCAGGAAAAGAACAGAAGAATTCCACTTCCATCAAAAGCGACAACCAGAGCACCATTAAATTGGCATACAATCCAGTGTTTCACAAAAACACCAAACACATAGACACTCAGTTCCATTTTGTCAGAGAGAAGATACAGTCAAAAGAAATTACTGTTGAATATTGTAAAACTTGTGATAACATGGCTGATATGTTTACTAAGCCTCTTGGGCGTGTAAAGGTTGAATTGTTTAGAAGGATGCTAGGAGTTCAGGATAATCCTTTCTCCATTAAGGGGGGGAGTTGAAAATAATTATTTTATTTTGTATTAATGGAGAAAATGGTTACATAGTTGTAACGTATCTCCCTAGTTTAGGATTACTTCCTAGAGTTTACGAGTTTGGTTGCAACATCCTGAGTTCTAGTAAAGTACTTAATGATGTAATATTTCATTCATGAATAATAGAGTGTATGAGAGTGATCTCTCTGTTCTGGGTGTAGTCTCCAGGTGCAGGCCTCACCTGTGAGCTACATCTCCTTCATTTTCAATTCTGTTCACAATTTATCTTGCAATACATACTTCCAACCTTTGAAACACCGTATATGGGCCATAATACCTCAGTGTTGATTTATTGTCCTCGTTTTTTTGCTTGAAGGGAATTTGTTTAGATGGTTGTAGTCTTACAAATACCCAATCTCCTGCTAGAAATTAACTTTCATTATGATGTTCATCAATGTGTTCTTTCATCCTATTTTGTGTGAGAACCAAGTTGTCGTTCAATACTTTGAGAACCTCATGTTGATGTCATATTTATTCCTCTACTTTTTGAGCCTTTATAATACCTTTCAAGAGTGATTTTCAATATTCACTCATTCTTTTTAAGAGGGAAATAATAATATTATTATTAATAATATATATAATTATATTATGATTTTTATTTTGAAAATTGATTTTTTTAGGGCCAAGTATAAAGAAGGTGTTCAATTTTTTGTAATTTTAATATGAAATTAATATATAATGTTTTTAATATTGAATTAAGAGCTATAATGATATGTAATTTCCTTCATATTGTATTTGGATTTGATAAGTATTTTTTTAAAATAAAATAAAATAATCATCGAATTAAAATCCAATTTACATTATAACCAAAAAAGAAGTATACATATATATAGTTAGTTTTAGTTAAAATAATTATAAAACCAGAGCAAACTCATTCTCAGGTGGTTACTCATATTACAACACAATATGGAGAGAGTGTAATTAGTGTAGGGTATTTAGAAAAATAATATTAATAAAAAAGTTGGATTCCTATAAATGAAGACAATTTTATATCAACATTCCATTAAAAAAGGAGGAGGATAAAGTTATTATAAATTTGAAAAAATAAAAATAAGAAAAAAACTTGTTTAATGTGACGAAAATATGTAATTTCACTAATTTTAAAAAATATTCTATTAAAATTATTCAATAAAATATTTTAATATATTGTTAATATCAACTTTATATATATATAAATAAAGAAATAGTATATATATATATATATATATATAATATTTGAAATTAGAAATGCTCAATTACTTGCTAATAGTAAGAAGGGGAGATGTGTAATTTATTATATTTTTAATATAAAGTTAAAATATAATATTTAAAAGATCTTAATAATATAGATTTTTCTTGATATTAGTTTTAAGTAAATGTTTGAATGTTAATGCTTAGAAAAATGTTTCAATTTTAACATGTATATATTATATAAAATAAATTATAAAAATAAAATATTTCAATTTTTGTGTTGAGAAAAATATTTCAATATTAACTATGTATATATTATATCAAGCAATTGAAAATAAGCAATATTTTATTGTTAAAATATTCACTATCTTTTTAATATTTAAGATTTTGATAGTTTTTTAGGTATATTCTTCTTTATGATCAATTAAATATTTGTTCAAATTGCATGTTTAAAGGTGTAGAACACACAATTAAAGTGTTGGAGTGCATTTTCAAAGTGTTGAATCCACTTGGACATTAAAAAAAAAATGCAATTTAAGTGCCCAAAAATGCAATCTGCTAAAAAACATATTACTAGAACATTTTATTTTATTGGTGTTTACTCAAATATAGGAAAAATGCAATTAGTTTTCTACTTAACATAAAGTATGTATATCTATATATAAACAACCTCAATGGATCTTAACTTCATCCATTAAGAAATTAAATCTCATATATCTGTTGAGTTTTTAGTCACACAAAAACCTGAAGGCATTAGTAAATTTCCAAATCATTATCATTACCTTTTTAAGTGGCTCCCCTTATCGATTCCTTACGAGGTTAGTGTGAAAATCCATTACCCCATGTGGGCAAAGGCACTATTACCCTGTTAATTTTTCTATTACACCAAAACCCAAGAGCATTAATAAACTTTCAAACCATTATCATTACATTTTGCATTAATAAACATCCAAACCATTATCATTATTTTTTAGGTTGTCCAAAAATAGTTAGTTAAATAATTGATTCCCAATAAAATAAGTGTGAAAACCCAACAAAATATATATATATATATATATATATCTATAAAATTCTAAATTCTAAAAATACATTAAACTTTTTATAAAAGAATTCATAAACATTTTGATATTTCCTATTAATTAATAGATCAAAAAAATATTAGTCAATTTTCTTTATACATTAACTTGAATATTTGAAATATATACATTTAGAATACACATATATATGTAAAAAACAGACCTACCGTGATTTTAATTGATAAATTCCCAACCGCTAACGTACATATCTTTTCATCAACCTTCAAAGTTGAAAATGCTTGATCAATATTATCATTGCGAACATGCTGACGGTGCGTACACATATTTTCTCTCTTCTGTTTCTTTTCAAGCTATTTAACATGGTGGGATTTGGCAACCGTGGGAGGTGAGATTGCAAAACCGATGCGAAGCAAAGTTTAATTCAAAGTTTCAACTTATGAAAGTGAAAAGCAGATGACAAGCAATGTCTATATCATGTGGAAATATATGAAAGCAGGAAGGTGTGAAAAGGACAGAAATTGTATTGAAGATTAATCTGTGGCCAGTCGATAACTATATTCATCTCCACTTCTGAAAGCCTGTGAATCACTTCAAATCATATTCAGATTCTCATTCTCATGGTACAATGTTTCCCGGCATCAACGCATGTACTTATGTGTCAAATTCCATACATTGCGGGCCAAAACCAACGAGATGCTTTGATAAATGGAAGAAAAAAATACTTATTGAACAGGATATTGAATGACTATACGGAATACGGAATCGACTTAAGAAAAAGGAAAAGTTCAAAATGTGCACCGGCCCTTCACTATTCGTAAAAGCAAACATCTTAATCTAGGACCGATAACAATGTATGAGAAGGCAGTCACAAATCCTACATTATTTGTTCCTAAAGTCGAAATATCAAGAACTTCTGACCAAGAACAAAATATTTAAGTACTTTTAAAGTAATATTTAAGTACCTTTAGGAAGCTGGTGATTTAGATTAGTGTTGTAATTATCTTAAACGGTTGCTTGCTTGCATGCGAGGTCTCTTTCAAGTACTTTGAAAAAGGGGAATTCGCTCTAGTTGTGTAGCAACGATAGGCTGCCAAAAGTAGTGATATCATTCATGAGTTGTGTTGGAAATATTGAGAGGGGGTGAATCAGTGTTTCTTACAATTTTTTATTCTAGTGATTGCCAAAAGCATATGTAGATATGTATGTGTATACGCAGAACACAGAAACCAGTAGCTGGAATAAATGCTTGCTTTTATTAAAACTCAAAACAATACAATGAAATAAATATAATATAAGTATATATCTGACTGTGAATAGTTGCCAAGCTCCAACTTGGACTTTAGTGAGGCTCCAACCTCCAGAGCGCCAACTCTGTTTAGCAGTGGTTCTGCACTTAGGAGCACCTACCCCTAATGACTTTAGTCCTGTTCAGTCTCAGGCTCCAACCTTTTGGGCTCCAACCCAATCTTGGTATACACTAGTATGCTGATACATTCTATTCACCTAAGGTTCTCTCACTCCTACTCTCCTGCCTTTGCTACTTCTACAGCCTCCACTGCTTCTGCTCCCTCTTGTGCCTCTACTGCTTTTTCTCCCTCTTCTACCTCTGCCGCTTCTGCTACCTCACGCTCTAGTTCTTCACCACCATAATGGCCCAACAGTTCTCTGCTTTTAATGTTTTATACATTCCCATACCTTTGTCCATTCGTTTCCGCTTACATTGTCTCTTAGGCTTCCTCCTCAGTCGCTATCGTTTCCTCTAACGCGCTTGATCTTTCAGCTTCCCTCCATGATTGCTATGACTTCCTCTGTGCTCGATTTCCATTCAACTTCTTGGCTTTACGGTCACTGTGTGTTAAAAACTGTAACTCAGTTCCATTTTTTTCAATGATAATAGGCATCCACCGAGACTGTTTCATTTAACAGATATGCTACGTCCTATCGTAGTCACAATCGTCATTATTTCAGCCTCCTGTGCATATATTTTCAAGTTCGCTTTTCGCCTCCACTAGTGTTAAACACATGTATGTAAGGTTTTGGCCGTCGATGTATGTTTATGTCGTGGGTAGTGTTAAAGTATATATATATGTGTGTGTGTGTGTATGTGTGTTTCTCCTCCAATAACGTATTTTGTGCATATATATAAAATCTTCCTTTTCTGTTGATCGCTGCACCCTGAAGTAATATTTCCTTGTCACATCCGATGAAGCCGCACGGTTTAAGCCCTCCCATCTCATCACCAGCCAAGCGATCCAATGGCATTTGCTCCTCCTTATGCCATAGCTTAACCACATGTTAACGTGTGATAAAGTGGTTTTTGGCCGCATCCCATCATCCACGTGTCATGCAATGAATGGTATCGCACGCCATGGTACATTTACCAACCACCTTTGAAAGCGGTGCGGGGAAGACCACTTACCACTGTCCCCGTTTGCTATCTCACGTGCATCTTTATCACCCATGACTGTTGGATCTGCGTGTCGTGCTGTATCTGCCGTCCATCTGCGCAACTGAGGATTCATAGTATTCCACCTCCATTTACGTTAATGCATATTTATATGGTTTTTACTCCGATAATGTATTAAATGCATATATGGGCTTTACAGGCCCGATAAGCTTCCGAAAGTGTAATCGCTAGCATTTGATAAGTTTCCGATAGTATAATCGCTAGCATCCAACTCTTTTGTGGCCTATACGGCTCCCGATGGCTCCCGATAGCGTTATCTGTGGCATATAGCATGCCATGGTACATTTACCACCCACCTCTGAAAACGGTGTGGGGAATACCGCTTACCATCATCCCCGCTCGCTATCTCCCATGCATCTTTATCACTTGTGACCATTGGATCTGCCCGTCGTGCTATATCTGCCATCCATCTATGTAACTCTGATAGTGTATTTGCCGGGGATTCATAGTATTCTGTCTCCGTTTACGTTAATGCATATTTATATGGTTTTTGCTCCGATAATGTATTAAACGCATATATGGGCTTTACAGGCCCGATAAGCTTCCGATAGTGTAATCACTAGCATTTGATAAGCTTCCGATAGTGTAATCGCTAGCATCCAACTCTTTTGTGGTCTATACGGCTCCTGATGGCTCCCGATAGCATTATCTGTGGCATATTTTCTCCTCTCATCTCCATCTGCTCTGATGGCTCTCTGTGCTCCTCTTCTTTGGCTCTGTCTGCTCCTCTTGGCTCTGTTCCGTCTGCTCCTCGAATATTGCCATATTGACATTAATGACAATCTATGTCCAACAATCTCCCCCTTTGTTATTGATGGCAATATTCTTCTGCTTTCTCCCCCTTTGAAATCAATGGCAAAGGAATGCATATGGACTCCCCCTATCAAACTACTCTCCCTGTCCTGCTACATCTTTATGAATGAACTTGAGTGATAATAAAGAAATAAACCCCATCTTTTGACGCAGATGTTCGAATGCTTCTCGAGGGAGAGGTTTTGTGAAAATATGAGCTATCTGCTCCCTAGTACTGACATATTCCAGGATGATGTTTTTTTTGGCTACTTTCTCATGGAGAAAATGATACTTGATTGGTATGTGTTTAGTTCTTGAGTGCATCACTGGATTTTTGCTGATATTGATAGCACTTGTGTTGTGACAATAAAAAGTAATTCGTTGATCTGTACATATGTCGAGATCTTTTAAAGCTTCCTTCGTCCATAGTATCTGAGAACAACAGTGGGCTGCAGCAATATACTTGGCTTCGGCTGTGGATAATGATATGGATGACTATTTTTTGCTGAGCCAGGATACTAAATAGTCTCCTAGGAAGAATGCATTTCCACTAGTACTTTTCCGATCATCTATACTTCCAGCCCAATCAACATTGGTCTATGCAGTTACAGTCAGTGTTGAGTTCTTTGGGTACCAAAGACTGAAATCAGAAGTTCCCTTCAGATATCTGAGAATTCTTTTTATAACTAATAAATGGGATTGTTTGGGAGAAGACTGAAATCTTCCCACCGTTCCTACTTCTTGCATTATGTCTGGTCATGTAGCTGTTAAGTATAGAAGGGATCCAATCATTGACCTGTGATGAGTTGCATCTACTAGAGGGGAGTCACCATCTTTGCTCAGTTTGTAGTTTGTGGTCGTAGATGTGCTCATGGGTGCACAATCCTCCATTCCATATTCTTTGAGCATGTCTTTTAGATATTTGGTTTGAGATATTTGAAGTCCAAGGAAGTGGGACAGCTCTCCTATCATTGACATATCAAACTCTTTTGACATGATTTGAGAAAATTCATGGCTCATTTCATCATTATTACTAGCAAAAATCAGATCATTGACATAAACAAGAGCAACTAGTAACTTACCTTCATCTGTCTTTATGTATAGATTACTTCCAGCCACTCCCTTTTTGAAGCCTGGTTGTTGTAAATACTGATCTAGTCTTGCATACCAGGCTCTAGGAGCTTGTTTCAACCCATATAAAGCATTTTTCAACTTACAAACTAAGTCCTTTCTTGCTGCTAGATCAAAACCTTCTGGCTGCTCCATGTAGACTTCCTCCTTGAGTTCCCCATTTAGAAATGCTGATTTCACGTCCATTTTATAAATTTTGAATCCTCTTGAGCAAGCAAATGCCAAGAACATCCTAATAGCTCCCATACGGGCTATTGGTGCAAATGTCTCTTCAAAGTCAACTCCTTCAATTTCTGAATAGCCTTTGCAGATAAGTCTTGCCTTGTTTCTGATAATCTGTCCTTCCTCATTCATTTTATTTTTGAACATCCATTTGGTTCCTATTATGTTTTTGTCCTTTAGATGAGGTACCAGATCCCATGTCTTGTTCTTCTCAATTTGGGACATTTCTTCTTCCATGGCTTTTACCCAATGAGCATCCTTACTTGCTTCTGCAAATGTTTCTGGTTCTATCATAGTTAGGAGGGCAATGACTTTTCTCTTGGGTGTGATTGTTATCCTTCTTCGGGTCTGCACACCTTCATCTCTATCGCCAATGATCTTCTCTTTTGGATGATGTATTTGGACATACTTTGTCTTTTAACGGGTATTAGGTGGTTCTCTTTCCTCTTCTTCTTCTTCTTCTTCCTATTTAGGTTCTTCTTCTTCAATGAGAGAGTCATCTTTATGTTCTTCAATTTCCTTTTCTAGAAGATCTTCATCAACCTTTACATCAATGCTTTCCACTATTTTCTTCAGTCGATAATTGTATCACTTGTAAGCCTTGCGCCGTGTAGAGTATCCAAGAAATATCCCTTCATTACCCCGAGAATCAAACTTTCCGGGTGAGCCATCACTTATTTTTATGAAGCACTTGCTTCCAAAGATATTGAAGTACTTCACCGAAGCAGGTCTTCCTTTCCATAGCTCATAAGGAGATTTTTCACAATTTCGTCTTAATTGAGTTAAATTCAGTGTATAGACAGTTGTCCTTACTGCTTCTCTCCAAAATTTAGGTTGTAAGTCTACTGCTAATAGCATGGTTCTTGCCATTTCTTGGACTGTTTGGTTTCTTCTTTCAACTACCCCATTTTGCTGAGGTGTTCTGGAAGTCGAGAATTCTCTTTTAATTCCATGAATATTACAGAACTCACTAAACTCGTTTGATGTGAATTCTCCTCCTCTGTCTGTTCTGAGACACTTCATTTTTGATTTTTTTTCATTTTCTACAAGGGCTTTTAGTTTCTTAAAACACTCAAAAGTTTCAGATTTATAATTTATGAAATATATCCACATCATTCTAGTATAATCATCAAAAAATAACACAAAGTACCTTTCTCCTTGGAGTGCTTGATTTCTAGTTGGCCCACACACATTAGCATGGATGATCTCCAAGGGCTTCGATATATAAAGCTCCTTTGTCTTGTGGCTGGTTCTGGTCTGTTTTCCATGTTGGCATGGACCACACATTACTTGATTTGGTTTGGACAGCCTTGGGATGTCTCATATAGCTTTGATCTTGCTGATATTGATCAGATTTTCGAAGCTTGTACGTCCAAGTCGCTTGTGCCATAGCCAACTCTCATCTGTTTAACTTAAGTAGCATTTATTTTCTTGAATCTTGTTCAGAATGTAAATGTTGTCTGATGTTCTCACCCCTTTTTCCACAAGTTTCCCTGAGGTAGAGCTCCTTATTTCACAATCTTTGGTGTTGAAAATGACCTTATGTCCTTGATCACAGATTTGGCTGACACTCAGGAGGCTGTCTTTGAGTCCGTCAACTAGTAGAGCATCTTGAGATTTTACTTTTCCATTGATTAGAGTAACTATTCCTTTTTCTGCAATTATGCCTGATCCGCTTCCAAAGGACACATTCCCTTCCTTTTTACTCAGTGAGACAAACTTCCTTTTGTCTCATGTCATGTGTCTAGAGCACCCACTATCTACAAACTACTGGTTTTCATTATTTTGAGCATATGGAGCCAGGCTGCATTTGTCCATGCTGGAGTTCTTGCTACTCGTCTTTCTTCCTTTTAGTGGTCAGTCTTGTTCATAGTGTCCATTATTGTAGTAGAGAGAGAAAATCAGATCGAATTTAGTCAAGGGATCAAATGAATTGAACATTTTGATTTGTCCCTACCTTTTGGGGGCATATGAGTTGATTATTCGGTCCTTTAGATTTGTCTTTTCACTTTTGCGAGCCATACAATGTCTCGCTTGATGACCGAAGTTTTTACAGTGAAAGCAGTGTCCAAGAAAGATGGTTTTGTACTTGTTGAAGCAACCACGATTTGAGTCGATGTCCATCCTGGGAATTACTCCTCCCTCGTTCTTTGGATTTGCGATGGGCCTTTGGTGGAGTACAGGTTTGTATTTGCTGTAGTGTCCATGATTTGACTCCACATTCTTCTTTGGAGCAACTCTCTCTTCATTCTTGGGGTCTAGGATGCACTTTTGATAACATATTCTTTCATCTTTTGGATTGCAGGAAAGTGCATCGGCATAGCTTTTCACACTATTCTTAGTGCTTGAGGATTCTCCTTTGAACCCTATTCTAGACTTGTTATGTTGAGGTTTTTGATTTTTAAGAATAGTCTCAAGTATTTGGGAGCTTTTACAGCGCTTTTTAATTTGCTCCAACTCCTTTCTCAGAGACACTATTTCGGCCTCATGTTCTTCACAAGTCTCTTCCTTTTCTTTAAGCTTTGCTTCCAAGAGATCTTCTCTCCTTATTATTTCCTCATTTTCCACTTTGAGAGAATTGATCTTTTTATGTATTTTCTCATTTTCTTCAATGACACTTATTAACAGTTCATCTACATTTCCTTCCAGCCCTGAGTCATCATCATCTGCGAGTGCCATGAATAATGCTTCTTGGTTTTCATCATGATCACTTTCCTCATCTGATTTCTTTTTGATGACCATAAACTCATCCTCATCAAACTCATATTTCTTGGAGAAGGAGTTTTTCTTATTCAACCCTTTCTTTTTATGTGCCATTCTTTTAGAATTTCCTTCATCATCACTGTCATGTTTATGAGGACATTTTGCTGCATAATGACCTATTTTACCACATTTAAAAGAGAGAAGAGGATAGTTGCCTTTAAGCTTAGATCCTCTCTTCAACTTTCGTACAAATTGAGCCAATTCGGATTCCACATCTAACTCATCACTATAGTAATTCCTTTCTTTCACCTTCTTTGACTTTGAGGCCTTGAATGCTACATCTTTGGAGCTTGGGCCACCTTTCCTCATTTCATAGGCAGTGAGAATTCCATGGAGTTCATACATTTTGGGGGTATCTATATCCTTTGCTTCTTCTATAGCGCTTATTTTGCAGTCAAATATGTCTAGAAGAGACCTTAACACTTTTTGAACAATGGTACTTTCTTCAATTTTTTCGTCCAATCCTTTCAGGGAATTTACCACTTTAGCTACTCAGAGGAGATTTGCTACAATGTCTTCTTCATCTTCCATCCTCAAACTTTCAAATTGTCTTCTATGAGTTGAAGCTTTGCCTTTTTTACTTTTGAGTCTTCATCGTACAAGCCAACTAGCTTCTCCCACATTTCTTTGGCAGATGTACAGTGCATGATTTTTGTAAACTTGGAATCAGTGATTCCACTAGGGATGGAGTTCATGGCCTTTGCATTTGCGATGTAGGATTTCCTCTCGTCTTGGTCTGTTGGAAGAGTGGTAGTGATTTTGTATTCATTTTGAACAAAATTCCAGACTTGAGGTCTAAGGGACATTAAGTAGTAGGTCATTCTTTTCTTCCAGAAACCAAAGTTAGTGCCATCGAACAAAGGAGGTCTTCCTGATGCTTCATGATTTCTCATCATGGCTATGGATCCTTCTTCAAGCTGTTACGCTAGTATGAAGAAACCATCTCTCATACCAATTGTTGGAAATACTGAGAGGGGGGGGGGTGAATCAGTATTTCTTACAATTTTTTATTCTAGTGATTGCCAAAAGCATATATAAATATGTATGTGTATGCACAGAACATGGAAACCAACAACTGGAATAAGTGCTTTTATTAAAACTCAACACAATACAATGAAATAAATACAATATAAGTATATATCTGACTATGAATAGTTTCCAAGCTCCAACTTGGACTTTAGTGAGGCTCCAACCTCTAGAGAAGAAACTTTGTTTAGCAGTGGTTCTGCACTTAGGAGCACCTACCCCTAATGACTTTAGTCTCATTCAGTTCTGAGGCTCCAACCTCTTGGGCTCCAACCCAATCTTGGTATACACTAGTATGATGCTGCATTCTATTTAGCTAAGGTTCTCTCACTCCTACTCTCCTGCCTCTGCTACTTTTACAGCCTCCGTTGCTTCTGCTCCCTCTTCTAGCTCTGCTGCTTCTGCTCCCTCTTTTGCCTCTACTGCTTCTGCTACCTCACGCTTTGGTTCTTCACCACCATAACGGCCCAACAGTTCTCTGTTTTCACTGTTTTATACATTCCCATGCCTTTGTCCATTCGTTTCCGCTTACACCGTCTCTTAGGCTTCCTCCTCAGTCGCTGTCATTTCCTCTAACTCGCTTGATCCTTCAGCTTCCCTCCTTGATTGCTGTGACTTCCTCTGTGTTGTCTTTCCATTAAACTTCTTAGCCTTACGGTCACTGTGCGTTAAAATCTGTAACCCAAGCCCGTTTTTTTCAATGATAATAGGCATCCACCTACACTGTTTCATTTAACGACATTATTTCAGCCTCCTGTGCATATATTTTCAAGTCCGATTTTTTCCTCCGATAGTGTTAAACGCATGTATGTAAGGTTTTGGCTGCCAATGTATGATTATGCTATGGATAGAGTTAAAGTATATATATGTGTGTGTGTGTGTGTGTGTGTGTGTGTCTGCCTTTTCCGTTGATCGCTGCACCCCAACGTAATATTTCCCTATCACATCCGATGAAGTCGTAGGGTTTAAGCCCTACCGTCCGATCATCCGCCGAGCGATCCAACGACATTCACTCCTCATGTAGTAATTGAGTCGCATGTTAACGGGCAATAAAGTGGTTTTTGGCCGTGTCCCATCATCCACGTGTCGTGCAATGAATGGTATCGCATGCCATGGTACATTTACCACCCACCTCCAAAAGTGGTGCGGGGAATATCGCTTATCGTCGTCCCCACTTGCTATCTCCCGAGCATCTTTATCACCCGCGACCATTGAATCTGCCCATCATGTTGTATCTGCTGTCCATATGCTCAACTCTGATAGCGTATTTGTCGGGGATTCATAGTATTCCACCTCCATTTACGTTAATGCATATTTATATGGTTTCTGCTCTGATAATGTATCAAACACGTATATGGGCTTTACAGGCCCGATAAGCTTCCGATAGTGTAATCGCTAGCATCCGATAAGCTTCCGATAGTGTAATCGCTAGCATCCAACTCTTTTGTGGCCTATACGGCTCCTGATGGCTCCCGATAGCATTATCTATGGCATATTTGCTCTTGTCTCCATCTGCTCCGATGGCTCTGTGTGTTCCTCTTCTTTGGCTCTGTCTGCTCCTCTTGGCTCCATTCAGTCTGCTCCTCAAATATTGCCATATTGACATCAATGACAATTTGTGTCCAACAAGTTGTTCATTATAATCAGTTACTATAATCCAGCCCATGTTCTTCAACGGATAGGTGATGGCCTGGTATCATGTTGCCTGGAAGAAACCTCAAGGTATGCTTGTGTAACACAATGCAAGAGTATGTATATGATTTTGTTAGACGTATGGATAAAGCAAAGCAGGCCATGTGTTTGTTTAAAGAGTGGTTTAACCATGCCACTAATTCATCTGGAAAATAATACAAATTTAGGCAAGTTTTTGCAGAGTTGTTTGGAAATCTGAACTGCAGTGATTACCTTAAATATTTCTATTTGCGGAATTGTTTGGAAATCGGGCTGCAGTGGTTAGTCTAAATATTTATAAAAGTGCTGAAAGCTATTTACAGCATAATAAATCTAATATTTATAAAAGTGCTGAAATCTCTTTCCACCATAATAAATCTATTCAAACAGTTCAACAACAATTTTTTTTTAAATTTTGCTTTCCAAATTTCAACTGCAAATTTGCTATCAAGATTTTTTTTTTTGCCAATACCAACAAGAAATTAACATTCAGAAAAAAATTATTACCACAGTAGACAAGGCCGTTGTTTTATATTAATAAGATAAAATAAGATAAATTAAAATAAAGAGGCCATGTATTTGTTTACACTATCCATGTATCTTTAAATGTGTAATATTTTATAAAAAAATACTTATATGATTAATAATTTAAAAAAACACTTGTATAACTAATAATTAAATTTATTTGAAATAATATAAATTATTATCTATTTTATAGATAATAGATAGCATTAGATTTTTGGTCAAACTCATAGTAAATTAAATTTGACCAAAAAAATTTAAAAAATTATATAATTTAATATTACAACTTGAAATTTATTGTTTTTTTTTAATAATTAAATTTATTTGTTTTAACCCAATCTAACATTTTATTAATCATTCCATAAATTTACTAACCCATAATAAAAATGTCCCATAAAAATTTAATATCTCATACTTGTAAATTATAAGTATCACCTCGATGCATTAAGGTGCATTATCGTTTTCAGCTCATCAATTAATCACATTGCCAAATATAATATAGGTGTGAGCGAATCAATCTTGTATTTGCACTTAAATCAAAATCATCAACTTATTATACTAACACACTGCAAAATCCAACCATTATTTAGACGATAATGGTGCAGAGCATTCATTAAAGTTAATCCTATATTGATGACCAAATAAAATATTGACGGGCCAAATAAAATAGTAGATTTTTTATAATTTAAATAATTTCAACTTAAAATAAAAATTTATAAAAATTATTTTATTTTATATGAAATTAAAATTAAAATTATATTTTATTGGTAGTTTATATTTATTAATAAATTTAATATAAAATTAACTTCTCTTTTTTTAATAAAATCTTTAGTTACACTAAATCTAAGCACTCACAATTATTTTGATGTGCAGTTAGTTACATGTTAGTCAATCGTAAATTTCTGCTCTTACCATTAATGTGCTTGATGCGTGACGTTTCACCGTGGTAGTTAATGCATGTAATTGATTGTCAAACGGGTGAATCTGAGAATTATTCCAACACCCCTAGTCAAACAGAACTACAAAATCAAATCAAACCAAGACTTTAATATTATGTATTAATCACCATATAAGCATTGGAGAACGTTCAATATGGATTAAAAATAACTTTGACAACTAGAAAAATAAAAATAAGGAAGCCCTTGAAAATGCAAACTCTATCAAATAGAATTACGCACATGTCTCTCTTATTACTACAACTTTATTTTTGTATGTCAAATGCAAATTATAGTTAAATTTAATTCAATGATTTTGTTGTAGTAGATATAATGGAATCCTCTAACTCTACACTACAAAGACAATATCTTATTTTCAATAACCACTATTTTAGTCTATTTTTTTACTTGTTTATATATATATATATATATATATATATATATAACAACACTAGTTTCATAAAATTACTGTTCTTATAAAATAATTTGATTAATATATATTTTTACTTTTCTTTTAAAAAATAATAAAATCTTGTGAAATAGTATATATATTTTACAAATTCAAGTTATGATTCGAAATAATCTTAATGTAAAATAAGTTTTACTCTATTATAAGAAATTTTAAAGTAAAATGAGGTCAGCTTTTACTATTTCTTAAGTGAATGTAATTAGTATCTTCATAGAATGTCTTACAAACACTTACAATAGTTAAACATGATTTTATTTGGAGAATGATTATGGATGTATAATAATCATGTTTTTTTTTTACATGAAAAAAAATAAAAAGATTTTGATTTTTTTTATATTTATTTATTTGGGGAATAATTATGAATATATAATAATCATGTGTTTTTTTCACATGAAAAAATAAAAAGAATTTTTTGAGAAAGTAAATACTAAATAAAAAAATAAATATTTTTTTTCTATAAGATAATTTGGCCTTTAAGTATTTACCAAAGATGACTTTTCCAATTCACATATCACCTAGACCCTAATTTAAAGAATGCATTTTTTTAATTTTTTAAATCATTATCAGTTACAGTATGATATAGTATGAACCCGTACCACACAAACAATGTAAATTGAAAACACTATATGGAGCAAGACTCTATACCCTGTATTACAAACCATATAAAATAAAGTTACTAATCATTAATTTATTTATATTTAAACTAAAAAGGAGACTAACTACTATGTAGCACTTGTTTCAAATGTGTAAGAAATAAATAATACCAAAATTATATATATATATATATATATATATATATATATATATATATATATATATATATATATATATAATATTTATTTTCCACAATAACAAGCCCATTGAGAAACTTATGAAAGCTGGGCAGAATGAAAGATACAACATTTTTGGAAAAAGATTACAAGTATTAATTATAAACACTCATTAATAGTTTAATTAATATTTATTAACAGCCAGTTAAATGAAAAACATAAAGTACTTTGAAACAGATTATGGAATGTTATTTTAGATAAAAATAGATATTACAATTGTGAGATTAATAAATAGATTTTTTTATTTTTTTTATTTTTTGTTAAAATTTAAAATATTCAATTTAATGGTTTAAATAAATGTTTTTATTATATCATAATATTAAAAATATTTCAAAATAATCTATTATATAAAACTAAAACATAAATTTTCAATTAATTATCAATTAGTTGAATATAATTCAAATTACATATGATACTTTATTTAATTTTAAATTAGATCATGTTAGGTATTTATTATACATAGTTTATCCAGAAAAGGTTTTCAACACGGTTTTTAGGGATAAGTTATGAAAAGGCTTAAGAGATAATGGTTCCTCTTGAGTTGAGGGATGTGGTGGTTCGACTATGCAATAAAGTTATCATCAAGCTTAAGACCACAAAGAGTTGGTTTAAGGAGGTTAAATGCAATATCAATGTTCAACAAGGGTGTCCCCTATCCCCTACGCTCTTTGGCATTTACATTTATAAGTTAGAAGTGTGATTGGAAGCCACATGACGCGCTGGGATCGAGCTCGATGATGTGGTCATTACTCTTCTCCTTTATGCTGAGGATATTGGTCTTCTAGCCAGAAGACAGAAGCCATGAGGATCATGACAAGAAACTTCAAATCCTCTATGATTATTGCTCTAAGATGGGTATAATTATTAATACTAACAAGACTAAAGTCCTGATAGTTAAATCTAAAAAGACCAACGGTGACAAGTCCATCTATAATAAAAATTACTTGGGTAAGTTTTTTTCATATAAATATATTGTTATTGACATTCATCACGAGGTCAACTGGATTTTTAACATTTAGAAAAGGATTATGGATGCTCGGAAGGCTTATTATGTGCTTGGAAATAATTGTAATACCTTCGATCTTTGGGTTTGGAATAAAAAATTGTTCCTTTTTGAGACCATCATGACCCATTTTATTTAATATGGACGTGAGATTCAAGGTTTCATTATATCTATAGAATCATGGAGGAACATCAATTTTATTGAAAAACAAGTTATAATGTACAACTTCAAGATCAAAGGTAATACTCTCTATCCTATCCTCTTGACAGAAGTTAGAATGTCCTCCATTGAAATCACAAATATGTTTCACTATATGATGTATAATAATATGATTTACAACATGGATACCGAGAGATACCCGAAAATTACTTTTAACTCCAGAAAAAATCCCCACCTTTGACTCAAGCGGGATTGGGACAAGGATGCCGATATATGGCTTCACTATTGGAATTTACAGGAGGAGGTCATCTTAAAGAATAAAGATAATTTTAAAAATACTATCACTTCAAACTTAAAGGATAAATTATTTGATGGTAGGGTGACTGAAGGGAAAAGAAAGCTACGGTATTATATGGAGGTGATCCAACTCTTTCTCACTAACCATAGTTGTATCTTTGTCTTAACCAGTGCTAAGAAGAAAATGAACATTCCTAACATAAGAACTAACTCCAATGAGCTTCAACCTAGAAGGAGGAAGTGGTCTATTCTGAAAACACCTTGGGAAGAAAGAATTTGTGAACTATTCAACACTAAGAGAATCAAAGATGAAAAATAATTTCTCTTTGATTTCTCAGTGCTCACCCACATAAGTTCTCATTTCCAAAAAAATTGCCACACCACCATCCTTCTTTATTTATTGAGTCAGGAGAACTATATTGATCATGGGATGCTCCTCTTGATTTTATTCAATCATAGAAATAATTTTTTAAAATGAATCAATTAATCTCTTTTCTTAAGGTTCCATCAACCTTATTGGGCTGAGTGGATGTTAGTTATCATCACCATCATATTTTTAATAATATATTTTTTGTTTGCCACTTTTTGTGAGTCAATAGATGATTGTATTACTATCTTGTGGCTCAAGTAGCTATGACCTAGGGGCATCTAAACCCTCAAAACAACCAAGGAGCATGGGCCACGTCGGGACTTAGCCTGTGTAGATTTTCTCTCATGGAGTTTTGAATTCGTGACCTTTAGACCAATGGGTTCTTTAACAAATACCTTGTTACTATCTATTCTACTCCCATGGGAAATTTATAATAATAATTTGTTAGGTCCCTATAATACTAGCATAGTTCCCTTATTCTTATTGCTAGTGTAAGAACCTTATTGTTATTGTTAATGTAGCCCCTATATTGTTATTGTTGTTCCCCATAGAGCCCCAATACTTTTATTGTTTTTCCCTTACATTATTATTGTTATGTAGGCTCTTGTTATATTGTGACCCCTTAGACTCCTATATAGAGAAATAAGGTATTGTCATTTGAATAATCTAATAATTATTAATTTATGCAATATAAAGCCGTTTTCCCTCTCGAAGAGGCTTATTTTCAAGTCATTGATCTATTTCTTATTATGTGTTGTTATCTCACTGCATAACGTTTCGTATAAGAGCTTTGGATTCTAGGGTTTTGCTACTTGAAACATGTCATCTTGACATTTTTGATATAAACTCTTTTATGCAAGGATTCAGAAGATGAAATTTCAAGCATGTGGATTTGAAATCTTGGTGAAATTCATGTCGAAATGTTAGATCTTGGTTCGCTATATTTTTTGCAATATGGTCCAAAGAAGTTAGGGTTTTTGGAGAGTCCAAAATTCAATCTCAAATATGTGATGCACGAAAAATAATCATAACTTTCTCTCTAGTGATCCTATTTGAATTTCATAAAAAGTGGCTGAAATTGCATTGAATGTAGTTTATGTTGTATAATTTTCTGGGCTGAAGGTCAAAACAGTGACATGTGGCATTTTGTAGAAGTTTTCTCTATTGAAATAGTCTATAATCAGGTCATCGTGAGAGATTGGGCATATTTTTTTCTTGAAGGATCCAATATATGTATGACTTGTAGGGTTGGAAAGAAGACTGAGAGGGATAGCACAAAACAAAATTTCAAACCTTTGAGATCCAAAATTAAAGAGACACAATAATTTCAATATCAAGCTCCTAAAAAGCAAGAAAAATATGTTTATTTTTTCAAATTTGGCATAAGTTTTTATTGAAATGTCATTTTGAAGTGATTCAAAGGACATAGTGAAGCATATATATAATTGCTTACTTCCAAAATTCCTTGAAACAAAATAATGGACACACCTAGTAAGCGACCATAAAGCTCTAATATCACGAACGAAGAAGAGGACTAAATGCAACATGATATATCAAAATTACAAGACCAAGTGCACAAAATTTCACTCTCACAAATAGTAACAAAAAATGAACTAGAAGCTAAAATGGATGGTTTAGAAGAAAAAATAAAAGGTAACATAGAAGGCTTGAAGGATGGTTTAAAATCGAATATGAGAGTTTTTAAGGTAGACATGGATGTGATGAATGTAAAATTAGATGGGTTGACAAAGTTTCTCCAAGAAAGGCTTTCGAGTGGTGATAAGTTAATCCATGAAAATCATGATGGGGAAAAAAGGAATATCAGTTATGATTTTAGAAACTCCAATGTTGGGCTTAAGGTCCACCACATTCTAAATATTGACATGAGGAAGTTTAACAAAAAGCATCTACTATAATGCATACTACAGATGGAGGAATTATTTGATTTACATGATGTGATACAAACAAAAAAGTAATGCATCAAATATTTATTTTTAGAACAAAATGAGTTTTTGTGGTACCGATGTATTTGTTCTCATAAATAAATTATCAATTGGACAATTTTTGAAGAAGTATTGACAACACATTATGAGGATAAAAAGAGAAATACCTTCATTAGCCAATTGATAAATATCAAACAAAAGGGTTTAATGGCAGAGAACATTGAGAACTTCCAAGGATTGAATATCAAGGTAAATTATTTCGAGAGGAGCATAGGATTGATGTATTCATAGGGACTTTAAAGGATAGCATCCAACATGATGTTTTCCTTTGGGAACTTGATTCGTTGGAGAAGACATTCAAGGTGGAAAGAAAATTTAAAATTATGGAAATAAGTAATTATACTGCTTACAACTATAAATATGGAAGTTTTCTTTCTCCTAGCCTCCCATAACCTACAAGATTGGCACCACAACAACTAGAGGTAAAAAGATAAAAATGGCTTTGTTGCAGGCATGATAGAAAATACACGATGGGTCATAATTGTGCCAAGAAGATATTATTTTAGATATATTGTGAAGAGGAGTAAGAGAAGGAAAAAGAAACATCAAAAGGAGATGATTTGAACTAGGAACCAACGCCAAAGAAAGAAGAATTGAATCTGAGCATATCTTGCAATGCATTGGCAAGAATGACCATTCCTCAAACTCTTAAGATAGAAGGATATATCGAGAAAAAAAGGTGATAGTGTTGATTTAGTCTAGTAGTACCCATAATTTTATGCATTGTAAGAAAGCCAAGGAATTGAATTGATTTCTATATCCAACACTAGAGTGCCAAGTGATGGTTACAAATGGGGGAGTTATAGATTGCTCACGGAAGTGTCATAATATCAATCTAACCATGGGGGAATATGTATTGAATAGTACAATTATTTCCGTTGCAATGGGTGGTGTTTATGTTTTATTAGTAGTTCCATGGTTACATTCTTTGGAGATTATAACTTTTAGTTTTCAATAACTTTTCTTCAAATTTTCCTCGGAGGAAAAGAAAATTAAATTAAGGATCATTTAAGAGAAACCCAGGAAGATAATTAGCTCTAATGTCATAACCAATCTTTTTAAGAAATAACAATGAGGCGTAATTACACAATCAAGCTCACTAGAAGTTAAAGCATTGAAATCATTCATTTCTCCATATCTCCATAGTATCTTAGACAGTCATTCCAAGGAATTTGAGACTCTGAAAGGCCTCCCACCTATTCATGATCATGATCATGCTATTCACTTGATTCCAGGAAATGTTCCTCCAAACATTAGAATTTACAAATATCCTTGTGCCCAAAAGAGTGAATTGAATATATGGTTACAAAAATTCTAGAGGTGAGTATAATTCAACCTAGAGAAAGTTATTTATCACCTCCAGTTGTATTAGTGCATAAGAAGGATGGATCATGGCATATGTGTTCGGATTATAGGGATCTCAAAAGGCTCACTATTAATGATAAATTTCCCATTCCGATCATTGATGAATTGCTGGATGAATTACATGGAATAATTTACTTTTTCAATCTAGATCTTTGTTCAAAATATCATCAATTTATAAAGAAGACTAAAGAAATTACGAAAAAAACATTCGTAACTCATGAAGGTCATTATGAATTTTTGGTCATGCCTTTTGGCCTTACTAATGCACCTTCCACATTTCAAGATTTGATGAATTCCATTTTTAAACCCTTTCTTAGAAAATTTGTGTTAGTATCATTTGATGATATACTAATCTATAAAAAGTATTGGAAGGACCATGTTCAACATGTTGACAGGGTGCTCAAACAATTGGAGGAGAAACAATTATATGCAAAAACCTCCAAACATTTCTTTGGAGTAAAGGAGGTGGAATATTTGGGTCATATTGTATCTCATGAGGGTGTTAAAGTAGACCGTAAAAAATTTAAATCGATTAAGGAATGTAAAATCCCCACAACCCTAAAACATCGTCAAGGATTTCTTGACTTAACAAGGTATTATCGCAAGTTTGTTAAGAATTATTGGAGAATAGAAGCGTATCTAACAACATTACTAAAGAAAGATGTGTTTTATTGGACTCCAGAAACAACTAAGGCCTTTGAACAAATTAAAGATGCAAAGTACCAAGGACCCATCTTAGCTACACCAGACTTCAAAAAAACCTTTATTGTGGAATGTGATGTCTCTGGAAATGGAATTTGTGTAGTTTTAATTTAATAAGGAAGACCCATTGCTTTTGAAATTTGTCCAATCAAGTGAAATTATTCACACATAACTATTTATGACAAGGAAATGTTGGAAATAATACAAGCACTAAAGCAATGGAGACCTTACCTAATGGGAAGAAACTTCAAGGTAACAAATATTATATTCAGAATAGTAGAAAAAATGGGTCATAGAGATGTTGGGTTATGTCTTTGAAATCATCTACAAAAAAGGGAAGCAAAATTTTGTTGGAGATGCACTATTAAGAAAGGATGACGATGTGGAAGAATTTATCAGTGCCATTTATATTAACTTACTTGATTGGAAAAATAAATAAGAGAATGAATGGAACAATTATGAAGAGGTTTGGACAGTCATTCCAAAGTTGTAGCAAGATCCCGATACATCTGATACATTTTGCTAGAAAAATTATTCATCATGATACAAAGATCACTTATATGTATCTAAGAATTCTAAAGTCAAACAAACAATTATTTTAGAATCGCATACCTCCCCTTTAGGCGAGAACATAGGATTTTTAAAAACTTACCACAGGGTCAAGAAGGATTTCTTTTTTTGGATGTCCTTAAATTTGAGATTCACAAGTTTGTGGCAGAATTTTTGGTGTGCCAACAAGATAAAGTTGAGACAATTAAGACCCTATGTCTCTTACAACCTTTAGCCATTTTGAGGCTGCATTGGGAGTAGGTCCCAATGGATTTTATTACAATTTTACCCCAAGTCTAAAGGAAAGAGTGTCATGATGGTCATAGTTGATAGAGTTACCTAGTATACACACTTTTATGCATTATCTCATCCTTTTAAAGTCATACAATTGCCACTAGATTTATGGAAACAATTCCAAAGCTACATGGAAACCCCAAACATTATTGTAAGTGAAATATGTCTCATTTTCACATGAAATTTTTGGATGAAATTATTTTCTTGTCTTGGTACTCAATTATCTCGTAGCTCATATTATCATTCTCAATATGACGGGAACACTAGGATAGTGAACAAATGTTTGGAAGGATATCTTCGTTGCTTTGTATCTAATAAACAAATACAATGGGTCAAGAGGTTACCTCTGGTTGAATAATGGTATAACACTTCCTTCCTTCCTCCGGCAAAAATTACCCCATTTATGGCACTTTATGGATTTCACCGACTGTCAATCACATTATCTTTAAGAGAAAATTCTATGGTTCAAGCAGTGGAAGATCAGATTGAGAATTAACAATAAGTTCTCTAAATCTTAAAGGATAGCTTGCGCAAAATTAAATGAAACAAAAAGCATATCAACATCACAGTGAAAGAAGTTTTGACTTAGGCGACTAGGTATTTTTACGACCACAAGCATACAAACAAATTTCCCTAAAGCAAGCTAAGAAGGATCATAAATTATCACCCAAGTACTATGGTCCTTACAAGGTGCTGCAAAAGATTGGTACTATGGCATAAAAATTGGAATTCCCAACATCTTCTCAAGTACACGTAGTTTTTCATGTTTCGTGATTAAATAAGGTTATCGGTCACAAGCTCCTAGTTCAAACAATATTGCTAGAACTTGAAAATCAAGGAAAAAACATATTGGAGCCTGAAGCAACCATAAAAAAAAAGAACCCAACATCTATGGAATCGATCATTTTTAGAGTATCTTATTAAGTAAAAGAACTTACCCACTAAAGATTCCAGATTGGAGGATGATAATTTTATACATAAGCATCCATAAGCAATTAGGCATTGAGGACAACAACCTTTTGTAGGAGATAGGCATGTTAGGTCCCTATAAAACTAGTGAAGTCCCCTTATTGTTATTTTTATTATAGCCCCCTTATTATTGTTGTTAATGTACCCTCCGTATTTTTATTGTTCTACCCCATAGAAGCCCACTATTGTTATTGTTGTGCTCTTACATTAATATTGATACGTAGACTCTTATGATATTGTGACTACTTAGACTCGTATATATAGAAAGGAGGTCTTGTTATTTAAATCAGCCAAGAATTTTTTACTTATGTTATGTAAAGGAGGTTTCCCCCTCGAAGAGGTTGATTTTCAAGTATTTGATCTATATTGTCTTCTGTTTTTTGGTATGATTACTTCACATAATTATTATTATGAATTAAAAATAAAAAAATTAAATTAAACTAATTTATTTAAAAATAAAATTACTAAATAATATAAAAGTGTATGTCTCTCCAACTCTTGTAAATTTAAAATGATTACATAATATAAAAATGTTTCTCTCTCCATAGTACAAAGATACAATGATTTAGTTTAGGATGATTGTATCCTGAATTCTAAAACTTGGATACACCCATGTATTGGATTTGACGAGCCATGGAAGCCACAATGAGATAATTATATCTATTTGGTTAAATGCTCCTCGATTATATTAACGGAGCGTGTTAATGATAAATTGGTTTGGTCTTATAATTTATAAACATGAGACATTAGAAACAACTTAACATATGAAGCTATTTTGGACACCAGTATGTAGTAGAGTGCTCCTTGGTGAAACAATTTTATATGGAAAGGCCAAGGACAACTTAAAGTTAGGCTTTTTATGTGGCTTGTATTGTCAAAAAAATTATGGCTTTGGATGTTTGTAAAGAGAAAGGATGAATGAGACCAGCATACATATATTTTGTAAGACAAAAAAAGAAACCATTCCCCACATTTTTATTCATTGTCCTATCACAAAATTTATGTTGCAATAGGTGAAGGATAAGTTGAATTGTTTGGAAAATGGGCAGGGTTTTACAATGAAACAAAGTCTTTGGTTTTGGATAAAAATATTTGTAGGTTCCAATTTCAAATTCTTTCCTTTCTTTGTTTTATGAGGATTGTGGGTTTCTAGAAATAACATTTTACTTCAGAATTCCTATATTAATTTTACATTGCAAGCTCACAAAATAGGAAGTTTATTTTTGTAACAAATTAAGCCAAAAAAGACAAAAAAAAAAAAGTCATGTAGATGATCTTCAGCAAGAAGAAAAAATTCATTATGGACTTTTTGATTGAGCATGTTCTCAACATCAATGTTTAGTGAGAATGACCCTTTATCTTTATTCTCCTCATTATTTTCCAATGAAGCTGGGGCTAGGGAAGTGCATTAATCAAAAGGCATAATTGATTCGTTGTGGGGTCTCTTTTATTTATCTAGAATGAATAAGTTAGCGAAGATTAGAATTTTCGGAGATTCAAAGACAACTATGGAATGTGGTAACAAAATATTTTAGTTAGGTGTTTTGAAATTAGAAACTGGTAGCTTAAAATTTGAACTGTACAAGAGGAATTTTATAATATGCAAGTTTGTCATGTTTTTTGGGAATCAAATACTTTAGCTAACTTCTTATCAAATCAAGCAATTATATTATGCAATTGTTGAATTTAAGAATCATGAGATGATATCCAGATATTCTCTTTTTCTATTTTAATCCTCTTTCTCCCTCTTTAATGTTTAGACTTAAGCATCTTTTATGAAGCTGCCGAAATTAAAATGTGTTTCTTCTGAAGTTTGTACAAATATACAATGTTTTTTTGATTTTCTAAATAAAAAAAATGCCTTTTTCCTTCTCAAAAAGATAAAAGACACAAATCATATCCATTAAATCTTTCACACGACTGTTATGTCATATACAGTATGAATTAAGTTATGTGATACACATTATCAGTACATTGTTTTTGTACCAAATACTAAAATATGGGAAATTGAAAAAAAAAGTTAGATTAATATTTATAAAAACATTTCAATTAATCAAAAGACAATATATATTCACAAGACTGTTATGTGATACACATTATCAGTACATTGTTTTGGATACCAAAAACTAAAATATGGGAAATTGGGAAAAAAATAGTTAGATTAATATTTCTAAAAGGATTTCAGTTAATCAAAAGACAATATATGTACTAGTTTATAGATAGTGCTTTTATAATATATATTAAATATATAATATATATATATATATATGAATTTTAGTTAAAAATTATATAAAATATCTTTTTTATTTATATTAATTTCTTTATTATTATGAATGTGGAAATTTTATTTTATTTTTAATAAATTATACGTTGAATATGTATTATATTGGCCTCTTAATTATTCTAAATGATAATTTTAAATGATAACTAATAAATACTCTTATAAATTAATTGGGAGGTCATAGAGACCCTACTATGGTTCTTAATTATTTATGTCAAAATACTATATGTGATTATGTGCATTATCCTGATTTTTTTGAATTATTCTTTTCATTGTTAATATGTTTACCAGATATAGATTGTTATTTTATTTGTTACATCTTAACATGTTTTTAGTCGTGACTTATAAGCAAATACTTGAAGATGATTTTCAACTTCTTAGTGTAGTAGTCCGTCGGAAGGATATTTTGGAAAAGATACGTATTTTCAAGCTCTAATGTCATTTCGAAAGGGAATGTCTCTTCGACAAGAAGTTTCTTTTAGACCAGATAATAGAGTTATAATGGGAAAACATTTTAAAGTAGAGTGGAAATGAATGTTTTATTGACCTACTTTATACGTATTTATTATTTTGAAGTTTATTATATATATATTTTTATTTTTTATTATTTAATATTTATAATTTGATTAAAAATATTGAAGCATTTTTCCAAATAGATTTATATTATTTGCTATGTTTTGGTATAATATAGGGCGAAAAATTGGAATCATGAAATTATAGGGACTAATTAAAAAGAATAAAAAAATTAGTAATTGACTGTCCTAAAAATTATAGAACTTGTCTCAAGCATTAAATAATTGAATTTAGGTCAATACTTTATAAATACAATTTCAAACACTTGATATGGTTTTATTCACTTGATATGGTTTTATTCGGTTAATTATCAATATGGAATCTCAATAAAATCTATACAAGTTATGACTCTAACTCAACTATTGCTTTAAAAATTACAATAAAAAGTAGATGTCATGTCAACTATTATTACACACATGTTAATAAGATTTATACAAAAAAATTATTATAGATAGTATGCATGCATACATTTTGAATAGAAGTAAATATTGCATGTTAAATGATAACTTCATGATGTTTTATGGTAACATTTGTATTTTGTTATGAGAAAATATTTTTTGGAATATTTATAATAATTTATATATCAATGTGCCACCTCAATAGAAACTCTATATATTTGTATTGATTTTACCTTTGCACATACAATAGTTGATGCAACTAGAAGGTAATATATCACACAATAGGAATTCATTTTCACAATGTACTTTATAAGGGAAGTGTTAAATCATTAAAGAATAAGCCTAAAATTATAGTTCTCTAACAAAATATTTCTATAGAACTCTACTTAACAAACCTGAACAATATTCATTCATCTTATCCTCTATGTATTCAATTGGATCAATAACCACCATTCTATTAAATTTTATTAGCATTCCTTGAGACCCACTAACTGGTATACCTAAAGTTTAATAAGTAAATCTCCAAAATGTTTTAATTTAGTATTCATTTCTTCTCGCACATGTGAATTATGACATAGAATCTATGTTGTTATCGTTTGACAAGTGATTAAAAGTCTCAATAATTGTTCATTGATGTCACCTAATAAAAAAAATGCTCATTAACACCCTAATTCCAAGTCCTTTATTTATTTATATGCAACATACATTATCAATCGTATATGTCAAGTAACTTTTAATAAATTTGAGATTGGTTATCACTTTTCTTCCCTAATATATTTCTTTGACATTTGAAACTAGCTATTAACTCTGGATGCATCTTAACCTTTCTCGTGATCATTTCCATATATTTCATTTCTTTTATTATACTCTTAGAAAAGAACGACATTGAAAATTGGTGAAATTGATCAAAATCTTCAAATAAATATACCTCATATTCCTTATGTTCAAACATTTATTTTATTTTGCAACATATTATCTTCTTCAACTAAAATGAAGTTAAATATTTTATTTTTATCGAATTTCTCCATATATTCATCATTATTTTCAATTAAATTTTGTCAATTATGTGTGAATTTGCTTGATTTACTATTTGAATATTTCAAATAATCACTTTTATGCTATGAAAAATCTATCTAACTTGTAAGATTTCTTTAATGATGCCTATAAATAATATGTTGTGGGAAAAATGTTGTATATCTACACAATACAATTTTATATACAAATTCATCTTCTACTGAAATATGGCCCTATTGTTTTAGGTCTTACGTTGAAAAAAATATCTATAGGTTGCTAAGAAATGGCTTCGCTATATTAATTTTATATTCATCTATTTTTGGACAAAATTGTGAAATCTACTACATCTTGTGACCACCTTCTCCCGTAATGTCTCGATAAGTGACTCAAACATCAAGTAGTTGTATTTCATATCCTTGTTCTAGGCAATGTAAGTTACCTCAGCACCTCCTCAAACAATGCCCCTACAAGCATTGCCACATCATCAATTACCATGACCTCTTTGAAATTATGTCAACATTTATAAACATTTAATGAAATCTGTAGTATTTTCTAAGAAACCTTAACAGAAAACTCACTATAATGTCTTCCCATGGTGGTATTGGTTTTAGTAATGTAACATAAAAGTATGTGTTAACTCTGTTAGGTTCCCATACTAATAGGTGTCATATATCATGATTGACTTGGTTTAGCTCTGAAATATGTACATACCTTTGCTTGTTGCAAATGTTTTTCATATTTGTAAAAAAACTAAAAATTAAAAAATGTAAACAGGGTATGCCCTAAAACAAAAATAAAAGGGAAAAAAGAATAAAGAAAAGGTCTAAAAAATGAAAGAAAATGAACCCCAACAAAAATAAAAAGACCATGAAAATATGCAAGCTCAAATTCCACTATCATTTACTTTATGCATAGTAAATATTGTGTGCAACTTGTTACCTATGCCACAATCCATGGTAACCAAATAGCTTAATCTTTCTTATTCCATGTTTTCAATTCCATGTTTTTAGATATAGAGAATAAAGATATGACCAAACAGTTTAATTTTGGCAGATAAGTAGATAGGTAGAGTGAAAAAGGAGCTCAACAGTTCAATATGAGCCCTTGGATGCAATAAGGTTAGATTTAGATAGATATCACTATGTAAAAGAAAAGAAAAGTTGAAAAGCGTTTTCCAGTCTAAGTGCACCCTAATAAAGGAGTAAAAATGTTAGGATAAAGTAGGTAGGATAAGTAGATGATGGTTGTAGAATAAATTTGTGATGAATGGTTAAGTTTAATGTTTAAATCATTTTCTTTCATCACTTGGACAAAGCATAACTCACATTGAAGATAGCACATCAAGGAACCAAAGTCAAATTAATTAACTTCCTTACTCCATTTTTCCCTGAAATTCACTAATTTCCCCTAAGTATTAAAGGTATCTATAACAAGTTAGAGGGGCTCAGAGCATTTCTCTGACTTTTTGAGGGACCAGACCCTCGGCCCAATAATTTGGAACACCTAAAGTGCTTAAGTCCCTTTCATCAACATTACCCCCCCATAAAATCACTCATTCCTTTGATAAATTTTTTCCTAAGTAAAATTCTATTTTACTTAGTTAAATTGAATAATTCCTCATAAAAACCCTTTTATGCATTTTAGCCTAAGTTAATATGTTGTATGATGAAGTACTTTCGGAAAACATTAGACTTAGTGCTTTCCCATTCGTTTATTCATATTGACCACTAATGTTATTATTATATAATTCCCAAATAAAACAACATTACACACGCCCGTATTATTATATTATACCAAACCCTGACTTTTTACATATCCTGCCCCAATGGTTAAAGATAACCGTAAATCAAATAAAAAACATGATTAATTAGCTACTCCGCAGTTCATTAAAAACCCTACCTTCCCGCAATGCTAATGAGAATTAATTAAGTCATTAGGACTAATTAATAACTCAGCAACCAATCAAATTGCCCCCGATATGATTAAGTCTTTTAATTAATATCGAGCTCACCCCTATTATACATCAATCATGTCATTGCCTCGATTATCATCCAATTGGACCCTTTAGATCCGACGACCCTCATTCATATCACGTGGACCTTTTGGTCAACCTTTAGCGTGTGATGTGAGCGGTTTCCCAAATAGTGCCAATGCTAATGTATGTTGAAAGATGTGTGGAATCGCACGACCCTCCTTCAATAGTGCCCACCTACAATAAGCAGTGTGATGAAACCCGCTTACCACTTCCCACAAACGATAAAAAAAATGTCAAATCACCCCCGCTAATGTAACCTGTCACTGTCGTTGACCCGCCAATATCAACCATTTACCCGTTTAAACAGGAAAACCCTAGTTTTTCTCATTTTCACCTGATTGTGCAGTAAAACCGTATGTAACCCATCTATGCCACCTGAAGCCTCTGTTAACCGATTCAAGCATTGCTTACCTCCCAAAAAGCATTCTGCACTCGCTCCACAGACCTCTCAAGCTCAAATAAAACCTTTTTGACCTCCACTGCAAACCAATGCTTTCTTAATAGTTTGTTTTGTTTTACAGGTGATGAGAAGACCATAGCCTTGGATAAACAGTCTTAATACTAGTCATAAGACCAGTTTACTCTAAGATTGTTATCAAGTCTATTTAAATAAAGATGGAAGATAAAACAAGCAGTAAAAAGACAAGAAAAGTAAACATGAAATTAAATGATTTACTATTGAAACAAACAGTAAAAACCCAAACTACACATTGAAGGTAAAAGGACACAGTAAAGAACATTCAAAGTGTATCAGGGTTAAAGAGTATTAGATTGAATACCAATTCAAGTAAATCAGCTAGCATGAAGATAAACAACAGGAAAGATAGCTACAAAATAGAGTATACAAATTTAGGTTAAAGTGAAAACAAATGAAAAAAAAGAGTGGTAAAAGTAAACAGTAAATAGTAAAAGTAAACATGAAGACATTAAGAGTTAAAAAAGGATGAAAACACTTTCACCAGAAACAATGAAGTTTATCCAAAGTAAAATTCAAAAACAATTGAAAGGAATTTAAGGTTAAAAGATGAAATCAGAGTAGAAATGGTACATTCTTCAGAAATTTGCTATTTAAGTCATAGTTTTGCAGAAAGTATTGTGGCCAATCCAAGAAGTATTTTGTGAAACTAGAGGAGGTTTTTGTTCCTAACAAGCTAATATACAAAATCTCTCTCATTGGTTGCACAAGTATTACCAAAAAGGAGATAAGTGCATGTCTTCACAGCCTATTTTTCAATTTGTGCAAAGTCCTGTTTTTGACATCTTTTGGCAGAGCATATTGTGAATAGCTGTAGCTGAATTGTGGAAAACTAAGAGAGGTTTATCTCCAAAAAATTCTTATATACAAAAACCTCTTTCACTTTTTACATATATAACACGGACTGAGATATAGAAGAATATCATTGGACCCTAAGTTTGCAAAATTTCTCGGGCAAAATGCACAAAGGAAGGATGCAGTTAGTGACTGGGATGCCTCATCATCTAATAAGAGTTGCTATCAAATTCAACTTTCTCTTCTTTGTCACCATAAATCCATAGAAATAGTGCCAAATAGATTCATTAGTTTTGAATGTCCTTTATTTAAGTTCTATTATTGTAAAACAGTTAGGGATATTTGTAAACCAATCTTGATTTTTTTTCAAGATATTTCAATTTAGAAATTGTATAAATACTTCTTTATTTGAAGTATTTTGGGTGGATTCTTATACATTCTGTAGACTCTTTATTTTGGAATAGAAGTTTTATTGAGTAACTATTGTATGGCTAGTTGGACAAAGTAATAAAGAAGCAAATAAGTATTCTATATCTTATGTTTTTATAGTTTTCTTGTTTAAATATTTCACATGTGTTTCATATTTTTTTTTTTTTTTGACAAGATCGGCTGCTATATATTGATTGAAAAAGGGAATAAGGCATGAAGCCATACATAGATTGCTTCGAGAGCATTACAAATCCAAGGAGAAAGCATGAGGTTCCTGTCCTTGAATTGATTTCTATAACTTCTAGCTAAAAAACATCTATTGCTACTATAAATTCGGACATACTGGTGGCACCAAAACTTGCATTTACAGCACATAGTTAATCAATGTCAATACGACTGATCTTTCTCGCTGTGGAATCCTCTGGGTTCTGGTCTGCTTCCATTGGCTTTGCACTTGAGGATGTTGATTTATCTTTCTGCTTTGCTTCCATGATTTCCCTTAAGATTGCCAGCGATTCCTCAGCGTGAATGCATCTATTGCTGAGTCCGTTGAACTGCTCATGAAGTGAATGAACTCGGTGGAGAAACAGGTTCATTTCTGTGCGGTATTTGCTGTGTAAAATTCTGAACTGCTCGTCAAATTTGGCTTCCAGGCTCCGGATCTGTTCAGCGTGCCTGGCTTCCATGTTCCGAACTTGATCTTCCAATACCCTTTGTTGAGCTCTGACCTCTTCGAATTCGGCCTGAAGATCGCGGCAATGAAAGCATTGCTCAGGACGTTCCATCACTACTTGGGCTTGGATTCTCTGAGGGGCGGTTTCACTGTGGTGGGCTGCTAACTCCTCTTTGCTGCGGGAGAAGAATAAGAAGGGCCGGATGATGATGCGCAGGGTTGAAGGAGGAGTACTGAAGGTTAGGGAGAATAAACAAAAGGGGGTCGTGCTAACAGCTCTCACTTTCTGAGTGAGAGAAGGGAAATAAAAGAGAGTCTGGATGATAGCGCGCAAAATTGAAGGGGAAATATTGGAGATTAGAGAGAATGAACCAGAGAGGGGCGTACTAAAGGGGCAAGTTTGAAAGATGGAGGACGGCCCGCAGAGGTGAAGTAAATAAAACAGAGATTGTTGAAAGAATGGAGCAGTAGTTCTCGCCTTCCCACTGAAACTATTCCTGAAAAGCACCACGATAAAGATTAGAGAAGAGATAATCAAAGCAAGGAATGGCGATACCAGAGATTGATTTCGTCTTCGACTCTGGACAAGTGCGCCTTCTTCATTCCAGCGAAGCTGCTCTTGCTCATAGCAATGTATGACAAGTCTTTGCTTTCCTCTGCCCGTATTTATGGAACGGAACCAACCATGGCCTGAATGCATTGCAGAAGTCGGATCCTCTGTATTATTAAGATATTTTCCTAAATCTCTAAGTCGATTTGCTGGAGCAGTGCAATCGTTCTTCCGTCCTTCGCTGAGGTGATTGTTTTTTCTCGGGATGTCAGTTATTCTTTGAATCAAGGCCTGAATGAAACTGTTTATGCGCTTCATACTCTCTGTCAAGTGTCCTGGGACTGTTGTAACCATGCCCGTCACACGCTTGCTGGATCTGCGTGCCTGGGCAATGTCAGGGTCGGCCTGCTTCATGGCAGAGGCTGGAAAAAATCTCTGTGATTGTGCCTCAATGCACCTTCCGGATGTCCAACTGCGTTATTCGCATGTTTATCCGCTTCCCCATTGAGCGTGCGAAGGATATGGCAAAATCTGATTTTTTCAAAGTGTTTGGTGAGGAGATTGATGCGTTGGATATGTTGCTGAAGATTACTGTTTGGAGATCTCCGGTGATGGTTCATAAGGCCAATGACTATGGAGGAGTCTCCTAAAACAAGAGCTTTTCTAATCCCCATGCTTTTTAATTGCAACAACCCTTGATACAGTGCTAGAGCCTCTGCATTATTATTTGTTTTTTCCCCCAAACTCCATTCGTAGTTGCAGATTTCTTCTCCTAATTCATCAATGATAACACCTCCTGCGCCTGCTGGTCCTGGGTTGGACTTTGAGGCGCCATCAAAGTATAAAATTGGGCAGTTGTTACTCTGGATCCACCTCTTGTAATCCTGGGTTGGTAGTCCATGTGTTTCATATTTGAATGATAAATGAAAAAGTATATTTCAGAAAGAGCTTTACCACATTCTGTGTTTAAAATCGTTTATATTCTTAATGTTTTCTTCCAATCTATCATAGGCAGGGAATTCTTAATTGCTCCCTGCTTTTTAGTTTATCATTGTGGCCATTTAACAAAGAATTCTTAATTGTTTTTTGTTATTGAGCACCCACTTACCATCATCTTGAAATTTGTTGAAGGATTCTTAACTGCCCTTCCTCCCTTTCAAGACCATTTCACCCTTTTAAGCTATCATTTGTCTCCTGTTTAGCTATCTCGCCCTGTGAAGCCCTGCTTTGTTGAATCAACCTGATCCAGTTAAGAATTTCCAGTTGACTCCATAGCCCAATGCCCTAAATACCTTGTTCTATCCATCTGCTCTTGAATTCCACCACCAAACAAAATCAAAACCCCCAAGCTTTCATAACTATCCTAATATCCCATAAACAAAGCTAAATCACAAAGAGAGAGCCCTCATTGAGTACAAATTGGCTAGCTTATATACTTAAAAGAATTGGTTTGTGCTTACCTCATAAATTTCTTTCTTTAACCATGAGAAAATTCTGAGTGATAACAAACACACTTTCAATTTTTATTGGAAAATTTGGTATCTATCTACAAATATTCTAACATATTTATTAAACCTTGAGAAACAATACATCTCATCGAGCCACCTAATTAGATTAACGCTCTAAAAATGTCCTTTTATTCCATCAATATACAATTCTTAAGTTATATTTTATATGAGAGAACGAACTCGTATAAATAACTCGTTACCCTAAAAAAATAAAAATTCCTTGGACAAAGTAATCTCATGTTGTGATTATATTCTTTATTGCTGGAAATCTATTTATGTTGGTGATTTATTTAACATAATTGTTTTTACATAGGTCACATAGGTCTCTTTGATATACCTAAATGAAATTCTCTATGTTTCTATCATTTCCATTAACAAAGATCTCTAGGTGAATGCTTATATAACTGTATTATTCTTTTCTCCTCTATATTTAATTTCAATATAAAATGACTATAAGTATTTAACATAGTTTATGTGCATGCAATTCATGATATACTAATTTTTAATGAACATAAAATATTTATGATTTATAAACAAAACAAATTTTTTTGATAAGAAACTATGTCTTAACTTCCTCCCTGCTTGCACTGGTTTGTAAAGCTCAAAATTATATGCATATTATTTCTTTCCTTAGTTAAAATTGATCTCAAATAGATCAATCTCAAATATGTTGTTAGTATTTTCTATTATGTTATCATAATCACCATTTAGGGACTTCTAATATTAGTTTTATGTTAGCTTTCTCTTCAAAAGCTAGAATCTTTGATTTTTATTTTTATTCTATTGGAACTTTAGTCCCTTCATGAAGTTTTTCATTATATAACATATCCTATTCCTTCCTCCAATAAATTTACTATTAAAAATTATGTGTTAAGTTCCTCAATACTTGCACTATTGTGGAAAGCTAAAAATTATATGTATATTACTTCTTTCCTCAGTTAAAATTGATGTCAAATAAATCAATATCAAATATGTTGTTAGTATCTTCTATTATGTCATCATCATCAATATCTATTGACTTCTGATATTAGTTTTATGTTATATTTGTCTTCAAAAACTACAATCTTTCATTTTTATTTTTATTCTATTGGAACTTTATTCCCTTCATGATCTTTTTCATTATATCACATATCATATTCATTCATCTAATAAACTTACTATTAGAATTATTAATCCCCTAAAATATGCTTATAACCATGACATTACATTGCATAGGCTATTGAATTATTGCTCTCACCTTCTTTGGTTTTATTCTTTAACGATAGGGGCCTCAACATATAATTGTAGATGATAAAACATTATTATGGGGGTTTTGGTTTAAATATGTACCAAATAAACTGAAATAATAGGTTGGAATTGTTTATTTCAAATCAAAACTAAAACATATAAATGTGTGAGTAAGTCAAAATAAGTTAATTGCATTCGTTAACATGAAAATAATGAAAATGTAAAGAGAAGGCTTCCTTCATAAAGAAATTATTTATATGGAGAAATAGGTTGGAATTGTTTGTTGCAAATCAAAACTAAAATAAGTAAATGTGTGACTAAGTCAAACTAAGTTAATTAGATTTTTTAACATGCAAATAATGAAAATGCAAAAAGAATACTGAATGAAAAACTCAAGTAAGTTCGTTCATAAATAAAATATTTATATGGAGGAATAAAAACAGAGATAGAGTAAACAATCCTCCTTTATAAATCTACACTTATTAATAGACAAATAATCAACACTCTAAAATTCTTTGTATAATTAAAAATGGAAATTAATATTACAAGTAGGAAGAATGTCATGTATAATGAGTTATGCATATTGCAATAAGTGAATAAATTCCCTCTACCACATGCCATGTGAGAGTATAAATATAATGCCACAAAAGAATGCACACTATGAAATCAAAATGGGGAATACTTTTTCACCACTTCTAAGAAATTGATTCTATTTCAAAATTGAGAAACCACCCAGACAAAAGAAAAGGAGAGAAGAATGAGAGGGTAAGACACTAAATAAATCATAAATTTAATGTCTTGTGAATAATAATATAAGATTGCAGGTCCCCGGATGCGGGTGTTGGAGTGTCGAGGAGGGGCGAGCCACATGCCTAGCATGTGCCGCCCCGTGCTAACTCCACGGCTCCTCGGAGGAGGCCGTCAATTGGCAATTAAACTCCCCTTCTGCGCAAAGCTGCAGTTAATGCAATTGATGGCTGAGGGGAGAGGTAGATGGAGGAGCAGAGCGCAGTTATTGAGCGCCTGCAACGAGGGAATGAAGCAGCATATGAGGAGCTCAATTGGTCGAGCAAGGAATATTGGTCTGCTGAGAGTTGGTGGGTGCAGAAGCATAGAGAGTTCAGGCCAGGGAAGATTTCACCACCCCGCAGCACAGTTGAAGCCTGTCTCTGTTGCCATCCTTGCTGTTGGTCTGGAAGGGGAGGGAAATTGGCAAATACGCAACGACAATTGGGGAAATGGAATAGTCTGGCACCAAGAGGAGGAATTCAAGCTGAGTTCTGTGCACCAGAGGGCGAATTGGGAAGAAACTGGCATTGCTACCGAGTTCAAGCTTACCCTCAGGCATACAAAGGAGGCATTAGGGACACCATGGTTAAAGTACGGGAGCGACAGCCCAGCAGAAGGGGACCATGGAGAGGCTCCTCCTCACGAACCCCTGCAGCAGATGAACATCATCACTGCTGTTGCTGCTATTGTCATAGGCGAGCCCGGGGGACCCAACTCCCCATTAGACAATTCATGGAGGTCGGGAGTTCCAGCGAAGGGGAGCCGGCGCTTCCAGCCTTCGGCTCTGTGGTATTCACTCTGGGCAACTCTGCGGACAATGCAGGAGTCAATGCCCACATTTCAGTCCTATTCACCAAAATTCCGGAAGGAATTGAGGATGGAAGTCCTCAGGGCACGCTGGAGTGCCACTGGAAGGCTATGGAAAGGAAATTGAGGTTGGAGAAGAAGCGGTTGCGGAAGAGGTCATTGATACGGTGCAACCACCATCTGAAGCTAGAGGCATGGAGGAAAGGAGCACGCAAGACCTCTCACCTCCATTGGGGCCAGCCCCTCCAGGCGTTGACGAGGAGAAATGGAAGAAAATGTGGGAAGGACGTGAAGAAGGTGACGGTTGGGCGTACGTGGTCGAAGACAAGAGCCTCTGTGAAGAGGTGGAAGCACATCTTGCAGCCCACCTTCCATCCTCAGCCTGACTCCAGGACTAATGCAGCTGCGGGTATTTTGATTTTGTTATTCGGTTATGTTTGCTGGCAGTTGACACTTGTGTCTCTGCCGTGTTTAAATTTGTCAGGTCTATGGTTCAGTCTCAATTCTGTTTGGTCTACGCTGGCAGTTGACACTTGTGTCTCTGTCGTGCTTAAATCTGTCCGGTATATGGTTCAGTCGATCTTAGCAGCAAGCCCCTGCGTGGGCAGTCATGTGTCTGGTCTATACAATGTTGTTCCTCAGGGATTCTAATAGATTTTGCCATTGTTTTGAGAAGTCGGTCTGGTGCTGCCCCTGTGTGGGAGCTTTTGTTGTCATGAGAAGTTCTGAGAAGTTCTGGCGATGCTGCCCCTGCGAGGGAGCTTTTCGGTCTACAGTCAAGGTTCCCAGGGTGCTATTGCAGGCCCTGGAAGGCATGTCTTTCTGTGTGTAAAGTTCTCTTGTACATATAATATAAAAGTTTAGCTAGTTTTTACCGAGAAAAAAAGAATATAAGATTGCAGGTGATTACAACAATTACATTAAGGTACATAGATTTTATTAACAAATGAAAATAATCATATTAACTAGCTTAATTGACTGGCAATTACTTTACTGATACAAAAACCCCAGTGCTAAAAATGTAAAAGGGAGAAGCAAGAGACCTCACTGGAAATTTATTCTTACATATGATGAAGCTCTTTCCATTAAAGTGGATTGTTATGATAGTTCTCAAAATTTGATCAACATCCTAGTAAGACCTACACAAATATTATATCCCAAATAATACAGGAGAGGACTCACCCCAATTTTTTATTTGAACATATAAAATATACTTGAATAAGATTGTATACATTGTTATAAAGATAAATAAAGGAAGTAACAAGAATAAATATACTTGCTTCCACTCAAACTGGATGATACATATCGTTTTCAAATTTTAACGGAAATTATCATGAGGGTTTAGGCTTGATTATTCTATGTTATGATTTGAGTTAATCAAATGAAGACATTATACTACAAATTGATCAACCTTACAATATTGGAAAAAAACTACATAAAGGAGACCTAGCAGAGGTGTTGGTAATGATAATGACGTAGGAGGTTGATCAAAATATGGTGGTAGTCTTAAAAATAGACTATTGGTTACTCTATAACCAATCAGATGCGTTATGTGGATTCTGTACATGGCTTACTTTATCGTAAGGGTCCTACCTTTTTCTTAAACATATCGGTCCCATGTTGACTTTCCCTTTAGAAACAGGAGCTTCAATGTACGTTGTTGATCTCCTCTCTCCAGATGTAATGGTCATCATTCACCCTGATCAACAAAACAGTTTGATGATCACCCTACACCATTGATCTCCTCTCTCCAGATCTAACGGTCATCACTCAACCCGATTAACCAAAAAATTCGGTCTTCCTCCACCATTGATCAAAGCGCACTTGATCCAATGGCTTACAACGATATCGGGTGAGCCACTTGCACAGGGATTACCTGCCCGATAAAGTAGGTTTCTCTCTCCACCTGAGTGTTATGTGTCGCTTGGTTAATGGAATTGGGTGACCACCCTGTGTTACCACTTACCACTTTTCCTTCGCCCAATAACCACCTTCACTGATAAAACATGATTTTCCAATACACCCCATGTGTACTAAATCAAACTTAAGTAAAATACTTAATAAATGTTTTAACACTTAATTCCAAGATTACCCCTTAACACTAAATGACCGTGATTTAGTGAAAAACACATAAATAATGAGATTTACCATTAAAGTGCAAAAATAGATAAAATACCCAATTACATTTAAGAACGCAGATACACAGAGGTAAACGAGAGTCTACACCAGGATTAACGCACAGATGTACGCTGAATCAATTTCTTCAATATAATAGAAGTTACAGAGTCTTAGCCCTCTCGGCTCAATTACAACAATTTATTAGACCTCTGTCTCAATCTCAAAGCCTTGTCTATCACTCAAGCTCTCGCCTCTCACTCAATTCTCAATCATCTCAGCTAATCCCTTTCCATTACATTTTATCCTCTTTTATGAGTCAAATCCTATTCTAACTACACTAACAACTCGATCTCTATTTTAATCAATCTAACAATCAAATCTCTATTCTTAAGCTCTATTGCACACCTATGCTAACAACTTATCCCTTAGTCTAAAATAATACAATTTTGTAATTATTAAAATAATGAAGTAACTATCATTTTCGAGAGATCCAACCCTCTCTACCAAAACTAACTTTTGACCACTCAGGTCAATGAAATTCAACTCATTTAGCCACAACATGTGTACAAACCATCACATTGTTGGCTAAGTCTAGATGCTCCTACATCAAAATCCCGGGGAAGAAAAGTATCATCCCTAAGACTTTCAGGGTTTACTTCTTACTTCCGCAACTCTAATGCTGTCAAAAAACTAGCATCCTCCACTGGTTGTCCTTTCCATTTGACTAGATATTGAAAATAAAGCTATCCTTTAGTTCTCGTGGATACTCTTTTCTGCGAAATAGCTTCCACCTCTTTCTTAACTGTCTTTGGCATTTGTTCTTGCCAGTTAAAAGTTTTAACTTCATCCTCGGTAGTTTCCTCTTGTAGCTCTATCTCTGTCTCTTTGTATGATAAAAAACTGCAACATTGAAGATAGGTGAAATTCCAATCCCTTTTGGCAATTCAACTTCATAAGCATTGATTGAAAACTTTCTTACAATTCGACATGGTCTTAGATTTTTCATTTTTAGTTTATTGTAATTCTTAGCAGGAAATCTTTCTTTTCTCAAATACACCATCACTAAATCTCCGACTTGGAATTCTTTCTCTCTTCTTTTCATATCTACTCTCTATTTGTAGTTTCCACTGCTTTCTTTCAATATGCCTTTGACATATTCTTGTAGTCTCTGCATTTGCCCTGTAACCTTTCAGCTTTTGCACTTCTTGCATCCTGTTTACCCAAATTTCTGAGCTTATACACACCTCTTCGATTCATCCCAAAAACAATCTAAAATGGACTCATTCCAATACTTTGGTTTGGAGTGTCATTATAAGCAAACATAGCCTTAGCTAATGCTAAATCCCACTGCTCAGTATTTTGATACACTAAACTTCTCAATATTTTCCCCAAGCTTCTATTTACTACTTTGGTCTGTCCATCTGTTTAAGGATGGTATGCTAAACTGAAACTAAGGTTAGCACCTATTTTCTTCCAAAGAGTTCTCCAGAAATTCCCTACAATCTTTGTATCTCTATTAGACACAATACTTATAGGAAATCTATGTAATCTCACAATTTCTAAAAAAAATAGATTAGCAATACGTGTTGCATCACTAGTCTTCTTACATGCAATGAAATGTGCCATCTTGGAAAATCTATCTACTACAACATAAATGTAAGCATTCCCCCTTTGAGTTTTAAGTAACCCCAAAACAAAATCCATGCTAATTACATCCCATGGTCGGTCTTGTATTGGTAATGGCTAGCACAATCGTGTATTCTGGCTTCTCCCTTTATAATGCTGACATATCCTGCACTTCTCAACAAATCTGTTAACATCAGTCTGCATCTTTGGCCAACAGTAAAAATCATTTACCTGAGAAAAGGTTTTTTCTTGTACAAAGTGACCAGATAATCCTCCACTGTGTTTCTCCTTTATTATGTTTTCCCTCATAGAACATTTGGGATTGCACAACTTGTATCCTTTAAACAATAAACCTCCTTCGATAAGATAATCTAACCACTGGCTTTTGTTATGAACTATTGGATCTTCTACTGTTGTATAAATATCTTTGAAATATGCATCATCTTTATACATTTCAACCATTTCTTCAAATCCTACAACAGCAACCTTTAATTCTTACACAATGAAATTTACCCTGCTTAAACCATGGACAATTTTCTTCAACTTACTCCTAGTGTGTTTTATCACAAAAGTAAAGCTCTGTAAAAAAATCTACCCACTTGGCATGTTTCTAGTTCAATTTTGGTTGGTTGTTTATGGATTGTAATGCATGATTGTCAGAATACAATATAGATTCCTTTGGTAGCCAATAATGTCGCCATTTTTTTAAGGCTTGTACAATAGCATAAAATTCTTTATCATAAGAAGAATACTCCTTCTTAGCTTCATTTAATTTCTCATTGAAGTATGCTATTGGTCTTTGTTCCAGACTCAAAATTGCCCCAACTGCAACTCCACAAGCATCTGTTTCAACTTGAAAAACTTTTTCAAAATCAGGTAAAGCTAAAACTGGTTTCTCTGTAATTTTCCTCTTCAACAACTTAAAATTATTGTTTTTTTATGTTGTCCACTTCAATGGTTTATTAGTCTCATTGATTGTTTCAAGAATTGGTGCACAAATATGACTAAAACCTCTTATAAATTTCCCACAAAAACTTGCAGGACCATGAAAACTTCTTACGTCAAATATATTCCTTGAAATAGGGTAGTTCCAAATTTCTTTGTCTTTCTCTACATATTCCTTCAAGACTTCATTCATTAATCTCATGAACTTTCTAGGTGCATTAGTGAGTCCAAAAGGCATCACTTACCACTCATACAACCCACTGTTTATTTTAAATGCAGTCTTATATTCATCTCCTTCTTTAATTCGTATTTGATGATATCCACTCTTTAGATCTATTTTAGCAAAATACTTTGACCCACTTAAACAATCCATCAAACCATCCATGTGTGGTAAAGGAAACCTATACCTAATAGTGATCTTTTTTATGGCTCTAGAATCTGTAAACATACGCCATTCACCTCCTTCCTTTGGATTGAATACTATTGGTACAACACATGGACTAAGACTCTCTTTGATTAGTCCCTTATCCATCATTTCTTGCACTTGTCTTCCAACTTCTGCACTCTCCTGAAGAGTTAATATGTATGGTGCTTTGTTTGGCAAACTTGCTCTTGGTATTAGATCAATATGATGACTAATACTCCTAATTGGTGGCAATTCATTTGACAACTTATCCACAATAATATCAGCAAAATAATTCAATAGAGTTTTGATTTCTTCAAGTAAATCATCTAAGTTTGTGGAAGTAAAAATTACCTAAGGTCTCCCTATGACAACAAAATTCATTTCTTCACCTTTTCCAACCTCTTGCAAAAGTTCCTTTCCACTCATTAGCATAACATTGTTTCCAGGTGCTCCTTTGTCAGCTTCATCCTTTAATGGTAGCAGTGTATGTTTATTTCCATCCTTCTTTAGAGTACAAGTATTTTACCTCCCATCATGAATAGCTTTCTGATCAAACTTCCAAGGCCTTCCCAACAATACATGGCATACATCCATTGGAGTTACATCACACAATATCACATCTTTATAAGTACCAATTTGTATCTCTACCTTGCATTGTTCTGTCACAATAATTTGATGTCCTTTCTGCAACCATGACACTTTGTAAGGAGTAGGGTGTAATGTCTTCACTAATCCTAGCTTGTCCACCACTGCCGTAGAAATAAGGTTATCAATGATTCCACTGTCAATTATCACTTTACAACATTTACCTTTGGATTTTCATGTAGTTCTGAATAAAATATTTCTCTTAGTTGGTTCTCCAGTCTCTTTCTCTGCCTTAAGTAATTCCCTTTTCAACAACAGGGATTCTCCTACTTCATGGGATTCTTCCTTGTCTGTAATTTTAGGGTTTTCTTCCTTTGCCTCAGCCACATTCACATTCCTTTGACTTTTTGTTCTATTATGAGGACAATCCCATGATCCATGTTCCCATTCTCCACATGTGTAACACCGAATATAACTTCCTCGACCTTTTCCTCTGGGTGCAAATATTCCTCTATTAAAATGTCCCCTCTGTGGTGGTCTACTACTTGAACTTCCTGCTTCATTATGATGTTTCTATAACCTTGGTATGGTAGTTCCTCTCCCTCTCACTGAACTTTTTTCTCTATTCCTCTGATTTTGTTTTCTCAACATCTTCTCTTTTGCCTTCAAACCTACTTGATAGGAATCTTCAACAATCTTCAGACTCAGCAAGCTGATTTCATCCTGTATGTCATATCTTAAGCCATTGATATATCGGGCTACCATCTCCATGTCATCCTTTGCATGTCCTTCTCTAATACTCAATATATAAAAATCTTATGTATATTCTTTAATAGACATTCCTTTTTGCCTTAAATTCTGTAACTATTTGAAAAGATTTAACCGATAATCTTTTGGAATAAATTTAGCTTTCACTTTACTCACCATTTTGTTGTATTGCTTGAACTTGGAATTTCCTTTTCTTGTTCTGAATGCTTGTAGTTCATCCCACCAAATAGCTGCATGACCCTTCAATCTGGTAACTACAAATTTCACCTTATTTTTGTCATCAGCCTCCTCATAGTCAAAATATTTATCTAATGAACTGATCTAATCCATTATCTCTTCTGCATTGAGACTCCCTTCATACACAAGAATTTCCACCTTTGGTTTTCCACCTACTTTAGCCAACATCTTGATAAATTTGGTAGTTTCATTTTCCTCATCTTCTTCTTCCTCAAAAGATTCCTCTACAGCACTGTCAACTCCTTCATCAGGTGTTCTCATCTGAGAAATCTCCATTGTTTCCATCCTTGTACACAGACTCTGGATCTCTTCCAGCAGAACTGCATTTGCTTTAGGTCTTCCTCGACCTATGCCAGCTCCTCTCCTTGGTGGCATGTTTATTGCAGTTAAACTCAATCTCTATGCTCTGATACCAAAATGACACATGAAGTTGATCAAAATAAGGTGGTAGTCTTAAAAATATACTATTTGTTAATTATAACCAATCATATGCGTTCAAGTGGATTTTGTATGTGGCTTGCTTTATCCTGAGGTTCCTACTTTTATCTTAAACACGTTGGTCCCATGTTGACCTTTCCTTTAGAAACAGGCGCTTCACTCTACACCATTGATCTCGTCTTTCCATATCTAATGGTCATCATTCACCCTGATCAAAAAAATAGTTTGGTGATCACCCTATGCCGTTGATCTTCTCTCTCCAAATATAATGGTCATCACTCAACCCAATCAACAAAACAATCCAATCTTCGTCCACCATTGATTAAAGCGCACTTGATCCAACGGTTTACAATGATATCAGGTGAGCCACTTGCACATGCATTACCTACCCAATAAAGTGGTTTTCTCTCTCCACCTGAGTTCTATGTGTCACTTGGTTAATGGAATCAAGTGACCACCCCGAATTACCACTTACCACTTTTCCTTCGCCCGATAACCGCCTTTGCTGATAAAACCTAATTTTCCAATATAACCCACGTGTATTAAATCAAACTTAACTAAAGCACTTAATAAATGTTTTGACGCTTAATTCCAAGATTACCCCTTAACACTAAATTATTGCGATTAAGTGAAAAACACATAAATACTGAGATTTACCATAAAAGTGTGAAAACAGAGAAAATACCTGGTTACGTTTCAAAATGAAGATACATAGAGGTAGACGAGAGTCTACACCAGGATAAACACAGATGCACACTGAATCAATTTCTTCAATATAATAGAAGTTATAGAGTCTTGGCCCTCTTGGCTCAATTACAACAAATTATTAGACCTCTATCTCAATCTCAAAACATTATCTATCACTCAAAGTCTCGCCTCTCACTCAATTCTCAATCATCTCAGATAATCCATTTCCATTACATTTTCTTCTCTTTTATGAGTCAAATCCTATTCTAACTGCACGAACAACTGGATCTCTAATTTAATCAATCTAACAATCAAATCTCTATTTGTAAGCTCTATTGCACACTTATGCTAACAACTTATCCCTTAGTCTAATCTAACACAATTTTCTAATTATTAGAATAATGAAGTGAAGATTATTTTCGAGAGATCCAACCCTCTCTACCAAAACTGACTTTTGACCACTCGGGTCAACGAAATTCAACTCATTTAGCCAGCACATGTGAACAAACCATCACATTGCTAGCTAACTCTAGATGCTCCTGCATCAGATGGGTGAAATAATAGGGCCTGGAGGAAGGATAAAAATCAACACAGATGCAGAGGTTTCCTACAAGTAAAATATTTAAACTTATATTAGTTGAAGTGATTTATGAAAATCAATAGAAGGGATATATAGAAAAATAAGAACCTTCAACATGTAAGAGAAAGTCTGATTAGTTATTTGTTGTAGGGAAAAGTATCTGACTCGGATGACCCTATCCCACTCTAAGGGTGACAGTTCTTTAGCAACAACTATAAAACAAACTACTTAAGGTTTACTTCTTTATGAAAGCAAAAGAGAATGGAGAAAGCACTAACCGTTGCCTTGCGCTTAATGTCGAATCCAAACTCTTCTCTTTGGCCGCTTGCTCCTAGCTCTTTGTTCTTCTGCTCGCCCAGCTACGATGAGATCCTGCAAAATAACAAAGAAGGAAACTACAAGAGGCATGCAATCATAACTGGTTCATGGATTAGTGTAAACCAAACATGCAATCATCACAATATATAATTGAAACAAGAGCACATAGAAGAACCTCAATAGCTTTTATTAATGAAGAAATAAAGGTTCTAAGAGGATTACAACCATTGAAGGCTCCAACCCAGCAACACCTCCCAGCAGAAAGAATTGCTCTTCTTCACCTCTCTCAAACAATCACCCAATAACTCAATAGTGAAACCAACAGCATAGCATTACTTTGTACAAAATTCCAGCCTCCTGAGCTCATAGGAGAGAGCTCAATATATAGATGAATTGAGAAAGGATGAGTCAGCTTGCAACTGATGTGTAGCTGCCTTGTGTCCTCTCTCTCTTCAGTTAATCTTTAGTTGATCTTCAGTTCTTGAGTCCACTTGGAGAACTTTGCTTCCACTTGGAGAAACAGAGCCTCTGACTCATCACAAGGCGAAATACCTGATCCAAGTGTCATTTTTGGAAGATTCCAAAGCAATGACTCACTGTGCCACTTGTCTCTTCTCGCTCAGCGCAGGTGGCCTTTGTCCCACTTGCTTTGCAACGCAGGTACACCATGGAGCAACTGAGTTTCAGCGCAGAAACCTAGTGGAGCACCTGCTTTGATTTCAGGATTGCTTGTTTTTGAGTGTTTTCAGGTGGAGAACTGATCTGAGAGCTGTTAGTTTGCTGACCTTGTTCCTCTAGGGGTAGGAACATCATGTTTAGGGAACTTTGGATCGCTTGGATTATTGACAATTCATGCTTGTTGCTGTAAGGCACAAAATTGTCTATAACAGATGCCCCCTAAAGTATGAGGTCGTTTATCGAGTGAAATGCTTTATTGAGAGGATCCGAAGTTCATTCAATCTGCTGAGAAGTGTCCTGTAATAAGATACAATACAATACATTATTTTTCATACGTTTTTCATGATCTAGCTGAGGCGGGCATTCCCATGCTCAGCTTTATAAATACATTTTGGTACATAGAACAGACGATCGTCTGATTGTAGACTGATAATTCTCTGCTGAAATTATCATCCTTTGAGAAGGATGATCATATGCTGTAATGGTGTACATATCAAATGTCTTTATGTCCTGAATATATATCGCAGCTCGGATGGATGAAACTAGATCTGGGGTCTTCAATCTCTTCCGATCTTCACTCGATGTACAAGTCGATCCATGTGAGAATTTCTTGAAGTCGAACATGGAAAGACATCGCTTGATTACCGGTCAATGATGTAAACCGTTAACAAGCGCGAGAGGAGTCACCGATAAGGATGATGACCCTCAAGGTACGGCAGTACAATCCACATGGTGGGAATAAAGGACTTGGCGTCGACCACCATGCAAAATCTTCTGGTCGAAGGTCATTGATGTATACCTGTCGCCGGAAGTGAGAAACTTGCCATTGAGGCATGCAAGCTTCCAAGTACTGAGGGGGGTGTTCCTAGATCAACTCCTTGGATAATGAGGCGATGTCGACAAGGAGCGATCCGTCAAAGGAGGGCCTTAATGAATCCCACATCAGTGACACGGAACGGAGCTAGTGATTGTGATGAGGTGAAAACAAATTGTGATGTATGATTCAGGGTGGCGGTCATGAAGTGGATGAAGGATAATGTATGGCAGTGGGTGGAACACGGTTGACTCTTTACAGAACCACATCTCTTGAACATATAACGACACTGATGTGATGGATTGGTAGCATTACCCCAATTGTGGATGGTGTGGCGAAGACCATGGTTATGAGACCGGTGAATGAAACAACCCAACCCGATGTGATACGGAGGACAAAGTGTCATGTTCAAGAGCGACTTGCTACCATTAATGCTGTGAGGTTCTCCCAATTTTTCCCCAGTCATTGCTGACCAGTACCTCTTTATTTTTGTCAAGCTTGAGGAGGATAACATATGCTTGTTCTATAACCTGCCCTTCAGGCAGGCCCATCGCTATGTTTTAACGAGCCTAGCGATAGGGAAACTCGTTCTCGTCTAAAGACAAGTTTGTCGCTATTTAATCATTTTAACGAGTCTAACGACAAAGAAAACTCGGTCCTTTTCATTTTTAGAGAGTCTGAAAAGGTACGAAAAGTTAACTCCAAAATTCCTTTTTCGTCTTCTAATCCCTTAAGTCCGAAAAAGTATAAAACAATATAGAAGGGATGAATTTTCGATTTCTTTAACGAGCCGAACAAAACAAGCGCTCGATCTTTTTGTGTAATAATCCCTCAGGTCCAAAAAGATTAAAATCTAGAGGAGGGATAGCTCTTCTTGTCCTTTAACGAGCTGGAAGGCCAAAACTCGGCAAACTTTTCATATTTTACGAGTCAGTGAAAAGAGCTCAAAGAAGACTCGTCTTTTGAGGAATGAGTGATGAACAGGGATAGCAGCAGATTCTAGGTACAGGTTGGAATTCTCCAATCACGGCAGTGTCATAAGGATGGCTAAGTGAAATCACTCTTCGCAGCTGTTCCTCAAAATGGGTAAACAAACATATGGAGGTGAACGATTGGCCAAAATGAACGGATGGAGGTGATGGCATATAAACACGACCAAGGGCTTTTAATATGGCTTTCAAAGGTTACATTTCTCGAGGTTGTTTACCGGTTCATTTTTTCTGGATGAGCTTGAACTGTAGGGAAAGATTGCTCACAACTTGTGTTTATTTTTTAACGAGCATGAACTCTGTACAAAACTGCTCGATTCTTGCGTTTATTTTTTAACGAGCATGAACATTGCTAAAACTGCTCGATTATACCAGTCTTAATACAAGGAATGCTTTAGGTGAGGTAATCTTATTTAAGGAGCGATACCTCACTAATTACTCCAATTTGGCAGGTTTTAACTTTTTCCCTTCATCCTTTCTTTATGAAAGCTGGAAACGGCTAATCCTACGAGTTTAACAGGTTAGACCTACAGGTTTAAAGGGAGGACCTAAAAATTTACAAAAAATAAATAGTCGTCCCGTGCTTGCACTCCAAAAGGTTTGCATGCCCCCAGGTATAAAGTATAATTTCAAGGCTCTGCACAGCCAAACTGGCTCTCAGCACAGGTAGCCCCTTCGGGACCTGCGTTGCGAAGCAGGTAGCCTGTGTACTACTTGCTTTGGAAAACGAGAATTGCGTTTTCACAGTTTCCGGGCCATATTTTTCTCAAAAATGCACGGTTTTTGCTCAAATCAGAAGCAATCAGTCAAGCACACTCAAAGGGATGATTAAGAAGGTGCAAGCCTAAGAGCTTACAAGGATCCTTGTAGATCAGCTCTTCAAATCATGAATTTGCTCAGAAATGAGCTAGAGTAGCTGCCCTCTACTTCGCTTTTGATATAGTCAAAAGCTTTTCGATTTGGTACTCTTTTGTTCAGGAAATGAATAGAAAAATACTACAAACACAATCAAATGGATACGTTCCCCAGCGGAGTCGCCAGTTTGTTGTAGGGAAAAGTATCCGACTCAGATGACCCTATCCCACTCTAAGGGTGACAGTTCCTTAGCAACAACTGTAAAACAAACTACTTAAGGTTTACTTCTTTATGAAAGCAAAAGAGAATGGAGAAAGCACTAACCGTTGCCTTGCGCTTAATGTCGAATCCAAACTCTTCTCTTTGGCCGCTTGCTCCTAGCTCTTTGTTCTTCTGCTCGCCCAGCTACGATGAGATCCTGCAAAATAACAAAGAAGGAAACTACAAGAGGCATGCAATCATAACTGGTTCATGGATTAGTGTAAACCAAACATGCAATCATCACAATATATAATTGAAACAAGAGCACATAGAAGAACCTCAATAGCTTTTATTAATGAAGAAAGAAAGGTTCTAAGAGTATTACAACCATTGAAGGCTCCAACGCAGCAACACCTCCAAACAGAAAGAATTGCTCTTCTTCACCTCTCTCAAACAATCACCCAATAACTCAATAGTGAAACCAACAGCATAGCATTACTTTGTACAAAATTCCAGCCTCCTGAGCTCATAGGAGAGAGCTCAATATATAGATGAATTGAGAAAGGATGAGTCAGCTTGCAACTGATGTGTAGCTGCCTTGTGTCCTCTCTCTCTTCAGTTAATCTTTAGTTGATCTTCAGTTCTTGAGTCCACTTGGAGAACTTTGCTTCCACTTGGAGAAACAGAGCCTCTCACTCATCACAAGGCGAAATACCTGATCCAAGTGTCATTTTTGGAAGATTCCAAAGCAATGACTCACTGTGCCACTTGTCTCTTCTCGCTCAGCGCAGGTGGCCTTTGTCCCACTTGCTTTGCAACGCAGGTACACCATGGAGCAACTGAGTTTCAGCGCAGAAACCTAGTGGAGCACCTGCTTTGATTTCAGGATTGCTTGTTTTTGAGTGTTTTCAGGTGGAGAACTGATCTGAGAGCTGTTAGTTTGCTGACCTTGTTCCTCTAGGGGTAGGAACATCATGTTTAGGGAACTTTCGATCCCTTGGATTATTGACAATTCATGCTTGTTGCTGTAAGGCACAAAATTGTCTATAACATTATTAGAATACCTATGTCAAACAAAGGCATCATATCACATTTTTTACTATAATGGTAGCATGGTATTTTATGTCAAGGATGACTCATTATTCTGTGACATGTGATTAAGAGTCATGACACTTGAAGAATCTATGGTAGAATTGGTTGTAGGTGATAAAGATAGATAAGGGGTAATCAATATTATTGACCATGTAAATAATTATTCTTAAATTAATTTGGATTGGAATTAACCCTATTACACCCCTACACTAACTTCCTTATTTTTATTTAGTTAGTTGATTAACGTATAACGACATATTTTTTAGTAAGGCCCATTTTGTGGTTGTTGTGGACTTACTCAATATGGAAGGTAAATCTTTATTAAGGTTGAATATGTGTTTGGTACTCATTATCTATGGGAGAAAAATTATTTAGAGATTTTCTTGTCAAAAGTATTTATAAAGGTAAAAAATTATGTAGTTCTTTTTAACAACATTCATTGTATTAAATCCTAACTACGAACGAATCTTAACTCTACAAATGCATCTTAACTCATTTGTAGGTTTCCCATTTCACAAGACTAATCAACATTACTCTATTTCATGATCATCAATAAAAAAAAATATGTATTCTAGCAATTTAGTATCCTTGATTCTCCTATTTTTCTTTCTACAATTCATATTCCTTTTGATATTACTCATAATTTATTATTTCTTTTAATTAATTCTTCTCAAATTGGTACAAAATCTTTTTCATAATCAAATGCAGTCCCAGCTTTTAGAACAAAATTAAGGATAGAGAAATGTTTCAACTTCCTAAAAATAATGATATAACATTTGGGAGATAAAATTGTAGTTGTGAAGCATAAATGCAAGTGAAAGTGGAATCACTTCATTGTACACACTTCTACTCTAATGACACTTCATGAGTAGCACCACATTATACAAAATCTCTATATTGATTCAATATATTTTCATATAATGGGCTTATACAATGTACACAAAAATCCCTATAAATATCATACAAAGAACATAAGCATTAAAAATGTTATGTGCTATATTCAATTTGGAAATGAAATCCCTAGACCTTACATAATTACAAAAAATATACAATATAAACATATTCTTATGTATAGAATTTCTAGTAAAACTTATATGGCATCAACATTGACTAAAAAAATTAATAATATCTACAATATTTTTGAAACTTTATTATCTGATTAAAATATCACAACTTAATTAACTAATACCTAAGAAATTTGATACAACCATTTTAAAGTAATTATATAAATTTAAATTATAAATAAAAGAAACCCTAGAGAAATAAGATATCCCTATTCTATACTAAAGTAAACTTAAAGTAAAATAAAAATAAAAATCAATTGTGGATATAAACAAAATAAATTAAAATAAAAATCAATTATGGATATAACAAAATAAACTAAAAGAAAGTAATGAAAAACATAAATAAAAGAAAGTAATGAAAAACATAAATACACGATTCAAAATAGAAAATGTTTCTTCTCAATGAAATATATCTTAAACACAGAAAATAAAATTTGTTACACAATAGCATATAATTTATATAGAACATAGATACGCATGATTAGAAAATAAATGCACAAATTACGTGGAAACTAATTGAAAACATATAAATATCACCATGGCTATAGGGTGGCCCTCTCTCTATAGTTTCTTGAGTGATTACACACAATCACATGGTAAGACGAGTAACGTAGCATATAAGAAACATGTAGTTAGTTTGTATTACAGAAAACAAATGAATGAAAAAAATTCGAACCGTTTTCAGTTACCTTTTCCTATATTTTAGGAAAAGCTAACCATAATAATATAAAATACTCTAGCTACTCTCTAGCAGTTCTTTTCCTACACCACGAGGAAAGCAACTATTTTCTATTTCAAAAATTGACAAAGTTCTGTAAAACTTCCAACCACCAAAACTATACAGCCAATTATCATATAATTGCATATACCTTTTCTTAATAGGTTGAGTGGATGAAAATGTTATGGTCAAATTTCTATAAGGATGACACGGAGGAAAAAATGTTTACAACAATATGGTAAAACTTAAGACAACATTATGAAAGATAAATATTTAAAAATTGCATTATCCTAAAGCTAAGAAAAGCTTATGCAATAAGGTTTTTGTTTTTATTTAGGTATACGACTATAGAGAAATTTTGTTTTTATTTAGGTATACGACAATTGAGGAATTTTGTAGTGGTCCTTTGTTTCCACGTGAATGGCCTATTTATGATGAAAAGTTTTACAACAATGTTTTGCAAATGAAAAACTTTCAAATATGTTGTTTTTACAAGAAATTCTATAGTTCCTCTTCTAAATATAAAATAAAGTCGGTGTCTTTCTGATTTTACAAGTTACACATTGTCTATCTAGAACATTCAAATATGTTGTTTTTACAAGAAATTCTATAGTTCCTCTTCTAAAAATAAAATAAAGTGGGTGTCTTTTTTATTCTACAAGTTACACATTGTCTATCTAGAACACACATATGCATATAAATTCATTATGTTTTTATAAAAAGATTCATTCTTAACATAGATTCCAATCAATATTATACGTGGGATATAATTGGAGAAAAACAAGGTAAAATGAGGAAATTGTGAAGAAAATGGATTGTCCTATGAGTAAAAATAGTGGTTAAATGTTAAATTGAGGGGGAAATGACATACTTCAACATCGCTTTCGAATATAGCTTTTTGCACATCCCTTTTGCAATCCATTTGCATATGATATGAATAAGTGTGCATCTTGGTTAGTATAGAATTTTCTTTAATCATAGGGGACTAGCTATGTGTATGTCTATGAGGCATGAAATCCAACCACTAATTTTATCATTTTTCATATTCTGATTTCACTCCTTATCTATAGTTAATTCCCCTATGTATAGGGTATTGGGTATAATGGGATCATATGCTTGAATCTTAACCCAATCCATTCTAATCTCTATTTTATATCTATATATATGCAAATTCTACTACATAATAATGTTAAATGAATATTTGGCAATGAGTGAGGCTCTTTTTCTTTTATATTATTATCTAGTTATTCATAACTTTGTTGGTAGGCCATTAAAACCATTAATTCTGAATTATTATAGAAGTTGGTAAATTCTTGTATAGATTTTTATTGCACTGAAGTTATCACTCACTAATCTGGGGATTGGGAAATTTTCTTTTATGATCCTGGAAAAGGTTGCTGACAAAACTAACCTGAGCCATATCCCCACAGTTGTAGTTATATTTTCAAGTTTATATAGTTTGATCTCATGATATCTCATCATCTCATTTTCTATGATAGAGTGATAATATATTAAATTAACATCCATAATATAATGATTTGAGTTATACACGATGGTTATTTGTAGTAATTAATTATGCCTAAATAATTCACATCAAATTTTGTCTTTCAATAATACTAGAAAAATATAATGCGTAGAAATTTCTTCTCATAGGTTATTGGTCTATGACCAAATTTCAAACAAGAAATTCATTTTGAAACCATGTCCATTACTCTTTTAAATGCAAGGTATAAACTATTGAGAATGGTAAAAATATTATCAATTCTACAAAAAATCCCTAATTTTATTTACCTCTTCCTTTAATTCCTTTATATCTTCATCCTTTTTATTTATTTCCTTCTCATGTTCTTGTTTTGTATTCACCATTTGTCTCTACATTTATTTTGTTGGTTTCCAAAAAATACCAATTAAACTCTAGTTAATTGTCAGACTAGGAGATAACTCCTCAAATGTAATCATGTTATTCATTCATGTTGTTCATTATTATATACAATAGGGAGTGATTGTTTAGATCATCTCCAATGACTCTCCATTTTCTCTATTATTTATTTACACTAATTACAGTTGTTCACACAATCCCTATGATTAGGTGTCAACATTCACCCCCTTAATCTGAAGGGATGTTGGTGAGTCCAAGCATCATTCTGAATCTTTCAAGATTTTCTCTCCGAAGTGCTTTGGTGAAGATGTCTGCAATTTGTTGATTAGTGGAACAATGGCGAAGATGGATTGTTTTCAACTCAACATGATGTCAAATGAGATGATATTTTGTATTGATATCCTTCGTTCCATCACGGAACTTTGGGTTCTTGGCCAACATTATTGCTAAGGTATTGTTAGTCACGAGTGGAGTCGATTGTACTTGTTTTACCTGCAAATCTTCCAAAATTTTCCTGAGCCACACAATTTCTTTTGTTGCCTCAGCTGCTACCACATATTCTACCTCTATTGTGGAATCTACTGGAACTGATTGTTTGCGTGATCTCCAGGAGACAACTCCTGATCCAAGTCTCATAGCATAATCCTAAGTAGATACCCTAGTTTCTTTGTCTCCATCGAAGTCTGAATCAAGGTATCCAATCAAGCTAAAGTCACCCATGTGTGTATACTTAATTCCAAAGTCTTCAGTTTCCTTCAAGTACTTTAGAACTCTTTTTACAGCAAACAATTGTCCCTCACAAGGCTTTTGCATAAACTTGGAGAGGACTCCAACAGCAAACAAAATGTCTAGTCTGGTAGTAGTTAGGTAGTTGAGAGTTCCTACAAGTTGTCTATACTTTGTTGCATCCTCAAATTCTTTTCGTTCAGTGGATGTGAGATTTAAGTTTTGTTTTGTTGGAGTAGTGAGAGGGTTGCATTCAGTCATGCCATACCTATTCAACAGATCTCCAATGTACTTCTTTTGAGAAAGTAATATGGACTTCAGATGTTGATTTACTTCAATATCAAGATAGTGATGAGCATAGCCCAAATAATTCATTTCGAAACCTTTCCTCAAATCCTTCTTTATGGATGCAATGTAGCTCCCATTGTTCCCTGTCATCAAAAGATCATCTACATATACCAGAAGATATACAACTATTTTTCCAACCTGGTTAACAAACAAAGTTGCATCATCAATATCATAATGTTTGAAATTGAGTTTCAGAAGATGCTCAATTAGTTTTTCATACCAAGCTCGTGGTGCTTGTTTGAGGCCGTACAAGGATTTCACAATTTTGCATACTTTATGTTCATGTCCTTTTACATCAAATACTTCAGGCTAGGATATGAAAACATTCTCTTTTATATCTCCGTTCAAGAAAGCAGGTTTTACATCCATTTGATGGACTTTCCAACCATTTTAAGTTGCTAGGGAAAAGAGTGTCTTAATGGTAGCCCATTTTATTGTGGGGGAAAATGCCTCCTCATAATCAACCCCTTCCTTCTATGCAAAACCTTTCGCCATAACCCTGGCTTTGTGCTTGTCAAATGAGCAATCATCTTTATACTTCTTCTTGTAGACCCACTTGTAGCCAATTGGTTTGGTTCCCAATGGAGGATAAACCAACTTCCAAGTGCCATTCTTTATCAAGGCGTCATACTCCTTTTGCATTTCTTCTTTCCATTAATCATGAGAGCCAACTTCTTTGAAGTAATTTGGCTCAAAATCTATAGACAAATTCAATTCACAATCATAAGAAACATCCTTATCAACAGGTGAATGAGAGTCATCTACATCACCTCCATTTTTCCGGGTTGAATTTCTAGTTCTTGTCTTTCCAAACTCATCAGGATGAACACTTTCAAGTGTCTTTGTCAACCACTTTAGGGGATCTTTTTCAGATGGTCCAGGGTGCTCTGTTGATTGAGTTGTGACTGAATCAAGATTGAGTCTCCCAATTCTGTCAATCACATCACTGAAAGTATCATCCATTACTGGAGTTTGATGCAGAGGAGAGAGTGCTCCAGAAGAAGATTCCGTAGGTTGATCTAGTATAGGAATCCCCCTTCAAGATGTGGAATATTATTATCAAATTATTGAAATGATTTTGCATTTGCAAATCTATCCAAGAGATCAAGTTGTCGCTCAACAACATTGTCAGTTTTGGATGATTCAAGAAAGATTACATCTCTAGATACAACAAACGTTTTATTGGCCTCATCATAGAGACGGTATGCTTTGGAGGTATTTGAATAACACAAGAAGATCCACTTATGCCTTCTTACACCAAGTTTGTTTCTATGTACCTTTGGTATCAAGGAATAACATGTGGAACCAACGACCCTGACATGCTTTACCGAAGGAATGTGCCCATACCAGATTTCATAAGGATTCTTGTTTCTAATAGCATTAGATGGACATCTATTCTTTACATATACATCACATGGAATTGCATGATTCCAAGACGTCATTTTTACATTTTTGAAAAACATCATGGAGTGCACCATATTTAAGATTGTCCTATTCATTCTTTCATCTACTCCATTCTTTGGGGATTATAAGGCACAATTGTTTCATGTTTGATTCCATGTTGGTGAAGATAGTTTTCAAATTCATTTGAAGTGTATTCTTTTCCATTATCAGTGCGGATAGGGCCAATATGAGATTGTGCATCATTTTCAATCCATGTATGAAAGTTCTTGAATGTTTGAAAAGCATCGGATTTGTTATTCAATAAATAAACCCAACACATTTTGGTGTGGTCATCAATAAATGTCAACATATATTTATTTCCATTTGCAGAAGGAACATGCATTGGACCACATAAATTTGAGTGAATGAGTTCAAGTTTTTTATGTGCTCTGGAATGTGAATCATGAAAAGATTGTTTGTTATGCTTTGCTAGAATGCAAGCATCACATTGCTTAGGTTTCATGGGAATTGTAGGGAAACCAATAACACCATTTTTATTCACAAGCAAAGGTTGTCATAGTTCAAGTGTCCAATTCTATCATGCCATAATAAAATTTATGGAAATGTACCTTCTCCATAATGAGAATTGTACGAGAAATTTTGTGCACACACAGAGGTACCTTGCAGCTTGAGAAGCCTTTCTTCTTCTATTCCCCTCATGACAAGTGAGTGGTCCGATGCTTTTATCACCTCACAATTTCCCTCAAACATACGAATGGAGTGTCCCTGCTGGCAGATGTGGACCAAGGACAACAAGTTTCTCCTCAGTTGTGGGAGATATAAAACATGATGTAGAAGAAAGTCTGGAAGACTAAGCAATTTAAGCCTGATTGTTCCAAGCCCTGATGGCTTGACTTTTGATTTGTCTGCAAAGTATACTACTCCATCAACATTTTAAGTAAATTCTTCAAAAAAATCTGTTCTAGAATTCATGGGGTAAGTTTCTCCTGAATTAGTCAACCAATCATTTTTCCAAGAAGCAAGTGAAGCATTAAATAAGTCTTCTCTTACTCCAATATTACAATGTGCCACAACATAGTGAGTGGATTCAAATGCTATAACTATCTCTTTGTCATTAGTTTTACCTTTGGGTTGGTTTCTTTCATGCTCAATTCTATCCCAAGGAAACTTGCATGTGGATGCATCACATGATCCATCTCTTTTGTAGCATATGCAGTGCAAATCTGACTTTTCTCCTTGAGAGTGTCTAGCCCCCCTGCCTCTGAAATTTATTCCTCTTCCTCTTCGACCACCTCTTCCTCTCAAAGAATATTGAACATGATTCTTCTCTCTATGTGCAAGGCACACAACCTCTTCAGAGGACTGAGGTAGTTGTCTTATTCCCAAAAGCCTTCTCTCTTTCAACAAATTTTTTCACAAGAGAGTCAAAGGTAATATCTTTAAGGTTTCCATTTTCTTGCAATGAATCAAGATAATTTGAGTAAGTGGAATAAAGTGCCTTGAGAAAATCTATCAGAGGAATGTCCAGTTCAACATTAGTGACTTTGATATCATGCATGATAGATTTTACTTTTTATGCATGAGCAAGAGGATCATCATTGTGTAATTCAAGGGTGAACAATTTAATCATGAGTTGAACAACTTCGAGTGCAGAGTGTGAGTCATAGAGTTCCTTCAATTTTTGTAAGGCTTTGAAAGCATTTGAAAATGGTGAAATATGGCAACTCACCTCTTCATTTACTAATGTTGCAATCAATGCATAAGCCTTGTTGTTCTTATTTTCCCAAATGGCGAATTCCTTGTCTGAGATAGGCTGTTCTGGCTCTTTGTCTCTATTTCCAACACACACCTTTCCACAACTCATTAAAAATGAGAGTGTTTTTGATTTTTCGAGACCACTTAGGATAGTTCTCCTTCCCATTGAGAACCACTCCCACAATAGTTATCAATGAGTGCATTTTAAAAATGTGTATTGTGTAAAAACAATCACTCTTCTACTGGTAAAAAAAATGACATAGGAGGTTGATGAAAATGAGGTGGTAGTCTGTAATTCGACTACTTGTTAACTTTGTAACCAATCAACTACACTTAAATCCGGTTCTACACGTGGATTTTCCCCTTGAGGGTCCTACTTATCTGACCAATCACTGTCACTCCCTTGTTGACTTCTCCTTTTATCGAGTGCTTCAATCCGCACCATTGATATCACTTCTCTAGATCTAATGGATATCACGTCGTCCACTCACCAACTAACCTGGACGATCCCCACCATCAATGTGACCTATCCAATAAAATGGATGTTGCGAAATCTTGCGTGAAATCTTGCACGACCGATATAAGGTCGAGTGTGCATGAGAAAAGTGGTTTTCCCATGCTACGTGTCACCCACTAAGGTTAATCACGTGAATTTTAGGAATATCATTTACAACCATTAGGGTCTACAAGATTCCGCTTCCCACTTATCAATACCACCCATGTGCTTAATTCATACTTTTAATAAATGTGCTTAAGGAAAGGTTTAGCGCTTAAACTCAATATTGACGCTTAACACTAATTGACTATGATTTATAAATAAAATGTATGAATAGAGAAAAATACTCAATTAGGGTCGAGAACGTCGATACACAGTCAAAAGAGAATTTCATTCATCGCACCTGTGTTTAACACTAAGAAACCAAGAGAGTGATGAAAGCATGAGAGGTATATCATTAGGAAACATGCATGCAAATGTGGGAGTGATACCTCAAATGTACTTGCGGAGCAGTTACCTCACATAACCAGCCGAACATCTGCATCAGTTGCCAAAGAGGGGTAGCAGTTGCGAGAGAGGGGAAGGCCTTCAGAACAATTATCAAATTCTTGAGACAGGCACACCTATGGAGTGGTTGCAAGAGGTCAGTTTTGCAAAATAGGCAGAACATAGGTAGAAGGGAGTTACAAAGCAAAGAGGGAAGCTAAAAATGGCGTTGGATTTGGACCATGTCAAACCAGGAGGTAACTCCTCAAATGTAATCATATTATTCATTCAGGTTGTTTAATATAATATACAAGAGGGAGTGACTGTTCAGTTCATCTCTCGATGACTCTCCATTTTCTCTATTATTTATATACACTAATTGCATTTGTTCACCCAATCGCTATGATTAGATGTCAACATTAACTACTACATAATGTGAATTTTTTTCTTTCTCTTCATTAATTATCTTATGCCATGTTTCCACAGTAACCTATCCCTCAATTTAAATATATATAAATGTTGCCAACTACTACGCTTAATAATAAACCCTGGTTCTTTTTCTCATAATTCATCCAATACAATCATCCAATTAAAATAAAATTAAAAACTCAATTGATTTGAGGATTTTTATGTACCCATTTCCTCAGCTTTTATGACCTTTCTTCTTCCTTAGGGTCATCAAATTGCATGGGAATTATGGATGCCCCTTCTTCTAGTATACTCTACTATACTCATGGTTGAAGACTCATACACATCCCTTTTTAATTTTAGTCACTAGCCTAGTGGTTATTTTGTATCACTACTCCTTTCTACTACTATGAAAGACGTTAAAATGGTGGTACATATTCAAACATTGGAGCTACTAATTTCTCCACAAACTCACTTTAATTTTCGGAGGGGCATTGTTGCACAAATACAAATCCTACTAGTATATAAATCAACTCATGATGTGTGAAGTGGTCATGTTTTCCTATGCAATATTTTTCAAACAATTATTGTAATGAATTAATTAAAATATAAGGAGGATTAATTTCCTATTTCTTCATAGATGTGCTAGAAAATAGTAATAGTTATTTGTTCATGGTGAAGGGTGACAATCACAAGTGAAATACTAAATAATGTGTTGTAGCACCACAGTTCAAGGTGTTGGAAATTGATTTAGTGACATGAAGTCATGTATTTATTAGTTCACACATTTAATGATGGAGCTATAGGTCATTAGAATGATAGGTGGTCGTGAAAAGGACATAAAAATAAATCTTTGCATGCTAACAGAACTAAATTTCTTTTTATTTATTACTTTCTTTTAACTTGCTTTATTTATTATTTTCATGTAACTTTCCTTATTTTGTTATTTTCCACTAAATTTATTTATTTTATTGTTTTTTCTAACTTAATTTATTTTATTATTTTCTTGTATTTTTATTTATTTTTCATTCCAATTTTTAATTTTAGTTAAATATTCCAATTTTTTTCTTTTTATCTATATGGAAGTTTCTCATGAATATTATTTTCTAAATTTTTTAATTAATTCCTTTTAATTCATCCACACCTCTCTCTCCACAACATAGTTTTAAGATTTATTATAACCCAACATTTTAATGTCAATATTTCCCATTGAGAATATTCTATAACATGTTTTAAAATAGATATAATACTTGATTGAGCTAAAATTACTTTATTTGATTAATTTCTAAGGTTTGTTTTATGTCTATAGTCATAATCCCATTTTCCCAAGTTTCTATAATTAAAAAAAAAATTACTCTATTTTAACTCTTTGCATGTACTCATTAACATTAGCATTATCACTCATTAATGTTAAATTAAAATCTATCTTCTATGTTTCCTTGTATCAAGGTTTCCAAGTCAGTTGTTCCCTTGAAGAACTCCTTCCTCAATTCAAAGGGTCCCATAACATTTTCCCTTCAAGTATATTTATCTGTCTCAATGCGAAAGATGCCAGGTCACTTATGTGCTTCAAGAACTTGTCCTAAAGTTACAAGGGTGCAACAACACTTTTTGTTCAATTATCATTGACTAATTAAGGGAAACATAGGCATGGAAATGGAGACATTTTTATCTATTGAGTCACCCTTTTCCTAATATTAATTATGAAAGAGGAAAGTTGTCTACCTTAATGTATGCCTCTCTATGAAACTTCGAGAGTGATCACATTCATGTTCGAACACTCACGACATTGTGGAAATTCAAGTTGAAGGTTCTCATGTTTCCAACTAAAGGAAAATTTTGAATGTTTGTTGATATGATTAGGGATGTTGGCTCCCACCTCTCCAAGGAGAATCAATTCTGATCCATACAATCCCATCACCCATATGTCAGTCACTCAAAAAATAGATAACTTGTGCCTATATCAACTAATTAGTCACCAATATTTTATACTGATACATTCATACATACATACACACACTTACATACATACATACATACATACACACACATACATAAATGTATGTATGTAAGTAATATCATATTTACATGATAACCAAAATGGGATCATAATACTCTTAAGAATCTATGCATCATTGTGGTGTCTTGCCACCCTACAGAATTTTTTAAAACATTTTCTCATAAATATAAGTCATTATAGTGTATGCATGATAAGGAACATCATGCAATCAAAATAACATAGATTGGTATTCAAAATCATGGGTCATCACCACGAAAAAATATAACCATGCCATCGACATTTGATGTCATTATATTGTAAAGTGTATGTCATAGTTTCTACCTCAAAAGTCAAAATAAAATTGAAAGTTCTTTTACTATAGTGAGCGTAAAATCGGGTACTATAATGGCCATTTATGAATTAGAAGATTAGGTGGAGACGGACTACATGTAGTTTCATTTCTAACTCATTTTTCTTTACATCTATCGATATCAACAAAAGATTTTCTAGACATGTCAAAAGTTGTTTATCTCTTTGTGTCCAAACTGAGTGGACTATCAACAACTTGATCCATCTCAAATTATTTTTTCTTATGTATTTTGAAAATGCATGTTATAAGAAGATGAATTCGGTAAGAGAAATGAGCATTTTTCTCTTTGTTTTATCACAAAAAAATAAGGGAAACCTCACAAGATTCATTCTATCAAGAGAAACAATATGTAAATTCATTTCCTTTTCAATCCAAAGAGATTTATTTAAAAAAAATCAATTAATTAATACATCCTATCATATCCTCCTAACATAAGAAATCCTTCCCCCCATTTAGAGAATGAATATGATTAGGAACTTCATGTATAAGAACGAGCTAAATAAAGTGGAAGGTATGAGATATTCCCAAATCGCTTCAAACTCTATCCAAAACCACATTCACCTCTAGTAGGGATGACATAAGGATGCCTATTCCTATGTAAAGAATTTGGAAAATAGGTTGGCATCGCTTTATAAAACAAGGATGATATCAAAATAATCACTACATTCAAGGATAAGATTAAAAATACCATTACTTATAATTTAACAAGAAATTATGGTGCAGAAGTGGACTAGAGGGAAAAAGTAAATTAAGATATTATAAGGAGGTGATTATCCCTAATATAGAAGATCATAAGTATCTCTGAGTTTTGAGTTGTGAAAAGAAGAAAATCAATATTCATAGAATAAAAACATACTCTCACAAAATCCATAGTGAAATTTAACATTGAAAAGTTTGAAAATTCCATAAGACTAATGAACTTTTGAAATTTGTATAACTCAGAGAGTTGATATGAAAATAAATTTCTCCTAAAATTCTAAAATAGATTAGATCAGAAATTTTAATAATGTGTCACACAATCACCCAACCTAACCCTCTAATTCAACAACACCGTGATTATCTTGGAATGACTTTATTAGTGCTTTTCAAGCACAAAATAAAATTATAATGAAATCAAAATAATATTTTAGCATCTTAAATTTCAATATGTCAAATACACTTAACATCAATAACATCAACATTGTTATATTAAATGGTGTAATATTTTTTTCTATATTTTTTCAAAAAAAACAAAAAAACAAAAAAAAAAATAGATAGAAATTTTTTATATAATTCATGACATATTTATATAATTAATGTACAAACATCCAAAATTTAATTTTCGATTATATAGTTTGGAAATTTGTATTTATAGTTATTTTTTATTATTTTTATTAAAAATAAATATATAAATTAAAGTACATTAATATTTCACAAAATTAATTTTACAGACTAATTAATTAAAAAAATAGAGAAATAGAATAATGCTAAGCCATTATTATGTCTTATTTGTTATAAATGTATTTATCAACATTATTTATGAGCTAAGTTGTGTGATTTTTGAGATGATTGTGAGCAATGCTCGGACCAACTTATTTATGCAATATCAAAAACCCTCAAGGACCGAGATTGAAGTGGATCATTGAAGTTTTCATTTGGGATTTATTTTACAAGAAAGATTCAATAGGTTGAAAGTGGTGAGGAAAGTCCGAAGACAAAATTGGTATATTCATTAAAGTCTTTCTTTTTTCATGAGGTCACCATTAGCATGAAAGACTAAAATTTCAAAACAGAAATAAAAGTGATACTAAAAATTGTTGGAAATAATGCTTCCACGTGTTATCATGAGTTGTAATTGTGAGTCCCAAGGAGTCAATTTAGAAGTTGTTGTTTCCCTATGTGTGTAAGTTGTCTATGAGTCATAGACCTACCTTCTTTGGATCTTATCCTCTAGAAGTCGGTGATGTAATTCTTATATATGTAATTGATTTATGTGATCAATAAAGCAAAGTATGTGATGTGTCATGTGTAATTTTTTTCTCTCTTTCTATTTTTGTAATATGGTATCAGAGTTGGTATTGGCTTGAATCCCTCAAGGGAGGGCCAAGAATATGTGAGGGATGTTGAGTGTTACTATTTCTGTACATATTAGTATATATGTGTGAGAGTTTACTTTTAGTGTCTTAATTATTTTTTGTGATCCTGTGTTGTAGATATGTTTTTTGTTTGAAACTTCTTCAAACATCATCAAATATTTTCGTTATCTTGCTATTTGTAAAGTTTTGTTTGTGCTCATGTCCTCAGAACCTACAAAGGAGGTAAATTCATTGCTAGATGGTTTTTTTCAAAGTTGTGTGCATTACCATATTATAAATATGAAAAACATGCCCATGAACTATACATGTGGTTGTATCTATCTTGGTTTCAGATCTCGATCTGAGATTTGGGACGAAGGAGTTTCAAATGGTCAATGATATATGTCAAAACTGTTAAAATTGGAGGGGGATATCAATTTTTTGCTTCTAAAGGGAAGAGATCTCTCTGCATCAGATGTTTTTTTTGCAATCTTGTTCCAATCTCAAATTTTGGAGTTTGCATTTTAAACATATTGAGTCTCGTCAACTCAATATGTGAGTGTAAATTTTTTGGAATTGAACACTCTAAAAAATGTTGCTTTGTGAAGATGAGAAAGCTCAAAGACAAAGATTAAACTAGATGAACAACTTTTGACCTGTGCTAAGGAGGGACATGGTGACTTGTCTATGCCTGAATGACACCTAATAGTTTGATGATTATTGAGTTTGTAGTTATTAAATGTTTTAATTCTAGTTATAAAAAAGGTTGGTGATTCTTAAACTATAAGCCTTGATGTCCGAAACATCAATTCTTGTGTGTTAGTAAGATCACATTCTTCAATCAAATTTTGAACACATTTAGCATCTAGACCCCCATCCTCACAACTAATGGATAGTCGAAAGCAAAATATCCAAAAAATGGTGGTTGGTCCATAGGATGGTCCATTACTTGACAAATCTTATCATTGAAGCCCTCATGAGCCGAGGTGTCAATATTGTTGATGTTGCAAAGTTCATCAATGATGGTCAGAGATGGTTACGTTTCAAATGGAGGTCAAGTGACAAATCAAAGATATGGTGGTGAAAGAGTGGAGTTTACGAGATTCTAGAGTGGATGTGAGCATTGATGAAGGCTAGTTAGATAAATATTATCTTTGTTGTTTTAATATGTGTTTTCAATATTTTCCATGTGAGAATTAAGGGAGGGTGTTGGAAGTAATGTTTCCACGTGTTATCATGAATTGTAATTGTGATTCACAAGGAGTCAATCTAGAAGTTGTTATTTCCCTATGCATGTGACTTGTCTATGAGTCATAGACCTACCTTCTTCGGATCGTATCATCTAGAAGTTGGTGATCCAATTATTATATATGTAACTTCTTTATGTGATCAATAAAACAGAGTATGTGATGTGTTTTGTGTAATTTTTCTCTCTTTCTACTTTTGTAATAAAAATAAACATATCATCCAAATGTGGAGATTGAATGGGTCATGTCAAAAGTGGAAATAATCCATTTGGAAATAAATGAAAAAATTATGAAGTTTGAAATATCTCTAATTATTATCAAACTTGGGGCTTGAAGGAGAAAGACACTAGAGAACAAGTTTTACAATAACAAGATTTAGAGATTACTTGCAATTGTTCCTAAATTGGTTGACAGTTTCAGGGTTATTAAAGGAAAGTTTACTCTTTTCTTCAATACATGTTAATTGTCCATATGCAAAGAGTGATATGGTTGCGCAAAACAGGATGTAATTACTAAGTTTTCAATTGATGATAGCCTAATATTTCCCTACATCAAGTGGTGTTACCTCCAAATTTGACAGGCACATGTCTTTAAGAAATGACAAAACAACTTGAGACAAAAGAAAGAATTTTAAGTTGATCTTGTTTCTTTAGTAGGGATACTACTATTTCCTTTATGGAAAAATTTGTTGAGTATTTTTACAAATTTCATATATAAAACAAAAGTAGATTCTTTGGGAAACACTTATCACTCAAGCAAGAAGACCCCGAACAAAAATAATATTTCCAGACATACAATTAGCAAAATAATTGAAGTTTTCTAGATACAAGATTAGCTGGAACATATCTTAAACAATCCACATCAATTCTAAGTTTACATGAAGTAGTTAAATATTTAAGAGGTGGATTCCATATTTCTTAATCGTTCATTGCATATATTAAGTCATAGAATCAATAATTTGGTCAACAATCCTAGATTTGAAGGTAACTTAATATGTAGACATACTTGGCTGTTTGAAGACAAGTAGAAGGGATCCTAAGCTAATTGAGATCCAATATTTCATGTTATTATTGTAGAAGTCAAAGGCACCTAGGGACACCATTGGAAATTGGAGATTACATTCGATATTTTCAAGATCATATGAGATTATCAAAATTAACACTTGAATATTGATTGTCAATCTCAAGACATTTGTTTTAACATTCATACATTAGGTGGCAGAGGTTTTAAATGAGAGAATCAATAAGAACATAATTTACATGATATAAAGGCATCTAAATCATCCTTTGAAGGATGAACTCCTTATTTTAAGATATCAATTCCAACTTTTGAGGTTTCAAAGGAAATCGGTGGGAAATGTATTTAGTAGGTCGAAGATTAGTCCCAGATTCTAAGGTGAAAATCAATATTCAAAGAAGTTTGTTCAAAATATTTTATGCATATGATAAATAAAGCACCTTTAACCATTCGAAGCACATTGCAACCATATTCAAATTATGTTTATTTCAATTGTAATGAGTAAGGGTTGGCTTTTGAGACTAGAAATACCCTCATATTTTTGTAACAATCTGTAGATTTCACAATTTTAAATCAATGGATTTTGGCTTCATTTTAATGAAAAGCATTGTTTACTATGTGAGTACTTGTTTTCATAATTGTTTTTTCCATACATCTAAGGTTGTATAGATTTATAGTAAAGGCGATGTCCAGTATCAATCTCCCTGACATCCCACTACAAATTTATGTTCATTACTTAGTATATCAAGGTGATAGTGTGTCATTTTTGATTGATCTAAATCATTATATGGTTGCATCTGTAATCATTCTTATATGTATTTATGTTTTAATTATACAAAATTTGCCATTACGTTGTCTATTCTCATTGGATAACCAAAATATTTTGGTCGAATATATAGCTTGAACCTAGAATGGATGAGTTGGTTTGTTAACACTATTTCTTGACAATAAATTTCCTTCAAAGGGCACATAAACTTCTGGTGTTGTCATTGAGGAGCACAATGACAAAGAGATCTTTCCCTAGGAGAATGATCAAGACTAGATCTCTTCTCTATTTGCAAAAAAACATTAGACATTGCAGGCTGGTTTCATTTATTTCACATGATGACTCCACTTTGTTTATTTGGTGATTCCATGGATAGCATATTCCACTAGTTTGAAATGTTAGATGTACTTGTTTCCTTGTTTCCTCAAGGCTCAGTGATGATTCCTTTCAATGGTATATTTTTCTTCCTCTCGGTAGTGATGAGAAATTTTAGTCATCAACAAAGAATGAAGTCTTCAAAGTCTAGTTGTAAGTATAATATGTTCATGCAAAATCATTTTTATTGTTTATATACTTTTCAAGCTTTCATCTACTAGAAACATGGGTTGTCATGTAATCAATTATTCACTTGTTTACATTGGAAGCATGACTACACTTAACAATCCAGAGTTTCAGTTTACTAGAGTAGTAGTGTTAAATCAAATAACTTTGTTTTGTGAGAAATTGATGTGTAGTATGTAGATTAATTTAGCTTGCATTGTATGAATAAAATCATATTTGAGTAGTTGGTTTGCAAATAGATCAGTTAATTTTTCACATTTGCATTAGTTTACAAAACAATTTGAGTTTGTAGTTTCTTTAGTTTGCAGAGTGGGGAATGGTATCAGTTTAAGAAGATTGCATCTTGCATGCTACATAGTAAGGAGACAAAACCATTGATAAGAAAACTATGGTTTTGGGAAAGCATCATCCTTGTAATGAAGAGATGTTTACCAAGCTTCAACCCTTCTACAATGACAGTCACAATTACTAAAACTTGTTATTTAGTTTTGGGAAATGTTGGTGTTATGGAAGAGTGATGCATTTCCTTTGATTAAAATAAACCCTCATGTACATTTCTTAAACCAAATTTGCATAATCATAATTGTGTATACCTAAGGGGTTACAAAACATCACATGGTTTAAGAATGGTGATGGTTTTAAATATAGATAAGGTCAGTGCATTGATGCAATAAAAGTGAATGGGAGATTAATGAGTGTTAGGATATTGAAGAAGAGCACTTTGTTTAATGTTTTTCCTTACATGATCCTAAAGAATCCGTAAGTACGTTCAGAATTAAGTCTGCCTGTATTGGGTCTATTTTTCTAGGAGCAGGAAGAGGGTTATTCCAAACCCTACCTTTCTTTCTAACCCAATTGCCTTTCTGTGGATTTATAGCAGTGTTACCAATACAATACCCATTGGTTGTTACCATTGTTCTAGCAGTAGTTAGAGATTCATGAATGAACAAGCTGCATACCCAATGCATCTACCTGAATACAAGGAATCAATTACTCGATTGATCTAGTCTCTATTGTAGAATCCAACAGGTTGGGGTTTGGAAAAAGAGTAGCAGTCACTACCTCTTTCTATTACTACGAGAAGATTCTTAGAGGAATTAACTGTCCTGATGAATGATACCAATCAATCTACTATTCAGTTAGGGAAATTGATCGATGTAAGGGCCTTTAGGATCAGCCTACCTTTGATGGTAGAGATGTTGGAATGGAAATGGGGTTTTTTGGTCATCACTGAGCATGATATTGGATTCTCTCGGTTTGTTGGACATCCTCTTTGTCATTGAGACCTTCCAGGTGCTTTTGGGCATACACGTTTAATAATATCTTATATATATCTTAAGATAAGCACTATCTTCCTTCTCTCATGCTTGTCCCTCCCTCCTCCTTTTTTCAAAATAATATTGGATAAAAACCTACTTGTCACTATGGATCTCTTTTATTTTGTGGTTGGGAGGGATGGATCTATCTGAGAAATAACTATCTCATGTGGCCTTCGTTGACGAAGAAACTACTTTTCCACCTTCTACTCCAACTAGATCAAAATCTGGGGGCTCTAGAATAGGATATGAAACAATGTGTGTGTATGGGTGAGGACAACTAAAAGCTAAATGGTAATGGTGTGTGGTTGCCTTTCCATATTGCCTATTAACCAAGTGTAAGGAGATGCAATCCATCCTCTTGCATGGTAGCTTTCATGGTCTGCATGATCGCTTGTTAGCCATGGTATGCTAGGTCTCTATTGTTAGCCTAGGTATGCATGAACCACAGCCCGTATGGGCTAGGAACTGGATCTTCTCTAGCTGTTTATAGATGATTTTCTCTATGCCTCCCTCCATATTAAAGGCCTCTATCGTGTGTCCTGGCCTCAAGTGTCTAGGACTCTATCAGGCGCTCAATCAAAGGGAGAAATCTACTTTTTAGGAATATAGAAATACTATTGTTATATACGTGATTATGCCACTACATCATTCTCCTATGGCCGAAGTGCATGTTTGTTTCCACAACAAAATCTAAAAAGGAGAAGACCATTCACATACTTGAGGAAGGGTGCCACCATTTTGAATTGGTTTCACAATGTTAGGATAATATTTATTTTGAAACAATTTAAAAATAAGCAAAAAGGATTAGAGCTAGGCACTTAAATTTTCTTGAAGATTATGTAACCACCCTCCAAATGATGAGTGAGCATTAAAACCCTCAACCACAGGATGGGTGAGCGACTACGTTCCTCTCCCATTGGTCGAGCCATGTTGTAGAATCCTCTCCCGCTGGTCAAGAAGGCTTGACCATAAGGTGCCGTAATGGCTAAAGACCATAAGGGAGAGCAGTGTTTTTCTTTCCCTTTTTACATCTAGAGAAAATCATCTATAAGCAGCTAGAGAAGATCCAGTTCCTTGTGCATATGATCTAGTAGTCTTGACTCAGGAAGGCATAAAAGATTGAAGCCAAACACACCTAGATTTGATGGAACTGCCCCTTGATCTAGAATGTATGCCAGGTGAAGTGTTGGTGGGGAAGTTTCTTCTTTGACTGGATCAAATGAATCCTTACCTTCCTGATAAAAGAAAGGTGGAGTCAGCCCATGTAATCATAGGTAAAGTATTGTGATATGTGTTACTTGGAAGCTATATTAATGTATTTTTGTAGTGGATTTTTCCATTAAATAGTGCCCAAATCCTATGGTAGATTATGTCGCATATTGGATCATTCCCACTTGCATAGATCACACTAAAGCTAATGATACTTTGTTTGTAAGTCATGAAGGAATTTCATCCTAATTTGAGCATCGGAAGTAGTCAGAATCAAAGTAATAGATTTAATTTTGGATTATGGAAGTGATCAATGGCAATTATATTAAGATTTTCATACTTTTATATGCGCATATCATGGAAAAGAGGGAGATGTTGATGTTTTCATGTAAAAAAAAAATATTCTCATATTTATTCCTCTTCAAGTCTCTCTCTTTTAGCCTGATAGAATCAATAAATGAGTACACTAGTTTAGGGAATGTTGGTTGAGTTATAGATTGAAATTAAGGGTACCATTTGTTGTCTTGGCACTCAAAATAAACAACATCAATCATTCCAACATGCTTTGTTTTGTGGCAACATCTAAACATACATAGAACTACAATAATATGTTTATTTTAGAGAGTGACTCAGAATGTTACTTCATAATTTGGTGAAAATGAGGATGATGAAAATGAAGAATTTTCATGACATTCAATAATAAACAATTAAAAATGTAGATTCCTCTTTTTTATTCTTGTTAGAAGATTCAAGGGAAAAGGATTTTGTAGTACTTTCACACCATGAGTATTAGATTCAACTACGTTATGAGTTGTCACTCTTCACAATTTTCTTCGTTATTGAAGAATATGTAAACATGATTCAGTCAAGTAGTCTAATGCTTGCATGGTTACCATCGAAACATGAATTTACTTGATGAAAGAAGTTGATTGGAAAATATAGCAATAGGATGTTTTATAAATAAAATCAGAGGTTTGAAAATCTTTTCATGATTTAGATTTTGGTGTTGGGTTATTCTTAGGATTATGTGCATTTCATATTTTATAGGTTGCAAGTGATTGATTTTCTTATGACAGTGAATCCTTTCCCAACAGATTTGGGGAACCTATTCCAAAATTTCTATGCATCACATAGGGGGAAGCCATCCTGAGATGGAGCCTATGTTGTAACATATTCTTCTCAAAGATATGTTACAAAATAATAAAACTTTTGAATTTTTCTAATGTCTTCCATGGTTAAATTCCCAAGACCGTTGCGGTTTATTTTTGTAGGGACATAGTAATTTCATTGAAATATATTGGTCTCGAGGCCTAATCACCAAGTTTCTATTTCATGTTTATTATTCAACAATTATTAAGCCAATGACTAATCACAAGTCAATCTTAACATACAAGGCACAAGTTGATCCAAGTGGATATTGGTGGCCACCCACCTATTCCACTTTCACCCCCACCATTGTTTCTTTCATTTTTTTCAGTTTCCTTAATTGTAACACAATTTACTATTTTCGGCAATATTTTTAGTTCCTGAACTTTCGGAGTCGTTTTCATGCCCTAAAAAACATTTTTTTGGAAAATTTGAATGCATGAGTGTTCACCTCATGCTTGTAGTTGAAAGTTATAATAATAGAATAGATATTTCTAACTAGGTATTGTGCGCATCGAACGAAGATTTAATGCAAAAGTTATGACCCTTAGAAGTTGATGTACTAATTTACCCCAATGGGGCCCATTCTTTTGTTGCTTCATCTCCTTCTATTAGTTTTTTGGATATTTATGGCTTTCCATTGTTTCTCAATAATAAATAGTCCTTTGAGCCTCATTGTAACATAGTTCAGAGGCATGTAGCCACTACATCTCTTCTCGGAGACAAGTTACCATTGCCCGAGATAGTTTATTTCCATTCTTTATGTAAGGGTATTTCAGTTATTTCATATTAATGAAATGAAGTTTCATTTCTGTTGCAACTATGTGCTTATGTTTATATCTCTATTTTGCTGTGTTCTCAAATAATTCAATATTAGTGGTATCAGAGTGGCTTTCTCTTTCTCATTTTTACTTTGCATGTCCCTAATGAAGTCAGGGTATAAGGATTTAGGGCTCGAACTGGTTGAACCTTTGTAAGACCAGCCTCACAAACCCTGACAACCTCCCATGGCGGAAGAAAAAAAAGATGAGGGACCAGAAGATCCATTCAAAATATTTCTTGAGGAGGCCCTCAAGTGATAGAGGAACATGATGATGGAAAACAATGGCAATATGCTTCAACGACTACCCACAAGGGACACATCTTCATCCAACAACCACTCTCGAGGCGCCACACCTTTTAAATTACAATTTAATTTTGACATTCCTATATTTTAAGGCTAGTTAGATGAAGATGATGTAAATAGATGGTTAAATCTTTTGAAAGGATATTTTTTAGTTCATGACTTTTCCAATCGAGAAAAGATTACTATGGAACTCCTCAAAGCCGCCCCCATGTCAAGGATTGATGGGAAACTTACGGTGAGAAAAGGACGAGGGGGAATCCTCATCGTTTTCATCCAAACCCACTCGCAATTCTTTCTGAGATGCCATTAAGGAACGATATTACCCTTTCAGGAGCTATGTAGGGAAGGGACCAATATGTGTTGGAGTTCAAAAATGTTTTCCATTCCATTCGCATGAAACTAGGTATGAAGGATTCTAAGTGGAATTTGGTACTCAATTATCATAGTTGTCTACATAAGTAGATACAGGATGAAATGGAGTTCTTGGATATATCCTTGCAATGTATTACATATTGATACTCTATCAAGATCAAGAAAAGATTTAGACCAAAGAAGTGACACTTTCGATCTGCGAATCCGAACCACGAGAAAGGTGCCCCAAAATTGCAAAAAAATGGACAAAGCCAAGGTGGGGTGACCTAGGAAAACCCTTAGAAGCCGCAAGTAGAGAACAACACCACAAAGAAAGACAAGGACACAAGAAAGTGGTGTGAGTTCCATAAGACCCCCACTAACAACATGAGTGAGTGTCGAGCTAAGAAGTTAGTGATAGCTGAGCTGAAGGCTTCTGAAACAGATGTACGTTCTCACTTAGATTTAGAAGCTGACAACGTGAATGAAAAAGGGAATTATATTATTAATGCAACACCCAGTGCCACTATTGCCACCACCAAGAAATAGAATATTGAGCGCAAAGATCCAATGGAGAGGGAGCACCTCTTCCACTCAAAAATTTGGCTCAAGGGTTCCCCTCTATAGTTCATTGTCAACGATGGGATCAAAAAGAAGCTCATTTCATAAGAGGTCATGAAGAGGCAAGGCCTGTTTATCACACCACACCCAAAGTTGTACACCATCGGGTGGCTTCACCAGGGATGAGATCTTTGTGTCACAGAGGAGTGTCACCTCCCCTACAAGATTAATCCCTTCACAGATGAGGTATTGTGTGATGTTGCTCCTCTTGAATTTTGTGATGTATTATTAGGCCAACCATAATTATGGAAGCATCATGTTGTCTGTGAGTCTAGGTCTCACACTGTAATTATTATAGTAAGTTGTACAGGAAATTAGAGGTAGCACTGCCTACCGCCATCTCTTTGATCTCTGCAAAGAATGAAGTAAGATAATCACTCAGACGAGGAAATGTGTCTTCCTCACGATTCACCCTAAGGGAAAGAATAAGATTGTGACCACTTCCGTGGCCCTGAGACAGGGCTCCTCTATGTAGAAATAAGAGATGGATAAGGTCATGGAGGAGTATAGGGACATCTTCACCTCACCTACAAGGGTATCCCTAAACATTCAATTCAATCACTCCATTGACATGACACTGGCGCACCGCTAACCATTGGACCAATCTACCAGTGTTATGTTTTGGAGAATGACTAGATTAGAAGGAAGATTCAGCAGTTGTTGTAGAAAGGGCACATTAGGTCGAGTCCATCACACTGTGGGAGTGAGATCCTGTTGGTACCGAAGAAGGATGAAACCACAGTTCTCGTATTTACTATCGGGCATTGAATAAGATCACTATCTACAATAGATATCTAGTCCCATGGATTGATGACCTTCTAGAACAGCTCAAGGGTACTAAGTATTTCATCAATATTGACCTAAAGTTTGGTTATCACGAGGTACCTACTAAACGCTTTGATATATGTAAGACAACATTCAAATCCAAGGATAGCCTTTTCAAATGGCTATTCATGCCTTTTGGGTTGATAATATCCCTGCAACCTTCATGTGGTTGATGGATTACATCTTATTGCCCTTCAACAACTCAATCGGTGGTAGTGTACCTGGATGACATCCTAATCTTCAACTGAAGCTGGGAGGAGTGCATACACCATTTCTAATAGGTCCTCCAAACCTCGCGACAACACAAATTGTATGCCAATTTGGAGAAATGTGATTTTGGTATGACCCAGTTTCAAAATCTAGAGTACATCATTAATGAGCGAGGTGTTTATATGGACCCAACTAAGATACAAGTTATTTGGGATTGGCGAACCTCAACCACTCTAACAGAGTTTCACATCTTTCTAGGTCTTGACAATTTCTATTGATGCTTTGTGTTTGGATTCTCTCATATCACTTTTACTTTGGGTCATGTCCCCAAGGGAAGAGAGAAAGAAAAGTTCTTTTGGTCTAAATCCAAAAAAAAGTGTTTGTCGAGTTGTAGTATCACCTCTACTCTGCACCAGTGCTGACATCACCATACCTGCAACAACCATTTAAAATTGTGATTGATGTCTCTGACTATGTTATTGGTGCAGTCTTACCTACCAAGGGAATTCAACAGAATATAACAATGACACACTTTCAGGTATAGTCCCAAAGTATCCCAATTATTACAAAGAGATTTATTCCATTGTGTAGGCCCATCGACAATGAAAGCTTTACATTATGGGGTAGGAAACAATCATTTACACACACCACTGACCCTTGTAGTTTATACAGACAGAAGGAAAGTTACAGAATCATCATCATCCTAAATGGTCCACATATTTGCAATAGTTTCATTTGAACATCAATTAGAAGAAGGAAAGCACCAATAAATTTTCAGATTGTCTCATCCGACCACCAATTATGGTGATGACCATTGTGCTAAGTTCTTATGAGCATGAGACTTTGGGATGGTGAGATATCTATAAGAGTGATCCAGAATTTGGCAACACATACCAGATGCTCCTCGAGGGAAATAAAGTTCCATATTTTGACCTCCAAGGCACAATGTTATGCCATTCGAGACACCTCTCTATTCCTTGAAGTGAGCGTGCCAAGATGATTTTGGAGGCACACTATAGTTCGTTCATTGGACATATAGTAGTAGAGAAAACAATGGAAGTGTTGTAGAATTATTTTTATTGGTCGAACCTTCGATAGGATGTTAGGAAGTACATCAGATCCTACACTTCATGTGCCATTTCCAAACTTATAATCAAGATGCAAGGTCGATGTACCCCTCTGCCTACTGCTAGTTGGCCTTGGGACTCCATCTCCAATGTTAGGCCCTTATACTACTATTGTAACCCCTTATTGTTATTAGTACACCCCCCTTATTATATTGTTGTACCCATGCAGTCCCCATATTGTTACTATTGTGCCCCATAGAAGCCCACTATTTTTATTATTGTGCCCTTACATTATTATTGTTATGCCGGCTCTGATTATATGATGACCCCTTAGACTCCTATATATAGAAAGGAAGTCTTTTCATTTGTATCATCCAAGAATTGTTCATTTATGTAATGTAAAGGAGGTTTCCCCCTCAAAGAGGCTGAATTCTAAGGCATTAATCTATCTTTTCTATCTTTTTGTAAGCTGGTTTCATAACATTTGGTATCAGAGCTTTTGATTCTAGGATTTCGTTGCTCTGAATAGGTCATCGTGGAATTTTCGCTATAACTTTTTTTCTGCGACATTTTAGAAGCGAATAAAAAAAACCCATTTGAGAAAAAATCACACTGAACCTTAGGTCTGAGTTTCAAAGCTTTTTGTCCTATATTTGTGGAGATATGATCTGAGGAAGTTGGTCTTTTTGTAGACTCCTTAATTACATTCCAAACAGGTGACCTGGGGAAAATAATCATAACTTTCTCTCTAAGCATTGGATTGAAATTTCATAAGAAGGTATAGAAAGAGGACGGCTTGTAGTTTCTTGTATATATTTTGGAGCCAAAGGTCAAAACAGTGACATGTTGCGCATCGTACAAGTTTTCTCTACTGAAATAGTCTACAATCAGGTCACCTTGGGAGATTTAGCATAACTCTTCCTTGGAGAATCCAATTTGGATCAGACTGGTGGCATTAGAAAGAGGACGTAGAGGGCTACTACAAGTCATAATTTCATAACTTAAGGATCAAAAAGTACAAAGCTACAGCCATTTCAAGATCGAGCTCCTAAAATCAACAAAAAGTTAAGATGAGGAAGTTTGATGGCAAGGATACGGTAAATTGGATACTTTAGATGGAGCAATATTTTGATCTACATGGGGTACCATTGTTACAAAAGGTATTTATTGCATCTTGATATTTAGAATTTGATCAATGTTTATGGTATAAAGGGCTTTGTTCTCGTAAACAACTTGTTACGTGGTCAATTTTCATGGAGGAAATGATAGCACATTATAAGGATACAAAGAGCAACACCTTCTTTAGAGAAACACCACAACAATTGGAAAGAGTAAAAGGGCTTTGTTACATAGTGGAAAGTAAAATTATGGCAACAAGGAATTCTACCCCTCACAACTATAAAGATGAAAGTGTTGTTTCTTCTAGCCTTCCACAACCTACAAGGGTTACACCACAACAATTGGAAGAAAAAAGAGAAAAATGGCTTTGTTATAATTGTGATAGAAAATGCACTAAAGGTCATAAGTGTGCTAAGAAGAAATTATTTTACATAGAGTATGAAGAGGAGGAAGAAAAGGATCAAGAAAGATCAAAAGAAGAGGATATACGCCAGGACCCAACCCTAGAGAAAGAATAAATGAATCAGACCATGTCTTGTAAAGAATTAGCAAGAATTACCACTTCTCAAACTCTCAAGATAGAAAGACATATCAAGAAGAAAAAGGTGCAAGAAGTGAAAGATCACATCGAGAAAGAAGAAATGAATCCAACCATATCTTGTATTTCATTGGTCAGAATTACCACTCCTCAAATTATCAAGATAGAAAGGCATATCAAGAAGAAAAATGTTCAAGAAGTGAAAGATCACATCAAGCATCAAGAAATGAATCCGACCATATATCGTAAAGGATTGGAAGAAATTGCCACTCCTCAAACTTTAAAGATAGGACATATCAAGAAGAAAAAGGTTCAAGTAGTGAAAGATCACATCGAGCATCAAAAAAAAGTTCTCCAACTTTTAAAGGATAACGCCACTTTGGTGCAAAATCGAATGAAAGAACATGTAGATCAACATCGTAGTGAAAAATGTTTTGATGTAGGTGACTGGGTATTTTTACTGCTACATCTCAAGCAAGCTATTTATGAGAAGGAAATGTTGGAAATACTATGTGCATTTAAGAAATGGCGACCTTATTGAATGGGAAGCCACTTCAAAGTAAAAATGGATCATGATAGTCTTAAATACTTTTTAGAACAACTATTATATTTAGAAGAACAAAAAGAATGGGTCACAAATATGTTGGGTTATGCCTTTGACATCATCTATAGAAAAGGGAAGAAAAATTTTGTTGCAGATGCACTGTCAAGAAAGAATGAGGATGGGGAAGCATTGTCTTGTGCTATTTCTATTATCCAACCATATTGGATAAATGAAGCAAGGGATGAATGGAAGAAGGATGAAGAAGTATGGCCACTCATTCAAAAGTTGTAGAAGATCCCAATTCAAACAATATTGCCAGAACTTGAAGAGGAAGGAAAAATCATATTAGAACCTGGAGCAGTCACAGAAACAAGAACCCAACAGGTACGAAATCAATAAATTTCAAAGTATCTCATCAAGTGGAAGAACTTACCCACTGAATATTCCACATGGGAGGACAAGAATTTTATATAGAAGCAGCAAGAACTACTCAAGTGTTGAGGACAACACTTTTTGAAGGAGAGGCGCATGTTAGGCCCATATACTACTAGTGTAACCCCTTATTGTTATTAGTACAACCTGCTTATTAAATTGTTGTACGCATGTAGTCCCCATATTGTTACTATTGTGCCACATAGAAGCCCACTATTGTTATTATTGTGCCCTTACATTATTATTGTTATGTCGGCTCTAATTATATGATGACCCCTTAGACTATCTTATATATAGAAAGGAGGCCTTTTCATTTGTATCATCCAAGAATTGTTCATTTATGTGATGTAAAGGAGGTTGCCCCCTCAAAGAGGCTAAATTATAAGGCGTTAATCTATCTTTTCTATCTTTTTGTGAGCTAGTTTCACAACAATTGACCTAATGTCTGGTCCTCACCAGGTACCTACTAAATGCTATGATATATGGAAGATAACCTTCAAATTCAAGGAGGGACTTTTCAAATGGTTATTCATGCCTTTTGGGTTGATAATACCCCCAAAACCTTCATGTGGTTGATGGAATACATCTTATGGCCCTTCACCAACTGAATCGGTGGTAGTATACCTGGATGACATCCTAATCTTCAACTAAAGCTAGGAGGAGTGCAGACACCATATCTAATAGGTCCTCCAAAACTTGTGACAACAAAAATTGTATGCTAATTTGGAGAAATGTGACTTTGGTATGACCCAGTTTTAATATCTAGAGTACATCATTGATGAGCGAGGTGTTCATGTGGACCCAACCAAGATACAAGTTATTCAGGATTGGTGAACCTCAACCACTCTAACAGAGCTTTGCATCTTTCTAGGTCTTGACAATTTCTATCGATGTTTTATATTTGGATTCTCTCATATCACTTGTAGTTTGAGTCAGCTCACAAAGGGAAGAGAGAAAGAAAAGTTCTTTTGGTCTAAATCCAAAAAAAGGCGTTTGTCTAGTTGTAGTATCACCTCTGCTCTACACCAGTGCCGACATTACCATACCTGCGACAACGATTTAGAATTGTGACCGATGTCTCTGATTGGTGCAGTCCTTACCTACCATGGGAATTCAATGGAATATAACAGTGACACACTTTCAGATATAGTAACAAAGTATCCCAATTATGACAAAAATTTCTTCCATTGCGTAGGCCCGTTGACAATGAAAGCATTACATTTTATGGTAGGAAACAATCATTTACACACACCACTGACCCCTGTAGTTTATATAGATAGAAGGAAAGTTACAGAATCATCACCATCATAAATGGTCCACATATTTGCAATAGTTTCATTTGAACATCAATTAGAAGAATGGAAGCACCAATAATTTTTCAGATTGTCTCATCTGACCACCGATTATGGCGATGACCACTATGCTCGGTTCTTGTGAGGGTGAGACTTTGGGATGGTGAGATATTTACAATAATGGTCTAGAATTCGGCAACACATACTAGATGCTCCTCGAGGGAAATAAAGTTCCATATTTTGACCTCCAAGGTGCACTGTTATGCCATTCGGCACACCTCTCTGTTCCTTCAAGTGAGCGTGCCAAGATGATTTTGAAGGCACACTACAGTTGGTCCATTGGACATTTAGAAGTAGAGAAAACAATGGAAGTGTTGTAGAATTATTTTTATTGGTTGAACCTTCGATAGGATGTTTGGAATTACATCAGATCCTGCACTTCTTGTGCCATTTCCAAACTTATAATCAAGAATCAAGGTCGATGTACCCCTCTGCCTATTGCGAGTTGGCCTTGGGACTCCATCTCCATGGCTTACATGTCGGGCCTTCCTTCTACTAAGCATGGAAATGACTATGTTTTTGTGGTTGTCCACAAAGTCTCTAAGATGGCCATTATGTAAGTTTACAGGAAGAGTATTATTGAAGAAGCCACTGCTAAGATTTTCCTTGAAAAAGTGTGGGTATACTTTGGGATCCCACAATTCATTATCTGAAATCGGGACATCAGGTTTCTAAGTACATTTTGGTCGATCCTAGGCACCAAGCTCACTACTTCCACATTGAATTGTCCCTACTATTCTTGTTATTCTAGCATAAAAATCGTTTATTTAGCCATAGGATGCAGAGGAATGTTGGGCCCAACTTATTTATGCAACATCAAAAACTCTCAAGTCCCTATATTCAAGTGAATCATTGAAGATTTTATTTGGGATCTAGATTACATGATTCGTCATGTTGAAAGTGGTGAGGGAAGTATGAAGATATAATTAGTATATTCATTAAAGTGTCACGTTTTTCATGAGGTCACCATTCACATGAAATACTAAAGAATCGAAAGGGAAAGAAAGGTGACACCAAAAATAAACAAAGCATCCAAATGTAGAGAATGCAGGGGGCATGTCAAAAGTTGGAAGGAATCCAAGCAAAAATAAATGAAAAACTCATGAAGCTAGAAATATGTCTGATTTGTCTCCAAATCGGGGCCTAAAGGAGAAAGAAACTTCACAATTGGTTGTACAAGAACATGATTAACATATTACTTTCATTTGTGTCTAAATTGGTTGAGAGTTGTATGGTTAATAAAGGAAAGTTTACTCTTTTATTCAATAGATACTAACCATCCATTGGAAAAGAGTGATATGATTGCAAAAAGAGGGTTGAATTACTAAGTTTTGAATTGATGCTAGCCTATGGTTTCCCTAGATAAAGTGGTGTCACCTCCAAATTTGGCAGGAACATGTAGCTAACAAATGACAAAACATCTCAAGGAAAAAGGAATAATTTTTAGTCAATCTTGTTGGTTTAGTAGGAATACTACTCTTTCCTTTATGAAGAAAGTTGCTGAGTATGTTAAGGAATGTTATATTTAAAATAGAACTATATTCTTCAGTAAAAACTAACACGGAAGGAAGATGATCCTCAACAAAAATAATATTTCCAGGAAGAAAATAAAAAAATCATTGAAGCTTTATAGATACAAGATCAACTAGAATGTACCTTGAAAAATGCACATCAATTCTAAGTTTATAGCAATGAGTTGATTCAAGGGGTGGATTCTAGATTGCTTAGCAGTTGATTGAGTGTATCAAGGAAAAAAATCAACAATTTGGTCAACAATCCCAGATTTAAAGGAAACTAAATATGTTGACACAGTTGGCAATTTGAAGACAACTAACATGGCTTATCAGCTAATAAAGATCCAATATTTCAAGTTATTATTCTAGTAGTAAAAGGAATCTAGGGACACAACTGGCAATGGAGGATAAAATGATATATTTTGAAGATCATATGATCTTGTCAAATTTACCACTTGAATATTAATCCCAAATATTGAGACATTTGTTTTGAAATTTATATATTAGATGATAGAGGTTTTCAAGGAGAGCATCCGTAAGAAAATCATTTCCACGATATAAAGGAATATAAATCATCCTCCAAAGGATCAACTTCAGATTTTAAGATATGAATTCTAGCTTTTGAGGCTTCGAAGGCAACATGTGGCAAAAGTATTTAATAGGTTGAAGATTACTCCAAGATTCTAAGGTAAAGATAATCAGTCAAAGAAGTTTGATCTAGATCCTTAGGCATATAATAAATCAAGAAGATTTAACTATTCGAGACACATTGCAATCATATTCAGATCTAGTTTATTTTTATTTTATTATTTTATTTTGTTCTAATGAGATTTGTAATAAATAGAAATAGTTCATAGATTGTAGCTTTTGTATATATTGTTTCAATTGTAATGAGCAAGGGTTGGATTTTCGTCCAAGAAAGACCTTCATATTTTTGTAACACCCTATAGATTTCATAGTTCTAGATTAAGGGTTTCAGGCTTTAGTTTAATTATAGACGTTGTTTACTGCATGATTACTTACCTATGTTCATAATATTTCTTTGCATACATCTAAGGCTGTATAGATTTCCTAGAAATGTTGGGTTGAGTATCAACCTCCGTAACATCCGATTATAAAGTTGTGTTCTTTATTGAGTAGATTAAGGTGAAAGTGTGTCACTACTAATCCCTTTGAATCATTATATTGTTGCATCTCTAAAAGGTTTTCTCTATGTTTTTTGTTCTCAACGGACAACTAAAATATTCAGGTTGAATATATAATTATCCAATATTTGCTTCATTCTCCTACAACATGTCTTAAAGAATTGTACTCTATCATAGTTGAATTTAAGCACTTTGATTGGTCCTCTACAAGAGAGGGACTTATTTATTAAGCACAGATTTGTGACTCTTCAATAACCACCTATAAAACAACCCCTAGATCTAACCATTGTGCTCATTGGTTCTTGTTCAGTGACAATGAAAAACATTAAAGCCTTGTAACATTGAGGTAGACCCCTCTATTACAAAGCCCAACTTAGACCTAAAGTGGTTGAGATGGTTTCTTGGCACAATTTCCAGCCAATAAACTACCTTAAAAAAATAGATACAACATATGTTATCAAAGTCACCCAGGATCATGCCTAGCTTTGGCTACGCCAACCCTTAACATGGTTAGATTTTTTCCCATGGAGTTTTGAATTCATGACCTTCACATCATGGAGTGCCTTAACGAAACCACGAGGGATTTACTGGGGGAGAAATACCATACCATGTGCATTCATATTGGGGGATATATATTGAGGAAAAAATGACATAATATATTGGAGGTTATAAAGGGGGTAAAGGTTTTTTATATTGGCAGGTATAAAAAACAAAGCTCAAAGTTAATGGAAAAATATAAAGGGGTATAACAAATGTTAAAGAAAAAATAGGCACCTACAATATCTATTGAAAGTGGGGGATTTTTTAATTAGGAACGTGTATTGGGTTCCTATTGGCAGGCGGTTAAATAATGTGATTTTTAGATATATTTTCCAATATGTAGTGAAATTAAGGGTATTGTTTAGTATGCTATGAAAGCGCGTGATATGTCAGAGGTTCATTGATTGAATCCCCCATGAACATAATGCCCCATCACTGTCTGTTCTACACCCGATGGTTATAAATAAATATAATATAATTAATTCACTATATATGTGTGTGTGTGTGTGTGTTGGATTTTTTTTAATAAATCTTTTTGTCTAATTTTTATCAAACTAATGTATAGATGGTAAATCTAAAATGATTTTTTACATCAGAATTCAATACAATTTCAAATAAGATTATATTTTTTAACATTCAAAATATATTTTTGAATGTATAAATGGTTGATACTCTTAAATTCTATAGAATAAACAACTTAAAATCAAATTAAAAATGAATAAATAAATATAATTTTGATTAAAATTAATGAGAAAAATGGTGAAAAATATTATTTCATCTATTATTACATGAAATAAAAATTATACTTTATCGAACACACAAAATACGACCCCTAAAATATAAATGTTAATTTTGTTGGAACTAATGTTTCATACGAAGATAAGAATGTTTAAAGTTTCAAATGATTATTAGAGGGAAATGTACAATAATTAAACCACAAAGGTTAATTCTTTAGAGCTCTATAAGAAGAAAAAAAAAGGGAGCAAAGTTTATTTTTTGAACATATGGTTATTATTATTATTTTTGGTTGAAATTTGAAAAATGTGCTTTTTTGTTTTTTGTTTTTTAGGTTTAAGTAGAAAGGAAATGTGCAAATTTGTTTATTTTAAATATGAAATTAACCTATTTTTATTATTGAGTTAAGAGATGTACCTGGCATCTCAATATGAGACATGCGTTTCATTTCAAATTCAATTTGGAGTTCATAAGTGTCATTTTAAAATTAAAAAAATAGTCATTATAGAAAAACCCAATTTACCCTGTAATCAAAATATAAAAACTAATATACATATTAATCTCATTCTTAGTGTGCTTGTTTGGTTGGTTATTGCTATTATAATCAAATATGAAGGAGAAGTGATTAAGATATATTTGACTTGTGGTATTTGGAATAAATAAGATTAATAAAAAAATAGTATTATTACTCAAAAATAAAATATTTTGATGGGATACCTTTGTCCTAAGGATGAACCATATTAAATGGTTCGAAATGTCTACTAACAAATTATAATGTGATTAATCAAAAATACATTATCAAAATCTATATGGATGAAGAAGTCTAATATAAATAATTATATCACCTTTTTCTAAAGCAATAAATTAAAATTAAATAAATACAATATTTTCACTTTTGAGTGTGAAAAAGATGTGTAATTCATTTACTATTTAAAAATATTTCATTAAAACACTTAAATTAAATATTCAAATATATAAGCTAATATTTCAATATAAATTTCATCTACACACACATATATATATATCATCATCATCACCATAAAGAAAATATTTCAATGCCTTCCTTGCATCGAATAATTTTATATCAACTCGATCTTTATAGAAAGAAAAGGTAATTGGAACTGAAAAAGCTCAATTATTTCGTAATAAGAGCGATGTGTGTAATTTATACAATTCTTAATATAAAGGTTATGTGTGGCATTTAAAAATATTAATAACATTTTCTTTTTCTTATATATATTTTTGATAAAAATTTGTCAATGCTAATTTTGAATAAAACATACCAATGTCAACAATGTATATTTTGTATAAAAAATATCAAAATAAAATGTTTCAATTATTTTATTAAGTAAAATATTTCAATATGAGTTGTCTACATATTATATAAAGCAATTGAAAATATCTTTCTTTTTGTTAAAATATCTACTCTTTGTTTTATTATTTTACATTTTGACATTTTGAATTGCAAGTATAAATGGTGTACTATATGCAGTTAGAGTTCTTGAGACGAGTTTTAAAGAGTTGAATCCGTTTATACATTAAAATTGCAAGTTAATGATTGAAAAAATACAAGTTCATGTTTCCTAGAACATTTTATTGGTGTGTTGCTCAAAATGGAGGAGATGTGTAATTATTTCTATGGTCAACATACAGTGTGTGTATGTGTGTGTGTGTATGTATATATGTATGTACGTATAACCAACTTATATCTAAGTTAACCTCTCATCTATCAAGTTTTGAGAGGGATTAAATATCTTCAATTCCACACACACACACACATACACATACATGGTGATGATTAATGCACAAAAAGACATATATGGTCTACGAGACGTTAAGAAGGTAAGTAATTAATTAGAATTCTTTAACATTTTATTTATATTCTAGAAATAAGTGAGTGAAATACTTTGATAACACCATAGTTTTGTTGAGTTAAAAGGTCAATAGTGTTGGTAGTGTAGAAAATATTTCGAAAATGAGATCGAATGTGAGTAACATGGAGAATCTAAGCGTGCATTTTTTTCATCTTCAAACCTCATAGGATCACACATGTAACAAACTCTTTCATTTCATGGTGTTTGGGAATTGACCAATGCCTAGTTTCACTATGAAGCTCATGATAATTAGTTATAATCTTTGAAATATTCATTTTCTTCTTAACATTAGTCTCGATAAAGACATAATTTTGGTTTTCGATATTTGGGTTGATCACCTCCTTATAATAGCGTAGTTTCTGTTTTCCCTCTATGTCTTTATTTCCTCATAAGTTCTCTTTAAATATGGAGTTAATAATATTTTTGATATTATATTAATTCTATAATATTATCTCCTCCTTTATTCCCCAATGTTCTCACGAAGACTAATCATCCTTATACAACCCTTTCTTGATTCAAAGGTTGGGGTATTGGCTGTAATTATAAGTAATCATAGAAAACCACTAGGAATTCATGTTGTATAACTTGTTCTTCTACATAAGAGGCCTTGCCATATGCATGCTTTAAATGGGGGGAAGGCTTTCTTCAATCAGGAGGATATGATAGGTATTATTTCATTTAATCTTGAGGTTGTAGATTTGAAACCTCTTTTGGATTTTTATAATCTTCCTCCATGACCATATATATATATATACTCTAGTCCCAAACTTTATATATATATATATATATATATATATATATATATATATATATATATATATATATATATATATAGATATAGATATAGATATAGATATAGATATAGATATAGATATATATATAGATATATATATATAGATATATATAGATATAGATATAGATATATATATATAGATATATATAGATATAGATATATATCTATATATCTATATCTATATATATCTATATATATATATCTATATATATATCTATAGATATATATATATATATATATATATATATATATATATATATATATATATATATATAATAAGAGAGAAAAGAGTTGCAAATATGAGCTTATTTTTAGCATAAATCCAAAGATATGTTGAGTTACAATTGTTTTCAAGCCTATAGTAAGCTTCCTAACCTCCATTTATCTTTTTCTCAATGCTATAATTCCAATTGAGCTTATGATCCAAAGGCTCAATTGGAATCTCTTATTTAAAAATTTTGGTTAGAATCTCTTATTTAAAAATTTTCAGCTTGGTATCCTTCAATGTCCTTAACTTTCTCACTAGCAAGTTGCTTAACCCAAAACTCTATGTCTTCCAAAGAAAATATATAATCCTCTATAGGGGATATCAAAATGGTGTCCATGGTGTTAGGCGATTCATAAAGGTTTTTAAATTAAGTATTCAAATTCTTCAGGGGTACCAAGTGATTTTATTTAGTCTTATGAATCAAAATTTTCGTCGAAAACTTTTTAGGATGATACTTAGAGAGGTGCACTAACTGCACTTTCTTTCCACTTACGTAGTTTTTCTTTATTTTAATAAGGTGTTTTTACATATTTATTTCACAATCATTATCATACTAAGGTTTGGTAGTTCTATTATTCTTTGTATATGGAATCTTGGTAGAGAACTTCCTAATGGTAAAAACGAGAGTTTTAGTAAAATTATAACAAATTTTGTCAATGTTATCCTTATAAGTTAAGATGTGTAAATCCTGATTATTTAGAAGAGATCAATTTATATCTTGTCAAAAATAGTTGGCTTCATCTCTCACAATTCTCATGCACGCATTTGCTTTACATAGAAAAATTAGAGTTAAGGCTAAATATCTATGATTAGAATTGTGCTCATGGTAATTTAAGAGGTCAAAGTTTACAATTTAGTTAGAAATAGGGATATCAAATATCACATAATCTATGACACTATTTCAAATCCTGTGAATAAAAGGCATTTAGTTGGAGTTTGGCAATTTGATTACACCATTGCAAATTATAAGCTCCGAGGAGCTACAAAGTTTGACTAACTTAGTGCGAAATAAACTCTCATTTAGGTATTATGAGTTTCTCGTGTATCTACTATCTAAATTAAGGACCTCATCTAACTAAATAGTATTAGGGTTTGAATCAATACTTAGAATAATATCATGGTTTGTTGCAATTTTTAAAATGCAATCTCCGAGTAAGAGGATATTACCTTAATTCCTTAGACTATGAATATCTTGATATAAAGTATTATAAGGGAAATTCTTATCTAGATTTCTTTTCTTATAAAAGGTAGAGTTGATAGGTGCAAAATATCAATTTGTGATATAAACTATCTTAAATCAATTCACTTCCGGACCTAAAAAACTTTATGTGATTGATATGAAAGAGACTTGTTATATGATAATGAATCACAAAAGCCTACATTAAGAGATAAATCCTCCTAGCGTTAATGCCAAATATTTCAATACAATACTAATTAAGGGGTCTATCTTATGAAAGTGAGTGTGAGAAGATATGATCATTGTTATATAATAGGTTATTCCCCTAATTCCCCTGTGAGAGGATTTCTTGTTGTGAGGGACCTTAGACTCACTGTGCTCTAAGGTTTCAACCCAAAAAATTATATCAGTTTCACTTGGTATCAAACTTAACATGGGACCTTGATACCATGGAAAACCATGACAGTTCCAAAAGAGGATCGAAAGTGTTCCAAATTTTTATTTATTACTCTCCATTTGATCTTTGTCCCTAAATATAACTTTCCAATTTCTAATGATTGCTAGTTTTCCTTCCTTTCTAAATTCCTTTGCCTTTTGAATCAACTACATTCATTCAACTTGGTTTTCCACAATGGGGTCCTCATTAATAAATATTCTTGTCCCTTTTAGGCTTGGTGATTTAATGAGAATGAAAATTTATGCTCACTACAACTTACACTAGCCCAAATTAGTATTATTTATCTTTATCTCCAGTATCTTTCATGACCTTATTTTTATGAGATAAGGTGCTTCAATTTGAGAATTATTTTCTGGTTTTTCTTTTACCGTTTGTATGGTGTTCCCATATTTCTAGTCTTTTGTACGAGCTATTATAGGATTGATGACTTTTTGCTGTGCTCATGGTCTACTCAATTAGTTTTTTCATTTCCTTTTTATGGGTTTGATGTCTAATCTATTATCTATACTATATACTACATAGGACCATATTGTTTTTTGGTTTTTTGTGTTAAACTCTTTAATCTTGTTTCTCAATATGTTATTTTCTTCATCATTAATTTCTTTTCCTCTTCTATTTCTTGTACCCTAACTTCCATTGGAACCCTCATATTTTATTTTCTAACAACTTGAATTTGTTCTTAATCATTGCAAATAATTCTATTTTATATTATATTTGCCTTTCTTCTCTACTTTCTTTTATAAAATAAAAATAGGTGATTTTACCGTGAGGTTCTCACATACGTAATAAATTATACATAATTTATAGAAAATAAAAATTAAAAAGAAGAACGAAAAAAATAAATAAAAAAACCTAGACTCTTGCATTAAAAATAAGATTGAGAATCCTAAAAAAATAAAATTAAAAAATCCGCCACACTATATTACAAACATCAACCGAGTTCGAAAAATCCACATCAAAATATCCACCCTAAATCCAACCAATCACATCCATAAAAATCAATTTGTGAAATATTATATATATATAGATATACATTATTCTCTCATTTCTTATAAAGTTAATAAATTTAAAAAATATTACTCATATATATAGATATATTTTAAGACGAGAGAGTTAATGTGATCTAATTCAAATACCTAACCGTTAACGGACGTACCTTTTCATCAGCGTACAGTTTTCAAATGGTAACAGCCAAGATGGAGATTGATAATTATCGTTAACAAAGTAACAATCCTCCATGGATTCTTGCGTACACATATTTCCTTCCATTTGTATTATTTTCAAAATATTTAATAAGATACGGTTTGGCAACAGCGGGAGGTGAAATTGCGAATCTGATGCCAAGCAACGTCAACGGCTACATCAAAGTCGCAACGTCTACATCAAAGTTGCAACCTATTTCACAATATAGCGTTTGGCTACCGTGGTAGGTGAAAATGAAAAACTAATAACAAGGAAAGTCTACATCACGAGGAAATATATGAAAGCAGGAAGGAGAGAAAAGGCAAGGAACTGTACTGAACATTAATCTGTGGCTGTGGCCGGTCGATAAATATATTCAGGTCCATTTCTGAAAGCCCGTGAATCACAATGCACCGTTGCTTCTAAGACATGGTATGAAGGACCCACGCACGCACTATACACAGACGACAACAAAACTTCGTAACAAAGAAACGACTCCCTGCTATAGTCTCCTTCGAATATCCCCAAAGTCAAACGCACTTTAAAAAATTGTAAACAAAAGTTAATTTATGAGATGAATCGACCGCCTACTTTAAATCATGTTCAGATTCTCATTCTCATGGTACAATGTTTCTCACCATCTATACATCTACATATGTCTCAAATTCCATAAGTTGCTGGCCAAAACCAACCAGAAGCTTTGACAATTTGCAGAAATAAATAGTTATTTCGGGTCATAAAGCATACGGAATGACTATACAGAAAAAATGAAACTACTTTAGACACAGGAAAAGTCCAAAAATGTGCACCGCCTTTCCACTATTCCTAAAAGATAATTTGTTAATTTATGACCAATATCAATGTAAGAGAAATGCAGCCTACGTTATATGTACCTAAAATCGAATCAGCAAGCACTTCTTACCAATAACATAATCTTTAAGTGCTTTCAGAGTAATATTTAGGAAGCTGGTGATTTAGATTATTCTTTTCATATCCATGAAGCTTCATAATCTTAAATTGTTGTTTGCTTGCGAAGTCTCTTTCAAGTACTTCGAAAAAAGTAAGCTCATTCCAGTTGTGTGGGAACGACAGGCTGCCGAAAGTAGTGATATCATTGACGAGTAGTGATATCATTGACGAGTTAGGTATTGGCCTGGTACGACGCTGATGGGAAGAAACTTCAAGCTGTGCATATGTAACAGTGCACATGCATGTATAATAATGATTTTTAGTGCACGTACGGATAAAGCAGGCTATCTATTTGTTTAATGTTAATAAGATCATAAAAAAGCTTAATACATGTTTTCTTTTTTATTTAAATCAGCGATCCACTTTCACTCGGAGATTTAATAGAAATATACATATTCTATCGTTGTAAATTTGAACATGTTATATTTTAAGATAAATACATATTTGCATACCATTAAACCCATTTGAAATAATATAAATCATTTTATACTCTATAGGAAGTGGGGAAGATATATATTGCATTTATCAGGTTTATTCCGTCGTTTATTTTTCGGTCTTCAAAATCTGAAAGCAGCAATCCTCTGAAAGTAGAAATCCCTCGAAAAAAATAGGGAAGGTTCGTACACTGAAGAATGTAAAATATTTTAAACAAGATTACAAGTATTGATTCAGAATATTAATTAAGGATTAATAAAATGAAAAGGATAAAGAAATTTAAAAAAATATGGAATTGTTTTTAAATAAATATTAAAATTTAAAATTAATAAAACGTTAATTTAATTTAAATTTTAAAAAATTAATATAATTTAAAAAAAAACTTCCTTTTTATAATATTCAATTAATTAAATAAATAATATAAATATTTTGATATTAAATTATATATAAAAGTATTTAATAAATAAATAAATTTAATTATTTTATAAAATCAAAATATAAATTTTTAACTATTTATAAATCATTAGAATCTAAATATTCATGTTAAGCAGATTTATTTAACTCTAAATTTTTTAAGCATTAAGAGATTAAAAACTCAAATTTCTCAAGATGCAAACTTCTTTTTATGAATGTAAAACTTGAGGAAATATTTATATGTATAGAGATTTGACTTCTCTCATCTTTTCATAGATCCTTAGTTAAAATGGATCTTTGCTGGTTTTTAATAATCCTATAATTTAGGCTTATGTGATTCACATAATAACTCTTCTTGGTTGACATTCTAAACCAACTATTGTAGTTCATCTTCACTATCAAAAATATGATAGATAGAAATGTTTAAATAACTAAAAGACTTTGTTGTTCATCTTCACAAGGAAAATTATGATCTATAAATAGGGACATCAGTAGATAAGAGGAAGTCAAATAATTAAATAAAATTTAATGTTAAACTAATAAATAAACATAAGTTTATAAGGAATTTAGTATGTTAAAAAAATAAATATTCTATTTTACCAAATAAGTTTAATAATGACTGGTTGGTTTTATGATGGGGAGCTTAGTCAAAATTCAATTAAAAAATAAGATACAATAAATATAAATTAAAATGAAAATAATAGCCAACCAAATAATTTTTTTATTAATAAAAATAATAAAATTTTAAAAAATTATTATATATCTATAATATAATATAATATAATAATATCTACAGTTTTCAATATCATTATACACCACTTTTGAATTTATTAGGTATTTATCTCTTATAATAGAATTGTTTATAATGTTATTTGATATTATTTCATATAATTATTATGTAATTACATTTTTATGTAATATCTAATGTATGATGAAAGATAAATAAGATAGGTTATAAATGAACGTTGGGTTAAAATGAGTTTGGGAAATCTATTACTAAGAAATTAAAGATAATATATAATAATGAAGGGAGTAAAAGGAAAATAACTAGAATAAAAATTAGTTTAAAATAATATGATATAAAATAAATAAAAACTATAAAAATTTGAAAAAAGAATTAAAAAATAAGAAAAGAAATTATGATAATCATTTATAATATTTTATTATATTGTATAATTAGTGAGCTGGTAAAATATTTTTTTCTCATTTCTAATATAAGATAAGATAACATATTTTAATACTCACTTATATTATTACAAGGTTTAATTATTTTTTAATTATTTTTTAAGGCATTACAAAAGAATTTTTTTTTCTCGTTGTGAGCTGGAAAAGGTTAAAATATTATTTTAGATATTTTCTTTCTTGATATAAGTTACCTAGAATTAAATGTTTCCTTCCTCAATAGATGTTACTATTATGAGCGAGGTAACCTAATTGCCCAATTCCTCCCGGTTTGGATGGAAAGAGTCTCTTACTTTTCTCCTCCTAGTTTAAATGTGAAGTCATTGCTGAAATGATATTTTCATGAGTTGCCTACAAAGCTTGGGGTGGGGGTAACGTCTGCAAATGAACTTGAGCCGAATGTTGTTGTGCTGATTATTGATGAAGTAGCATGTGCCTACATAACTTGGGGTGGAAGGGAACATTTCCGAAGGAACCCAAGATGGATGTTGCTATGTTGAATATGATGAATGTGAAGTAGGTGCTTACTAAAGTGGGGCGGGAGGGTACATCTCCAAAGGGAAATCGAATGTTGCTCCTGATATAAAAACTCATGGATTCTAGGTGGGGTAAGGAACGAGGCCACACCAAATATATATTTGAGCTATGTGTTGCAAACATGCAACAAAACTTGCCATGGGTGTTGTAGATATTTTGATGAGGCAAAGGAACTGAGACGTAAAAAAATGAGTGGATGGATGGCTTCAGCAGAAGAGTGCAGTTGTACCGGCTGAAAAATATGGAGGGTACTAGTAAAAAAAATTTAGACCACTAAAAAAAAAGTCAAATCCCAATGAGTGGCTTTCTTTGATACCAATTGATCTGTAATTGATCAAAGGTGAGGCTTAGAGAGTCTCACCTCTCAGTTGCATATCCAAAACCTTGACTTACAAACAAATGAATCAAACACAATCACACAAGATAATATAAAAGACTCTAATAGACACTTGTATTATCGTGAGGATTGATGGCCTTTTTAAGGAGGTTACAAATACATATTTTAGAACTTACCTCATTTCTTGTGACTTGTCAAATAGGTAAAAGATAAATACATTATTTTAGATATTTCCTTTATTGATATAAGTTGCCTAGGATTACATGTTTCCTTCCTCATTTGATGTTACCATTATGAGCCAGTCAACCCATTTGTACTCATATTATAATGAAATTGTTATTTATAATGTTATAATATTAGTTATTATTGAATTTTTATTATATTATTATGTAGTCAAGTCCTAGTAGCCCAATTGATTGAGAAAAGATTTCATTAGTAAGAAGGCTTTTGTTTGAAGCTCACTGAGTTGTTAAGTGTGTGCGTAGGGAGGAGACTTCAGACTTACAAAAAAAATAATTACGTAAACAATCTAAATGTTATTGTATATTTATATATTTATAATATAATAAATTTATATTTAAAAGGAAGAAGGAGAAGAAAGGACTAATGATTTATATTTATTAAATGAAAGGTTGTAAAGCCAAAAAAAGGGCTAACATACTATATTGATTAAAAACAAAGCCATAATGTAAAAAAAAAAAAAAAGGATAAGAAGAAGGGAACCTACTTTCATTCATGACAAAAGAGAAGGAATCTGACTTTCACTTAATTTCCAACCATCATCCTTGTTAAGACTATTTTTCTTCTTCTCAATTACAATGAGCTACCTTAGCTTCCTATGATGGAAGTGATTAATCCTTGCAATAACCCACGAATCTTCAGTGGAAACATGATGGTTAGTTTTCTCTACATGTTTGGAAAGAAATGAGAAGCAAAATTGGTTTTGTTTTATGTCAGCAGCTTGCCCTTGAATCCTCTGATTAATGGAGTGACATATTTCCCCAATGTAGGGGATCTGACAGGAGCAAGGGATTAAGTAAACTCCTTTCATTTTTGTAGGTTTTACCGAGTCTGTGACTGATTTAAGGGAGAAACGAATGGTATTAAGAGACTTACTAGTTGCAGAGACTTTATTTTTCTTAGTAATATGAAATATATTATCAGTGGTCCTGTGGATTAAAGGAGGTTGAACGTTGGAAACTTGATCATCAGAAACATTTTTAATCCTAGGTCCTTCACTAGCTCTTTCAAAATCTCTAGGACCTTAATGTTTTCTATAGCCATTATTTTCAAAAATAACTAGGAGATGGGTTTACTCATTTCCTAGGTGGTCATTATTACAAATTATTAGAGCCCATGTAGAAAGTTTGTTAAGAACTTTGAATTGTTGTCCAAAAAAATGATGAGAACTAGCACAAAGATATTTATTTGTATGCATTTTTTTACAAAAAACTTGGTGGGATAAATAACCATCATCCCTTATGGATAGGATAATGTCAAGGAAAGCAAGGTTAGCATCGACCTTGACTTCCATTTTGAATTTGATAGAGTCAAATTGAGAATTAGGATGCTAGAGGAATAATTTTAACTTCTCAAGGCTATTGGTCAAAATGATGTAGGTATCATCTACAGACCTCTTCGAACTGTTTGGTCAGAATTATGCAGAAGGTAAATCCTTTCTGTCAAAATCTTCCATGACCAAGTTGGGAATGACATGGGAGATAGAAGAACTCATTCCCACTCCACAAGTTTGTTTATAGAATTCTCCCTAGAAGCTGAAGAATGTAGAGATAAGGCATATACCAACCAATTTTTCTGTGTCAGGATTGGTAATGTGAATGACAACATCTACAACTTCCTTTATAGGTATAGTTGTATAAAGAGAGTCAACATTGAACCTTTCTAAATTATCCCTAGTATCAAGCGTCATATCTTTCAACTCAATAAAGGAGGTTGAAAAATACTTAATGAAGGAATTTGTGCAACCAACAAGATGCTTGAGTTTTTGGGCTAAAAATTTCTCTAGAAGATAAGTGGGCCCACTTATTATGTTAACAATGGATATTAGGGGAGGCCCATTGTTATGGATCTTAGGGAGCCCATATATCCTCGGGTTGAGAGGGTTTCTCTCAATAAGATTTTTTATAAGGCGGTACTCTTCAAGGAAATTCGGAAGCTAATGAACAATTTTGGGAAGCTGTTAGGATCTAGTAGACCAAATGAGTACAAAGAAGGACATGGATGGAAGATTACTAAAGAACAAGAACAAAGAGACAATTTAATGGCAGGAAATTGACAAGAGTTACAAGAGCAGGAGGAAGCTCCATTCAGGGAAAAGAAAACCACCTCCATTATGGCTTAGTTATGACATATTTAACCACAATGTTTATAATTGCATGATAGATTCACAGGCCTCCTCAAATATCTTACCGCTCTATATATACAAGAAACTCAATGACAAAATGAAAGTTTCTTAAGCAAACATTGTTCAACTTAATAAAATGAACGTCAAAGTAGTAAGGGAGATTACTGATGTCCTTATTATACTATCTTCAATTCACATATTTCACCAAACCATTGACATAGTTATTGTAGAAATTCACGAACCATACGGTCTATTCCTAAGCTAGGATTTGGTTTTACATCTAAAGGGATACATAGATAGAAACTTAAATCATTTCTGGCTACCCTAAAATGGGGAACAAAAACAAATTAGAGTCAATAGATAAAAATATACGAGGCATGTTGTTATTAACATTAATAATCCAAACAAAATGAAGTGTGTTTAATGACTATTTGAATATTGATTCATTCTTTATAAATTTTGTTGTTGATGTTTCTCCTTTTGGAAAAGGTGATAAGAAATCTGAATTGTCGACTATTAGTAAATTAGTAACAATAAACAAATAATTTCTTGACGTTAATTATGATCCTAAATATAAACTTTGGTATCTATGTTTTGATGAATCAAAAAATAATGTGTAGGTGCACCTCTCCTCCCAATGGACCCAAGAGGTAATAAAATATTTATTTCTTATAGTTTGAGTGCATTAACAATGTTGCAGAGTATGAGGCACTCATGCAAGGACTTAAGAAGGTTGTTTGTAGACATCATAATGCAATGCTTGAAGTTCCATGGTGATTCTAAAATAATCATTAAGCACGTAAATAATGTCGTAAATTACATTTCATCTCACCTTAAAAATTATCAACTAGAGGTGTGGGACTTAATCTCAAAAATTTATGCATTTCATATTGTTCCTATACCTAGATCTCTTAATCAACAAGTTGATTCTATAGAAAACGTAGCATCTAGATTAATTCTTATTAAGGGATTTTCTTAGATACCTATAATACTAGTGTAGCCCCCTTATTATTATTGTTGGTGTAACCCCCTTATTTTTATCGTTGTGCCCATGTAGCCCCCATATTGTTATTGTTGTTCCCCATATAAACCCACTATTGTTATTGTTATGTAGGCTTCGATTATATTGTGACCCCTTATACTCCTATATATACAAAACAGGTATTTTCATTTGTATGATACAAGAATTGTTCAATTAAGAAACTTAAATGAGGTTTCCTCCTAAAAGATGATAATTTTTAAGTCATTAATCTTATCATTTTGTTAGCTGGTTGCATAACATTTAGTATCAAAACTTTAAATTCTATGGTTTTGCAACATCAAAGAGGTCATCGTAGAAATTTTGCTATAACTTTTTTCTATGAAGCTTCAGAAGCTGAAATTGCAACCACAGGAAACATAAATAGGTGAATGTGTTTTATGAATTTCATATCTTTTCTCGCTATAGTTTTTGAGATATGATCCAAGGAAGTTAGGGTTTTCGTAAGATCCAGTATTCCATCTCAAACAAGTGACCTAGGGAAAATCATCATAACTTTCTCTTTGAGAAGCAGATTTGAATTTTGTAAATATGCATAGAAGGAAGATCGATTTTAGTTTTTAGTGTATCATTTTCAGGGCCAAAGGTTGAAACACTGAGATGTGGAACTCCTTACAAGTTCGCTCTACTGAACTAGTCTATAATCAAGTCATCATGGGAGATTGAGAATAACGATTTCTTGAAGAATCTAATATTGGTATGACTGATTGGGTAGCAAAGAAAACTTGGAGAGCTACCGCAAGAAAAACTTTAGAACTTGGAGATAAGGAATTACAGAGTTACAATCGTTTAAAGGTCCAACTCCTGAAAGAAGGAAAAAGGTTTGTTATTTTTTTTTAAATTGCATAATGTTTGTTTGAAAATTAAGTTTGAAGTGATTCGGATGGAATATCGAAGCATAGATATCAATATTGGGTTGTAAAATTCCTCCCAAAAAAAATAGTTCTACACCCACTAAGCCCTCATATACCTCTACTATGATGCATAAAGAGGAGGAATTGCATCATGATATATCAAAATTACAGGACCAAGTGCAACAAACTTTGCTATCACAAAGTGAAACCAAAGATGAACTAAAAGGGGACATCGATGGCTTAAAAGGGGACATCGATGGATTAAAAGGGGACATCGATGGTTTAAAGGGGAACATTGATGGTATAAATGGGAACATGGAGGTTTTTAAAGTAGACATGGATGTGATGAATGTCAAGTTGGAAGGGTTGGCAAAGTTTTTGCAAGAAAGGCTTCACGGTGGTGACAAGGTAATCCATGAAAATCATGATGAGGACAAAAAGAATATGAATTATTATTTTAAAGGCTTCAATGTGGGGTTTAAGAACCAACACATTCCAAAGATAGATATGAGGAAGTTTGATGGCAATTATACGTAACATGGATACTACAAATGAAGCAATATTTTGATCTACATGATGTCCAACCCTCACAAAAGGTACATATTGCATCTTTGTATTTTGAATCCAATCAATTTGTATGGTATAGATGGATTTTATCTTGTAATCCACTTGTCACCTAGCTAATTTTAAAAAGGAAATGATATCACATTATGAAGATACAAAGACAACACCTTTAGCCAATTGATAAATCTCAAACAAAATGATTCAATGGCAGAGCACATTGAAGATTTCCAAAAATTTAATATTAGGGTAACTGATATTCCATAGGAGCATAATATTGATATCTTCGTAGGGAATTTAAAATATAACATTTTACATGAGGTTCGTCTTTCGGAACCTAATTCATTGGAGAAGGAATTCAGGGTGGAAAGGAAAGTCGAAAGAAAAATTATGCAACAAGGAGGTCTACCACTCACAACTATAGATATGGAAGTGTTATTACTCTTATCCTTCCACAACCTACAAGGTTGACACCAAAACAATTGGATGAAAGAAAGATAAAAACGGTTTTCTTATAGTTGTGATAGAAAATATACTAAAGCTCATAATTGTGCTCAGAAGAAATTATTCTACATAAATTGTGAAGAGGAAGAAGAAAAGGAACAAGAAACATCAAAAGGGTAGGATATAGCAGAGGAACCAACCCCAGAGAATGAAGAAAGGAATATCACCATATCTTGCAATGCATTATCAGGAATTACCAATCCTGAAACTCTCAAGATAGAAGGATAAATCAAGAAGAAAAAGGTAATAGTGTTGATTGCTTCGGGTAGCACCCATAATTTTATATATTGTAAGATAGCCAAGGAATCCTATATATAGCACGAGAGTGTCAAGTGATTGTTGAAAATGGATGAACTATAAATTTCTTGGGAAATTGCCATGATATCAAGATAACTATGGGGGAATATGTATTGAATAGTCCAAAGCTTTTCATTCAAATGGGTGGTTTTGATGTTGTACCAGGAGTCCAATGGTTACATCCTTTGGGGATGTTAGCTTTCAATTTTCAAGATTTATTTATTTATTTATTTTTATTTTTAGGGGGGGAAGGAAGGTAAATTGAATTGAGAGGTATCACAGGGAAACCAAGAAAGATAATAAGCTCTAATGACATGAAAAATCTTTTGAAGAAATAACAATATGGTGTAGCTGCATTATTATGCTCACTAGAGGTTCATACATCGAAATCATCTATTTCTTGAGATCTCCAAAAAAATCTTGGACAATCATTCCAATGTGTTTGAGACTCCCAAATGCCTCCCACCTATTCTTGATGATGATCATGCTATTCATTTGATTCCAAGAAGTGTTCCTCAAAACATCAAACCTTATAGATATCCTTATGCCCAAAAGAGTGAAAATGAATGTATGGTTGCATAAATTATAGAGGATGGTATAATTCAACCTAGTCAAAGTTATTTCTGTGCTCCAGTAATATTGTTGCACAAGAAGGATGAATCATGGCATTCGTTTCTAGATTATAGGGAGCTCCACAAGATCAATATTAAAGATAAATTTCCCATTCCTATCATTGATGATTTGTTTAATGAATTACATGGAGAAATATACTTCAAAAAGTTTGATGTTCATTCGGGATATCATCAAATTAGAATGAAGGCTGAAGACTTTATGAAAACAACGTGGGTGAGGGAAGTAGAAACGCGTCAGCCAACCGAGATCTTAGACAGGTTCGGGAAGCCTATGAAACAAGGACCTCGCAAAAGGAAAAACTCAAGATTGATGAGCTGGAGGCCATCGTAACTGAGGAAGAGGAGAACCTGGAAGCGCATGATTTGGAAAAGGATATGGAATGGGTACAGGACCCTGGCACATTCACAACGTGAGCCACCCAAGATGTCTGCACACAAGTGGAAATGTGGAGAATGAAAACAATGTTGGCTAAGGCCATAAGCATGCAGGGGGACTACATCAGCCAGGCTCGTCAGGCGCAACAAGCAATTGTTGTAACCTCGGCGGCGCATGCGGTGATCCTGGAAGGCCTGGACTTCAAAATTAGCGGCCTACAACAACAATTTGATAGCATTACCAAGAAACTTACGGTCTTGATCAGTCTACTGCGTCATTCCATATGTCAAGAAACCAGAAGTGTTGGGGAAAGGGTGGAGGGGAACACGGGCAACAATCAGAGCACTTTTCCAGTGCCATCTTAGTCGGTCAGAGCCAAAGCTCGAACTAGTCAGGAACCCTCCAAGAATTATGTGGTTCTTGAGATGTAATGGCTCTTTGCTGCAAGCTCTAGATGAGTTCCTAAGGCATAGGTCTACATATGCGATCGTTGACCTTCGAATTCATCCTTTTTGTCAGTTTTTTATGTTTTCTTCTCTTGCTGTCCATGGCTGTATGTGAGTCTCAGTTTGTTCACTATTGGTTTTTGTCAACCTCGGAATGTCCCTGCCGCCCTACGTGGTGTGCCTTGGGGTTCTGTTGAAGTTCTTTTTGGTCATGATGAGTTCTATGCGGATTACGAAAGCAGTGCCTTGTTTGCACGAGCAGACCATTTTATAAATATGTATCATTGTTTTAATAGAAAATGCTAATTTACACAAAAAAAAAACAATAAGAATAAGGGGCATACATTAGTATTGTAGGGACCTAACATGCCCTTCTCCTTCAAAAATGTGTTGTCCTTAACTATTGAGTAGTTCTAGATGTTTCTATATAAAATTCTCATCATTGATTATGCAATCTTTGATGGGTAAGTTCTTCCACTTAATGAGATACTCTGAAATTGATCGCTTCTCTAGCTATCAAGTTCTTGTTTCCCTAACTACTTCAGGCTCAACTATGATTTTTCCTTTTTCTCCAAGTTCTGGCAACACTATTTGAAATGGAATATTGTCATCGATAACCTTCTTTAAGCATGAACCATGGAAAACTAGGTGTACCTGGGAAGATGCATGCATATCCAATTTGTATGCCATAGTACCAATATTTTTCAACACCTTATAAGGATCGCACTACTTGGGTGATAATTATTTATCCCTCTTAGTGTGATTCAGTGAAATTTGTTTGTATGGTTGTAGCCGTAGTAATACTCAATCACCTACATCAAAAGCTTTTTCACTGTGATGCTAATCTGCCTCTTATTTCTTTCAATTTTCCGCCAAAGTGAGGTTATCCTTTAAGAGTTGGAGAACTTGCTATTGATGCTCGATATGATCTTCAACTACTTGAACCTTATAAATTTCTCTTAAGTATGATGTGATGGATGGTGGATGATATACATAAAGTTCCATAAATAGGGTCATTTTTGCTGCAGTATGGAAGGAAGTGTTGTACCACAATTCTGCTAGAGGTAACCACTTGACAATTGTGTTTGTTTATCATATACAAAGCAACAAAAATATTCTTCCAAACATTTGTTTACTATCTCAGTTTTCCCATTATATTGAAGATGATAAGATGAGCTATGAGTTAATTGATTACCAAGACAAGAAAATAATTCCGTCCAAAAATTTCCAGTAAAAATGGGAGCTTTGTCACTTACTATAACCTTTTGGTTTCCATGAAGCTTCTTAATTGTTTGCATAAATGTAGTAACAACTATACTAGCTTTAATGCACAAAAGTGTGCATACTTGGTAAGTGTATCGACCACCACCATGATGAAACTGTTTCCTTTAGACTTGGATAAACTAGTGATAAAATCCATTCATACCTCCTCCCAACACTGACTTGAAATGGCTAAAGGTTGTAAAAAACCTGTGGTCTTAATTCTATCAATTTTAGTATTTTGGCAAACCCAAAATTCTGCCACAAACTTCTAAATATCAAATTTAAAGCCATCCCAAAAACAATATTCCTTCTTGAACCTATGGTAAGTTTTTAAAAATCCTAAGTTCGCTCCTAAGGGAGAGGTGTGCAATTCCAAAAGAATATTTTCTTTTGAGTTAGGAACTCTTACAAAGATATAGGTGGTCTTTGTACCATGATGAATCATTTTTCCAACTAAATGTATTAGATGTCCTGGGATCTTGCTCCAACTTTTGAATGAGTGTCCACACCTCTTTATCATTCTTCCATTCATCCCCTGCTTCAGTTATCCTCTCAGGTTGGATAATAGAAATGGCACAAAGCAATGCTTCCACATCCTCATCCTTTCTTGAAAGTGCATCCGCAACAACATTTTTTTCTCTTTTTTGTAGATGATTTCAAAGTCATAACCCAACATCTTTGTCACACAATTTTTTTTCTCTTATCAAGATAATAATTGTTCCAAAAATTATTTAAGACTATCACGATATATGTTTACCTTGAAGTGTCTTCCCATTAGGTAAGGTCATCATTTATTTAGTGCATGTAGTATTTCCAACATTTCCTTATCATAAATGGGTTTGTGTAGATACTTTCCTTTTATTGGACAACTTTCAAAAGAAATGGGCCTTCCTTCTTGCATTAAAAAAACACAAATTCCATTTCCTGAGGCATTGCATTCCACAATAAAGCTTTTTGTGAAGTTTGGCATAGATAAGACCGATTATTGGCACATTGTGTCTTTAATATGTTAAAAGGCCTTAGTTCCTTATGGAGTCCAAGAAAATTAATCTTTATTTAGTAATTATGTTAGAGGTGCCATTATTCTCCCATAACTCTTAACAAAATTGTGATAATACCCTGTCAACCCAAGAAATCCATGAACATGCTTTATGGTTGTGGGGATTTTCCATTCCTTAATGGCATTAATTTTGTTAGGGTCTACCTAAACACACTCATGAGATACAATATGATCCAAATATTCCACCTCATGTACTCCAAAGAAAAATTTGGAGGTTTTTGCATATAATTATTTCTCCTCCATTAGTTTTAGCACCCTCTCCACATGTTGAACATGATCCTTCCAATACTTACCGTAGATTAGTTTATCATCAAAAACTACTAACACAAATCTTCTAAGGAAGGGTTTGAAAATAGAATTCATCTTACCTTGAAATGTTGATCGTGAATTAATAAGGCAAAAATGCATAACCAAAAGTTCATAATGACCCTCATGTGTTTAGAAGTTTCAAACTCAAGCACCAAACAGCACCATGTTCTAAGGACCGAGGAAAGGAAATTCAGCCAGTTGCCCGAATACACAATGGTGTTGCCGATACTGAGGATCGAAGATATATAGGGGAGGGTAGGTGATTCACTCACTGCATTCCATCTTATCACCTTCTGCCTACAAATTCTGTCATAATCATTTCTACTTCGTGGTTTATATTTTCGATGATGGCTTGGATTTCTACTCTTACGGTTGCCTCTCTTAAACTTCTCCGAAGTGTGCCAAGTGTCCATGCTTCTATAAGGGCGTCGGTGGCCCTCATATGTTTCAATTATGGAGCTGATGGGAGTGACTCCCGTCTGCTTGTACATTGATTGCCCATTTCCTGCCTGTCCTTAATTTTTCTTCTGCCCCTTAATTCTCCCCGCAGTACGATTTATCGTCATCATATCTCAATACCTGTATGGAGCGCCATCCTTCTGTCCTTATCTTTCGTTCACCATATCCTACCTCGAGAGCAGGGTACACTTGTTTCTAACCTCCGGGCAGGTGACATCCTGCCAACAGCTGTCCATGATGCTGGTGGGATTATCTATACCATAATTTTCCAGATGATCTGCAACTGTATTGGCTTTGCGGCAAACATCCTGAAAGATTAAACCTTTCAAACGCCTAATATGTTCGACTATACTTTCTGTTTTTTGGCCAGTCGCTAATGTTGTGTCACTTTGCTTTCTTTAGCTCCCGCATACATCCTTCTAGCTGCTGTAATTGCGAGCTGAGAGTCCCCTTCTACCACTGCCGCGCTCGCCTGTAATTTCCTAAGAATTCTAAGAACCTGTTCCATCGCTGCGAACTCGATCTCATTATTGGTTCCTTCCCCTAAGGCTTTGTTATATATGCACTGAATTTCTCCTTCATTGTTCCTGAAAATACCTCCGATGCCGGCCAGACCTGGATTTCCCCGCGACGCACCGTCGAAATTTAGCTTGAGGAAGCCTGAAGGTGGTCGTTTCCAGATGCTCAAAGTGGTGTTTATCTCCTGTTGGAAATTCACGGTAGTCGCGACGGTTCCTTTGTCTAGGTTGAAAGCTTTCAAGATTTGTAAGTCCCCATTTGATGCTTTATTATCTTTTTCTGGTCTGCCTTTGACAAGAACCAATTGCCTTATATTTTGTGTGATAATTTCTATAGAGTGATTTATGTCTCTGGTTTCATTCAAGAATACTCTCCTATTCCTTTCTTTCCAGATTGACCAGTAATAAACCCTGGCATGATTTTCCAAATGATGTTTACCATTTGATTACTGGAGAAATTGCCCTGCCAATTTTTGATGGTCTCTTGAATAGAACCTCTTGTTTTGTCCGTTTACTGCAAAGTATTTTCCGCCCAATTCCACAGGAGGTTTGCCGTCTCACATGTGTTGAATAGATGATTCATTGTTTCTTCTTCCTTTTCGCACATGGGGCATCTAGATGGACCACAGAACCCTTTCTTTCAGAGATTCTCCCAGGTGAGAGATTTCCTGTTCATTAGGAGCCAGACGAAGGTTTTAATTTTCGGCCAGAACAGAGAATCCCATACCTTGTTGCTCCATTTCACCTTTTCTTCTTGCTCTGAATCTTCGATACAGTTTCTGGCTTCTTTAAGTGTGAAATTCCCCCTCCTTGATTTCCCCATCTTAGTTGGTCGTTGTCTTCCGCCATTCTAATTCTTCTTTTTTTTAACAGTGTTTGCAAGTCCCTAATGTCATTGTTTGCTTCGGTCATGTTCTCTGTTTCATTGACTGCCCAAGTTGTCCACTCTGGGCCCCTATTATTAGGAAACCAATAATGATTCACCGTTGTTCTCCCAAGGTCCTAGTAATTTCTTTGAAGACCTGCAAACTCAGGCCTTTCTAACTTGGGGAGTTGTTTCCAGGCATCCTCCCGAAGAAAGGCTATTTTTCCATTGCGAATTTCCCAAAAGCTATTCTCCTGTATAATGTCTTGATTTTTCCTTGCTAGGTTCCAGATCGGTGAGCCCTCTGGATCTTCTTTCATTATGATCAGGTTCTGAATACTATGCATTGGAGCGTATTTCTCCTTCCAGTGTCTAGCCCAAGGAAGATTGGGTTCCTTCATCCATTTCCACCACAGCTTAGCCCCACAAGCCCTATTGATGGTGGAGGGTCTAGCAGGTTTAACCCTCCCAGTTGTTTGGGTTTAAACATTGTATTCCAAGCCACTAACGCCCACTTTTTCTTCTCTGCATTTCCTGACCATAAGAAAGTTCTCTGGATCACCCTCATTTGCTAAGGGACTCCTTTGGGAGTAGGAATTATGGAGAGCGTATATTGAGGAATATCTTGCATGACTGCTTTGGTTAGGACTAGCCTACCAGCAAAATTGAGGGCCCTGTGGGTACAATGATGGCATCTCTTCTCCAGGCTAGCTAGGATCTTCTCCCAATGAGTTTTTTGCCAAGGTTTATCCGTCAGAGGCGCTCCTAGGTACCTAGAGGGTAGGTTGCTTCTCCGGAAGCCTAGAATGGTAGAGAGATTCTTTTGCACTGCTAAATGCATATTGAAAAAGAAGATGGTGGATTTAGATAGATTAATTTCCATACCTGAGGCTTTGTTGAAAAGATTGAGGTTCCTTTTATAGCCCAAGGCTTCTTTGACTGTGGGAGTGCCATGTAACATTGTATCATCAACAAATTGCTGGTGAGTAGTCGCTGGAATGGAAGGCAGGGGCTGCAAGCCTTTGATACTTCCTTCCTCTTTAGCGCTGCATATGAGTCTGCTTAAACCTTCCATCAGGATAACAAAAAGGAAAGGTGATAATGGGTCTCCTTGCCTGAGCCCTCGTGAGGGGGAGAATTGATCGGCAGGGGCACCATTTACCAGAATAGAAATTCTAGTAGATTTGATCAGAGCTAAAATCCACACTATCCATTGATTGGAAAAACCAAAATCTCTTAAAATTTCTTCCAGGTAATTCCAGTTGACTTTATCATAAGCCTTTGATAAGTCAAGTTGCATCATCATACCTGCAATTTTCCTGTAGTGAAGCGTATGAATAATTTCTTGAGCTAGTAAAATATTGTCGAGAATTTTCCTCCCCTCAACATATCCCGATTGCTCTTCAGAGATATGGCCCGGAAGAATGGGTTTCAGTCTGTTAGCAATGACTTTAGAGATAATTTTATATATAACATTGCACAAAGCAATAGGCCGAAACTTAGCTGGGGCGTTAGCCTCCTCTTCTTTTGGAATTAGGGCAAGGAAAGTAGAATTTAGGGACTTGAGTATTGAGGCAGAATGCCGAGAGTCTTCCACCACTTCCCAGACCTCTATTTTAACAATGTCCCAGCAAGCCTTGTAGAAGTTGATGGTAAAACAATCAGGCCCAGGCGCTTTGTCATTTCGCGTATCCTTCACCGCTTCTTCCACCTCTTCCAAATAAATTTCTCGAGTTAGTGCTAGGTTTTGCTCATTAGTGATTGTTTTGGGAATGGATTTTATGATTTCATCAATTGCTTCTGTTCTATCAACCTCTGGCCCCTGGGCAATGCTACTGAAATGTGTGGTAAGCAAGGTTGAAACTTCTTGATGTGTCTGAAGAATGGCTCCCTATTCATTTTTGAGACTGAGGATTTTATTGGCTTCCCTGTGGTCCATTGCTGACCTGTGGAAGAATTAGTACTCTGTCCCCTTCCTTGAGCCATTGAATCCAGGACTTTTGTTTCCAAAGGGTCTCCTCTTGTTGGCAACGAAGCTACCATTGCTTCATCAGTATTTTTTCTTTGTCTACAGTTTCTGGGTTAATGTCTCCAGTGATCCAATCTTTGTGTATCTGCTCTAATTGCTCCTCTAATTTGAATTTTTCTTTGAATATGTTCCCAAAGACTATTTTGTTCCATATTTTGATCTTTCTTTTGATGTGTCTCAGTTTGCCTTGTAACCTGTACATTTTGGTACCTATGATGTCCATTGGTTCTTGCCACCATTTTTCAATAAGTTGAAGGAAGTCCGAATGGGTGAGCCAAAAATTTTCAAATCTGAACGACTTATTTCTAGGAGTGCCCTAGATAGAAGCAACCAGAGAAATGGGCCAATGGTTTGACCCCCCACTAGGTAGTATATCTGATTCAACTATAACTCCCTCCATTAGAATGCTTTCGGAGATTAGAAATCTATCAAGATGAGAGGCAATTTGTCTTTCCCCTCCCCTTTTGTTATTCCAAGTGAAAGCCCCACTCTTGGGGTGGACATCGACTAGTTTAGATGTGTTTATGAAATCTAAGAAGGCTTGAGAATATTTGTTGAGTTTCCTTGTCCCTCCTTTCTTTTCCATTAGGGTAGTTATCATATTGAAATCCCCTCCTATGACTGCCTTCACTCTAGGATATCTTAGCTTCAGATTCAACAGAGTTCTTAGAAAAATAAATTTCTCTTCTAACTTCTGAGGTCCATAGACATTGGTACACAAATAGGTTTCCGAGTTTCCTACCACCTGAGCTTCTACAGCTATGAAAGAACTCGTTACCTCAGAGGAGAGGATTCTGATTACTTGCGGATCCCACAGAGTAATTAAACCTCCCTCCCATCCATGGCTGGCGATTTCCATGTATTCCATATGTTTGCCTAATTTCTTGCTTACATTATGAATAGTACTACTTGCACATTTGGTTTGTTGTAAAAATATAATGTCTGGTTTTTCCTTTTGGACCTTCTTCTTTAAAAGTCGTTGTTTTATTTGGCTATTAAGCCCTCTAGCATTCCAAGAGATGACTTTCATTTAAAAAAAAAAATTAGTAGTTTAGAGAAAAAGCTTCTAGAGCTTTCATCTTACGAGAGTTTAAGAGCATTTGTCCCAGTTCTTGCAATGCCTTATTATTGGATCCGAGCCCTCTCTTTTTCCTTTGTTTGGAGCTGGTAGAGGTTTGAAGTAGACCTTTTGTTCGGAGTCCCATTCCTTTGGCTATGCCCAGGTTCTTGCTTTGCATATTGATTTCTACTTTCTGTCGTGCTATTAGTATGTCATTTATTCTTCTAACTTCCTCTTCCAATATATGTTCCATCCCCTTCTTTTTCCAGTTTTCCACCATGTCTGGTAGGTTAACTCCTTCCTGCTCTAGTATGTCATTAAGCTCCATTTCATCACTTCCGATGTCACTTATGAGCATTTATGAGTCTTCATCTACCCCTGTTGTTACCTCCAGGGAAAATTTTAAGAACTCCCCCTAAATTTACATGTATAATAAATGGGCGAATCTCCATCGTATATAGTAAAAATGGAAGGCAATTTTATCAATAATATCTATGTATATATAGTTTTTTGGTGAATCTCTCACCAGGCATGGCGAATATTTTACTCAATTATAAAATCTTGTGTTTATTGAATACACAAATGAAATCATTGCATTTCTTTAAAATATCTTTTGAAATCAAAATTACCGAAATTACATATCGATAACCTAGTGGGTGTAGGATAAAATTCACCCGTTCCATTCACAGAAAGAATGAGAAAAAACCTAATACTATATATAAAACCAAGAAAAATTCAAATTCATCACTTCTAGGGAACTAGTAACCACCCTACCAATACACAAGTCTGTTCCTATTTGCAATTAGAAAAATTACCCAAATTACAATATGTTTACTCCAGCATATGTTTGAAAGTTATAGAAGGATGACTAGTGCAATCAATCCATTCCTTTTAGCCCTAGATTTGTTTCAGTTTAAAATAGAAGTATAAAAGTATACTTGTCCAATGTCTATGCTTTAACCATTCACCTTAAGATGTTTTTACAATATAATTTCCTAACTCTATTTAATATCTTCATTATCATAAAAACCAACCTATATCCATCTTAACTCCACATCTACCACTCTTAGGGGGATGAAATCTATTTATCCCTCTGAGAACTTGGTAGACCTAGAATTAAGATGGATCTAAGATGATAGAATTTCCCCTTTAAATAGTCTATGCTCACATGAATACTATGGTATTACCATGGGTCAATAACATGGGTTATCATAAACCTGGAGCTTAAAAATTACTATTAGTAATTTATAAAAATTAATAAAATTAATAGTTGATTTTTATTTTATTTTTTATTTTAACCAAGCTAAAATGTTTAACATACATTAAATTACAACATCCATTTTCACTTTTGATCGGATCAAATATTTTTTCACTCTATGCTAGTTTGCATATCACGATATTTGATACCTCTCGGGGGTTAGTAGATCTAGAGTAAAGAATGATCTGGTTTAATTCCCCCATTTAAATAGGCTACATTCCAGGTGAATACCATGGGTCAATACCATGTGCCATTTTCGTGAATACCATGGGTCAATACCATGTGCCATTTTTATTTTTATTAATACTAATATTAGGGTTAATAAAGTTTTTTTGCATGGTATGGTATTTGTCGCATAGTATTTTGCCCACAGGTTTCACCTAAATATAACGCATTTTTTGAGTGTTCGTAAATATAATGTGACTTATGGAGTAAATATAAAAAAATGTTTTATTTGTTTACCATACCTCTCGTTTATTTATATTTTTATTAATTTACCATACCTCTTTTACAAATATGGTATTTGACCCATAGGATTCACTTAAATAAAACCTCTTTCTTGAGCCTTCATAAATAGAACGAGGGTTATGGACTAAATATAAAAAGAGGTTTTATTTATTTACCATGCGTCTAGTTTATTTATATTTTTATTTATTTACCATACCTTTTGAGTAAGTATAAAAAGACATTTTATTTACTTACCATACCTCCACTTTCCTTATATTTTTATTTGTTTACACCCTTGCATGTATATAAGGTGACTTATGGAGTAAATATAAAAAATGTTTTATTTATTTACCATACCTCTCATTTATTTATATTTTTATTAATTTACCATACCTCTTTTATAAATATGGTATTTGGGCCTTTGGTCCATAGGATTCACTTAAATAAAACCTATTCTTGAAAATGGGCGAATGGATTCTCTTAAATAAAACCTATTCTTGAAAATGGGAGAATGGAAGGTTGTAACTCCTAATTTCAAGGGCTAAATTTACCTTTTTACCCTCTCCCTTAAAATAAGGTGGGCTATTTGAGGTGATTTGTAAAAATGTACTATGATACCAAATATTCGCCCACTAAAAATTTAAAACCCCTTAATTTCACCAAAGGGCGAACATTCGCCCCTAAAATTTTCTATGGTTACCTCTTGATTCTGTAGCATAATGCTTTGTGGAGTTTTCTCCAAAGTTTTAGTTTCAGGCTCTGTTGTAGTTTGGTCTGCTTCAGAGGTGTTTTGTTCCTTATTATTGTCCTCTGATTCGGTCTTAGTTTCCAGAGCTTCAAAAGCATTACTGGTGTTACCTTGAGATGTGCTTGCTTTATTTTGGCATTTCCTATTTGCTCTTTGTCTCACTTTTGGCCGAATGAAGGTTTCTCTGTTCTTTCCTGCTTTATCTACCTTAAGGTCTTCCGCTGTTTTATCTAATGGACATTCTTTGACTAAATGTCCATGCTCATGACACTTTCTGCATCGAAATGGGATTTGCTCATAATCAATGGCTTGGAAATCGTCTTCATCCCTATATTCCAGCCAAGGTCCCTCATGCAAAGCCCCCGACACATCCATTTCCAAACTGATTTAGGCATAGGAGGTGTATCTTCTTTGTAGAGTGACTTCTGAAGCTTTTAATGAAGGTTCCTAGTTTGTCACCTATCTGTTTTAGACCTGCATATCCCCAATAGTCTATTGGTAGAGAGAAGAGGCATATCCATGCTGGCACCTGCTTGAAGATTTCTTTTTCTGGCACGAAATTGGCCTTCCATGGCCTAATGTATAGGCCCGCCAAGCGAAGAAGTAAGGTCCGCCATCAAATATTCTATCCTTATCCTCTAGATTTGAAAAAACAATAGTGAAGAAACCTTTGTCTCCTAAGTGCAATCTAACATCACCTTTGGGTTTCCATTGTTGCTTTATCCATTGGCATAGTGCCCTTTCTATTGTCCAAAGTCCCATGAACTTGCAGATCACTGCGTGTTCGGTCATGTGATCCCGGTAGGCTTGAATTTCTGGGTCTGTTATCACCACCCTTAGGGTTTCTGCCACCTTAGATTTGCATGGGCCTTGAGTCTTTTTGCCATTGAATGTTGCTGGTTTGTCTCCCTGTTCCTCATTCTCTTTATTCAGAACCCCATCTTCCCCGTCTGTTTGCTTCTTTTCTTGTTTGTTTTCATGGGCGGGATATGCTTGTGTTGCCTTCTCCCTGCCTCTGTTTTCTGGTCGCCCGCCGCTCTCCTTTCCTTTCAGCTTTTGATTATTGTGTTCCTCCTTGCCCTCGTTTTTTTTCCTTCCCTTGCTGGTCCCATCCTCTTTCTGTGATCTTTCATACCTAGCTATTTGCACAAATTCCTATGATGTCTGTTTGTGCATCATTATATGTTTCTAAGAAGGGGTCCCTATGGACCCCTCGTTTACCATCTGTCAGGTCAGGATCTGTCCTCTTCTGTATAGCTCTGCCACTCTGACCCTATTCCCTTCCAGTTTCAAACCCTAGATCTGAAGAGCCCGTGAACTGTAAACCCCCGTTTTCACGAGGTCACGCTCCTGCTCTTCTCCCTCCACATTCTATGGAATTGCCATGTACAGTACAAAATTCTTCGCACACACGCTATGTCGTTGGTACCCCTTATTATTATTGTTAGTGTAGCCCTCTTATTGCTATTATTTTTCCCAGGTAAGCCCCCATATTATTATTGTTGTGCCCCATAGAAGCCCACTATTGTTATTGTTACATAGGCTCTAACTATATTGTGACCCCTTAGACTCCTATATATTCAAAATATGTCTTGTAATTTGTATCATCCAAGAATTGTTCATTTATATAATATAAATGAGGTTTCCCACTCAAAGAGAATAATTTTTAATTCATTGGTCTATCTCTTTGTGAGATGGCTATAATAACAAATTTGACCCTGATTCTTTCTTTGTTGAGCCAATATTTAGACCATCAATACCTGATAATTTTACTAATTGATTCAATATCAAGTTCTTTCACCTCGATTAAAGGAGAAATATGCAATCTTATTCCCTTCTCTTATTTTTTCCATGGAGTAAGCCTTTTGAGGCCCTCTCCAATCCTTTTTCCCATTTTTCCTAGGTAGATAAAAACTTCCAAACCTTTAATTTTTCACTTGTTTAGACTTCTTATGTAGGTCCTCCTTTGAGTGCGTCCTCCATGTTGAGAATTCAATAGGGTAATTTATATTTTAATTCTCTTAACTTTATAATTGCTTGTGTTACATTTTTACTTATTAGCTTTGATCTTTCTTATTCCAATGTGCAATAAATCAAACAACTACTAAAACAATAAGAAAAATGACACAGTATATAGGTTGAAAGCCAAGGTGAAAACCCATCCTCTTGAGGGGAAAACCTATAAAATATCTTCTTACCTTTAAGATCTTTCAATTGATGAATACCATGACCTAGACTCAAACAAATACCCTCCAAAATCAAGTCTTCCTCACCCTCCTGCTAAAATATCTTTGACCTCTGAGTAGATCTAAAATCTTGCTCCCCAATAACTGTTGCAATTATTGTTGCTTCCCTAGGAGACTTCGATCTCCCTCTAACTTCCTTCCCCTTGACCTCACTTTCCTTGAATTGAGTCCTAGGGTTAGTAAGATGCCCTTAGAGACGTTCAATTTCATTCATTTCTCTCTTGCTTCCAAAATCAAACCTCAGACTTTCCCAATGCAGAAACCCTAACTTCACACTTCCATAAGAATGGAGAGAGACCCAAACACTTCAACTTCTTTGTCCTTCTCTTCTTTGCACTTCCTTCTTCGAATTTTCTTTTCTACCTTGTTTGCATAACAGATGAGTGAATGAATGATCCAAGAGGAGGACGAATTCCTCTTATATATAGGCTTCCTGAAGGGTGGATGTGGCTCTTCATGTAGGCCAACATGAAAACTCATTAGGCTGACTTGATCTTAGAGATATTTTGACATTTTCAAGAAAAAATATTTTTTTCTTTAGAATATACATTATGCCCATAGGGTCTTCCATATATGACAGTGACTCTCGTACTTAGGAAAAACCCTAGAAGCACTCAATGGGTGCTTGACCTATAAAATAAATGAACTTGAGCATCAACTATAATAATAATTTATTTTTCATTTTACATTTACAAGAATACATTTCATACTAATGAACACTGAACCTAGTTACACATTTTTCAACCCTTCCACTTAACTAGGGAGCTATTCATTAGAGGTACATGGTCATTCTGAATATGAAGAGATCCCATAAGAAGAGTCAAATTGGTAACCCATCTATCTAACATCATAATAACAAACATTGTCACATAACAAGACATCGACTAACAACTCTATCTCTCCAAAATATCAGAGCATAATGTTGGCGAGACTAATGATGTATAGAAACCATCATCATTGTCTCTCCAAGGTACATACCCACCGGGATGTTCACAGAGTATGACCTCCCATTGGACTATTCTTATATTGGGTAGCTAATCGTCAAATAATGTAAGTCGACAATTACTCATCTTGCATGCTCTACCAAATTCTCAAAGGCTATCGAATGTGAGATGGTTACCCAATCCTCCATCCTTTCTTCACGTTTTGGGAAAAATACTGAGACGGGGGTGAATCAGTATTTTAAAAACTCACAATAATAATTTTCTTCTCTGAAATGCATACATCACTTGACTGAACCCAACTAGTGTATATACACAACTATTGTAAAAGAAACTAGTGTGTTCTGAGTGAACTTGTAAAACAACTAATTCTTTATCAGTTAAACTTAAACCAAAATGTAAGAGATTTATTAGGAATTTGATAGGGAATAAATAGGTGTAATAAGAATAGAATAAAGTATCACACATAAGTGACACACATGAACACCAGGATTTAAGGTGGAAACCTAATTTGGGAGAAAACCATTGTTGATGTCCTCTCAGTCTTCAAAACTTATTAACATCAAAAAATTCTTACATTCTTGTACGTGTGCATACTCATACCATTATGCAGGCACCCACCTGTTGAATGCTACAACCTTCACTCATTTTCAAGCTCCTATTGGAAGGGAGATCCAAACTCCTAATCTGATCACCAACTATTATTAGCAAAAGGCTTTGATTTCCTCACTGAAGGCTCCAACCCTCAACAACATCCATGGACTATGTTTCATAAATTTTCACACTGGATCCAATATCAACACTTGTGTTTAATCATCTTTGTAATACAATCATCAATATTTGACACACAAAATCAACCAATCATTGAAACCTAATCAACTGACACTTAATCAAAACTCAACCAATCAACTGGCACAGCCAGATCACTGTAACCAGTACACAAAACTAAACTCAGAATATTGTATCAACACAAAAAATCAACTGCAACCCTGATCACTAAAATTCAAAAATGTATATGCCACTTCACTTAAGGAAACCCACATGTATACGATCTCTTTTGTAGGGAAAACCACTTAAATATCTTAATATAATTGAAAAAGGAAAAATTGTAATTTTGAATCAGACATAGAGTTGATCAAAGATATTCTAAAATATTATGTTAGCTTACAAAACCCTCATATAGTCAACAACATCAATAATATTTTCAACCAATCATTCAATCAGGTCTACTTCAAACACTTTCACTCAACTTAGATCAACATGAAGACATCATTGACAGAAAAAAGAGAAACAACAGCAATGATCAGGTTGATCAGTCATTTAAAAACCTAAACCCTTACTTTATATACGCGACTTTGAAGAAGAGAACCCACATGTATACGCTCTTTTTTCGAGACCAACCAGCATATAGGTCTGCATATTTTGACCTAAAATTAAGCAGCTCTTCACAACTTTAGAAATACCTAGATCATAATATTCATAGATAAATACATGTGTCAGTACTCAGATCTAGTCAATCCATGAGAAGATCGTACAATGAAAATTTATTTCAAGTCTCATGATCATGATACCTCATTGTCTTCATCAATTCATAATTATTTCAAATCTATGTGACAATTATGGCCCTTACAATGCAAACGTACTTCAGAGTGATGTATTCATCAAAACCACTTTCACTTGCACACATAGCACTTTGATCTTCACCTCCTCATATAGTTTAGCCCTTAACCAATACCACGGATCAAAACTACACTAATTCCGGTGGTAAACTTTAACGGGTCAATATTCATTGTCGCACTATAACTATGGGCCAATACCATAGTAAGGACCTCTAGTATTTAAAATACCATGGTGCAAAAACCATATGCTACTTTGCTCCACCAAACTCGCGTGTATACGCGACTTGGCCTTGATGTATTCACGTATAGGTTTTCAAATGTTCACCTGTATCAAACTGCTAATTCTGATCTGTAAACCTTTGAGCCATCATTGTGATATTTTGTTCCATCATTTTGTCATCTCTGAACCGACCTATGATTCATCCAGTTACCATATACTTGTTCTCTTACAAGTTAGTTGTCATCAAGGGCAACACATGCATCATAATGCCAACAATATACTCCTTTGGACGTAATGGCAAACATGTTGGTGTTGATCACCTAAACCTGTAGAAACTTGTTAGATACATCAAATACCAAGATACTCTCCCCCTTTGACATCAAGGGCAAAGGGAAGACCAAGTCTCCCTCTTTGGAGTTGATTTGCACTGTACCGTCCATGCTCCCCCTGAGCACATGTTGAATCTTCATAAATATTTTCAAATGAAAAACATGACTCTATAGGTCAACTAAGTATGACCTTTCTATCACCAAGGACTCATACTTACATCAATTAACCAATCAAGTGGGGATACATATTTTACTCAACCACCCAACTGAGCGGGATTACATTTTTGACATTACCGTCCAACCAAGTGGGATTACATATTTGACAAGATGTTAGAAGTCCATACATTACTGAATATGATAATAATTACATCATAGGTCTCCACATGATGCCTAGACATTAATAAATGAGACCAAAAGATATTAAAAGTAACATAATCCAGCAAAGAGAATCCCAACAATGCATCATATTATACAATGCTAATGCTCCCTCTAAACCAGTGCTACCTATTCCTTTTCAACAATTCATTTATCAAAGCATATCCATCAATCAGATAAATATCAATGAGAAAAACATAACTCAATACCATATCAGTGGACTGTACCCATCAACACCAGACCAAGAAAAAATAAATCATGGTTTTAAGCAACATGTCATAGGATGATCTTGAGTCTGTCCCACTGCTTTTCTATCAGAGAAAAACATATGACTTTATGCAAAGAAACTTGTGTATATAAGTTAATATACCTCATGAGACCCGCGTATAGCCAACAACCTTCTAAATTTTCACTTGTAGATTGAATTAACAGAAAAATGAGGCAGTGACAGCTCCCAGTTTCTATCTGAGATATTCAAATGCTTCTCTGGGAAGGGATTTAGTAAATATATCAAAAACGTTTTCTTTGGAGGGAACATACTTGAATTTAACCTTTTCCTCAAGCACTTTTTCTCGTAAAAAGTGATACTTAATAGGAATATGCTTGGTCTTGGATTGCATAATAGGATTTTTCAAAATACTAATAGCACTTGTATTATCACATAGGATGGAGATGGGTGGAGAACATTTGACTTGTATACCCTGTAATGTTTGCATCATCTAGAGAAATTGTGTGCAACAAGATGTAGCAACTACATATTCTGCTCCCGATATAGATAAGGCAATGGAACTTTGTTTCTTGTTGAACCAAGATACCAATTAGGGCCCCATGTAAAATGCACATCCACTAGTGCTTTTCTGGTCATCAACATTTCCATCCCAATCCCCACATGTGTATGCATGAAGGGTAAGATCTGCATATTTAGTATACCATATACCAAATTCTTGGGTTCCTTGGATATATTTGAATATTCTCTTTACTACCTCAAGATGTGATTCCTTTGGATTGTCTTAGAAACATCCAACAATCCTAACTACATGCATGATAAATTGTCTGGTACTTGTCAGATAGAGCAGACTTCCAATCATAGACCTGTACTCTGGTTGGTTTATTGTGGGAGAATCATCATTAGAATTGACACTACATCCTATCATCATGGGAGTACATACAGGTTTGCAATATTCCATCCCATACTTCTTCAGAATCTGTTTGAGATTTTTTTTTGTGAGAGAAAGATGCTATCTTTTGCTTGTTGCACTTATAGACCAAGAGAATAGGTTAGTTCCCCAAGTAACAACATTTCAAATTCTTGCTGCATAATAGAAGAAACGTTTTGGCTCATATATTCTTGATTATAGCCAAAGAAGATATCATCAACATAAACAACAATAATCAGCAATTTATCACCGTCAATTTTTTGTACAAGTTATTATTCACGGATCCTTTTGTGAAACCTTGTTGTTGAAGATATTTTTCAAGACGATAATACCATGCCCGCTGAGCTTGTTTTAGCCCATATAAAGCCTTTTTTAGTTTGCATATAATTTTTTAATCATTCACCAAAATGAATCCTTCTCAATGTTCAATATATGCTTATCCTTCTAGCTCTCCATTAAGGAAAGAAGATTTTACATCCATTTGATAAACTTTGAAATTTCAATAATTAGTAGTTTATCACCCTCAATTTTTTGTACAAGTTATTGTTCGTGGATCCTTTTGTGAAACCTTGTTGTTGAAGATATTTGTCAAGATGATAATACCATTCCCACGGAGCTTGTTTTAGCCCATATAAAGCTTTTTTTAGTTTGCATATAATTTTTTAATCATTCACCAAAATGAATCCTTCTCAATATTCAATGTATGCTTATCCTTCTAGCTCTCCATTAAGGAAAGAAGATTTTACATCCATTTGATAAACTTTGAAATTTTGAAAACTTGAAAATGCAAGAAACATTCTTATGGCTTCAATTCTACCTACTGGTGAAAATGTTTCTTCAAAGTCTATACCTTCTTGTTTAGCATAACCTTTACAAACAAATCTAGATTTGTTCTTAATGACCTCTCGATTTTCATTCAACTTATTTTTGAATATCCATTTTGTCCCAATAACATTTTTATCAGGAGGCCTTGTGATCCAAATGGAAAATGGCATCAACCCATGGTATTCATCCAGCCATGGAATTTACCCATGGTATTGTAAGTGGCATCCACTCATGGTATTTATCCACCCATGGTATTGTAAGTGATATTCACCCATGGTATTCATTCACACATGGTGTTTTCCGATGGTGTTGTGACATCCACCCATGGTATTCATTCACCCATGGAATTGACCCATGGTATTGTGACATCCACCCATGGTATTCATTCACCCATGGAATTAACCCAAGGTATTGTGACATCCACCCATGGTATTCATTCACCCATGGAATTGCCCCGTGGTATTGTGACATCCACCCATGGTATTCATTCACCCATGGAATTGACCTGTGGTATTGTCATTGAAAAATACTATAAGTAACAAGTCGCATTTTGTAAAAGAACAGATGGTCCACCACAATGTAGCTTTTATGGTTATTATCAGTTTTAATAAAAAGTTTCTTTGTGGTTTTATTTACTGTGTGTTCAATCATTTTCTTTCTAGCATTGCAATTTTTCAGATCTTGGGGGCCTCCCCCACAAGATCCATTTCTTGCGAAAAAATACCAAAATTCAAAAAAAACATTGGCTGAATCGGAGTCTCGATGAGGGAGATATCGCTGATTTAAAATAAACTATGTTGTAGAATTTTTTTTCTGACAACAACTGGTGGATGGCGACTCTCCTATCATTTTTTGAAGTTTTTGTGTAGAATTTCAGAAAAATAATTATAGATCTGAGCTCCTCTTGAAAAATCACCCAATTTCAAAATCAAAATGGGTCGAATCGGAGTTCAAATGTGGGAGATATCGTTGATTTAAGATCAACTATTTTTTCAGAACTTTAGTGACAGTGGAAAAATTGCAGGGCGAATCTGAGACTCTAGAGTGTCCAGATAAGGATTTCCAACACATGGGAAGATGAAAAATGGTCCTTCTGCTTCCAGAAAAAGGTTATAATAAATATTCTTAGTTATATTGACTGAGTTATGTCCATTTTAATTCTGGAGTAGCATTCGAAGCGGGTTCCATTGGAGACATGCCCTCCCACCCCACTTTAGGAGGCACTTGCTTAACATTAATCAGTTTCATCATAACAACATTCATCTTGGGTTATTTGGAGACATGCCTTCCCACCCTAGGCTATGTAGGAACTTGTTATTTCATCAACAACCAACATCACGGTTTGGGTCAACTGCACAAAATCCTTGTCATCAAAGTCCATTTGCTAAGACGCACACTGTTAGTATCATAGTTGGTTGCAAGCATTACAGGGTATCTCTATCCTCGGATATTCATTTGTCATGGTTATGGGTCATCCATAAACCCACACTTCATCGAAGTTCATTTGCTAGGCTACACACTGTCAGTATCACAGTTGGTCACAAGCATTAAAGGGTATCTCTATCCTCAGATCTTCGTTTCTCATGGTTATGGGTCATCCACAAACCCACACTTCATTGAAGTCCATTTACTAGGCCACACACTGTCAATATCAGAGTTGGTCACAAGCATTACAGGGTATCTCTATCCTCATATCTTCGTTCATCATCGTTATGGGTCATCCACAAACCCACAATTCATCAAAGTCCATTTGCTAGGCCGCACACTATCAGTATCACAGTTGGTCACAAGCATTACAAGGTATCTCTATCCTTGGATCTTCGTTCATCATGGTTATGCGTTAACCACATAAAACCCTTCTCTTCAGTGGCCCTTCATATTCAACAAAGGCTTTGCAGGAGGGAACTTCACATAATGGGGACCATTGCTTCTTAAGGAGGGAGGAATGATTCAAATGGAAAATGTCATCAACCCATGGTATTCATCCACCCATGTTATTCATCCACCCATGTTATTCATCCACCCATGGAATTTACCAATGGTATTGTAAGTGGCATCCACTCATGGTATTTATCCAACCATGTTATTGTAAGTGACATCCACACATGGTATTCATTCACCTATGGTATTTTCCCATGGTGTTGTGACATCCACCCATGGTATTCATTCACCCATGGAATTGACCCATGGTATTGTGACATCCACCCATGGTATTCATTCACCCGTGGAATTAAGCCATGGTATTCTGGTATCCACCAATGGTATCCGTTCACCCATGGAATTGACATGTGGTATTGTGACATCCACCCATGGTATTCATTCACCCATGGAATTAACCGATGGTATTGTAATTGAAAAATACTATAAGTAACAAGTCGCATTTTGTAGAAGGAGAGATGGTCTGCCAAAATGTAGCCTTTATAGTTGTTATCAGTTTTCATAAAAAGTTTCTTTGTGGTTTTATTTACTATGTGTTCTGTCATTTTCTTTCTAGCATTGCAATTCTTCAAATCTTAGGGGTCTCCCCCACAAGATCCATTTCAATATTTCAGATCTTGGTGGCTTCCCCTAAGATTTGGATCACCTTGGAACCAATTCCCAAGTATCATTCATTTCAATTTGATCGAGTCATCGCCTTAACCCAAAATTATCTTTACTAGCTTGATTTTCATTATGTGGTTCAATGGTGGATAATAAAGCTAAATAAATAGAAGATCCTACAAGTGTTCTTCTTGTTTGTACGCCATATTCCCTTTCTCGTAGAATTCGAGTTTATGGATGATTCTTTTGAACGTACCTGGATGGAGCCTTTTTTTGTATGATGTATCTTCTTATGCTACTTAATTAGTTTGTTATTCTATATAATTGCAATTTGATGTGGGAAATCATTCATCATCGTTGTCCTCTTTTGTTGATGTTACCTTTCTAGGCCCTATACATGCTTCATCAATCACAACATCAATGCACTCAACAATAATTCGAAGTATTTTATTGTAAAATTTGTATCATTCTTTTGTAAATGAGTATCCAAGAAGTATTCCTTCATCTTCCCTAGCTTCAAACTCACCATGTTTTTCATTATTAATTTTGATGAAACATTTGCTTCGAAAAACTCTAAAATGCTTTACAGTGGGAAGCTTACCATACCAAAGTTCATATGGAGTTTTATCACTATTCACATGAACATGAGCCTTATTGAGAATATTTACTACAGTATGTGCAGCTTCACCCTAGAAGGTGTCAGGAGTTCTAGAACCACCAAGCATAGCACAAGCCATTTTTTGAATACTTCTATCCATTCTTTCTACCAGGCCATTCTGTTGAGGAGTTTTAGCTACAAAAAAATGTCTTTTTATGCCATGTTATTCACAAAAATCAAAGAATTCATTTCATATGTATTCTCCTCCTCGGTCAGATATGAGACATTTGATTTTTACATCTAAATAATTTTCAACTAATTCCTTGAAGTCTTTAAATTTATCAAATGCTTCATCTTTGTGTTTCAATAAATTTATCCATCACATTCTAGAAAATTCATCAATGAATATGATATAGTATTGTTCTCCATGAGGTGACTTTTTCCTTACTGGTCCACACAAATCAGTATGTATAAGCTCAAGAGGCTTACTTCCTGATCCTTCTTTGGCATTGAATTGAAATTTGGTTTTCTTGTCGAATTGACATGACTTACGTATGGTACTTTCTGGTATGATAATGTAGGATAGATCACAAACAACTTTGAGCCTACTTGATTTGCTTGTTTGAGAGAAACTTAGATGCCCCAACCTTCTATGTCATAACCAATGTTAGAGTCCAACCCTAACTCCCTTATTTATGTAATATGTTCAAGTCATAGTTATAGTTAGTTAAAGAGAAAATAATGCCCATATTAATAATTGTAAGTGGTTGACCCACATTTAAAGAAGGGACGACAGTTAGTTGCAAATTGGCCATGGTATTAGATTGATAGTATTAATAAGAATGATGGTACTGATCCATGGTATTGCATGTATGAATCCTATATAAATGATGGAGACTCCCCTTGAGGAGCGTCATGTCTTATTTTGTAATCGAGCACAGCTCTATTGGAGATTGCCCCCTCAAAGAGGCAAGCGAACATTTCTTTCCTTTCTAAATAATAAAATAAATGTTATTTCTCATTGTTATGTGTTCTGGGTATAATTCTTTGTCTATTTGGTATTCTGGTATCTTCTCGTAGGTCAAGAGCATAGCAAGTGGTATCAGAGCACTTTCCACAGCTGGTGGGATCTCCATTTTTAGCATAATTGTTTTTGGCTAGAGACATGTTCTGGCATCTTTAAACCACGGGATCTGTTGTTGAGCGCATAAACCTGCGGATTTGGGGAGGCGTGGATATAGGAAATAGAATAGGTGGTCACACTTTTTGGACTCCCTTGTAACCCTGGTGGGTACCCCTTGGAGTAGTAGCACATTAGACAGAACCACGCATGGATTGTCTTCCAAGTACCCTCTGGGTATATCGGAAGCCCCCTAGGCTCATCTGAAACCTCACCATAGATAAACTTTTGATCGTCTTCCTACTACGATACACCGAGAAAAGCACTAGGGGAGATTACTTGTGCGTACGATAGGGTAGTCGGGTAGTACAGCTAAGGGTACGGTTGATCCTCCTTGGTTAGTGCCCTGAAAGATTGGACTGAGTATTACTGTTGGACCCTTATATATATTGCGATATGTAGCACTTGACACTCCTTGAGACCATGGTTCCCTTGTCTCTCCCAAGATCACGCATCATCTTTGTCATATCAGATCTAGTAGGTTGGGTTCTGTTGCAGCCACAACAATCAAATCCGACATTCAGATCTAGCAGCAAGGGTTCGCATCAGTACCACATTCCTACTCATACTCTGTAGTTGAGGGTTTTGCCGACATATCTGACTATTTGTGTAGGGAGACTTGTGGCTCCTATATCTGGGCGTGATTCTCATAGGACATTCGGCTGAATTAACTTCTTTGGGAATCAGATACTACAGTATTCCTAAGCGAGGAGTAAAACTCCTTTCGGAGTAAAAAAATAAAAATAAATAAATAATAAAAAAAGTAAAAAATTGAAAAATTGAGACCCTCCCGGGATTCTTATAGGAGATTTAGCCCATAAGAATCAGGTTAATGGGCTGAGAAAGGGTGCCATTCACTTGTCAGCGTCAAAATTTTAGGTGGTCCCAATTTTTTTTTTAATAGTGACAACAAGTGCATCGGATCTATGCATGGTAAAAACCAGAGCTCAAGCTATGGCCAATGAGAAGATAGACACCCTTGAACAAAATTTAGAGGAATTAATGAAGTAGATCTAGTCCTTAAATGACACAATCACAAAGGGTAGGTCAGGGGTACAATCGGAGGCATATGCTTTTAATGAAAACCTTGAGGGCGAATCTAGCCATTCTCTTCACTTCTATGGAGACCACTAATAGTCCCAACCTCGACCACCCAAGATGGACATGTATAAATTTGATGGTTCTCATCTGGCCATATGGCTATCACAAATGGAGAAATATTTCACATTGAATCACATCAGAGATGATGCCACTAAACTAAGTGTGGGAATCTTTTACTTGGACCAAGAAAGATTGCAATGGTGGTAGTGGCATCAACACTACTATGGAAGGCCAATGACTTGGAAAATATTCTCAAAAGCCCGTTCTGATCACTTTGACCATGAATCTAACTTTTTGGGTCATCTTACTAAGCTCAGACAAATAGGCACAGTGCAAGAATATATTAAAGCCTCTGAATCATTAGCCTTCCGCACAGGAGGTCTAGTAGATGAATTCTACTTGGAATGTTTTATCAGTGGTCTCAAAGACACCATACAAGCCCATGTCTAGATGCACCACCGAGTCACATGGCTAGCAGCTTGCACGACAGCTCATGAATTAGAACACGTGTTAGTGGCCCAATCGACTTGTCCAAATTTCATAGCCAAGGGATGCCCCACCCAGGCTCCGAGCACTACCCAAACACTTAAGGTTCAAAAGGTGTCACCAACAGATATGGCAGAAAGAAGAAATCGAGGATTGTGTTACTAATGTGATGAGAAATACTCCCTGTGGCGTAAATGCAAGGAATCTAAATTCTTTCAAATTGATGCTACTGATCACATTTCATCTAAGGAAGCCCCACCATTTGAGGGACCAGAGGAGGAAGATGAGGACAACAAATCGAACAATGAGCTCACAGCTACACTAGAAGAACCAGTTATCTTGCTCCATTCTTTGGCAGGAATTTCTTCTCCCCAAACTCTCGAAATCAGAGGTTTTATTAAACATCACTCTGTAGTAATCTTGATTGATAGTGGTAGTACACATAACGTTATTTATCAAAGAGTCGCCAAAGTAGTTCATTGTTTTTTCATAGAAGTCTTTAATTTCCACGTCCAAATTGTTGATGGGGGGACAATGAAATGTGAAGGCAGCTGTGAAAATGTCAAACTTCAAATGGGGGATTATCACCTAAAGACCCACATGTTTTCCATCAACATGGGTGGGTGTGAAATTTTCTTGGGTGCTGAATGGCTCTGCAAACTCGGTCCAATCACAATGGATTTCCAGGAGTTATATACGAGCTTTAAGCAGAATGACCACACGCATACCCTTCACAGACTCTAGGTAGGTGCTCGTTCTATCATCAACTCGCATAGGATGGAAAAGTTGTTAAAAAAGGGCCACCATGGGGTTATAGCCCAATGTAATGCCATCCAAGCCTTCGATCCCACTTCTCTTCATATTCATCTTCAGATGCAATAGATCTTAAACAACCATCTGCAGGTCTTTCACTAGCCTCAGGGGCTTCCACCCTCGAGAGGGGAACATGATCGTAGCATTACTTTGGTCCCATGGGCACAACCACCAAATGTGTGCCCATATAGATATCCTTTCACCTAAAAGAATGAAATTGAAAAAATCATCAAGGAACTCTTGGAAGTTGGTGTCATTAGTCCTAGCATTAGTCTTTATTCATTGCCCGTGGTCATGGTGCTCAAGAAATATGGGGAATGGCATATGTGTCCAAACATCAGGGCCCTCAACAAGTTGACGGTCAAAGATAAATTTCCCATCTAGATTGTTGATAATTTGTTGGATGAAGGAAATGGGGCTCAATTCTTTATTAAGCTTGACCTTCGCTCGGGCTATCACGAAATTGGCATGAAAGAAGTAGACATTCCAAAGATTTTTTTCCGAACTCATGAAGGACATTATGAATTCCTGGTCATGCCATTTGGACTCTGTAATGGCCCATCCACCTTTCAGAGCGTCATGAATCACCTGCTCAAACCATATCTCAGAAAATTTGTCCTTGTTTTCTTTGATGACATCATCACCTATGGCCTCACCTAGGAATAACATCTTTAACATGTAGACATGCTCTTGCAACTGCTCTGAAAGGATAAACTATTTGTCAAATTGTCCAAGTGTTATTTTGGCATGAAAGAAGTCGAGTATTTGGGCCACATTGTGGGGCGTAAGGTGTGAGGATGGATCCTAAAAGAATCCAGGCAATGCAGGATTGGCCTCAACCAAAGACCTTGAATAGATTGAGAGGATTTTTGGGTCTCACTCGCTACTATCGGAAATTTTTTCGCAATTATGGTCGCATTTCTAGACCCCTCACTCACCTTCTTAAGAAAAATTCATTCCTCTAGAATGCTCTCAAACATGCCATGTGTTCCACTCCCGTATTGGCACTACCTGACTTCACCAAATCTTTTGTGATTGAATGTGATGCTTCAGGTACGGGTATTGGGGTTGTCTTAATGCAGGAAGGTCAACCCATGTCCTTCACTAGCCAACAACTAAGTGGCACAAATTTGGGACAATCTACCTATGAGAAGGAGATGATGCCAATCTTACATGTAGTGGATACCTGGTGACCATACTTATTGGGCAACGTTTCCAAATCCGCGTAGACCATCAAAGCCTTAAATTTTTTTGGAGTAACACCTATCTTCGCCACAACAAAATAAATGGCTAGCCAAAATGTTGGGATATGATTATGAGATAATTTACAAGAAAGGACGTGAAAATGTCGTAGCAGATGCTTTATCACGCCAATTTGAGGACGAAAGCACACTGCTAGCAATCTCTCTTCCCATTCCAAAGTGGATTGAAGAGGCTCACAAGGAATGGTTTTCACATCCTTCACTCTCCCAACTCATCAATAAATTGCAGGAAAATCCAAATTCCATAACAGGCTACTCTTGGTAGGATGAGATTTTTTGCTACAAGGACAAAGTAGTGATATGACCAACATCCACCCTCAAAAGTCACATTTTGGTAGAGTTTCACTCATCTCCCACTATAGGCGATTTAGGCTTTCAGAAGACTTATACTCGCACTCGATGTTCATTCTTTTGGACATGCATGAAAAAGGACATTCTTACTTTTGTAGGTGAGTGTGATGTGTATCAGTGCCACAAAGGAGAAACAGTCAAATCCCAAGGCACCTTACAACCTTTGCCCATCCCTGCCTCAATTTAGATGGAGGTTTCTATGGATTTCATTACTGCTCTTCCAAAGTTAGGTAAAAATTCAGTCATCATGGTGGTTGTGGATAGACTTTGTAATTATGCTCAATTTTGTGCCCTACCCCACCCTTTTACACTCGCTTTGCTAGCTCAATATTTCATGGACTAGATCTTCAAATTGCATGGCATGCCCATTTCCATTGTGTCTGATTGTGACCTTATCTTCACCAGTAACTTTTGTCAAGAAATCTTCAGGCTACAAGGTACCCAACTACAACTCAGTACTTCCTATCATCCCCAAATTCATGGTCAAACTGAAGCAGTCAACAAATATTTGGAGAACTACCTCAAGTGTTTCACTTCAGAAAAGCAACATATATGGGTACAGTGGTTACCTCTAGTCGAATGGTGGTATAATACTAACTATCATGCCACCACCAAGATGACTCCATATGAAGCAATTTATGGTCAACGCCCCCCTTCACCTACTTCTTATATCTAGGGATGATCTAAGGTACAAGTAGTGGATCAACTCCTAGAAAACCATGCAACTATACTTTCCCGCCTCAAAGAGAATCTCCATGAACCTTAAAGTTACATGAAGCAATAGGGAGATCAACATCCTTCAGAGTGCAAATTTCAAGGAGAAGATCAGGTATTCTTGACGCTACAACCATATAAGAAAACATCACTCAAAGACAAGGGTTGTCAGAAATTATCTCCAAAATTCTACAGACCGTATCAAATACTTCAGCACGTCGGAGAAGTAGCCTACAAGCTAGCCTTTCCACCCACTACAAAAATCCATCCCGTCTTCCATGTCTCATGCCTCAAGAAAGTGGTTGGGAACAATTGCAACATTCAAACCAGTATACCTGAATTGGATGAAGAAGGTTCATTCTGGCTCCAACCTGAGTAGGTTCTTGACATGCGAGAATGGCACCTGTGCGGCCGCATGATCAAGGAATTCCTCGTCAAGTGGAAGGACAACTCTCCAGAAGATGCGACCTGGGAACCAGCCACTGTTCTTTAGCAGTTTCCGCAGCTTCAGCCTTGAGGACAAGGCTATTTTTATGGGGGATGGCATGTTAGGGTCCAACCCTAACCCCCTTATTTATGTAATAGGGTTGAGTCATAGTGATAGTTAGATAAAGAGATAATAAAGCCCATACTAATAATTGTAAGTGGTTGACTAACATTTATAGAAGCGACCACAGTTAGTTGCAAATGGGCCATGGTATTAGATAGATGGTATTAATAAGAACCATGGTACCAACCCATGGTATTGCATGTATGAATCCTATATAAAGGATAGAGACTCCCCTTTAGGAGCGTCATGTCTTATTTTCTAATTGAGCCCAGCTCTATTGGAGGTTTCCCCCTTGAAGAGGCAAGTGAACATTGCTTTCCTTTCTGAATAATAAAATACATGCTGTTATTTCTCATTGTTCTATGTTCTGGGTATATTTCTGCACACATTTGATATTTTGGTATGTTCTCGAAGGTCAAGAGCATAACAACCAATTTTCTTCTGCCTTTCCTAGGTAACATTGTTCTTAGCCACCTTTGAATATATACATATTCCCTTGGGTTCTTTTTCCTTTTGTTATGGTCTTTCTTGTGTCAAGTTCATGAACCACACATTCTTGTGATTGGAATATCACCTAGTTTCCTTGGTCACACAATTGTCTAACACTCAACAAGTTATGCTTTAATCCATTAACATACATTACATTACCAGCTTTGACTTTTTCTTTTAAAAAAATAGCACCTTTAACCTTAATGACAACAGGTGAGTCATTTCCAAAAGTGACATTCTTTTCTTTCTCTAAATCATTGTATGAAATATGTTTGTCTCTATCACATGTCTTGTGTTTTGAGCATCTGATATCAATGTACCATTGATATTCTTGTCCTTCTGCAAACAATGATATGCCACAACTTTCAGACTGTAACTCCTTCCTTTTTCATACCTTATAATTTGTTGATATTTTCTCCTTTCGAGATGTTGGCTGTAATTTGCTCCTACATTCTCATTATTCATGTCCATAGTTATTGAAAATTGAGCATTCAATTTCATCTATAAGAGGTGATAAGATATTATAAGTGTTATTCTTGACTACTATCTCATTCCTTTGTTTTCTTGCTTTTGTAGTCATGATAGTTTTGTATGAAACACATTGAGCAGCCTTATAACCAAAATTATGACATGAGAAACATTGTCCATTAAAGGAGAAATTTATGTGGTTATAGAATATTCTAGTGTTGTTTACTTTTTGATTGGTGCTTCTGTTGTTGTTCATCCTTGGATTCAAGTGAACATGATTTACCTATGGAATTCTTTTATTTTTTTGTTGAGTATTGAAGCTTTTCTAACTGTTTTTTGCTGCATTACTGAAGCTTTGTTGGCTAATTTTTATTGCATTATAGATGCTTTGGTGACTAGTTTTCACTACATTTAGATAGCTTCTGGTGGTGGCTAAATAATTTTCTGTTTGAGATGTTTCTCTAGTGTATCGAAGACCTATATTCATAAGAGGAGAGTGTTGTACCTTGATAATTTCATCTAAGGTTTCAGATCCTTTAGCATATCAGAGTTTTATTTTCTCAAGCCCCTTTCTTAGACTTACTAGTTCACATTCTAACTTCTCATTATGATTTTCCTTTTCTATGAGTTGATGCATCAAAGTATCTATGGCTACTCTTTTTTCTTCCAAGCAAATTTTGAGTTGAGTAATTTCTTCAAAGAAACATTTTTCCTCTAAAGCATCCACAAATTTATGATTAGACTCATTAGTATTTTTCTCAAAAGCCATGAGTAATTTAAGATCCTGATCAAATTCACCTTCTTCACTATTTGACAAGCCATCACTATCTTCATGAGTATAATAAATTCTACTGTCAAACCATATCCTATTACCTTTTGCAGTATCATTCCCTTTGTCATGGTTGTCTTTATGAGGACACTTAGCAACATAATGACCAACTCTACCACAAGAAAAACATTTAAAGGGAAGCCTACCTCTAAACCTTCCATTGCTTAGTTGAAGTTTCTTTATAAATTTCACCTCATATTCTTCTAATATGTATCTTGATTCCTTGCATTCTTCCTTTTCTTTTCCTTTTGCATATGCTTTAAATGTAGCTTCATTGACTTCAGAGGGACCTTTCCTCATTTCAAAGACAGTCAGGATCCCATGAAGTTGAACAATAGTAAGAGTCTGCAAATCCTACTTTTCTTAAATGAAAAACACTTTTGACTTGAATTTAGGAGGTAGAGATCTTAAGGTTTTCCCTACTAAAGTAGTGTCCCTTATTTCTTCACCCATATTCTTCATGTGATCCACAATCTCATCTATACATAGAAAAAAACCGGTAATACTTTCATCACTATGCATTTTGAGAGTTTCATATTAAATTCAGAAAGTTTGGAGCTTAGCACTTTTTAACTTGGTATCGCCTTCATAGCTTTGAATGATTTTGTCCCATTTTTCTTTTGTTGTGTTTATCTACATAACTTTGGCAAATTTTGATTCTTTCAAACTTCCCAATAATGCATTGACAACTTTGGCATTATTTTCATGCGTCTTCTTTTCTACTACATTTATGGGAATTACCATAGGATATTGGTAACCTCTTTCCACAATTTCCCAATCATCTGCTCCAACAAACTGAAGATGGGATCTGGTTCTTGTCTTCAAATATATAAAGTTATTTTTTTTTTAAAGTGGTGGTCTCATAGATGGTGCTCGATTTGGATTTCTCATCTTGGGAGATCTTCCTTGATGTGATCAAGCTTCTTTTAAAGGACCTAATCTGATACCAATTATTCAGATAAATACTAGGGGGGATAATTAGTATTTTAAAAACTCACAATAATAATTTCCTTTTCTGAAATTCATTCGTGAATTGACTTAACCCAACTAGAATATATACGCGACTGTTGTAAAAGAAACTAGCATATTTTGAGTAAGCTTGTACAAAAACTAATTATTTATCTATTAAACTTGAACCATAATGTAGGAGATTTATCAGGAATTTGATAAGTAGTAAATAGGCGTAGTAAGAACAAAATAAAGTATCACACATAAGTAACACACATGAACACCAAGATTTAAGGTGTAAACAGAATGTGGGACAAAACCACCATTGTTTTCATCTCAGTTTCAAAATTATTAACATCAAAAAATTCTTACATTATTCTATTGGTGTAGGCTCATACCAGTGCATAGGCACCCACCTACTGAAGGCTACAACCTTCACTCATTTTCCATCTCCTACTAGAAGGGAGCTCCAACCCCCTAATCCAATCACCAGCTACTATTGGAAAGGATCTTCGACTTCCTCACTGAAGGCTCCAAGCCTCAGCAACATCCATAGACAATGTTTCATAAATTTTCACACTGGATCCAATAACAACACTTATGCTCAATCATCTTTGTAATACAATCATCAATATTTGACACACAAAATCAACCAATCATTGAAAACTAATCAACTGACACTTAATGAAAACTCAACGAATCAACTGCAACAGTCATATCATTTTAACCAGTACACAGAACTAAAATCGGAATATTGTATCAACACACAAAATCAACTGCAACACTGATCATTCCAATTTCAAAATGTATATGCTACTTCAATTAAGGCAACCCACATGTATACTAGCGCTTTTGTAGAGAAACCCACGTAAAGATATTAATATACTTGAAAACTTAAAACTTGTAATTCTGAATCAGACACAGAGTTGACCTAAGATATTTTGAAATGTGACGTTAGCTTACAAAACCCTCATATTGTCAACAACATCAATAATCCTTTCAATCAATCAACATGTAAACAAATTCAACTTCATCATTCAAGCAATTCTACTTCAGACATTATCACTCAACCCAAATCAACATGAGGACATCATTGAGAAATAAGAGAGATACAACAACATTGATTAGGTTAATCAGTCATTTATGAGCATAAACCCTTACTTTATATACATGACTTTGGAGAATCGAACTCGCGTGTATATGTGCTTCTCCCGAGAGAAACCAACATAGAGATCTACAAATTTTGACCTAAAATTGCACAAATCTTCATAACTACAGAAAGACCTACATCCTAAGACTCAAAGATAAATACACGCATTAGTACTCCGATCTAGTCAATCCATGAGAAGATCATACAATGAAAAGTCATTTTAGGTCTCATGATCCTGATCACTCATTTTCTTCATCGGTACATAATTATTTCAGATCTATGTTACAATTATGGCCCTTGCAATGAAAATATACTTCAGATTGAAGTATTCATCAAAACCCCTTTCACTTGCAAGCTTAGAACTTTGATCTTCACCCGGTTATATACTTTAGCACTTATCAAATACCACAGGTCAAAATTACACTAGTGTGAGTGGTAGTCTTTGATGATATTAATATCTGTTTTCACGCTCATTACTATGGGCCAATACCATGTTAATAACCCCTGGTATTTAGAATACCATGATGCAAAAACCATACGCTACATTCTTCAACAAAATCGCGTGTGTACGTGACTTGGCCTTGACAAACTCACGTATAGATTTTCAAAGATTCACTTGTATCAAACTTCTAATTTTGATCTGTAAACCTTTGACCCAACATTGTGGTACTTTGTTCCATCATTATGTCAGCTTTGAAATGACCTGTTGATTCATCTAGTTACCATATACTTGTTATGTTATAAGTGAGTTTCCATCATGCACGACATATGCATCATAATGCCAACACCTAAGTGAAGAAAATAATGTTGTGTCTACCTCTCCATCTTAATTAGGGAGGACAAATCCACCAAACCAATTCCATCCCTTAAGTATTATTGAGCCTCGGGATTGCTTCATTTTGGCACTCTCTCTTACCTATTTTTCCTTTCCTTTACCATCATCATCAACTTGATAGTCATCAAACTACAAGGTTTTTGACATGGTAAGTTATTTAATTGTCTTTTTTTGAAGGAAATACAAAAAGGAGCAATCAAATGTTAGAATCATCAATTCAAAAGTTATGAAAGTATTTAATTTAATAATAAGGGTCAAAACATTAGTGTATGAATTATATGGACATTGTAGCACTAGTTCAAAAACCATCATTGCCGAAAGTGAAATGAAAATATCTTGTGATATCAAAGAAAACGTTGTAAATCATGCATTCATCCCTCATCATTACACAACACTCATCTCAAATTCTAAATTCATTGTTGAAATCACCCAACTCACATTAATTCATACCCTAATGGTCACCTCACTAGTTTTGCTCCTTGCTCTCGTTTATACTCTCACTGAAGCCATTATCCCGAAACCCTAACTCATACACTATCAAGAAGCGAATTATGAGGTAAAACTTCTCAACCATGGGTGTCATAGTAAGAATAGAACCAAATGGAAGAAAGTTCATGGAAGGATATCCACGGATGAGGGAAATGCTGTAGAAAGCATAGTGGCTAGATTTCGTGGAATATTTTGATGGTTTTAACAAGGAAGTGACTAAATCATTTTCCAAATATTTTGATGGTGTAGAGGTTGAAATTGGAGACATCAAGTTTGCAGTGACATAATCTCTTATTACGGAAGCAACTAGACTGTGAACAGTCAAAGAAAAATGGTTTATGAATACGGCCATTGGAGGAGAAGAACGTAAGACCCTCTTGAAAAACCCAGGTATGGATATCACTATTTTTAAGAAAGGAATTCATAGTACACCACTTAAGGGTAACTGGAGAAATTTGTTGCTAGTAATTCAGAAATTTGTTATGTGTGAATGAAGATTTGGTTGTATGTTCTTTTACCACATTCATTTGATGATGAATTTTCTCGAAGAGAAAGAAAACAATATTCCTTATTTTTTATTAAATAACTTAAGAAAATGTTTGGGAATGTTCATAAAAGAATCCAATTCTTAGAAAACACCATGTATCACCATGACATTATAAAAATACTCATTGAATTTCATCTTGAAAGACTAGGAGATAATTGGGATAACTTCCTAGCTAGAAATAGTTCTAAGGAGGAGGATCAAGAGTCACCTAGTAGTAGCAAATAAAAAAGGGGAAGGAAGAGAAAATTTGAGAATCCTATTAAAAAATTATCTTAAAAAAACACAAGAACAGTAAGAATATGAGACTTTTATTGTGTAAATTTTAGGAAGCCTTAAAAGGAAATATGTTAGAAGAAAGAAAGCCAGTAAAAAGGAAGAAATCAAATCCAAGAAAACACAGGGAGATAAAACAGAGAAAAAAGAGTTAAAACTAAAAACCCTCCTCCATCAAATGGAAGAAGAAGCACCAAGCTTAATATAAATCCATCTCAACAATCTACAAATGTTGTTAATTTGGGGGAAGAAGAGAAAATGGAAGTTTCATCACTTACTGACATCTCACATTTGCATAGCCCAGGCTGAAAAACACCGGAGGTAGATCTAGTACAATAAGAAATATATGACTACATTGAGTCTCTAGAGAGGAGAGCCACAAAAAAGCCATCTTGTTCTATAGTCCATGAAAAATAAATCCAATCTAATAGTCCGCAAGAACCTCCACTTGTGAAAACTCTGAAACAAGAAGTCTTTGAGTTGGAGACACTGAATAGACATTTGAAGAAAGAAAATGAGACATTAAATATGCAAAATGAGATAAAAAAGGACTAAGAATGATTACATTCTTATACATATAGGCTTATGGTATTGAAATAACAAGAAATTAAAGAAAAAACATGAATCTCTAAGAAAGAAGGCCATGAGTCTAAAATGTAGGATTTTGATGAAGAAGCCTGAAATAATAGTTGCAAGAAAGAAGATAAGAAGGACAAATTGGATCTTCTGGCCCAAGGTTATGAGAGAGAGCAATGACAGGTAAGGATTTCCAATTTTGATTTTTTTTGTATGAGGACATTCAATGATCTCCATGAGGGGGAATGTTGAGCCTCATGATTGCTTCATCTTGACACTCTCCCTTACCTATTTTTCCTTTCCTTGACCATCATCATAAACTCAATAGGCATAAAACTACAACATTTTTGACATGGTAAGGTATTTAATTGTCTTATCTTTCATATTTTATAACGTTCCATATTATTGAGTTAATATTTGTATTAGCTACCGAATTCGATGATTCTACAACCAATCTCTATTTTTGTAGTTGTTTCCATGGTTTACCAGGATCAGAGATGCCCACTAAGAGGAGAAATATATGGATAGGTGGAAATTGACCCCTTTAATAGTTTCCTCCTATTCATATGAACTAGATCATCAAAAGGATTTTTCAATTGTGTGGCCAAAGGATAAAGTCAAAGTGGTTGCTGAACAGGTGAGTGAGAGTTCAAAATTCCTACGCTTCACGATTTTCTTTTCCAAATAGAAAATCGTGAGCAACGATATCTTGATAGTTATTAGAAGCTTAATTTATAATTTTGTTAGATAAGGTAGGCATAAAAGCCTCGAGCAATAATTGACATGGACTTTTATAAATACCTTGCAACAAACATGAGCAGAAGGTTGACTTTTATGTATGCAATAATGTTACTTTAAAACTCTATTTTTACTCTGTAAATGAAGAAAATCCTTTGAAGTTCCAATGTGTAGTTGACTATTCGATTTAAGTTCTATGACTTCCTATTTGTTGAGGGCCCCCGCAAACAATGAAGGTTATGCATTCAGATGTATTTTCTTTATCGTTTGTTACAGTTATTCATATGTTTTAGAATTGGTTTTCATTCTTCATTTCATTGAGATAGTGATAGCAATATTTAATAAATTGTTCATTTTTCAAGTTTATGTATAATGATGTTAATGGTAATGTAATTTATTTTCATATATTTTTTTAATATTGCATAGTGTTTCATTTCAAAGTTGATATATTTAATTATAGTTTCATTTTCTATTATTTCTTTTCAAAGAATCTGTGATTTCTTTATGATTTTCATTTCATATCATGAGTGATTGATAATAAGTAAATGTATCATTTTCATTTTGAATAGAAGTTAATTTCATTTTGGTTTTTATGGAAAGGATTGCTAGAATATTAGATGAATCATTTTTCTTTTAGATTAAATTTGTGTTGCAAAATATCATTGAAGTTTTCTTAATGACATAATGTGAGTTTCATTTAAGTTTCATTTTGCAAGTGTGAAGAGCATTTTTTATTTCATTAGAAACAAGTATGAATATTTAATGTATTAAATTCATTTTTCTTCTAAGAGAAAGATAGGAATAAATTACATCCTTAGAAGAAAATTTCAATAACTCAGCCATGCACATTAATAACCTGATTTAGTAATAGGACTTCTAGCACATATAGTTCACTTTCACCTCAAAATCATACCAACTAAGGTCGATAATTCATGTAACAATTTAAAACAATTAAATTGACAAACATTTTGGCACCGTTGCTAGGGAAGTGTAAATAGAAGTCGTAGTCTCTTCCCTTTTGATAAATTAAAAAAAATAAACAAAAACAAAAATGAAACACATGATATGCATAGGGAAAGAGACTCTAGGGGTAGATTTGTAGGCAGAGGTAAAAGTTTAAATCCAATGACATCCCTCACCCCACCGTGACCTTGTAGTGCCACACCACCCATAGAAACTTGAATTCCATCCATAGCGAGGAAACAAAAACTCCCTAAGGTATTAAGATCTGAAATCCAACCTAGATATTCACCAAATTCATAAACAGAAGCCATAATAGAATAAGCAGATCCCATATCCCCGACCATTCGAGTAATTTCTCTATCTTCAACTGGAGAACAACTTCAAGCTTGAGAGCTGAAATTTCCTACTAAAGAAGAGGAAGAAGAAACCTATTTTAGCAAACCATTGATAGAAGAACAAGAGGAACTGGAGGAAGTTGAAAACATAATTTTGAAATCAAAACCCTATATTAGTTCTGAAGAATCTACAATGGCTGGAGAAGGGGAAGAAGAGGTACATAATTTGAATGGTAAACAACCTAGGATTTGAGGAGGAAGGGGAGGAAATACGTGTGGTGGAAGAGGTGGAGGAAGAGGATGAGGGAGAGGAGAAGATACAAATCCAAAACCCTTTGGATTTCCTATCCTTGATGAAGATACATCTGCGACAATGAAAAATATCTCACCCTCTATCCTTCCAAACTTTCATGGAAAAAGGGGTGAATATCCTGAAACATTTCTCTTTGAATTTGAAGTCTTGTCTAGATCATATGATTATCTACATGATGCTCAAAAGTTGAAATTATTCCCTGCAACCCTTAAGGATGCAACATTAAAATGGTTTATGAGTTTAGGAATAAACTCCATAAGAACATCGGAACAAATGAAAACTACATTCTTAGAGAAATACAAGGACTAATGTATGCCCCATAATATGAAGGACAAAGTCTTTCAAATGGTATAGAAAGAAGACGAAAATCTTGAACACTTTGTTGAAAATTTTTCTTATAATGTTAAAATGGAAAAAATTGAATAATCTAGATGAGGAAACTTTGAAATATCTATTATTGAAATCCATTAGAGATGAGTGGATTGATCTTCTCAATATAATGGGTAAGGGAGACATTTCTCAGTTGTCACTAGGAGAAATTTTTTAGTTATGCATACACATTTCAAGAGGCAATGAAAGAACTGGGAAAAATCCACGAGATCCTCTTTTATCAAGGATTAATAAATCTGTAGTTGGGACAATAAGTAGAGAAGAATTAGGAATTTTGATTGATAATTTTAAAACATATATTTTATGGAGTCTTAGTGAAAAAATTAACTCCCTTAAAATACAAAACAAGCAAAAAGATGAAAATGTTGCATTGTCCATTTTTTCCCTAAGTGCAGAAAGAAACAGGCCCTTAGAGAATGTCCTCTTGATTTAAAGCGTGTAGAAACATGTGTTATATTTGTAGAAAATAATGATACAAAAGAATGTCCCTCAATACTAGGTCTTAAAGTTGTCTATCAAAAAGAAGGAGTACCAAATCAGGTATACCCTCTTTGTTTTACTGCTAAAAGACCGTAGTAGAATCCACAGCCAAAGACAACTCAAGGTTTTAACACTCAATCATTTCCACAATCATCACAATGTAATTGGACTTCCACAATGGATTGGCAATCTTGGCCATAACCTTGTTCACAAGGATGGAAAGATCCTTATGAAAAATGCCCTCAATATCCTCAATATCCTCAATTTCTACAATTTCAACAATCATATCCCACTTTTTCTCAACAATATTATCCTCAACCTATTCAGCAAACTCAACCTCATAATTTTAATCCACAACTTTCATTACCATTCCTTCCCAACCACATCAAAATCCGAACAATAATAAAAACTCACAACTTGTTTACAATATGGAACGACAATATTTTCAAACTTACATGATACCTCCACTAGATCTAAACAATGTTCAACTTAGATATGGTATAATATTAGAGAAAAAGACCCCATCAGTTGTTACTCATGATAGTGAAAATGAAAATATCTCCGAAGAAGAGAAGTCTCTTAATGAAAAAGAGAAAACTAAAATTAAGTTACTCCAACACATCCAAATAACTCAACTCCTATTATGGAACAACCTTCAGTATCTGTTTCAAAACCACCTCTTCCCAAGAGATTAAAAAATGATGAAGGAGTAGAAAAACATATTTTATTGCATGATTATGACATGTTAGATGAACTGAATAATTTTTGCGTAAAAATTCCTTTGCTACAATCCATTAAGGAAATACCCATTTTTGCAAAGACAATTAAGGAATTGAGCATAAAAATACTAGGAATAAAAAGAAAAGAAGTCAAAATAATCCAACCAGTTCGAAAAATTATGGATATCATGATGGGTAAGACAACAATTCTAAAATCTCTTGATCTAGGATGTCCCATTGTGAAAACACACATCAATGGTGTAGATATACCAAATACATTGATTGACCTAGGAGCAGCTATAAACATCATGAGTAAACAAACTATGAATCAATTAAAATTTCTAATCTTCAATATACACCTACAGTGTTACAACTAGCAAATATATATGTAATGAAACCTAATGGTGTATTAGAAGATATATATGTATCCTATTCTTCGGAATACCCTGTTGATTTTATGATTTTAACACCCAATAATAACTTAAGAGGACATCCATTGATACTAGGAAGACCATGGCTAGCTACAGTTGATTCTTTTATAAGTTGTAGATCTAATGATATCTTTATTTTTTATGGGACCTCAACAAATAAATTCACATTGTATCCACCTGTAAAAACAACAATATAAGTTAAAAATGAAGAATGGATAGATGATGACATTGATATAAGACCAATCTTTTCCACTTCACAAATAGATTAGGAAGATCGAATTTTGAATTTAATAGAAAATAATGAATCTTCATCATATTGTGAATCTAGTCAAAGTTTTCAAGAACAATGCAATATTGAATATTTATCATCTCATCAACTATCCTTGCATTCTATTGAAATATTTGGCAATTATATAGTTGAAATATTTCAAGGAAAAACTTTGAATATAAATATTAATTTGGAAGACATTCAAAATGAACCATTAATATTCCTATGAATGAGAATATACTGACATGAAAGGAATTGATCTTAATAATTGTATAGATCATAACTACATTGAAGGAAATGCCAAACCAATTCAACAACCCCAAAGAAGAATGAATCCAAATCTAAGGGAAATTCTTAAGGAGGAACTACAAAAAGTGTTGAATGTTAATTTAATCTGTCCAATATCAGACAGTCAGTGGGTTTCACCCTTAGTAATTGTTCCTAAAAAGAATGGAAAATGAAGAGTGTGTATTGACTATAGAGAATTGAATAAAGCCACTTTAAAAAATCACTTTCCACTTCCTTTCATAGATCAGATTTTAGATACATTAGCAGGAAATAATTTCTTTTCATTCTTAGATGTTTTAGTGGATATAATCAAATCCAAGTAGCCCCATAAGACCAGGATAAAACTACCTTTACCATCCCATGGGGAACTTGTGCCTACTAAGTACTTCCTTTTGAATTATGAAATTCCCCTGTAACATTCCACAGAGAAATATTAGGAATTTTTTATGATCTAATTCGTGATTGTGTGGAAGTGTATATGGACAATTTTACAGTTTATGGAAATTATTTTGAATAATCTCTTAAAATTTTTAAAAAATTTCTCATTATATGTATAGTGGAAAATCTCTCATTAAGACATTAATTTTTTTTACGATGTTTACTGAGGGAATTGTTTTAGCACACCATATATCAGGAAATGGAATTAGAGTGAACACATCTAAAGTAGAAGTTATTCTAAATTGTCAATTCCAACTTGTCAATGAGATGTTAGAAGTTTTCTTGGTTTCGCTGGTTAATATAGAAGATTCATAGAAGACTTTACAAAAATTGCATCTCCACTTTTGAAACTGCTCACAAAATACTGTGAATTCATTTGGAATTCCAATTTCCAAAAGGGCTTTGAAAAACGAAAGGAGAAAATATCTAAAGCACCCATCCTTAGATGACTAAACTGGAATCTACCTTTTCACATTTCAATTGATGCTTCAGACACAACTTTAGGAGATGTACTAGGAAAAAAGGATTTAACTCCTTATGCCATTTATTACACCAGTAAAAATTTGACTCCTACAGAGTTAAATTATACTGTAACAGAACAACAAGTTTCATTTGTTGTCCATGCTATCAATAAATTAAAACATTACATTACTGGATATGAAACTTGTGTACATACATATCATTCTGTAATTAGGTACTTAATGAATAAACCTTTCACTAATGGCAGAATTACAAGATCGTTGTTGTTGTTGCAAGACTTTAACATCACTATTTTGGATTGACCTGGGAAACAAAATAAAGTTGCTGACTTTTTTTCTAGAATTGAAAATTATAATAATGATGTACCTATATAAGACAATTTCCCTAATGAATATGTTTTTTCGGTATCAAATAAATCACCTTGGTTTGTAGATATTGCTAATTATTTAGCTGTAGGGAAGTTACCATCACATTTATCTCCTCAAGAAAAAAGGAAGGTAATTCAAATTAGCGCATCTTATTCATGGACAAAAGAACAATTGTATAAAATAGGGCAAGATCTGACCATCTAAAGGTGTGTTAAAGAATATGAAGTACCAGAGATATTGGAACTTGTCATGATGAGCGATGTGGAGGACACTTCGTTGACAAAAGAACTTCCTACAAATTCCTTTTCTTAGGATACTATTGGCCTTCCCTTTTTACGGATGCCAAGTAGTATGTTAAGATATGTGACATTTGTCAAAGGATGGGGAAACCTATTTCCTCTAAAGAAATGCCTCTATAGCCTTAGGTACTTATTGAGCCTTTTGAAAAATGGGCTCTAGATTTTTTTTTGTCTAATCAATCCACCATTAGATACATTCTTGTTTGCACTAATTATGTTACAAAATGGGTAGAATCTAAAGCACTTGCTTTTACTACTAAAAATGTTGTAATTTCATTTTTTTCAATGACATCTTTACTCGTTTTGGTGTCCCCAAAGAAGTTGTAGCAGATCATGGTACCCAATTCACATACAAGTTGGTACAAATGATAATGGAGGAGTACAAAATCAAACATCAGAAGTCCACTCCATACGATCCACAATAAAATGGACAAGTGGAGTCCACCAATAAATTAATAGAAGCATTTCTCACCAAAACTGTGCATCTGCATATAAGAGACTGGGCAGAAAAGCGTCTAGAAGCTTTATGGGCATACGGTACTACATTGAGAAACACTACATGGCATACTCCCTATGAACTTATTTATGGGAAGCAAGTCCTTTCCCCTATTGAGTTTCAAGTAAAAGCTTTCAAGGTAACAGTTACATTGGCTCTTGATCTTTCAGAGGCATAAAAACAAAGAATGGAGAAACTAAATGAACTAGATATAAGACAAGATGCAATCCAAAGAGCCAATCTAGTTCAATAATAGAGATCCAAATGGAATGAAAAATATATCAAAGAAAGAAAGTTCTAGCCAGGAGATTGGGCATTACTTTTTGACTCAAAGTTCAAAGATTTCTAAGGGAAACTTCAAACTCATTGGCTTAGGTCCTATCATATTGAAAACAATCTTTGATAATGGTGCAGCTAGGAAAAGAACTATTGATGAAGAAAGGACCACCTTTCCTATGAATGGTCATCGATTAAGAATCTATCATAAACCATTCACAAAGGAGGAGTTTATCAAACATTTGCAGGACAACACTGATTTCCAGTTTGTTAAGGATTTTCCTTATCCTCCAACTTGACTCATTAGTATTTTTCTTTTCTAAAAATAAAAATAAAAATAAAAATATACTAAATAATAATAATAATTATATGTTTGTGTGTGTGTGTGTGATAATAATAATAAAATTTATATGAACATGAAAACCAACACTATGGGCATGTTTATACAAAATATTTAGGGTGAAAACCAACTAATTTTGGCATTCTAAATTTTATTTCCCATTCCCATTTTCTTTTTGTCCCTCTTTCTCTTTCTAGAATAAAATATTTATAGAATTGTTAAGAATCTGTAGCTTTGAGATAATTATGTAGCTGATGTTTGAGAAGGACTACTAATTGGAGAAATTCAAGAAATGATCAAATCCATCCTCAAAAGAACTTGAAGGCAATACAAAAAGGAGAAATCAAATGCTAGAATCATCAATTCAAAAGGTATGCAAATATTTAATTTAATAATAAGGGTCAAAACATTAGTGTATGAATTATATGGACATTATACCGCCGGTTCAAAACCATCATTGTCAAATGTGAAATGAAAATATCTTGTCATATCAAATAAAAAGTCATAAATCACCCATTCATCCCTCATAATTACATAACACTTGCGTCAAATTCTGAATTCATTGTTGAAATCGCCCAACGCACATCCATTCATACCCTAATTGTCACTTCTCTTGTTTTTCCCCTCACTCTCGTTTATACTCTCACCGAAGCTATTATCTCGAAACCATAACTCATACATTGTCAAGAAGTGAATTCTGAGGTAAAGTGTTTCAACCAAGGGAGTCATACTAAGAACAGAACCAAATGGAAGAAAACTCCTGGAAGGATATCCGCAGGTGAAGGGAATGTTGCAGAAAGCACAATGGCTAAAGTTCGTGGAAAATTTTGATAGTTTTAAAAAGGAAGTGACTAAATCATATTCCAGATATTTTGATGGCATAGAGGTTGGAATTGGAGACATCAAGTTTGCAGTGACATAATCTCTTATTACGGAAGCAACCAGACTGTCAACCGTCAAAGAGAAATGGTTTATGAACATGACCATTGAAGGAGAAGAACGGAAGACCTTCTTGAAAAACACGGGTATCGATATCACTATTTTTATGAAATGAATTACCAGTACACCACCTAAGGGTAAATGGAGAAATGTTTTTCTAGTAATTCATAAATTTGTTACATGTGAAGGAAAATTTGGTTGTATGTTATTTTACCACATTCGTTTGATGATGCATTTTCTTGAAGAGAATGAAATCAATATTCCTTATTTTCTATTAAATATCTTAGGAAAATGTTCGTGAATGTTCATAAAAGGATATAATTCATAGAAAACAACCATGTATCACCATGACCTTATAAAAGTACTCATTAAATTTGATATTGAAAGACTAGGAGATAATTGGGATAACTTCCTAGTTAGAAATCATTTTAACGAGGAGGATCAAGAGTCACCTAGCAGCAACAAAGGAAAAAGAGGAAGGAAGAGAATATTTGAGAATCCTATTAAAAACTTACTTCACCAATAACCACAAGAATAGTAAGAAAAGGAGACTCCTATTGCAAAAATTTAGGAAGCCTTAAAAGGAAATCCCATAGAAGAAGGAAAGCCATTAAAAGGGAAGAAAGAACATCCAAGCAAATAGAGGAAGCTAAAACAAAGAAAAAACATATAAAAGTAAAAACCCTCTTCCATCAAATGTATCAGAAGCACCAAGCTTAATCCAAAACCATCTCAACAATTTACAGATGTTGTTAATTTAAAGGAAGAAGAGAAAATGCAAGTTCCATCACCTAATGTCATCTCACTTGTTCATAACCGAGGCCGAAAAACACCAGAGATAGATCAAGTACAACAAGAAATATATGACTACATTTACTCTCCAGAGAGGAGAGCTACAAAAAAGCCTTCTTGTTCTACAGTCCATGAAAAATAAATCCAGTCTAACGTTCCACGAGAACCTCCACTCGTGAAAACCTTGAAACAAAAAGTCTAAGAGTTGGAGACACTGAATAAACATCTGAAGAAAGAACATGGGACATTAAAGATGCAGAAGGAGATACAAATGACTGAGAATGATTACAACATTCTACATATCGGCTTATGGTATGCAAACGACAAGAAATGAAAGAGAAAGAATGAATCTCTAAGAAAGAAGCTTATGAGTCTAAAATCCAGGATTTCGATGAAGAAGCCTAGAATGAAAGTTGCAAGAAAGAAGATGAGAAGGACAAATGTGGATGTTCTAGCCCAGGTTTTTGAGAGAGAGTAGTGATAGAGAAATATTTCCAGTTTTGAATTTTTTTCATGAGGACGTGCAATGGCCTTCATGTGGGGGAATGTTGAGCCTCATGGTTGCTTCATTTTGACACTCTCCCTTACCTATTTTCCCTTTCCTTGACCATCGTCATCAACTCAATAGGCATAAAACCACAAGGTTTTTGACAGGGTAATAATTTAATTTTCTTATCTTTCATATTTTATAATGTTCCTTATTATTGATTTAATATTTGTATTAGCTACCGAAATCACTGATTTTGCAACTAATCTCTATTTTTGTAGCCAATTCTATGGTTTACGAGGATCAGAGGTGCCAGCTAAGTGGAGAAAGATACGGACAGGTGGAGATTGATCACTTTAACAATTTCTTCCTATTCAACTCAACCAAATCATCAAAAGGATTGTTCGATTGCGTGTTCAAAGGATAAAGTCAATGTGGTTACTGAACAGGCGAGCGAGAGTATGAAATTCGTACGCTTCATGATTTTCTTTGCCAAATAACAAATCATGAGCAACGATATATCGATAGTTGTTAGAATCTTAATTAAGAATTTTGTTAGCTAAGGGAGGTGTAAAATCCTCGAACACTTATTGACACAAGATTTTATAAATATCGTGCAACAAACATGAATAGATGGTTGATTTTTATGTATGAAATGGTGATGTTTTAAGACTCCGTTTTTACTCTGTTAATGAAGAAAATCCTTTTAGGTTCCAATGCATATCTGGTTGTTCGATTGAAGTTATATGATCGCCTATTTGTGGAGGGCCCCTACAAACAATAAAGGTACTTCATTCACATATCTTTTCTTTATCGTTTGTTACAATTATTCATATGTTTTAGAATTAAGTTGCAGTCTTGATTTCATTTAGATAGTGATAGAAATATTTCATTAATTTTTCCTTTTTCAAGTTGGTCTATAATGATGTTAATGGTAATGAAATTTATTTTCATAGATTTCCTTAGTATTGCATAGTTTTTCATTTTAGAGTTGATATATTTCTTTATAGTTTCATTTTACAGTATTTCATTTCCAAGCATGTGTGACTTCTTTATGATTTTGATTTCAAAGAATGAGTGATTGATAATAAGTAAATGTGTGGTTTTCATTTTGAATAGAATTTACTTTCATTTTGGTTGTTACGCAAAGGATTGTTAGAACCTTAGATGAATTATTATGCTTTTAGATTAAATTTTTGCTGTAATAAATCAGTTAAGTTTTCTTAATGAGATAATGTGAGTTTTATTTAAGTTTCATTTTTAAGTGTGAAGAGAATTTTTTATTTCATTAGAAAGAAGTAGGAACACTTAATGTGTTAAATTAATTTTTCTTTGAAGAGTGAGACAACAATAAATTACATCCCTAGAAGTAAATTTGTATAACTCAATCATTCACATTAATAATATGATCTAATAAAAGGACTTCTACTATATATAGTGCACTTGGACTTCACAAGCTTACCAACTTCGGTCGATAATTCATGTAACAATTTAAGAAAATTATATTGACAAACAAGTTTACAAGATTCTTGTTTAGAAGTGATTTCATTCATATGTCATCTACCTACTCATCTGTAGAGGTATACTATAGCTGCACCAGAGCATTTTGTACCAGCTCTTGTATATAGTGATACTTGCTGTTGATATGCTTTGTCTTCCCATGAAACATGGGGTCCTTATATAAATGAATAGAACTGGTGGCATCACAATGTATCACTGTAGGGTTCATCAATCCTTCAAATAAGTCAGATAAAAACTTCCTTAACCAAACTGCCTCCCTACTAACTTCACATGCTACGACATATTCAAATTCAGCACTACTAAAATCAATGGTGTCTTTCTTTCTTCTCAACCCTAGGACCATAAAGGATCCTAGACTAAAACATCCTCTTGTAGTGATTCTTCCATTCTGCTCACTGCCTCCACAGTAAGAATATGTATTACAAGTCAATTGAACATCATTCCTTATATCATATTTCATGCAGTAGTTGATGGTTCCTCCTAGATATCTCATAATATGTTCTGATGTTATCCAATGATCATGCTTTGGCTCCACTTGGAATTGACTCATTACATTTATTGCAGAACATATGTATGGTTGAGTATTCACCAAGCACATCAATGATCCAATCAATTGTCTATACCTGGAGGGATCCACAAGGCTTGATTTGGTACTCGATAGTATTTTTAAGTGTCTGATCATCGTAGTGGTCATTATTTTACAATCCATCATGTCGAACTTATTTAGTATCTCAATGACATACTTTCCCTGACCTAAATAGACTTCATTAGGTTGTTGCAAGACTTCTAGTCCTAGATAGTAATGTATTAACCCAAGAACCTTCATGTCAAACTCTGCTACCGATTTCTCCTTACATTATTCAATTTGACCTTCTACACTTGTCAAGAGAAGATCATCTGCATACAAAAGAATAATTATGGGCCATATAATTCTTTCTTTAGTTTGCAAACATATGCCTTCCTATCTTTCACTTCAAATACCAAGGGTTCTTCTATATATACTTCTTCATCTATAGTCACATTCATAAACACACACTTACAATCCATTTGGTATATGTTCTTCCCATCAATGTCGCTAGTGAGACTAATGATCAAATCGTTGTATGTCTTGTTGTTGGAGAAAATGCTTCATCATAGTCAATGTGTTTAAGTTGTGAGACCGCTCTAGCCACAAATCTTGCTTTATACTTATCTATAATTTCATCAGCTGCATGCTTGATCGTATAGATCCATTTGGAAGTAACCACAAATTTGTCTTCAAGCCTGGGCATGATCTCCCAGACTCCATTATTTATTATAAATTTTTATTCTTCGTTCATGGAATACTTCCATTCTTGATGTTCTACAACCTCTTCAAAGGTGGATGGTTTTGCTTCTATTAATTTTGTCATGTATGCATCATACCCATAATATATCTTGGGTCTTTTATTTTCTCTAAATGATCCTTCAGTTGCACCATGTCCTTCTGCATCAAGTAGTATAGAGTTCAACTAGTTAGATATTTTCCTTGTCTCTTGAATGACCATGGGTTGAACAGGTTCACTGGGTCCTTCTTCTTCCTCGCGAGATTATTCTACTTCTTTGTCAACTTCTTCCTCAAATATAGGAAGTTATTCGTCATCATAATTTATAGAAAATTCTTTTGATTTCTTAAATTATATGCTCTCATCTAATATGACATCACAACTAACTTCAATGTGACGTCCATATTTCATATATATTTTATAGTCTTTCGATGGGTTACTACACTCAACCAATATTCCCTTCACACTGGAAGGATCCAAATTCTTACTTTTTTCCTTTGGTATATGAATATACACAGGAAATCCAAATACTGAGAGATGATCTACAGTTGAATTTTTCCTAGTGAACACTTCTTCCAAAGTTTTAATATCTAGAGATATATGGGGACGTCAATTTTGTATGTAAATTGTTGTCTTCCTTGACTCACCTGATAGAAACTTCGGTAGATCTTGATCATGTCACATTGCTTTTGCACTTTATTCAATGGATTTGTTCTTTCTTTCAGCAACTCCATTTTGTTCCAGATTGTATGGAACTAGCATCTGCCTCTTAATCCCAGATTCCTTACAGAATTCTATAACCTCCTTAGATGTATATTCTCCTCCATTATCATATCTTAGTATCTTGATTCTTCTTTCTATAAGATTTTCCACTTCAGCTTTGAATTCTTGAAATTTAGTAAATACTTCATCCTTGGTTTTTGTTAAGTAAGCCTAGGTATTTCTTAAGTGATAATATATGAATGTGACATAATAAGGATGCCCTCCTATTGATTTTGGTGTCATAGGGCCACACACATCAGAGTGAATGAGAACCAAGATTTCTTTCAATTTTGAATCACTACTTCCATATGGTCTCTTGGTATTCTTTCCCAATGTGTTATGCTCTTAACCTGCAAGACGATACTCAAATACCAAATATGTGAAGAAGTATACCCAGAACATAGAACAAGAGCAATAACAGCAAGTATTTTATTATTCATAAAGCAATGTTCACTTGCCTCTTCGAGGGGGCAAACTCCAATAGAGCTGAGCTTGATTACAAAATAATACATGATGCTCGTCGCAGGGAGTATCTATCCTTTATATAGGATTCCTACATGCAATACCATGGGGCAATACCATGGTTCTTATTAATATCATCTATCTAATACCATGGCCCATTTGCAACTAACTGTGGTCCCGTCATTAAATGCGGGTTAACCACTTACAATTATTAATATGGGATTTATTGACACTTTACTTAACTATAACTATGACTCGATCCTATTACATAAATAAGGGGGTTAGGGTGGGACCCTAACATGCCCTCCCCCATAAGGATAGCCTTGTCCTCAAGGTTGAAGCTGTGGAAACTATTGAAGAATAGTGGTTGGTTCCCAGGTTGCATCTTCTGAAAAGGTGTCTTTCCACTTGACGAGGACTTCCTTGACCGTGCAGCCACGCAGGTGCCGTTCTCGTGTGTCCACGACCTGCTCAGGTTGGAGCTAGATTGACCCTTCTTCATCCAGTTCAGGTAGACTAGTTTGAATTCTACAATTGTTCCCAATCACTTTCTTGAGGCATGAGACATGGAAAATTGGATGGATTTTTGCAGTGGGTGGCAAAGGTAGCTTGTAGGCCACTTCTCCAATGCGCTTAAGTACTTGATATGGTCCGTAGAATTTTGGAGATAGTTTCAGACAACCCTTGTCTTTGAGTGATGTTTTCTTATATGGTTGCAGCCTCAAAAAGACCTAATCCCATTCTTGAAATTGGCGTTCTGAGCAATGCTGATCTACCTATTGCTTCATGTGGTTTTGAGCTTGATGAATATTCTATCTAAGATGGGCGAGCATGGTTGTGCGGTTTTGTAGGAGTTGATCAACTGCTTGTACCTTTGAGCACCCCTTGATATAAGAAGTAGGGGAAGGAGGGAGTTGACCATAAACTGCTTCATATGGAGTCATTTTGGTGGTGGCATGATAGTTGTTGTTATACCACCATTCAGCTAGAGGTAACCACTGTACCTAGAGATGTTTCTTTTCTAAAGTGAAACACCTAAGGTAGGTTTCTAGACATTCGTTGATTGCTTCAGTTTGACCATCAGTTTGTGGATGATAGGAAGTACTAAGTTTTAGTTGGGTACCTTCTAGCCAGAAGAGTTCCTGCCAAAAATTATTGGTGAAGACCGAGTCACGATCAGACATAATGGAAGTGGGCATGCCATGCAATTTGAACATCTGATCCATGAAAGGTTGAACGACCAAAGTCGGTGTAAAAGGGTGGGGTAGGGCACAAAAATGAGCATACTTAAAAAGTCTTTCCACAACCACCATGATGACTAACTTGTTTCCTGAATTTTGGAAGACCTGTAATGAAATCCATAGAAACCTCTGTCCATATTGATGTCGGGATGGGCAATGGTTGTAATGTGCCTGGTGCTTTGACCGGCTCTCCTTTTGTGGCACTGATAGACGTCGCATTCCGCTACAAATGTAAGAATGTCCTTTTTCATGCCTGTCTAAAAAAATGATCTTCGAGTGTGAGCATACGCCTTCTGAAAGCCTAAATGTCCTGTAGTGAGGGATGAGTGCAACTCCACCAAAATGCGGCTTTTGAGGGTGGATGTTGGTGATATTACAACTCTTTCCTTGTAGTGAAGAATCTCATCCTGCCACGAGTAGCCCTCGGTGGAATTTGGATCCTCTCACAATTGAGTAATGAGTTGGGAGAGCTAGGGATGTGAAAACCATTCCCTACGAGCCTCTTCAATCCATTCTGGAATGGAAGGGAAATTTCGAGCAGGGTACTTTCCTCCTCAAATTGGCAAGATAATGCATCTACTACAATATTTTCGCGCCCTTTTATCTCATAATCATATCCAAGAATTATGGCAAGCCATTTATTTTATTGTGGCGAGGATAGGCCTTGTTCCAAAAAATATTTAAGGCTTTGATGGTCTGTGCGGATTCGGAAGCGTCGCCCAATAAGTAAGGTTGCCAGGTATCTACTACATGGAAGATGGCGATCATCTCCTTCTCATAGGTAGAGTTTCCCAGATTCTTCCCACTTAGTTGTTGGCTTGTGAAGGCCAAGGGTCAACCTTCCTGCATTAAGACTGCCCCAATACCCATACCCAAAGCATCACATTCAATGACAAAAGATTTGGTGAAGTCAGGTAGTGCTAAGACTAGAGTGGAACACATGGCATTTTTGAGAGCTGTAAGGGCTTGTTGAGCTTCATCATTCCAGACGAATGAATTTTTCTTGAGGAGTTGAGTGAGGGGCCTTGCAATGCGACCATAATTGCGGACAAATTTGCGATAGTAGCCCGTGAGACCCAAAAATCCTCTCAGGCTCTTCAAGGTCTTTGGTTGAGGTCAATCCTGCATTGCCTGGACCTTTTTGGGGTCCACCGTGACACCTTCAAGCCCCACAATGTGGCCCAAATACTCAACTTCTTCCATGCCAAAAGAACACTTGGAAATCTTAACAAATAATTTATGCTCACGGAGCAGTTGCAAGAGCAGATCTACATGATGAAGATGTGCGGCCCAAGTGTGACTGTAGATGAGGATGTCATCGAAGAAAACAAGGAAAAATTTTCTGAGATATGGTTTGAGTAGGTGGTTGATAAGGCTCTAAAAAGTAGATGGGGCATTACAAAGACTGAATGGCATGACTAGGAACTCATAATGGCCTTCATGAGTTTTGAAAGTAGTCTTTGGAATGTCGACTTCTTTCATGCAAATTTGGTGGTAGCCTGAGTGAAGATCAAGCTTAGTGAAGAATTGAGCCCCATTTAGTTCATCCAGCAAATCATCAACAACTAGGATAGGAAATTTATCTTTGACTGTCAACTTATTGAGGGCCCTGAAGTCTGGAAACATATGCCATTCCCCATCTTTCTTGAGCACCATGACCACCGGTGATGAATAAGGACTAATGCTAGGAGGAATGACGCCTGCCTCCAAAAGTTCCTTGATTATTTTTTCTATTTCATTCTTTTGGGCAAATGGATATCTGTATGGGCACACATTCGGTGGCTAGACCCCTGGGACCAAAGTGATGCTATGATCATGTTCCACTCTCGAGGGTGGAAGCTCATGAGGCTTGTTAAAGACTAGAAGATGGTTATTTAAGATTTGTTGCATCTTAGGATGAATCGGAAGAGCATTGGTTCAAAGGCCTGGATGGCATTAAATTGAGCTATAACTCCATCATGACCCTTTTTTTAACAATTTTTCCATTCGATGTGAGCTGATGATAGAGGGAGCTCCTGCCTGGAGTCTGCGAAGGGTATGTGTGTGGTTGTTCTACTTATAGCTCATATATAACTCTTGGAAATCTAATGTGATTGGGCCAAGTGTGGGAAGCCATTCAGCACCTAGGACAATGTCGCATCCTCCCATGTGTATGGAAAACATGTGGGCCTTTAACTGATAATCCCCCATTTGAAGTTTGACATTTTCACAGCGTCCTTCACATTTCACTATTCCCCCATCAATAATTTGGACTTGGAAGTTAGAAACTGCTCGTACAAAATAATGCACTGCTTCTGCGACTCTTTGATGGATAAAATTATATGTACTTCCACTATCAATGAAGACTACTACTGGGCAATGCTTAATAAAACCTCTAATTTTGAGAGTTTGAGGCGAAGAAATCCCTGCCAAAGCATGGAGTGAAATAATTGGTTCTTTAGGTTTATTGTCCTTCTAGTTGTCCTCTTCTTCCTCCTCTGGTTCCTCAAGTGGTGGGGCTTCCTCTGATGAGCTGTGATCAGTAGCATCAGTTTGAAAAAATTTGGGCCCCTTGCATTTATGCCCGGGGGAGTATTTTTCATCACAGTAGTAACATAATCCCTGCTTTCGTCTTTCTGCCATTTCTGTAGGTGACACCTTTTGAACTTTGAGTGTTTGGGTAGTGTTGTGAGCCTGTGGGGGGCGACCCTTGGTGGTGAAATTTGGGCGATTGGACTGGGCTGCTAACAGATGTTCTACTTCATGAGCTATCCTGCAAGCCTCCAACCATGAGGGAGGGTGGTGTAGTTGAACGTAGGCTTGTATGGCCTCTTTAAGACCACTGATAAAACATTCCGTGTAGAACGCATCTTGTAGACCTAAAGTGCAGAAAGCTAAGGTTTCAAAGGCTATAATATATTCATCCACTGTTCCCTGAGTCTGTCGAAGCTTAGTGAGGCGACCCAAAAAAGTAGAGCCATGGTCAAAGCGATCCATAAGAGCTTTTTTGAATGTGTCACAAGTCAAGGGCCTTCCATAGCAACGTTGATGCCATTGCCACCATTGTCATCCTTCATTGTCTAAGTACATGATCCCCGCACTAAGTTGAGTGGCATTATCGAGGATGTAATTTAGATTGAAATATTGCTCCATTTATGCTATCCATGTTGCCGGGTGAGAGCCATCAAATTTATGCATGTCCAGCTTGGGTGGTCACAGACGGGATTGTTGATGGGTACCCCAGAGGTGAAGAGAGTGGCTAGACTCACCCTCACTGTGTTCATTGCCAATATATGCCTCCTCGCGGGCTTCTGCATTTCCATAGAGAGTGTTGTAGTTAGTTTCATTAGTTGCTATTGGATGCCTTTCAAGGATGCTTCAAGGTTGTCCATCCTTTCATTTGCCATAGCTTGAGCTCTAGTTTCTACCATCCACCGATTCGATGTACTAGAAATTTTGGGACCGCCCGAATTTTTTTGGCTCTAACAATTGAATGATACCACCTTGGTCAGCTCATCATCCTCATTCTTATTGGCTATGTCACCAATAAGTGCCCCGGGGTGTCTCAGAATCAATGAAGTTTTACTCCTTACTTAGGAATACTGCAGTCGCCGAATCCCTGAAATGTCAATGCTGCCAAAAGTCCTTCGAAAATTGTTCCCAGGTATAGGAACCCACACAACTACTCAAATCTGGATGGTGGATCTGAGGGATCTGAGGAATCTGAATGACTGATCTAATAGATCTAAACGGCGGAACTGATTACTGTTGTGGATCTGATGGATCTAATATATCAGAATGGCTGTTCTGATAAATCTGAACAACGATACTGATTGTTGCTGTTGCTGCAAAACCCCACTTGCGAGCTTTGATCTGGTAGAGATTATGCGTGATCCCCTGATAGAGAATGGAACTAGGGTCTCCAGGACTGTCAGGTGCTATAGATCGCAATATACATAAGGGTTTGATAGTAGTACTCGGCCCAATTTTTCAGGGCACTAACCAAGGAGGATCAACCATACCCTTAGCCGTACAACCCAACCACCCTATCGTACAAGCGATTAATCTCTCAGAGTGTTGTTCTCGGTGTACTGTAGCAGCAAGATGGCCGACGGTTTATATATGGAGAGGTTTCAAGGGAGCTAGGGGGCTTTCGATATACCTAGAAGGTACTTGGAGGACAGTTCATGTGTGGTTATGTCTAATGCGCTACTACTCAAAGGGGTACCCACAGGGGTTATAAGGGAGTCCAACAAGCATGACCACCTCTTGTATTTCCTGTATGCATGCCTCCCCAAATCCACAGGTTTATGCGCTCAACAATAAATCCCATGGTTTAAAGACATTGGAACACATCTCTAGCCAAAAAACAAATTGCTAAAAAGTGGAGATCCCATCAGCCCTGGAAAGCACTCTGATACCACTTTTTATTCTCTTAAACTACAAGACGATACTTGAATACCAAATATGCGAAGAAATATACCCAGAACATAGAACAAGAGCAAGAATAGCAAGTATTTTATTATTCAGAAAGCAAAGTTCACTTGCCTCTTCGAGGGGGCAACCTCCAATAGAGCTGAGCTCGATTACAAAATAAGACACGATGCTCCTCACAGGGAGTCTCTATCCTTTATATAGGATTCATACATGCAATACCATGGGGAAATACTATGCTTCTTATTAATACCATCTATCTAACACCATGGTGTTGGCATTATGACTCAGGCTTGGCACAGGTTTGGCTCGATGACATAAGTGTTGTCCTTGATGGCAACTCACTCAAGTGGCAGATCTCAGTTCAGGCACTCAAATAGTAAGAAAAATGAGATACCCGCAGGTTCTTGTTCACAAAGCTGTGGTCATTGGTAGGTTCTGTAGGCGCGCCGAACAAAAGGTGCGGACATGTTCGCAGGTGTACCGAACAAAAAGTGCGGTCGTAAAGTACACGCAATTTCATGCAGGGAAAAATGCACGCACATGGGAAATCTTATGGTTGGTCCATGGTATTTAGTCCGACGTTTTTGAACCTATGGTTTTGGTCTGTGGTTTTGCATATAAAGTATTGAACACAGGTTTTGGGTCCCTTGTATTGGATTTCTATGGTTTTGGACCATGGTTTAAGTAAGGCCTTGTCAATAAAAAGGAAAGGAGATCATTTGGCTGAGCACTTATGTGTTGAATATCTTAAGAAGAGCAAGATCTGAAATACTGGTGATCGGTTGGTGAGTTATAGTTGGATCTGAATCAAGGAGAAACCTGAGCATTACAAGACGGATTTACTGATGGGTCAAGATCTCTTTGGCGCATGATCAGATCTGTAATCTGATAGTCTGGGGTATACTCGAACTCTGATAAATTATCTATACCCACAGGACCGCAGGTGCGACACAACACAGGTGCGGAGACCCGCAGGCCAGACACGGTGCAGGTGCGAAGAACGGCAGGCGAGACAGGACTCGGGTGTGGAGAACCGCAGGTCAGACATGGCACAGGTGCGGAGATCCGCAGGATAGGCACGGTGCAGGTGCGGAGATCCACAGGTTTCACACAGTGGGGATGTGGATATCCGCAGGTTTCTATTGGTGAAGTTGCAGACTTTTCTTGAAATATGTGTTAGCTGTTTTTGTCTATTATTGTTGCTTTTAGGGTGTTGAATTAGTGTCTGGTCGCTGTGTGTTGAGAAGTTATTGATTCAGTATTTGTACAAGGAAGATGGTTGATTACAGATCTATTTGATGTTTGATTGATATTCATGGATCTAGTTTCAAAATTTATGAAACGTGGTCCCTGGAAGAAAAGAGAAGGTTGTAGCCTTCTACATGTTGAAGCCTGCGTACTGGTATAGGACTGCACCAGTACAGAATCATTGTAAAAAGAAGTTTCTAATTGAAAGAAGATAGAGACATATTGCAGCAGGTGGTTTTCACCAACATTGGGTTTCCACCTTATATCTTGTGTTCTTTGGTGTGACTGTATGCTCTATTTTTCTTGTTCCTGTTTACTATTATATGGTTCTTACACATAGATTAAAGATAAACATCTGAAGAATATATTAAATTATAAGTCTAGAAGGTATATGCAAGTTTCATTTGTCAGATCTGCAAATATTTGTATAAAATGAAAATAATTTGATAATATTGATTCACCCCCCCTCTCAGTATTATTTCCAACAATAGGTATCAGAGCCAAGTTCTTAAGAAAACGCTTGATTGCTTGAAGGAAGATCTATCATCATGAGCAACTACGAAAAGGAAGCATCTATCAGGCCACCAATTTTTGATGGGACCAACTTCATCTATTGGAAGGTAAGAATCACTACCTATCTTCAATCTCTTGGTACAAAAGTTTGCGATATTGTGGAAACAGGATACACATTTCCATCAGCAACTCCTACAGATGAAGCTGGTAAGAAGCTGTATGAAACAAATGCAGAAGCTATCAATACTCTATTAGGAAGTCTATCTCAAACAAAATTCGTTAAGGTTATGGAGCTCAAAAGTGCGAAAGACATATGGGACAAGATCGTTTTGAGCTATGAAGGAGATGAACTGGTAAAACGAGAAAAATTACAAACTCTTAGAATTCAATATGAAAGTCTCAGAATGCATAATGATGAAAGTGTGGCTATCTATTTCCTACGTATAGATGAGATCATTAATTGTATGAAAAACCTGGGTGAAGAAATAAAATAAGTTGTTTTGGTTGAAAAGGTTCTAAGATATTTGTCTTCTAAGTTTGATTCAAAAGTTTCTGCCATAGAAGAAAAGTAGAATCTACAGAGCCTTACCATGTCACAGCTACACGGAATTCTAGCTACTTATGAAATGAGAAAAGGAGGACCATCAAACAGGAGAGAAGTTGCATTCAAGGCTTCAAGTAAAGGAGATTACTATGAGTCAAGACATATGTCAAAAGAAGAGGAAGAATCAAATTTTGTCAAGAACCTTCAACAAGGAACTCGTAGATTCAGAGGTAAGCTCTCTTTCAAATGCTTTTGCTTGTGGAAGAGTCGGTCATTATGCAGCAAATGTCCCCATAAAGATAAAATAGACAAAGGGAAGGAACCTGTTAGATGGAACAGAAAACAAAATGTAAATAAGAAGAGCTATTACACACATGAAGATAGTGATGGATTGTCAAATAGTGATGAATATGAACAAGGTAATGATGACAGACATTTGATGGCTTTTGAAGATGATGATTTCTTAGATGATGTAAATGAAGAAGGTCTTTATGAATAAATTTCTAAACTTAAAGTTTGTTTAGAGGAAAAGAATATGATTATAGATATCTAACATTCCAACTTGCTAAAAAAGATAAACATAATGAAGAGTTAGAATGTGAAATTGTGGGACTCAGAAAAGAAATTGAGAAAACAAAATCCCTTAATATCAGATTTGCTAAAGGATATGAAACTCTAGAAGAGATTATCAAAGTGCAGTGTTGTCCTCTAATCAAGACTGGTCTCGAATATTCCGAAGAAGCATCTCAAGCTCAGAAGCAAGCGCAAAAGCCACCCACCTCCAAAAGTTATCTTGATGCAGCAAGGAGAAATGAACAAGTTGACAATCGATAGCAAAAGCATAATGTAGATCACCAGGTAAATCAGGGACAATTTTCTTCAAGAATGATCAAAGATTATCAAGTAAATCGGGGAAAATCTACTTCAAGGATGAACAGAAGCCTCAAGAGACCACAGGTAAATCATTCTCAATTTAGCTCAAGAATGGATGGAAACTACAATCATATGGCTGGTAGATTTGATAGTCGCAGGAATTTCTTCAATGGCCAATGTTTCTCTTGTCATAACTTTGGTCATAAAGCTGCTCAATGTGTTTCCTACAAGACCATCATGACTACGGAAGCTCAAAAACAAAGGAGTATGATAGGAGTCATGAAAAGAACCTACAATAACTTCTCTACTCTTGAAAATGAAATAGAATGTTCTATCTATAACAACTTCGGTCATGAAGATTCTCAATGTAGAAGCAGGTTTCGACAAACAACTCAGAAGGAGCAAGCTGCTTTAAGTTCCAAGACATGGAAAGAGAAAGAAACGCAACCAGAAAGATGCGGGATAGCCTTATATGCAGAAGGATAGGAAAATCAATGGTACATCGACAGTGGATGCTCGAAACATATCATAGGTAATAAAGAAAAACTTCAGTCATATATTGCCTTATAAAAGGAAAAGAAGGTCTCATTTGGAAATGACACCCCTGAATTCATAAAAGGTAAAGGCTCTGTTCGTTTGAAAGAAGAGGTCAAGGCTACAAATGTTATGTATGTTGATGACTTAAAGCATAATCTATTGAGTGTCAGTCAGATGTGTGATCAAGGAACTAAGGTAATATTTTGATCAAATGGATGTATTGTTCATGAGCTTGATATAGGAAAAACAGTGATCAGAGGCATAAGAACTCCAAATAACTTATTCGTACTCAAGGGAGAACAACAACAATGTTATTTAAGCAAGAATGATGAACACTGGCTATGGCACAGAAGACTGGGGCATCTTAGCTTCTCTCAGATTAGGAAAGCATGCAAATATCAGGCAGTTCATGATCTTCCTGACATCAGAATTCTAGACAATACAATATGCAAATCATGTCAATTTGGTCAGAAAACCAGAACTAATTTCCCTGAGAAGGAAGGATCAGATAATAGGCCACTTGAACTTTTCCACACCGATATATGTGGTCCAACTAGGAAGAGGTCACCTCAAGTAGAAGAGTATTTCATATTTTTCATTGACGACTTTTCAAGGATGTGTTGGATAGGACTCATGAAGTATAAAGATGAAGCTTTCGAAAAGTTCAAGTCATTCAAAGATTTGGTTGAAAACCAATCAAATCGTAGAATCAAATGCCTCAGATCTGATCGAGGAGGGGGATTTACCTCAAATGAATTTTTTGATTTTTGTGAAGAACATGGAATAAAAAGGGAATTTTCTACTGCTAGGACTCCTCAGCAAAATGAAGTTGTGGAAAGGATGAATAGAATGGTTCAACAAATGGCCCGCGCTATGCTTGATGAGTCTGGAACTCCCGCAACCTTCTGGGGTGAAGCCACATTTGTTGTTGTTACTATTCTCAACAAGACAAACGTCCGAGTAAACAACACTCAGAATCCTCATGAACTTTGGTACGGTAAGACTCCCATGGTAAAATACTTCAAAATCTTCAGAAGAAAATGCTACATTAAAAGGACTGATGAAAATCTTGGCAAGTTTGAACCTAGAGCAGATGAAGGCATTTTACATGGCTACACTCCCCACAACAAAGCTTACAAATGTTACAACAAAAGACTTGGTAAAATTGTTGAAAGTATTGATGCAGTGGTTGATGAAGAAGGAAACACTCCTAGGCAGGTAAAATCTGAAGATTTCGAAGAAGACTATCCATCAACATCGAATCAGAATCATGACGAAGAAGAAACCCATGAGGCACCAGAAGAACAGATAAGGATAGAAGAAAAGACTCCATCTAGATATGTTCAGAAGAATCATCCAGAATCTCAAATTTTGGGGCAGAAAGAGGCAGGTGTGCAAACAAGAAGAACCATTTTAGAAGCTTCAAGCTATCTAGCATTGCTCTCCTCCACTGAACCGCAAAATGTAAGAGAGGCTTGCAAAGATGAATGCTGGGTCAAGGCCATGGAGGAAGAACTCGAGCAGATTGAAAAGAATAACACTTGGGAGTTGGTTCCTAGACCAAAAGATATGAATGTCATAGGGGAAAAATGGATTTTCAAAAATAATCTAAATGAAAATGGGGATGTGGTTAGAAACAAGGAAAGACTTGTTTGTAAAGGGTATATGCAACAAGAAGGCATATAGTTTGAAGAAACTTTTGCTCCAGTTTCCAGACTTGAGGCTATAAGACTGTTCCTTGCTCTCTCTAGATTTCAGAAGTTCAGAGTATTTCAGATGGACGTAAAATCTGCTTTTCTAAATGGAGACTTAAATGAAGAAGTATATGTTGAACAACCAGATGGGTTTATTCTTGGAAATGATCCAAAACTCATATTGATGCTCAAAAAGGCTCTATATGGCCTTAAACAGGCTCCAAGGGCGTGGTATTATCGGTTGGATAAGTACCTCCATCAACAAGGTTTTATAAAAGGATCAACTGATAGCAATCCATATATAAAAATTGACAATGATAAGTTGTTGATACTTGTTGTGTATGTTGATGATATCATCTTTGGTAGCAATGAAGAAGACATGAGTCAGAATTTTTCCTTGGTGTTGCAAAAAGAGTTTGAAATGTCCATGTTTGGTGAGCTCACATATTTTCTTGGTTTACAAGTCCAACAAAACAAAGATGGCATTTTTCTATCACAGACCAAATATCTCAAGTAGATCTTGAAGAAATATGGGATGGAGGATTCTAAACCGGTATGTACCCCTATGGTGACAGGATGCAACCTCAGTGCAAATGATGAATCGGTAGTAGTACATCAACCAACCTATAGATCCATGATTGGTAGTCTGCTCTATCTAACAGGTACCCAACCAGACATTATGCATGCAGTGGGAATAGTTGGAAGGTTTCAGGCAAATCCAAAGGAAACTCATCTTCAGGCAGTTAAGAGAATTTTCAAGTATCTTCAAGGAACTCAAAACTATGGCTTATGGTATCCTAGAGGTACAGATATCACACTTCATGCATACACAGATGCGGATTTGGAAGGAAGCGTGGATGACAGGAAAAGCACGAGCGGTGGTGCATTCTTCATGGGTCCTAGATTAGTATCTTGGTTCAGCAAGAAACAAAGCTCTATTGCATTATCTACAGCTGAAGCAGAATATGTAGCTACTGCATCCTGCTGCACACAACTCCTTTGGATTATGCAAACATTGCAAGATCTTCAAATCAGTTGTACTCCCCCTATCTCCATTTTTCGTGATAATACAAGTGCAATCAGTATTTCAAAGAATCCTATCATGCATTCAAAGACTAAGCACATACCGATCAAGTATCATTTTCTCCAAGAACAAGTGCTTGAACAAAAGGTCAAATTGGAGTATGTTCCCTCTAAGGAACAAGTTGCTGATATCCTCACCAAACCACTACCCAGGGAGACCTTTGAATACCTTAGACAAAATTTGGGGGTAGTTGATGCATCATCTTGCTGTTGAATCTTGTCTGGTTCAGAGATTGCTGTACGCGAGTTTCATATGGGGTATACGCGTACATACGCTAGTTTATGTGGGTACATTCGCAAGGATGAGAAGAGTCCGATATGGGTCTGTCAGAGAACATCTCGCACAGGTTCAGGGGGAGCATATATTCATCTATTAATGCATTTTTGGCATTATTGTAGAAGATATTGGTTCAATTCTTCAGTTGTTTTGATTTCAAGAGGAGCAGGTGCAGAAGGAGAACATGTTTCTGATCTGAATAATGATTAATAGATACTGTTGATGTTTTGTCTCTATGTCTTATATTTCTTTTGTCAAGGTCATGTAACGGCCTATCTTGGTTGCCCCACTATGCCTGGGATAGATAATGTAATGTGCTTATCATATCATGTATCCCCATTTGGTTGGGAGATGTATGTATGAGTCTTTGGTGATACGAAGGTTAATTATGATGTATAAAGTCAGATTTCGTTTGTAGAATATCTTCTTGCAGACCTTGCCTATATGTCAGGGGAAGCTTGGACTGCACAACAGAGCAGAGATTTCAACATGTATTTAGGGGGAGCATAACTCTTTTCCCTTGATGTCAAAGGGGGAGAAATACCTTGAGTGACTTTGAGTTGCCATCAAGTCCAAAGCGGGAGATTGTTGGCATTATGACTCATGCTTGGCACATGTTTGGCTCGATGACATAAGTGTTGTCCTTGATGGCAACTCACTCAAGTGGCAGATCTTAGTTCAGGCACTCAAATAGTAAGAAAAATGAGATACTTGCATGTTCCTGTTCACAAAGTTGCAGTCATTGGCAGGTTCCGCAGGCGCGCCGAACAAAAGGTGTAGACATGTTCGCAGGTGTACCGAACAAAAAGTGCAGTCGTAAAGTACACGCACTTTCATGCAGGGAAAAACGCATGCACGTGGGAAATCTTATGGTTGGTCCATGGTATTTAGTCTGACATTTTAGATCTTATGTTTTTGGTCCGTGGGTTTGCATCTAAAGTATTGAACCCAGGTTTTGGGTCCCTTGTATTGGATTTCTATGGTTTTGGACCATGGTTTGAGTAAGGCCTTGTCTATAAAAAGGAAAGAAGATCATTTGGTTGAGCACTTATGTGTTGAATATCTTAAGAAGAGCAAGATCTGAAATACTGGTGATCGGTTGGTGAGTTATAGTTGGATATGAATCAAGGAGAAACCTGAGCATTACAAGACGGATTTACTGATGGGTCAAGATCTCTTTGGCGCATGATCAGATCTATAAATATGATAGTCTGGGGTATACTTGAAGTCTGATAAATTATCTATACCTGTAGGACCGCAGGTTCGACACAGCGCAGGTGCGGAGACCTGCAGGCCAGAGACTGTGTGGGTGCGGAGAACCACAGGCCAGACAGGGCGCGGGTGCGGAGAACCACAGGCCAGACACGATGTAGGTGTGGAGATCCGCAGGCTAGGTGCGGCGTAGGTGCGGAGATCCGCAAGTTTCACATAGCGGGGGTGCGGATATCACAGGTTTCTATTGGTGAAGTTGCAGACTTTTCTTGAAATATGTGTTAGCTGTTTTTGTCTATTACTGTTGTTTTCAGGGTGTTGAATTGGTGTCTGGTTGTTGTGTGTTGAAAATTTATTGATTTAGTATTTGTACAAGGAAGTTGGTTGATTGTAGATCTATTTGATGTTTGATTGATATTCATGGATCCAGTTTGAAAATTTATGAAACGTGGTCCCTGGAAGAAAAGAGAAGGTTGTAGCCTTTTGCAGGTTGAAGCCTGCGTACTTGTATAAGACTGCACCAGCACAGAATCATTGTAAAAAGAAGTTTTTGATTGAAAGAAGATAGAGACATATTGCCGCAGGTGGTTTTCACCCACATTGGGTTTCCACCTTATATCTTGTGTTCTTTGGTGTGACTGTCTACTCTATTTTTCTTGTTCCTGTTTACTCTTATATGGTTCTGACACACAGATTAATGATAAACATCTGAAGAATATATTAAATTATAAGTTTGGAAGGAATACGGAAGTTTCCTTAGTCATATCTGCAAATATTTGTATAAAATGAAAATAATTTGATAATACTGATTCACCCCCCCTCTTAGTATTATTTCCAACACATGGCCCATTTGCAACTAATTGTGGTCCCGCCATTAAATGAAGTTTAACCACTTACAATTATTAATATGGGCTTTATTGACTCTTTACTTAACTATAACTATGACTCGATCCTATTACATAAATAAGGGGATTAGGGTGGGATCCTAACACAATGTACATCCTTTTTAGACGCATTCATGGTTCTCTTTTTGATTTGGTATTCCAACTACTACGGAATTTAGATTCATAAGTATTTTTAAATTTAGATGATCAAACCTTTGGTGCCAAAGTTTACATGAACCAATTTTAGTGTGAACTAGGTCATGGTATATAGTATATATTAACCTCTATAGCCTTCCTTCTCATATACCAATCACATTTTCTTGTTTTATGCTTGACCCCTTTTCCCATACAACTACTTTACCATCATTGAAGGCTACTCTATCTCCTTTATCTTCTAAGCTTCAAATATAAAGTAGATTTTTATGTAAAACTGTAACAAACATGATGTTGTTGAGGTGGATGTCTCTTCCATCTTCGAGCCTTATGGATGTTGATCCAATGCCTTTCACTAGATATACTTTCTTGTCTCCAAGTTCCATGGAGTATGCAGATTTTCCTTTCAACAAGATCTTAAATTGGTTGGAGTGACCAGTCATGTACCTTGATGCATCGCTATCAATCACCCAGATGTGTTCATCTTGGAATGTCCCAGAGAGAGCTGAGAAGAGTCCTTCATCCCTTTATTTGAGTGATAGCTTCTTGGAAGAGAATATGACACTCCATACTCTTTTGATACCTTTCTTGAGATGGATTGCAATCTCACTAGTGACCTTCTTCACTGTAGAGGAGATCTTCATGATGCCCTTAGAGAACCAAAGCTCTAATACCATGTTGAGAATTCAATATGGAAATGTATATGTTAATTATCTTAATTTGATAACTATCTGTGTTACCTTTTTACTTATTATCTTTGATCTTTCTTATTCCAGTGTGCAATACATCAAAGAACTACCAAAATAGTAAGAACAATGACATAGTATATAGGCTATAAGCGAGGGCCAAAACCCATTCTTTTGAGGGGAGAAATCATAAAATATCTTCTTATCTTTCAAATCTTACAATTGACGAATACGATGATCTAGACTCAGAAAAATAACCTCGATGATCAAATCTTCCTCGACCTCCTGCTGAAATATCTTCAACCTCCCAGAAGATCCAAAATTATGCTCCCCAATAACTACTGCAACTACTATTGCTTCTCTAACTTCACACTTCTAGAAGAATGGAGAGATACCCAAACACTTCAACTTCATCATCCTTCTCTTCCTCCCACCTTCTTCTTCAACTTCCTCCTTATGACGTCTTCACATAAGAGATCAGTGGCATAGGGTTCCTCAAGGGTGGACATGGATCTTCATGTAGGCTAACTTGATCTTGGAGGTATTTTGTCATTTTCAAAAAAAATATAAAATTTTCTTTACAATATATAATGTGCCCATAGGGTCTTCCATATATGACAATGACTCTTATACCTAGGACAAACCATAGAAGCACTCAATGGGTGTTTGACCTATAGAATAAAAGAACTTGAACATGAAACCCATGCTTCAACAATAGTAATAATTTTTTTTTCATTTTACGTTGACAAAAATACATTTCATAATAATGAAGAGTGAACTTACTTACACATTTTTCAACAATCAAACCACTCTACTTCATGAATTAGTAGGAAACCAAGGATATGATTCTCAGTGTTCCTTTCTCCCGACTCCAAAAATATTGATCTCACTCAGGTCGAGGTGCATGCTATCAAAATCAATGCAATTCTCTATGTAACTGAAATGCATTTTGGGAGCGATATATGTATTACATAAGGAATTATACACTACTCTAATGATTTTGATTTCCAGAGTGAAAAATACATAGAGAGACATAGTTTTAAAAGGGACAGTATGCAAATGAAGACAAGAGCCCTCCAAATCACTGGTTATTGTTGTCACGTTTCTCTATGTGAGCCTACAAAGGTAACTCTTTTTATTAGAATTAATAATATAGTAGGGAATTACAATTGATTCAGGTTGAGATCCTGAAATCAAGGATCTATTTCACCAAATACATACTCAAATACCAAATTTGACTTCTAGCTCTTCATTACATGGAATAAGAGAAAAAAATCACTAATCATGCTAAAAAAATAACTAATGAGGGTTTATTACATTGAAACCTAATTAAATTCCTATTATAATGAAGAAACTTTATGAGGGACCAACCCTTATAGGAAAATTCTATTACATGGTCAATTATGATGAGAAAATTCTCTTGAGGCTAAAAATTGTTCATGACTCCCATCATGAGCTCTTCAATGGGCTTGCCATTTTTATGTATGAGTGTGGTAGTCATCCAGGTGGTATTTTCCACTAGATGGTCCATCCACTTCACAAAGTATTCATAATACTCTTCACCGTGGTATTCTTGATGAGTCTTTTATCCAAAATTTTCTCGAGTTGCAAAATGTTTTCTGTAGGAAACTATTTTTTCCAATCCATGTTTGATTGTTGTTGTTGTTTGCTGATTTTATTGAGGTTTCATGAAACTTGTATACATTTGAAACATTAAAAATAGGAGAGATTCCAAGCCCCGGAGGCATATCTTACTCATATTCATTGTTAGAGAATCTTCTTAAGATCTTGCAGGCTGCAATCATTTTTAACTTTGACTTGTTGTGCTCACCCTTTAGAAACCTTTCTTTTATGAGGTGAGCTAACACCATTTTACCGGCCTCAAAATTCTACTCCCTTCTCTTCAAATATAGCTAGTTCTTATAATTTATGTTGTTTTCTTGCAATTTTTGTTTGACCTATCGATGGATCTCTTGCATTGCTATCACAAATTCTTCCCCCAATGCACTTCTTTGCTCGTCCTTGCCTAAAATTTTGAGTTCATAAATTCCCCTTGGATGCATTCCATGCACAATTTGAAATGGACATTGACATTTTCTTCTATTAAAATAATTATTATAGGAAAATTCTACCTGTGCCATGACCTAATCCCAATTTTTGGGCTGTCTCCTACCAATATTCGTAGAATGTTTTGAAGGCTCTTGTTCACTACCTCGGTCTCTCCATTAGTTTGTGGATGGTAGGCTGAGTTAAAAGTTAGTTCTATCCTAAGTTTCTTCCACAGGGTTCTCCAAAAATGGCCCAAAAGCTTTGTATCTCAGTCTAAAACAATACTTCTTAGAAATCCATGCAACTCAACCACTTCTTTAAGAAACAGATTGGTTATGTGAGAAGCATCGCTACTCTTAAAGCATGGAACAAAATATGCCATTTTGGAAAATCTATCAACTACAAAAAAAATGGAATCATTACCCTTCTGATTCTTTAGCATCCTATGAAAAAATCCATGCTAACAACATCCCATGGTATATCAGGAATCGGTAAAGGATTGTACAACCTTGTATTTTGATTCTTACCTTTATCAAGTTCACAACTTATGCAATTGTTGATAAATTCATGTACCTTTGTTTTCATTTTTGGCCAGTAGTAGAAATGCCTCAGCTGTTCATAAGTCTTTTCACGGCCAAAGTGACTAGAAAGACTCCCATTGTGCTTCATTTTTATTAGGTTCTCCCTCATCGAACATCTAGGATTGCAAAGCTAACTGTTTATGAAGAGCATTCCTTCCTGTATCATAAATTCTAGCCATGGGATTTTATCCTACAGGGTAGGATTCTTGCCAGCCTGGTAAGCCTATCTGAATTAATAATCATTACATGGATCTTACTCTCCTACATGGTCAAAGACCTCCTAGTTAAATCATTATAAATCATGTTTCCTTGGCCACTAATGTGCTTTAAAACAAAGGTAAAAAATTGAAGATATTTGATCCATTTTACATTATTTTATTTTAATTTGGGTTGGTGGATAATGTGCTGAAAGGCATCACTTTCAGTAAACAATACAAACTCTTTGGAAAGTAAATAATGTCTTCACTTTTTAATTGCCTATACTATTGCATAAAACTCTTTGTCATTGGATGAGTATTCTGTACATGCCTCATTTAATTTTTAGCTAAACTATGCAATTGGTTTATCCTCTTCACTCATAACAAGCATAATGAAATCTCCACTAACATCACAAGTCACTTGAAATGTCTTACTAAAGTATGGAAACATCAAAACAAGTTTCTCAATGATATTCTTCTTTAATAATTGAAAACTATTTTCAGCCTTAGTAGTCCACTTGAATGGTTATTTGATCTTCTTAATGGTTTCCACAATAGGTGCACATATCTTACTAAAATTTTTGATAAATTTTCTATAAAAACTCGGAAGGTCAGGGAAAATTCTTACCTCAAACACACTCTTGGGTGAAGGCCATCCACTGATTACCTTAACTCTATCCAGATCCATATTCAAACCATTCTTGGAAACCACATATCCAAGGTAAACTAGTTTTGTCTTCATAAAGGAACATTACTTCAGTGTTATTAAGAATTGTTGTTGTTGCAATCTTTCAATAACATGGCTCAAATTCCTTATGTTCTCTTCATTTGATTGGATGAAAATTAAGATATCATCAAGATACACTATAACAAACTTACCTATGATCTCCTTTAGCACTTCGTTCATAAGCCTCATAAAAGTGTTGGGAGAATTTGTCAAGCCAAATGGCATGATAAGCCACTCATATAAAGCTTCATTTTTTTTAATGTTGTTTTCCATTCATCTCTCTCTCTAATCCAAATTTGGTGATATCAACTCTTCAAATGTATCTTAGAAAAGTAGCATGCACAACTAAGATAATCCATTAAATAATTGATTATGGGTAATGGAAATCTATACCTAATGGTGATTTTTTCAAGGCTCGAGAGTATGTTCACATCCTCCAATCTCCATCTTTCTTCGAAATCAGTACTATGGGTACTGCACAAGGACTCAAGCTCTCTTGAATCAGTCCCTTATCAAGTAATTCCTGCACCTACTTCCTAATCTCCTCATTCTCTTTGTGAGTCATTCTATAGGAAGCTTTATTAGGTAGTATGACACCAAGTATCAATTCAATATGCTGATGGATGCTTCTCACAGGTGGAAGCTCACATGGTAATTCATCCACAATGATGTCATTGTATGTATTCAAAATTCATGTAAGAACTCTTTTCCACTAAAAAATAGTGCCTTTGGATCACTTGTTTCAACAACTTCATCTTCTTGTATAGGAAACAAAGAGTGGTGGATTCCATTCTTGCTGAATTTGTAAATTTTCTTCTTGCCATATTGCAGAACACCTTGATCTAATTTCCATGGCCAACACCAAGGATAACACCGAGGTCTTTAGATTCAATACCTCATGTGCTTGGTCACTAGTATTGGCCACATGGAGATATGAGGCAAATAACTCATGGAAAAGTGTTGTAAAGAGGTTTTATCCTAGGCACTTGTTTCACACCTATAGTCACATATAGTTGGGTTGATGGGATATTAAATTTTGGGTTTGCATGTAGGATGTGTGAATTGTTAAAGTTGTGACTCCTACAAGAGTTTGGGGCACTGTACATTTTGATTTTGGATGTCGTGAGGAGTTTAGAAAGCACTCAAAAAGGTTATGTATTAATATGAGCTGATCAATAATCTGGATTAAAGAGGAATCAACTTGGGCCCCTAGTAAATGTGGGTATAGTGCATGCAGTGAATGAGGCATGTAGGGGTGAAGGAAAAGCACCCACCATCAGGAAATGTTTGTTTTATGTTGTTTCTAAAGATACAAGCATCACATAGCTTCAGTTCCCTAGGAATAGTAGGAAAACTATAAACACAATTCCTTTCAATAAATGAAGTATATGATAATCAATATGTCAAAAGATAGCATGCCATGAAATAATATAGCACAGTGAAAATTAATCATGATGAGAGATGTATGTAAAATTCTAGTATGAGAAGATGTCCCTTTCAACTTCAATAATTTTTCATCCTCCACTCTAGTCATGAAAAATCATGTTTCCAGATGCCTTCCTTATTTCTACTTTCTATCTATAAATTTTCCATTTGTTTTCTAATGGATTTTTCATTACAACAAATCTTTAAAATAAACTAGAATCTATACTATGAATGGTTAAGTCCTTTAGATTCATGATCCATTATTTTAGATTTGTTGTTTATGCATGCAATAGATAAAAATCAGAAAATAGAGAACATTAAAATACAAACACATTCCAACTACAAAAAACCCTAGGATATGCTCCAGGAAATCCATTTTGAAGAAAACCTAGGTAGACGGTGAGGGTATTCTACACCCTTTTAGCTGGAATGGAAACAATGCAAATAGAAATGAGTATGCATTGTTTATGGAGTTACTTCATACCTATGTTCCATGGGAAACTACATAATACAAACCCCCCATATTCTACACTCTCTCTCTATCCACTCTTAGTTACTTTGATCCATTATGGAACAAAATACACCTTAATAGAATAGAAACCCTTTTTCTCTTATTGACCTAACTGTAACAAAACTGAATAATAAACTAGGGTTTATATTAGACCCATTTAGCCACCATCATGAATTACTGCTCGAGCCTTCTAGAGTATTCTTTATTGTTCCCATGTGGCTAGCCCCTTTTTCAAGAGTAGTAGTGGTTTAGATGACATGTTCTTGAATTATGGTGGTTAATAATAATAGGTCAACTTTTGGGAGGCATACTATTTGCGTTCAAACTCTGATTGATGCAATTCTTGCATGGTTAAAACATCTTCAGGTGTATAATATATTCATGGTTTTCAATGTTTAAACATCATTTAAGATATCAAAATAGCCCAAAAATGTTTTTGACACCAATTATACAAACTTGTTGTGGCTAATAAAACTACACTTATAATTTGATTCCTTCAATTTTTCCACTCCAAAAGCATCAACATGGATGCAAAATAATATAATGATTCAGTTTGGATCAACATTACCATATAAGATATGAATAGAGTGGATTTTTCATGAATTTTAAATGGGAACAATATATTTCTTTGCAACTCTGAAAGGTGAAGTACATCATGAAGAAGAAAGTAACGAAATGTAGGTAGTTTAAGCCGGATGATACTAAGTCCTAAGGGTTTGAGACTTGATTATCGACAAAGTAAATTGTCCCATATACATTATCACCAAAGTATATAAATATTCTCTCCAGAAGTCATGTGGCATGTATCACATAATTCAAGTAGTGATGCATCTCTCCAAGAATCTATTGAAGTGTGAAACAAATTTTCAATTACTCAAATATTGCAATAGGAAACATTGCGATCAAGAAGTTCATGTTCTTTCTTTTGTCTGATTTGTTGTTTTACCTCTATCTTAATTTTGATTGTATTTGGATTAAATATTCTCCCAGTGGATTCTAAGTGTTAATTCATCATGTCCATCTCTACAACAATGAATGTAGTGAAGGTCAACTTTTTCTCCTTGATGGTTTTTACCCTCACTTCCTATGGAAACATTTTTCACATTTATTTTTTTACTTTCACTTCCTTTAGAGGAATGATGTTATTGATTCTTACCTTTTTGAGTAAGGCACATTTTTTTTTTCAAGATACTAAGTTATTATATATTATAACCAAAATATTTCTCTCATTTTGCGACTTTCTCTACTAGAGTGTCAAATGTAATGGACTTCAATTGGTAAGTAGTTTGTGTATATTAAGGATAGTGAGAATATATAGGGTAGAGGGACTTGATGAAGGATACAAGCGTAATTTATAAAGTGACTCCAATTTCATCTATATAATCCATTATGGATTTGATTTAAGAAGGTAGATCCAACAAATCTATATTGTTCATCTCAAGGCTGAAGGGTTTATCATTAGTCAAGTCCAAGCTCCAATTATGATTGTGTGTCATAAATATATTTCTTAACTTCCTTATCACACCTTAAGAAACTATATTGGAAACAATATGATAACTCATGTCTTCACTTACATATATAAGAATAATTGCATAGGATTTATTATCCTTGTTCTTCCATATGCTAGCTCCTTATACAAATTAGGATTGAAAGGTGTGTCGCCCTCCTCTTTGTTAGATATGTCATTCCACAAGCTATTAAGAATGAGGGTCATTTGCATCATATTTTTGGATCATTCTCTACAGTTCTTCTTTCTCATCAATAATTCTATGAGCTAAGGCATGGATAAACAAGTTATGTACAATAATAATCTCTTGTTTAAATAATACCCCTAGAGTTGGTGAAATATTTTTCTTGAATTTTAAATTGATGTCATTGTTGCAAAAATTTTACAAGGTTCTACTATATTTACGACAATTGTTCTACAATATCATCCTCAATATAGAGCATCAAAATTTTAGGGGCTAATATTCATCGCTCGGCTAATTTTACACGATTTTTCCAAAAAAAGATTCGCCAATTTCCATTTTTTATAAAAATGATTCGCCCAAATTTCACAATATAAAATTAGTTTACCTTAAAAATAGCCAACATTATATAGAGAGTATATATAAAATCATTATAAATTTTAATAATTTTATAAATACATCAATAAACTATTTATAGTTTGCATATTAGGGACTAGTGAGATTCACCAATATATTTAACCTTCAAGATAATTTTCCATCTTTAAAATTTTCCCTGATATAGACATTATATCATATTATCATAAGTATGAAACACATATATATACAACAATTATGTGTATATCATATCAAAGTTTTATTTTCCAATAGAAAAGAATTAGTATACAAGAAAGGTTTAAAAGACAAAAATATTCAATAATTCGACATTAGTTCTTCAAATCAAGGTTAATGCCCCACTTTTTAAAGCTAGGCTAGTGTTTATATCTCCATCACTTGATGAAAGTGAAAATACCCTCACATGTAGAAAGAGAACAAGTTCACATTTGGGTTCACCATGAGTATAAGATACACATAGGTTTGAATCATTACAAATGAATCTTAATTTGAGGTGTGGCACCATGTTTGATTAATATTTGAACCACGTTCCTAGTCAACCCAATCTTAAGACATGCACCATGTTTTTCATCAAATTGAGGTGAAGAGTTTGTGGAGCTACCAATATCGAAGAAGAACATCCAAAGTTACAAAGACATTGGTGAATACTATGTCACAAGGACTAAGTAGGGAATGAAAAAGGGTGTGAAAGAGTCAACGAACACATATATGAGTGTGGAGGAGCTAGATCCCATGAGTGAAGGGTTTTTGGAAAGGATAATGGTATGTTAGGGGAGAATAATATAGAGCAACAATGAGTTCCCATTTCTATATGTTGGATTAGCACCAAATGTTAGAGAGATAAAGGGTTCTTTTTTCATGTAGGAAGTACAACAAATCTTAGAACTAATAATGGTTGTTTCAAGCATGAGGAGGATAGAATCAAAGAGTTAAGCTAGCTCTGATACTATTTTTATTCGTAAATATTGAATTTAATTTATTTCCTATTGGAGAGTAATTAAAGTCATACAATTTGAGTGCATATTTAGTTCATTATTCGAGATTCCATTCATCGTTGTATTCTTGATTATTTACAAATTGTATTTTTGTTGAGACAAAGCGTGAAGGATTATGCCTAACACTTAATTTTTTTTCTTTTTTGAAATATAAATTATATATATTAATTCTCAGTAAAATAGGATATTTATATTTTTCGTCTTTCAATTTGGTAATAAAAAATAACATAGGTGTTGGGAATGGGTCCCCTCGGGTTAATTTTGGGGTTAAACACACAAGTTTTACGACAGAAAGCCATAATTTTGTATAAAGAAATGTAAAGTCTCTGCATTTTTTGGTTGCGGAGCATGAAGATATCAAGAGTCAAAAAGGCTTTTCTCCCTTAGTTTAGATAGGTTGTGTCAGCTTGATGAGATCTGCCTTTGGTTCATAGAACATGGGATTATATAAAAGGCAGGTCTTAGAGGAGTCTAAGTTAGTTGAGTAGAGTTGATCCAGATAAATTCATTGATGAGTTTGTAAAGAGCTAAGAGTGAGAGTCTTAGCAAAGGAAAGATGCTATGTAGTTGAGTGCATAGAGGCCTAGGGTAGAAGTCCAAAGTTGAGTGCGTAGACCCATGCAGCTGTGTGCATAGGATAGTCAGAGTCTGCACTAAAAATCTGGATCATCAATAAAGAAGAGTATTCTGAAATTATTGTGTATTTTAATTCTGTCAATTGCATGTGATTATGTTAAGTTAAGCATTGGGCTTATGTTTTATTGCTAAATTGATGCACGAATCTATATGTTTTCATCTGTTATATGAACAAAAGTATAGATTATGTTTATGCAAAGATAATATTAATTACATGATAGAATTGATGAACACTTAAGGTAATTCAGGGAACTATATAGCAAAGTTGTTACAGAGGCGCGTAAGTGCGAAGATCACTTTTTAGGGTTACGCGAAGGACGACATAGGCCTTCGTGGGGGCTCTGAAAGACTAATAGATAAGTACATTGATAAGCCCTTAAGGCTTATCGATCCACATAAAGGCAAAGTTAAGATATAAAACTGACATCACAAACATCTCAGGGTGTGGAAAATTAGTTCCTGTATCCCCCCATACTTCTTCAAGTGAGACTTTAGTCCGCACTCCAGGGGTTGATGTCGAAAGGGCTAGTAGTGCAGGGATTTTCTTGGCTGAATAATGTTGAACTTGGGTCAAGGCCCATCAAGCCAACACATTGTTCTATTGCCAGGACCAAGATTTGCATAACAACATGTGTGATGTTGCATCATTGGAACCCAACTAAGAGGGAGATTGAATAGTGATTGGATAGAAATATCCATGAATTCATGGTACAATAAAATAGGAATCTGTGAACGATGAAGGAACAATTGTTGTATAGATATTTGTACATAGAAATTTATGAAATCTTCTTCTGTTCTTTCTTGGTTGAATTATACGAGTGGATCGCGAAGTTGGAAGATGGCTAGGGAAAGTGGAGGTTTGACAGTCCAATTGTGTTGATCCCAGAGTTAGTGAGGAAATTGGAAGCCTTTGAATATAAGATCATGCACACTGTTGATCATTGGCTCGATTGTATCATAGGAGGGTTTGTGACAGAGTTTGCGGTTGATACTTTAGTCAGCTACAGCAAAGCAGACCTTCGCTTCTTCTAGGGACAATGAGGTAAGTATTTGAAATCATTAAATACTTGGATTAAGATGCTCTTGTGTGAAAAGCATGTCATGTAGTTACCTTAATGTTTGGAGCTACACGAAGTGGAATATATTTTAGGGATGGAGGAAGAAAAGGTCCTGAGTATAGCCCACCAATTGAGCCTCCTCAGAGTGAAGACGAAGCAGCTGGATAGGCTTCTCCGCTGACTGCAATTCAATTAATAATACAAGGGTTCCTATGAATACCTACACTGCTTCCATCCTCATCCCATCCATCCACATTGCCTCCATTCCACCGCTTACCCCATCACCCACACCGCTGCCACCCCCACCATTGTTCAACATGTCGAACTCCGTAAACCTACCTGTCTTCAAGGGCATAGGAAATGAAGATCTAGAGTAGTTTTGGTTCATCGCAAAGGTTATATGGGAAGCAAGGTATCACGAATGATCAAATGAAGAAAGAAATGTTGGTTAGTGCTTTGCAGGATTGCGCACTAACGTGGTACATTAAGTATACTACTGATAACCTGACGTCCACGTAGGCATATATCCATATTGTGCTGAATAGGGAATTCAGTAGACCTAAGTCTCAAGCGCAATCCATTGTGGGATTTAAGGAGATCATGGTGAAGCTTGGGGAGACACCTTGGGATTTGGATCAAAGATTGAAGTATATGATCCGTGAAGCCAACATGAACCTAACTGATGGGTAGCATCGTGAATGGTTTGTCGCCTCCCTCCTGCCTCACCTAAGGGTTATGCTATCACAAAAGAAGATTGGGACCCAGACGGAAGCCCTGGAAATTGTGATGAGACCGAATGAGAAGCTAAGGGAGGATGCCAATCTAGGGGTTCAACAGATTCACACACAGCTACACAACCATTGCCTTGAAATGCAAAGCCTGAAGAAAGACAAAACAACTCAGCCAGAGGCACGTGAAGAAGTCTGGTGCCTGAAATGAGAAGGCCATGGGCATGACAAGGATCATTGTCCAGTATTTGCAAATTATGTTTTAGTAGGGGGACCAATGCCTCTAAGGCTGGAGGTTGTGGCAGGGCCAAGTACAGGGCCCGCGCTATTGTGTACTATATGCCTGGTAGCTAGGAAATATGTGACCGACAATTCCCATTTGCTGTTGGGTGTGGAGCCTGATTATCTTCTGTATTCGAAGGTCTCAGACATGTGTATACTGCAGGAAGATTGTACACCCATCCACGCGGGGGGCTTCGAGGGGGACTTGTCCACCCGTGGGGGTTCGTGGGGAGGGGGTCGTATCCCCCCCTGGCTAAGGGGTCCAAGGGCTAGCAGTTCCCCGATGGCGGTTCGAAGGTAGCGCCCCCGAAGCTAAAAAAAAATGTAAAATTTCCTTGCGAAAGTCTAGTAATTTCTAGTCAATCTGGGTTGTCCATTACGTGGATGATCTGATGGTAGAAGTTATGTTTAATTTAGGGTTTTTTTCCCTAGAAGGAAACCGCTCACTATATATCAGGGAATTGTATTGTGTCTATGCATATCTGTATTCTGAATGAGGAAGAGAGACGATATTGAGAGTGAAGAGGGTGTTCTAGTGGATCTGCTATACGTTTTATCTCTTTAAAGTTTGCTAGATAATATAAAAGGAAGGACTAGTTGTTTCTCCATGGATGTAGCCCAAATTGGGTGAAGCAGGTATATCTATGTCTCTCTTATTTTATGCGTTTTTTGTTTTTATATTTCTACAATATTTTATGTGCTCCATTGCTTTGTAACATATAGTTTTCTAACGACTGGTATCAGAGCCGAAGGTCTATTTGGCTAATAAACTCGTAGGAGAGAGAAGGGTTCCTGGTTCGAGTGGGAGAAATTGCAGAAGATGGTAGGTTTAGGGTCAAAAAATTCAACGACCAAAACTACCAGTTGTGGAAGATGCGGATGGAAGATTATCTGTATTAGAGAGATCTACATACCTACCATTGAGTGGAAAGACAAAGAATCCGACGAGTATGACAGACACAGAATGGAATATTCTTGATAGAAAGGAACTTGGAACAATACAGCTGTGCCTAATGGCGTCAGTAGCGTTTAATTTTTCAAAGGAAATGACAACAGAGGGTTTAATGTCAACATTGGCCAAACTATATGAAAAGCCCTCGGCCTCAAATAAGGTATTTCTTATGAAACATTTATTTAATATGAAGATGTCAGAAGGTGGATCTCTTCCTGATCATTTAAATGATTTTAATACAGTTACAAGCGAGTTAAGTTTTGTAGGGGTAAATTTTGGTGATGAAGTTAGGGCTCTGTTATTTCTATGCTCATTGCCAGAAAGTTGGAATGGTTTAGTTATGGCCATTAGTAACTCTGTCTCTGGATCTATTATATTAAAGTTTGATGATGTTGTTGGTGTAATCCTTGGCAAGGAAATGTGACGGAAAAGCTTCGATGAGACATCAGGTAATGCTTTGACTGCAAAAACTAGGGGAAGAAAAATGAAAAGAGTGAAGAGCCTAAGATATCGCAGTAAGACAAGAAAAGGCAAATCCAAGTCCAAATAAGGGATAATGTGCTGGAAATGCAGGAAGAAAGGACACCTGAAGAAAGGTTATAAGTCTCGGAAGGGAAAAGAAGGAGATGCCAACAAGAAACTAATCATGAAGCAAAGGTAACAGTGACTTTTTGCAAGATGCTTTGGTTCTTTCATTAGAAAATATTATTGATGCCTGGGTGGTAGATTCAAGCGCCTCATTCCATGCCACACATGATAAGAAACATTTTCATGATTATATTCAAGAAGATTTTGGATAGGTTCGATTGGGTGATGATAAAACCTGTAAAATTGTTGGAATGGGTACAATTTTCATAAAACAACAGAATGGAAATCAATGGCTATTGAAGGAGGTAAAGCATGTTCCAGATCTAAAGAAAAATATGATTTCGACAGGACAATTGGGAGGTGAAGGTTGCATAACCACTTTCACAGATAAAACCTGGAAGGTCACTAAAGGATCCCTGGTAATAGCAAAAGGAGGAAAGGTTAGTACATTGTATTTGTGCAACGGTATTTCTAATTCTGTTAATGCTTTAACCTCTACAGAAGAAGATACGACATTGTGGCATCATAGGCTCGGGCACATGAGTGAGAAGGGGATCCAGATTCTTCACTCAAGAAATTTGTTGCTAGGTTTGAAGCATGTTGATTTAAAATTCTGTGAGAATTATGTTTATGAAAAACAGAAGAGAGTCATATTCTTTAGAGTTGGGAAAGAAAAGAAGAGCGAAAAATTAGAGCTTGTGCATAAAGATGTATGGGGACCTACTCAGGTATCATCTCTTGGTGGCTCTCGTTATTATGTTACTTTTATTGATGATGCAACCAGAAAAACCTTGATTTATGGTATTCAAAATAAATCTGATGTATTTGATACTTTCAAGAAATGGAAAGCTTTGGTTGAAAATGAGACAGGAAAAAGGTTGAAGTGTCTCAAATCAGACAATGGAGGTGAATATTGCAGCAAAGAGTTTGATAGGTACTGTTTAGAGAATGGAATTCGTAGAGAGAAGATAGTTCCAGGAACACCACAAGAAAATGGTGTGTCAGAAAGGATGAACAGGAAAATCATGGAGCATGCAAGGTGCATGAGATTGCATGCAGGATTGCCTTTACAATTTTGGGCAGATGCTATAGATATTGTTGTTTATCTAATAAACAGAGGGCCTTGAATTTCCTTGGATGGTGGTATTCCAGACGAGGCATGGACAGGTGAAAACGTAAACTACTCTTTTTAAAGACTTTTGGTTCCGAAGCCTTTGTCCACATTAACAAAGAAAATAGAACAAAGCTTGAGGAAAAATCAAAGAAATGTACCTTTATTGGATATGGTGTTAATGATTTTGGTTATCGCTTTTATGATTATGAAAAAAATAAAATCATTAGGAGCAAATATGTCATATTCAATGAAAAGGCTTTGTATAAGGATCAGCTATAGGAAAAGAAACACGAAAAAGAAAATAGATAATACACAATGCTTGACGAGATAACAGAAAAGGTGATGGTGCCTGAAAATCATAATGATCAACAACCAAAACAATAACCACAATAGCAATAAGCACTTCAAACACTTGAAAGTGGTGTTAGAAGATCTACCAGGATCAGTAGACCCCCTGAACGATATTCTACTTCATTATATTATGTATTGTTGACTGATTTTGGTGAACTAGAATGTTATGAAGAAACAGTGCAGGTAGAAACCAAGAAGAAGTGGGAGCAAGCCATGAAAGAAGAGATGGACTCCTTAGCACATAACTAGACTTGGGACTTAGTCAGGTTTCCTACAGGTAAAACAACATTGCAGAATAAATGGGTTTACAAGTTGAAGGAAGAATATGGAGGTAGAAAAAGGTATAAAGCTAGACTTGTGGTGAAAGGGTTTGCACAGAAAAAGGGTATAGACTTTGATGAGATATTTTCTCCTGTTGTGAAAGTGACTTCAATCAGAACTATTCTAAGTCTAGTAGCAGTTGCAGATTTGCATCGTGAGCAGTTAGATGTAAAGACAACCTTTCTCCATGGGGATTTGGAGGAAGAGATATATATGTAGCAGCCACAAGGATATGAGGTAAAAGGGAAGGAGAAACTAGTGTGCAGGTTGAAGAAGAGCTTGTATGGCTTAAAACAGGCTCCAAGGTAGTGGTATCTAAAATTTGACAGGTTTATGTCTGAACAAGGTTATAGTAGGTGTCACTCTGCTCATTGTGTTTATCAGAAAATGAAAAATGATGGCAGCTATATTATATTGTTATTGTATGTAGATGACATGCTTGTTGCAGGTTCTAACATGCATGAAATACATTTTCTCAAAACGAAATTGGAAAACTCATTTGCAATGAAGGACTTGGGTGCTGCAAAACAAATCCTTGGTATGAGAATAACTAGAGACAAGAATAATTGCAAATTAACATTGTCTCAAAGTGAGTACATAGAAAAGGTGTTGAAAAGTTTTAATATGAAGAATGCAAAACCAGTTAGTATACCTTTGGCTAGCCATTTCAAATTAAGTAAGGAGGCGTGTCCCAAGACTCAGGAAGAAATGGCTCATATGTCTAAAGTTCCATATGCATCAGCAGTTGGAAGCTTAATGTATGCAATGGTCTGCACAAGGCCTGATATTCCACATGCAGTGGGAGTTGTAAGCAGGTAGATGAACAATCCAAGAAAAGAACATTATATGGTGATAAAGTGGATTCTCAGGTATTTGAGAGGTACCACAAATCAGGAATTATGCTTTGGTTGTTCAAACATTGTTCTACAGGGATATGTTGATGCAGGTATGGCAGGTGACGGAGATAATAGGAGGAGCACTACAGGATATGTATTTATTGTAGGTGGAATAGCTATTAGTTGGGTTTTAAAAATCCAAATTGTTGTTGCACTTTCAACAATAGAAGCAGAGTATGTTGCTGCTATAGAGGCCAGTAAAGAAATGATTTGGTTACAAAGGTTTATGGATGAATTGGGAAAGAAGCGGGAGTTGGGCAGGTTATACAATGACAGCTAGAGTGGCATACATCTTGCAAAGAACTCCGCATTTCATTCCAAGACTAAGCATATACAGCTCAAGTACCATTTCATACGGTCAGCATTGGAAGATGGACAGTTGAAGCTGGAAAAGATACACACTATCCAGAATCTTGCAGATATGTTAACAAAAGTTGTAACTAGGGAGACATTGAGAATCTTCTCAGTTTCAATTGGTCTTCAAGTATGATGAAGAAGATGAGAAACAACCAGGTCCAAAGTGGAGTCATTGTCTAGCAAATGAAGCAGTGGTGGAGTTTCTATAATCAATCTCCAAGTGGGAGATTGTTGGGTGTGGAGCCTGATTATATTTTGTATTCAAAGGTCTCAACCAGGTGTATACCCTAGGAAGATTGTACACCCATCCACGAGGGGGGTTCGGGGGGGACTTGTGCCCCCCCCCCATGGTGGTTCGGGGGCCTGATCCCCCCTGGCTGGGGTGTCCGAGGAACAGCAGTCCCTCGGTGGGGGTTCGGGGGCAGCACCCCCAAAGCTAAAAACAGATGTAAAATTTCCTTGTAAAAGCCTAGTAATTTCTAGTCAATCTAGGCCGTTCATTAGGCGAATGATCTGATGGTAGAAGTTATCTTTAATTTAGGGTTTTTTTCCCTAGAAGGCAACCCCTCACTATATATGAGGGAATTGTATTGCGTCTATGTATATATGTATTATGAGTGAGGAAGAGAGAGGAGATTGAGAGCGAAGAGGGTGTTACAGCGGATCTGCTATAGGCTGTATCTCTTTAAAGTTTGCTAGATAATATAAAAGGAAGGACTGGCTGTTTCTCTGTGGACGTAGCCCAAATTGGGTGAACCACGTATATTTCTGTCTCTCTTGTTTTATAAGTTTTCTGGTTTTATATTTTTGCAATATTTTATGTGTTCCATTTCTCTGTAATATATAATTTTCTAACATTTTCTATAGAAATTCGTACAAACACCACAACAGCTCTTCTACATTTTCTGTCAATCAGTATGACATGATGAGTGCAATTGTCGTAGTTACGAATTAATGATGGACAGGACACTAGCATACAGGGTGCAGTAAGAAATGTGGCCTCTAGACCAAGGCGTTGGAGGAGAACAAGATGAGTATCAAGGCGTGGCCGAAGTGTAGGAGGGCTTGGTAGAGGTCGAGGGTAGCTTATTTGTTACAATTGTGGAGGACCACGACACTACGCAAGAGACTGCCTGAACTTGACATGACTTTCATGTCATTATTGTACTCAGTTTGACCATGCGACTAAGGATTACCCTATATTGTTGGCTAAGATTCACGAAAAGGGGTCATAGCCTCCAAAGCCGACTCAGAACATACAGATGATGAAGGTAGAGCATCGCGAGGAAGACCCTAAGGTAAACCTTATGTTGTGGAGTGGAACGACGACTGGTGAGGATAAGGGGAAGCATGATGCAGAGGGTGAGTGGGTTTGCAATGCACCAGAAAAGGAGATCGAGTTTGATCTGGAATGTGTAAAAGAAACGTTTATGGAAGCAAAAAAAAAAATCGTTGAGGCCTCTACCTCAGGGAGTCAAGAGAAACTGGCTGAAGAAATGGACCCATCCATGATTACCACGTTCTTGAAGACCTACATGAAACTGATCCATAATAGTAAGGCTATGAAGGGATTGTAGGAGCTAATGAATTGGTGTACTAGCAAGGACAATGCTACTGGTGAATCATGCGTAGTCAGAAAGTTTAGTAAGCATAAGGCAAGGACTGGACGTGAGATGAGACTCACTGCGTAGATAGGGGAATACAAAATGGACCAAGTTATCGTGGATCTAGGGTCAGACGTGAATTTTTTCTGAAATAAGCATGGGAATGAATGGGGAGACCTGTGCTCCAGTGGTCTCTGATCTAGTTAAGGCTGGCGAATCAACATAAAACAATCCCAATGTGGAGGTTGCAAGGGGTAACAGTGGACATCGAAGGTGCGAGCACACTGGCAGACTTCGAAGTAATAGAGATTGTGGATGACAGAAATCCCTACCCTACGGTCCTTAGGATCGATTGGGCCACTGACATGAATGGGTTAATCAACTTGAAGAAGTGAAAGATGATATTTGAGAAGAAATCCCTTTCCGTAGTGGTGCCACTGGATCTTATAGAAGGACCACACTATACAGAACTAGTCCATGATTATGAAAGTGATGATGATTTGGACCAGATTTACAAGATAATGGTGCGAGACCAAGATTGGGTGAATCCGATGGTAGATGAATGTATTGTATGGGACCATGAGAGCTCCTACACATCAGATTCAGACAAAAAACTAGAGCACTCGAAGAACTGACTACATGAAGTATCTACGCTTCGCTGTAATGTGATGACCAAGTCATTGCACTACGAACCGTCAGAGGTAAGAAATCTACCCCACTACGATGGGTGAACTGACGTCGATCTCTTTTTGGATAAATTCGAAAGGGAAGTGCCCAAGAAGCATCGCTTATAGGCATTGGATTGGGTACTGTGCACTACACCCGCAAGATGGTGGGGTACACATAAGGACAATTTTGAGGATTGGCACGAGTATAGAAGGATGATGAGGAAATGCTTTGGCCACTCGAAGGTACGACTAACGGAGAAGTATGACGAGAGGAATGATCCGCGAGATCATTTTGCCAAATGGACTGAAGTATATAGAGCAAAGCCTCAACTGGAGTGTGTCCATATTTTTTGTCATACCTTGGATGTTATACCAATGAATTTGTAATTGGAGATAGAACTTTGTCATGGCACTGAAGAATGGGATGTTTTTCACCAAGAATTTTTGATGATGTTCGGTTTTGAGGATGGATTTGAATCTATTGATGAAGCGTTGCAGGAAGTGAAGAGAACCATCTTTGGGATGCCATAGTATCCTCTAGACCTGATTCAACCTGATTGGACTACCCAACTGAGCCACACACTAGACTATTACAATGTAACAGTGGAAGAAGAAGACGAAGACCCGAGAAAAATTAATACCTTAGAGACTAAAGGTCACCATAGAGTTGAAGGACCATAGCTAGAGAACCCAGACATAATTGAGCAAATCAAGACCAGGCAAGTGAACATTGGCACAAAGGCAGAATCAAAGTTTGCAAATATTGGGGACTATTGGGATGACATGATAATAGATAAGGTCATTGAATTGCTCCGTGAACATCAGGACTTGTTCCCCATGAAGTTTTCTGATCTAAAAGGAACAATTGGAGACCTAGGAGTAATGAAGATCACCCTAAAACTAGACATGAATGCTATGAAACAAATACCTTACCACCTCAATCTGAAGTATAAGGAAAGGGTCTGCGTTGAGTTAGAAAAGATGCGCAAGTATCATTTAACTGGTGGAAGAATTTGATTGGGTAAGCCTAGGAGTGGTTCAAGAAAAGAAGCAAAAGGAAGGAATAAAGATATGCATAGATCTCAAGAAGTTGAATGATGCCTGCGTGTGTGACCCCTTCCCAACCCTGTTCATCAATGAAGTCCTGGATAGAAGTGTATTTGTTCACTGATGGGTTCTCTGGGTACCATCAAATCAAGGTCGTAATGAATGATAGAAGTAAGACAACCTTCACAATTGAATGGGGAGGCTTCGAATATACGGTGATGCCTTTTGGGCTGAAGAATGTGTCAGTGATATTTTCACTTGTAGTCATCATGATGCTCAAGGATTTTGTTCATAAATTTCTGGAAGTATACTTCGATGATTGGACAGTGTTCGGACTAATGAAGTGCCATATGGAAAGTCTGCGCTTGATGCTAGATGCATGCCAGAGATACCAAATCACACTCAATATGAAGGAATGTTTGTTCTATGTCCCTTTTCAGATCTTTATGGGCCACGTGGTATGAAGACAAGGCTTGATGGTAGACCCGGCTAAGATTGCAATCATAATCAATTTGGAGGGCGAAGGGGTCTGAAACAGGTGCGTGCAACATTGGGCCACATGGGATACTATAGGAAATTCATCAAGTGTTATTCCCAAATTACCATGCTGATGGATAAATTGTTATAAAAGGATGTTACGTTATGATGGAATGAAGAATTCAAGAAGAGCTTGGATGTGCTGAAGGAGAAGATGGTCACCACGCCAATCCTAGTCTTCCCGGATTGGAAGAAGGAATTTCATGTGCATGTGTCTTCATCATGTATTCTGTTGGAGTAGTACTGACCTAAGCCGATGAAGGTGACTTGATCATCCTATAACATTTGTAAGTAGGAAAATGTCCAAAGCAAAGAAAAATTATTCCACAATAGAGTGCGAAGGCTTAGCTATGGTGTATGCGCTCTAGAAGTTCAGGCAGTATTTGTTGGTCAGACACTTTAAGATGTATATGGACCATTCCACATTGAAATACCTGGTCAACAAGCCTGTGTTGGGGGGAAATGCATGCAGGTGGTTGTTGTTGTTCTAGGAGTATGAGTTTTAAGTTATTATGAAACCAAGACATTTGAATACTGGATCGGCTCATCTATCATGCGTCGAAATAGGAGAAGAACCTACTAATTTGGAGGAGGGACTAGCTAATGGACATATCTTTGGAGTGTGCATCATGGACAGTCACTTTGAAGATATTGTACACTTCTTAACAACAGGTATGACTCCGGAAGGAAATACAAGCCAAAAGAAGAAGGAACTCATGGTGTGCGCGACATACTTTTCTATCATTGCAGGGCACTTGTACAAAATGGGGTTAGATGAAATATTGTGATATTATGTGCCAAAGTTTGAACGAAATGACATCCTTGCTGAGGCTCATGACAGAGCCGTGGGAGGTCATCATGAAGGAAAAGCAACAACGTAGACAATTCTATGCACTGGGTTATGGTGGCCAACCTTGCATAAGGATTGAAAAGCATATTTTAGGGCATGTGACGCATGTTAAATGACGGACATACCCTCTCATAGGGATGAGCTGGCTATGTATATGTAGATATGACTAAAGCCCTTCTAGAATTTGGCGATTGACTTTGTACGACAAATTCAACATCCATGAATGAAGATGGGTGCACAATACATCATCAGCACAACTGAATGTTTAACCCAATGGGTGGAGGCGTAGCTTGTGAAATGTTGTATGAGCACGGTAGCAACAAGATTTATCTTTGAGTACATATTGACAAGGTTCGGTTGTCCAAAAATTCTAATGAGCAATTGTGGTACGGATTTTCTGAATGATACGATCACCGTGATGATGGAGGCATGTCAGGTGTACCATCAGAATAACATGCCCTATCATCCACAGGCTAATGGGATGGTGGAGGAATTTAATAAAATATTGGAGGGTGCGCTCATGAAGGTTTGAAATGCTCAAATAAATGTCTAGGATGTTTGCGTACCTATGGTTCTATGGGCTTATAGAATGACTTGCAAGAAGTTGACTGGACAAACACCATTCAGACTGGTTTATGGCATGGAAGTTGTGATGCCGATGGAGTACATTGTACCTAGTCTATACATAGTGACATTCATAGGTATGGAGGATCACAAAGCTCTGTAGGAGTGGCTCGCATAGCTAATAGAGCTTGAAGAAGATAAATTTCTACTTGGATTCCATCAATAGGTGTTCAGTTGTGTTATATTCTTTCCACAACTATCTCACGTAGATAACTGGTTGGTTAGAAGGGGAGTGGAGCCCCCCTTTCATTGCACAGATTGTGTAGTAGATGGGGTCACAGGGGGTTTGATAGGTGTAGGTAACCCACATCTATAAAATTTTGTTTTTGGACCCTATATCAGGTTGGGTGGATCTACCTGGGGTTTTGTGCATGATTTTTCACACATGGTTTTTTACGCGATGGTTTTTGGACCATGGTATTGGATACTTTGACATGTATAAATATGCATTATAAAATTAAAAGGAACATAATAGAAAATTAGGTTGGTAGTCCTGGTTTTGGGATCCAGGGGACAGTCCCTGTGTATATGTGTTTTATGTGTTATTCCATCGCATTTTTTATTTTCTCTATTTTAGAATTCGTATGTATGTAATTAATGTATAGGGTTAAAACCTACATTTGTTATCAGAGTTATTTTGGCTTCAAGGGGATGCCTTTGTTGTTGAGGGGTTTTGTTCGGGCCTGTGGTAGACCCTGTTCAGTAGTAGATCTGTAGGATCGATTATGGTGGTGGAAGAGGATGGCGAGCACTGGAAAGATAGAGATTGAGAAATTTAATGGTCATAGTTTTGAGTTATGGAAACTCAATATGGAGGATTTTTTGGTGGACAAAGATCAATGGGTTGTGGTAGATCCAGGTACTAAACCAATAGGAGCATCCGATGAAGAATGGAAGAAGTTGGATCGGAAGGTTAAGAGCACAATACGATTGTGTGTCTCAGATTCAGTGTTGCTGAATGTATTAGGGGAAGCTACGGTGAAGGCTTTGTGGGACAAGTTAGGGACTTTGTACCAGTCTAAGTCTCTGGTGAATAAACTATTCCTATGGAAAGAGCTGCATAACCTGAGGATGAAAGATGGAGACTCGGTGAAAGAACATCTGAACACATTTAATACTATGGTAAGTAAGTTATTATCTGTTGATATTAAAATTTCAGATGAAGATAAGTGCATCTGTTTGTTGTGTTCTCTACCAGATTCATGGGATAGTCTGGTTATAGCAATAGGTAGCAATGCAACTACCTTGTAGTTTGATGAAATAGTCTAATCCTTGCTGACAGAGGAGATGAGACGGAAAAATATGGAGAGCCAGAATGGTGATGCCTTGTCTGTATGAGGACTGTCCCAGAACATAAACAAAAATAAGTCATCGAGTTTGAGATCTATATCTGGAGGGAGATCTAAATCTCTAGGAAAACCTCTAAAGGTGGTGTGTTGGAAATGCGAAAAGGAAGGGCACTACAAAAGGGATTCTAAATCTAAATCTCCTGACAATGGAAATGGATCTGATGATGCTCCTTCTGTAGAGGCAAAAACCACCTCAGACGAAGGTGGGGATGTGTACTTCGATTTTTCAAGTACACATGTAGATCATGAGGCATGGTTGATTGACTCAGGTGCATCCTTTCACTTGACTCCCCATATAGGTGGTTCTCCAAGTATGGGAAATATAATGGTGGTGATGTCTTCTTGGGGGATGACAAGAAGGCTAGAATCATTGGTCACAAAAAAGTAAAGTTGAAGTTGCAAGGTGGAAGGGTTAGAACACTTCTAGGTGTTCTTCATATTCCTGCATTGGCCAAAAATATCATTTTCATAAGGATGTTGGATGATGCAGGTGTAAAAATAGTGTTCGAGAAGGATACCTGCAAAATGGTTTGGGGAGCATTAGTATTGATGCGGGGAGTTTGGATTGGAACTCTGTACAAGCTATAAGGTAGCACTATTATTGATGGGTGCAACAATTCTGTGGTTCTCAAAAGTGGAGCAGAAAATCTAGTGGTCTCTAGAGAGAATACCATGCTGTGGCATCAAAGGCTTGGAAATATTGGAGAGAAGGGCCTTCGAATAGTTCATGGTAAAGGTATAGTAGAAGGTATGAGTAATAGCTCTCTAACTTTTGATTTCTGTGAAAATTGTGTATATGGGAAGCAGAATCAGGTGAGTTTCCCCTCTGGTGGTAAAAGGGCAAAACATATATTAGAGCTTGTGCACAATGATGTGCTTGGACTTGTAATGGTTCCATCACTAGGTAAGTATGTGTACTATGTATCATTTATATATGACTTCTCAAGGAAGACATGGATATATTTCCTTAAGAAGAAATCTAAAGTCTTTGACAGGTTTAAAGAATTTAAGGCTCTGGTGGAAAACCAGATAGAGAAGAAGATAAAGGTGCTGAGGACAGATAACATTGGAGAGTTTTGTAGTAAGGAATTTGAAGAATTCTATAAGAAGTGTGGTATAGCACAGTAGAAGACTACTCCATATACACCTCAGGAAAATGGAGTTACAGAAAGAATGAACAAGACGTTGATGGAAAGGGCAAGAAGCATGCTTAGTGGTGCCGGGTTAGGACAAGATTTTTGGTAGAGGCGGTGGAGACTGCATGTTACCTGGTCAACAAATCACTTTCTTCAGCATTGGAAGATAAGACTCCACAAGAGGTACAGACTGGTAAGAAACCTTCTCTTTCACATATGAGGGTATTTGGATGTGATGCATATGTACATGTTCCAAAGGAGAAAAGAACCAAGTTGGATATTAAATTTGAAAAGTGCATCTTTATTGGGTATAAGGATGGTTTAGAGGGTTATAAGCTTTGGAACCCAGTAACAAGGAAGGTTGTGTACAACTGAGATGTGGTGTTCAAAGACGTGAAAGATGTTATTCAACATGAAGTCCAATCAAAGGAACCTAAGAAGAGAGAGTATGAGCTAAAGGAGGAAGAATCAGACTCTACAGTAGAGGAGGAATCAGAAGATGAAGAGCCACAAACTCTCAATGTGAGAAGATCAGTTTGAGAAAGAAGACAGCCAAAAAGGTATAGTCCATCTTCTTTCTGTTCAAATTTTTCTTTATCTATTACTAATGATTATCCCATAACTCTGAAGGAAGCAGTAGATTCAGAGGATGGAAAACTCTGGAAAGAGGCCATGATTGATGAAATGGAATCTTTACACAAAAATGAGGCTTGGGATCTAGTGGAGTTTCCAGTTGAAAGGAAACCCATTGCCAACAAATGGGTGTTCAAGAAGAAGAAAAATGCAGAAGGAAAGGTGGAGAAATACAAAGCTCGGTTGCTAGAAAAAGGTTATTCCCAGGTGTTGGGAATTGATTTTGGTGATATTTTTTCTCCTGTTTCCAAGGTAACTTCTATTAGATTAATTTTGTCTGTTGTTGCTGCTTTTGATTTTGAGGTAGAACATAAGGATGTGAAGACAACATTTCTTCATGGGGATCTGGAAGACGAGATCTATATGAAGAAACCTGAAGGTTTTGTTGTGAAGGGTAAGAAAGAACTAGTATGCAAGTTAAAGAAGTCTTTGTATGGCTTAAAACATTCACCAAGGATGTGGCATCAGAAATTTGATACATTTATATGAGGACTTGGCTTCACTAGAAACAAAGCAGATCACGATGTGTATTTTAAATTAGTTGGTGACAGTGTTATTTATCTGGTCTTGTATGTGGATGATATGTTGCTGGTTGGAAATGACAAAGAAATTATCCAGGATTTGAAGACCCATTTGTCCTCCAAATTCTACATGAAATATCTTGGTGCTGAAAAGTATATTTAGGGCATGGAAATTAAAAGAGATAGGACAAAGAGGAAGCTCTAGTTAAACTAGAGGAAGTATGTCGAGACAATATTGCAAAGGTTTAATATGCAGGATAGTAAACCGATGAAGGTTCTTATTCTTGTCGGTGTAAAGTTATCTTTTGAACAGTGTTCCAAGACACATGAAGAGGAAGAGGACATGTCCCATGGTCCATATGCAAGCTCATTCAGTAGCCTGATGTATGAGATGGTCTGTACTAGACTAGACATTACACATGCAATGGGAGTATTGAGCAGGTTTATGTCAAAACCAGGGAAGGAGCACTTGACAACAGTGAAGTAGGTTTTCAAGTATTTTCATGGCACTAGTGATTATGCTTTTTGCTACCAAGGAAGACTAGGATTGGACAGAGTGTTGAATATTTGTGGCTTCGTTGATGTAGACTGGGCTAGAGATCTGGATCAAAGAAGAACTACAGGTGGGTATGTGTTAAACCTATTTGGAGGTGTAGTTAGTTGGATGAGTAAGAAACAATCTGTAGTGGCACTATCAACTACAGAGGTAGAATACATGGCAACCACTCATGCAAGCAAGCAAGTCGTTTGGTTGCAGAGATTGTGTTCAACTATGGGGTTAGTATAGAGAGCTATAAGGATAGATTGTGATAGCCAAAGTGAAATTCTGTTGGAAAATAACCCTGCATATCATTCAAATACAAATCACATTGATGTTCAGTATCACTTTGTGAGGGATATGATAGAAGACAAAAAGGTGTTTCCAGTAAAGGTGGACACTTTGAAGAATACTACAGATGCATTGAAAAAATCTGTAAGCTCTGAGAAGTTTTCTTGGTGTAGAGAAACAATGGGCATTGCAAGGATGGATAAATCACAAAGCTCTCCTGTGGCCCCCTATGGAAAGGAAACAACAAGTGGGATAATGTTGGGTTGTGTTATATTCTTTCCACAACTAGCCCACGTAGTTAACCGGGGTGTTAGAAGGGGGGCGAAGCCCCCCCTTCATTCTGCCGATTGCGTAGTGGAGCGGTCACCGGGTGTTTGAGGGGTGTAGGTAACCCCACTCTATGGGGTCCCTATATCAGGTTGGGTGGATCTACCTGGGGTTTTGTGAATGATTTTTCGCACATGGTCTTGGATGCGATGGTTTTCAGTCCATGGTATTGGATGCTTCGGCATGTATAAATATGTATTGTAACATTGAAAGGAACATAATGAAAAATCAAGCTGGTAGTCCCGGTTTCTGGATCTAGGGGAATATCTCTGTGTACATGTGTTTATGTGTTATTCTCTCGCGTTGTTTACTTTCTATGTTTTAGAATTCATATGAAGGTAATTTCTCTACAGGGTTAAAACCTACAATAGGTTCAAAAGGAGAACGAAAAGGAATGGTACAATTGACACATCAAACAATGCACTTTCAAGGTAAGTGAATTGGTTTTGTTATATGACAACAAGTTTGATAAATTTCCAGGGAAATTTAGGATGCATTGGCTAGGGCCCTATGTCATCAATGAGATTACTGATGGTGGAGCAGTTTAATTTGTAAAATTGAATGGAGAACCATTCCCAAGACGGGTGAATGGTAGCCGACTGAAGTCATACACTGGCGATCTAACTAGATGACTACATGATGGAAGCACGGTCTTAGCGCTCCAAGCAGTTGAAAGGAGATGCAGGACTATAAACTACACTACCTCGGTCGGGGAGCTGCAAAATTGGGGAACTACGTGAAATGAATGAATGCCACAGTGTTAGCAGACACGCACAGGGAGCTGCGCTACCCAAGAAGGGACTGCACAGGGCAGCCAGAAAGTGACCGTTAGAGTCACTATTCATGAATTGACAATCGAAAAATGACCAAATGGAGGAGGGGGGAACAATTTAAGTCAGGATTTAAGGGCAAGATCTGTGAAAATATGTTGCCAATCCATCATTTATGAACAAGTTATGGGAGGAATGGTCAGATTTGAATTTGAAAATGCTTATAAATTACAGGTTGTTGCCTAGCGAAAAGCACTTTGCAATTTGAGAATTGAGGTATTAAGCTCTCAAGCACGTATGAACCCTCAGCTCTTTGCAGCCTTTGATGCCGAGTTAAGTGTTTGAGAAGTTGCCAATAGAGACGCAGGTGTTATTGTCTAGCATAATGTCAGCATCCACAGAAACCGTGAGTGCAGGAGAAGCACTGACAGCTGAAGGAACGACACCAGAGGTAGTAATGACTACTGAGGGAGTTGCCCTGGAGGTTGAAAGTGTAGAAGTACCAATAGAAGTGCCCAAATCCCATCAAATATCCTTAGATCCATGGAATGAGGTATTCATTATATTAGTATTACTTAGTAAAAAAAAGTTAAGTCACATCCATATGGCTAAAAAAGACATGATCTCAACAGCCTACTCTCCACCTCTGAAACTATATGTGAGGAATTGTAACATGAATTAGGTGTAACTGACTCCTGTATTAAGAGAAACAATCCTTTAATAAATGCAATCATCAAAAAAATACATCCCATACTAAAACCATTTTCCTAATACATGACCGTGTATAATCAATTCGAGGAATAACCATCCTAACTAAAGGAACTTTCCAATTCAAAGCGACCTAAATCTCAACAATTTTTTCATGATACTATGAGTAAAACATGGCATCAAGTCTACAAACAGAATCTAAACATATTTATGGCTCCAACCCCACAAGATAGGTCATCCAAATGGAATAATACAACAAGAAGGGAATGAATATTGTTTTCATGGAATCAGAGAAAATTTTCCAACATTGTCATCACACACCACATAAAACTTGTACCATTACTTTAGCCTCCCTTTGTACTTTGAGGTGAAAATAAATTTTGTAAAATCCAAATGATAAATGGTGAATCACCTTTGTTGAATTTAATCCTACATAATTTCCTTGAATATTAAAATATTTTCCTTGATCATATTCTTTAATGAACTCCGCACCAAGAACAACTTTCTTATTTAAGATTAATAAATGTGTTTTATATATACTACAACCAACTAGAATGAACACAAGCCATGTTTTGTAACTACACAACTGTATAAAAATATTAATTTTATTGAATACCTAATTATGTATATTATTAAACAATTGTTTTTCAAAAATTTGTTTCAATGAGGGATGATGAATTCAATCTAACATTTTAATTTGAAGGAGCTTGAAATTGTTTGAATGTTATTATCTGGCTTATGCTCTACATCATTCTTCAGTTCAATTAAGATCACTTTAGATGTGAAAATTTATTTTAATGACTTTTGAATAGATATACATATGTACTTATTTTCTATATTCCATTCTTAAAATCGCGAGCTTATTTCCCATAAAAACATGAATAACTTTATAAAATTAGTGGTTTGTTAGTGAGTGTCTTACACATACATAGTAACATAGTTTTGTAATCATAAGCATATTAATACTACTATATATCGATATTAACCATTGATATACCATGTGCTAAAGAGGGATTAAATCTCTTCATATACAAACCTTTATTAGATTGAAAAACTTGAAAACAAAATTATGACTTAAGAGATTTCATCCCCCTCATGGTTAAGATATATATATATATCTATATATATATATATATATATATATATATATATATATATATATATATATATATATATATATATATATATATAGATATATATATATATATATATATCTTAACCACGAGAGGGATGAAATCTCTTCAGGCGCAATTTTTTTTCAAGTTTTTCACTCTAACAAAGGTTTGTATATCAACGCACACACAAACACACACATATGAGTGAAAGTGTGAATCTAGGTAACACTTTTCCCTTTTTGTTACCTTTTCATTTTTTTTTATGTTTGTCAAGATTTTCATAGTTAATAATCATTTTTCTGTAAAATTACACACACACGATGTGAAATTTTTCATTGTTTAATTTATAATTTTAAATTTATAAATGGATACAATATCTTGGAATTATCCTTGACACTTAGGCTATGTAGACTATGCAACTTAAATTTGTGATCTCAATAAATATTTGCTTGATTTTAGTCAAAACTAACCTTTAAATATAATTGAAAAATGGCTTGAAAATTATATATTAGAGATGGTGTCAACGTGCCTTGCGTGAAACTAGGTTTCTTAGCCATCTATTGTCAAAATAACAAGTCCCAAATTGTAACAATGTCATAATTTGAAATCTTGCAAAATACTATGGCAACATAAAACCATAACACTAAGACTACATGCATCAGAAAACTAAGAGTCATAAGAGTTGATAGGTGGTGGACCTTTGCCACTTGATCCTGGAGGGGCTAATGATGTGGGAATGTAAGGGATATGTCGTTCAAATAGAGCTGGCCTATTTTTTGTCTATTCCATATAGAATTTCATGTTCCGCTTCTCCCTCTTAATATATGCATGGTCAAAAAATATATTATACTGATCTAATTTCCTCTCCATAATCATTCCTCCCATGAAAGGCTTCATCTCCTAGTAGAGAAATAAGGCTTGAATATTCTACTTCCTTCAGCCCTTGGAGTGGGTAGGGTCTTAGACTTTTTGCTCAAATTTTGCCAACAATTCTAAATTGGCCATAATATGTCTATCTCCAACTACCATATTCTCTAGATTATGTATTTAAATGTAGACATTAGCATACATGGTTTCATGAACGTCTTTGACAACCTCTCTAGCTTGTGCTTGGTCATAGTTGCACAATGATGGGCCCTGACCTCCTCCCTCACTGAAGCTAATAAAAGTAGAGTTGTTTGTGCTTTAAATGTAAAATACACAATGTATTGTAAGTAATATTTGTATTAATAAGATGAATGTACAAGAGTGATGAATGATACAATGAGGGCTCTCTTATACACCTAGGTAGGTGCCCCTTCATGACTAGACATGTCCTTTTAGAAATGCCTTTCTATTTTACTAATCAATATTTAAATAATTATTAGTTTTATTTTTTATTATTTATATTTATTGTATTTTATTTTATTTTATATAAATTATGTTCATAACATTGCCCATATCTTCAAAACGATTTGTTCTCAAATCTTAATCACATGAAAATTCTTCACTTAATGACAATTTGTTTATTTGGCACATAATTTCAACAATTGTAAGCATTATTTATTGAACTTTTACCCATTTCGTATTAGTTTTTTTTTGTATAATTTCATATATATATTAATTTTTTTAATATTATTATATGAATATTAATTATTATTATTTTTTTTGGTTTTTATTTTTTATCTTTTATTTTTAAAAGTAACATTACAAAATTTTATTACAATATAAATTTATAATTTAATAAAGTTAAACTATAATCTTTTTATAAAGAAGTTATATTTTTTCTTTTAATTTGTTAAGTCCTTTTGGGACCTTCGCGTCTTTCTATCATGGGTGAATGAGTGTAGTTGTTGTGCTAGCAGCCTTGGACCAAATGATAAAGGTTGTTATTATAGGAGAGTATCACTCAATCTTACTTTTCAACCCTTTTGTTGTCAACCCATTTCCGCTTTGTATAGCCAAGGTGTAAAAATAACTGTGGTGTGTTCTCACAATGCTCTTTCATTGACTGTTGGCATCATTTCCTTATTTTTCTTGTGTGGAAAACAGAGAGGAGGTAAAGGTCCTATTGGATCCTACATCACCTATTGTTGCCGACACTTCTAATGCCCCAAGTCACACATCTCATTGGTGATTGAACACAAACCTACCAAATTTGTGTATTCTCTCTTGCTCATCCTTCCTTAGAGCTTTGTGATACTTTGTGATGCTTTCCTCTTTCCCATTTTTACTCACAATCACTTGAGAATCTTCAGCATTCTAAACCACCAATTTTCCATAAAAAATGAAACCGGACGCACTGGTAGTACCATTATGAAGACCCAATTTAAAAATTTCTTCATTTGTTTTCAAGTACCTGACTTTAATTGCATCTTCAAGAATTTTATTATCAAGAAGATGTTCATTTAGTAGTCCACCATGTATGTTAGGGGATTTCTAGGATGGCAATTTAAGAAAACTAATAGGATGAATGTGCTCAGGATTCAAGAACAAAATATGGTGAAGTGCTCCAGTGAATTGAAGCATGTAATTTGTGAATGAAATCTCCCATCCAATGAATGAATAAAGACTGTGTAATTCTATTGGGCTCCGTTCAGGTGCTTCCGGCTTGTTGCAAATGGAAGAATATCCTTGACTCATCTCAGAAATCCCTAATGTCAAATATTGATACAACTCATCTTCGGGACGAGAATTGAAGTCACGTGCAACAATGACTATAGGTTTACAGCTAAATATTTCTGAGATTACATCCTTAAATTGGGTAGCATGTAACAAAAGCTACTTTTCTTGTTGAAGATTTACATTTTTCCAATCAACATCCCTGTAAATATGTCTATTTGCAAGAACAATCGCATGGTGCGAGGGCTATATAAGTTTGAATGTTGTTAATAGTCCAACACAATCCCACTTCAATCTCACCTTAGGGTCATTTTATTTTCCTCTGTCTTCCAGTAAATCAGTTTGTGGGGATCTGGGCAGTGTACCTTTGATGTTATTAGTACCTAAATTTTCTTCATCTTTCACCTTGCCTAAATTTTTTAGATCTTTTGATTCCTTTTGATGCTTTGGGTAAGTAACTTATCCATACAAGTCATACTTATCTATTAGCTTCAAAATTGTTGTTAAAACAACTATATTACCTCTTGACATTTCATCTCTATCATCCATATTTCCCATTATCAGTGTCAAATTTGTGGGCTCTCTTAATGGCCGACATTCTCTATATGTTTGGACTAGCATAGTGAGATTTTTTTGGGGATCAAGTCTAGATTAGGAAAGAATCATGGGTTTGTGCCATTTTGTGAAAAAATGCATCACCTAAGACCATCTTGGTGGAAATTCTCTATGAAATAGGTTACCATCACCTTTGGTCAAAGCTACAAGGTTTCCACCTTTACCAATTACACAACCAACTTGATTATTAGGCACTAGTAATTTATTAATTGCTAGAGTTCTCCTCTTATTAGTCTCCTCATTTACCTATACATCAGATTATCCTCACAATATTCTATCATAAACAAGAATAAGTGCTTCTTGTGATGGAGAAATACGTTTCCCTTTCTTAAGGTATTTTTGGCTTCAAACACCTTTCACCTCATGATAACAATAATCAAGATCATCTTCATTTTGTTGCAAATTTCTTTATCATGATCAAAATTATCATTATTATTAGATGTAATATGTTGAGTATTACTATCATGATTATTATCATAGCCTTATACATTTTCCTTGCCTTTAATAGCATCCACTTCTTCATATCTATCACAACACATGTTGCTACACTCTTCCTTTTAGGAAAAAATTGGTTGTGGGGTTTTAGTTACTTTAGCATTATGCTTCTTTGCCTTTGGCTCAACATCACTATCATCTGAAATGTCCTCTTCACTACTACCTTTCATGGAATATTTGTCTTGTTGTTGGGTCTGGTTACCATTTTTTGTTTCATTTCTTCATTATTTTTAGAGGTTTCTTCCTCACTACTACTTGTATCCATTTCAACATATTTCGTAGGACCAACCTTCAGTGGTTGTTGGACCTTGGTTTCATTTTTCAATTTTTGTTCCATGTTTCCTTCAAAAGCCTCTTCCTCATTGATTTCATCCTTAGCTTTCATATACCGACATTGATTATCATTCTCATTCATGTCACACTAAGGATATCTAGTTCAATGTGTTCAACATATTTTTCTTGGTTAGGGTATTCTTTATTATTATTCTCTTTCAAGTCGATGTCCTCTTCCATTGTAGGTGTTGAATTCGGTGTTTTGAAATCCTTTAATGATTCTGCAAATGATTTTTTTATTTGTTGTATTTGTTGTAATGCTTCTCCAACTTCCTTTAAAAGTTTATATTTATGATATTCACTGAATTCCATGATTTCAAGACTTGAAGTTAATGGAAAATTGTGCAATGGATAACATCTGGAGGCTTGAATGGCTATGATACCACTGAAGTGAAAAAAATTAGATTTGTTTGTGCTTTAAATATAAAATACACAATGTATTGTGAGTAATATATTTATTAATAATATGAATGTACGAGAGTGATGAATGCTAGAATGAGGTCCTACTTATATACCTAGGTAAGTTCCCCTTCATCACTAGACATGTATTTTTAGACATGCTTTTCCATATAAATAATGACTATTTAAATAATTATTACATTGATTTTTTGTTATTTATATTTATTGTATTTTATATAAATTATATTCATAACACCCAGCCCTTTGGATTTGCATTCATTGGAATTGCATGGAAACCAATGAGTTGATGTGATCATTAGTATCTCCCAAACTCAGAAAAGAAAAAAAGTTATGTCCCAACTAGCAAGGATTCATAGCTCCACATGAATTAACATACAATTGGTCTAGATGCAAAAAATCCCCCTCTCAAAAAAATATGATAATTGTTTTTGTAACTTCAGAGCCATTAACCTAAGAAACTCTCACCAACCCTACTTGAAAATTTTGATGGAAATTATTACCCCTAATGAGTAACAGATCCATGGGATGAGAACTTACCTACAAGAAAGAAATTAGAAATAAAACCTCCAATGGGCTCCCATTATAGAAGCCACAAGGAGGGGTTGATGTAACAATAATAACTCGTTCGTTCCTCACTTCATATCAATTCTATATAACATCAAATGAGGGTAGACCTTTAGAGACATAGATTCTCTTGACAACCCAAGAATGAAAGACACCATATATTTAACCACTAAGCTATTCGGCCCATATAGTTTGTAAACTCGCATCTCAAAAATGGTTTCCAAGGAATGAAGAAGTCCAAAGAAAAAGAGGAAGACCTAATGCCTCAAGCTATCCCCTTGAACATTGGCACCAAAAGAGGTTGCAACTAAAAAAATAGACCCAAAATCACCCCCTCCACTTTACAAAGAGAAAACAACAAAAATTGGTCTATCCAAATATCATACTAATAGATATGAAACTAAGAAATTAGCTACTAAAAAATATGTATATAGAAGTTATTAGACCACACATAAGCCTAGGCTACGGAATTCCAGACAATAAAATGATAACTAAATCTTGGTAGAGAGATCGTTATCCAAATATAAGAAAACCCAAAGGTTTCCTACATGGGGATAAGATTTGACTCTTGGATGTTGGCATGAGAATAAGGTTCAATACTCGTGCTCTATCATAATTTTTTTGCTAGGGTTTAACATACATCAAGAACCCCCATACCGTAAGAAAAAATTCCTCAAAACCAACTATGATACCAACTGATTGCCACTTATATAGATCAACGAGGGTTGGTAGTAGTTGTACCCCTTGATGTAACTAGTCTCAAAATCTTCACATCCCATCCATTCCATATATCCTTACAGTCTTTAACTCATCACTTGTAGCTGCATGCATTGTCATAGCCATGTCGTCCCTCATATTTCATGATGTTCATTCTTAATCAGCCCAAGGTGGTGGCCACAAGTCCCTATGATGTTATTAATCTCATAACACAACCCCATCAAGGAAAATGTTTTATAATATTTTAACCGTAAGATTTTTTTTTTTTTTTTAATCATATATATATATATGTGTGTGTGTGTGTGTGTGTGTGTGTGTGTGTGTGTGTGGTATTCGAATAATTTACTTAGTATAGACATTAAAATATTGTATTTATTGTATTTTGTTATTAATATAGTTCTAAATAAATGTCAATATTACTTAACCCTTCCGAGTGAAACGATTTATTTATAACCCACATTGAATATTTCTATTATTACTAATATTTTTTGAATGTGATTTTATTTATAACCCACATTGAATATTTCTATTATTAATAATATTTTTTGAATGTGACATAATTTTATCTGAATAATTGAATCTAACATCTTCCTGTTATTAAGTAGTAACTGAATTATTTTTTCTTTCATTACTTCTTCCATTGGCATTGAAATACTTTTAGATGGTCATCATATATATATATATATATATAGATAGATAGATAAAATGTAAAATGTAAGATCTATTTTATTTGAATGGTTGTAATATTGACAACGAACGCAATTAACATACCCAGTGTGGGATTATTGATGTTTTTTAATGTTTTTAATTAAAACCAAATATTTCTCTCTCTCTCTCTCTCTCTCTCTCTCTCTCTCTCTCTCTCTCTCTCTCTCTCTCTATATATATATATATATATATATATATATATATATATATATATATATATATATATATATATTATTTTTACTATTATTTTTTTTTTTTTGTATTTACAATAAATTTATTTTTACTTTGAAAAGTACTCAGGTCAACTCCTTGTTGAGGATCAATGACATTTTCCTCATACTCCGCTGAGTGTAGAATGTGCATCTTGTGCAAAAATTATAGAACAAAAAAAATGAGTTTATAAGTAGCTATGATACAATATCCTTTGAATTATGGGAGATTTAATCAAGAGAAGATCAACATGATATTTATGTGGGTAATGTTATGAGTACATGTTCATTGATATTTTTTCTTTTTTTGAAATAGGGATTCTAAAAATTTAATTTAATTGGGCTGTGTATGGTAGAGATGTTGTAATATTCAACAATTTGACTAGGTCATGATAAAATAAAATACGAAACATAAATGATAGAGATGTTATAATTTTTATTGCATCAAAATAAAATAAAATAATAACTATAATTATAATTAATGGTTAAAGCAATCTAGATCCATCTTAACTCCAGATCTACCAAGCACCCAGAGGGACCAAATCTCTAAAGATGAAAACCTCTTTTTAGAGTGAAAGGAGATTTGATTCCTCCCAACCTGGTAGGATATATATTTTAGAATATTCTTAATAATATTGGCTAGATCAAAGATTGAAATTTATCTCAAAAATAGTTATGTTCTTCTTATCGTCATAAGCAAATTGTTTAATTAAAAAAATGTTAGCTACTACTTTTTGGGAGTATGGTACTCATAAGTCGTGATATTGCCTCAAAATATTGTAACAATTTTATAATTTGGAAAATTTTATCGTAATTCTTCATAATTACAAATCTTGTTAAATATTCTTCTAAACCTATATATATTAAAATTTGTATAATTTTTTTTATAATAAATAATAATAATGTATTTTTAAAATAAAATTATTTTTTATATTTCACATCGAATAACCATTTACTTTATATTTTTGTACTGGTTATGTACAATCTATATTAAATTGGCAAACAAAATTAAATCGAAGGTGTATATTAAATTAGTATATGTGGTTAAGGCCCGTATTTGCACCAAATTCGAAAGTCCATATGGAAAGTCTGCACCAAAGAAGAGGAGAACAAACCTGGTTTTTTCTAATTGTGTGCCAACACCAATACTGATTTTTGGCCTAATTGATTGGAATTCTAAAATCTTGGTGGTATTGTGCAACAAAGATGTTTACGAGGGTTGACTGGTTTTGGAAGAATCACGACAAGTAATTTATATCTTGGGATCCTAATTACCAGTTTAAAATTTTTACTAACACTTACAAATTTTAGTGGAAAGACAAACCTCTTCAGCTTGACATGCATTGAAGGTAGGTAGCTGCTTCATATTAGAGAAGGTGTAGCCACTAAGGTTAGCCCTGTCTTTTCTGCCAGTAGTTTCAACTTTGCAGAGAAACTCCATGGTGGAAACATCAGAATACATGTATGAGGGCCATTAGTTTGATTTCCCATGAAGTTTCTTCTATATCTTCATATAGTTATCGCAGGGGTTCTAGGTGAAGTCACTGACTACTTTTTAGCTACTCCATTTAGATATCTAGGCTTCTGACATTAGCAAAGTTCATATTTGGTTTTCTTCTACTATATTTTTTTGTGGACTCGCTCTTACATTTTTAGGGCTAATATGGTTTGCTTCATTGGGTTTGTTGGAAATAATACTGAGAGGGGGAGTGAATCAGTATTATCAAATCAATAATTTAATTTTCAAAACGGATTTGTATTTGTTACTTTAGTTAAGTGAACTAGCATCTATACGTGACTGTACTTAAGGAAACCAACGTATATGCAGAGATCTTTTCATTTACCCAATTTATCATGCATTGAACTTTAACCAGTATATCAGGAATTCATTAGACAATCCAGTAAAAGCAGAATAAAGCATCACACGTAAGCAACACACATGAACACCAAGATATAAGGTGGAAACCCAATGTGGGTGAAAGCCACCTCTGTTGTCGTCTTTGTCTTCTTTTAATAATAAGAAAAATTTGTTTACAATTTTTTGTACTGGTGCAGACTTATACAAGTACGCAGGCTTATACCTGCAGAAGGTTACAACCTTCTCTCATTCTCCAGCTTCTCCTAGAAGGGAGCTACACCCCCCTAGCTCTTGTACTAGCTGATATTTTTGCTAATATGTAAGCGCCGACCTACAGAAGGCTATGACCTTCTCTCTTCTTCTAGGGACCACGTTTCATAAATTTTTAGAATGGATCCATCAACAACATCATTTAATCATCAAATACATCTGCATCAACCAATCACCTTTTGAACCAACCACAACCGAATCAATCATTCACTTAGACAGCCCATCAATCTGATCATTCAGAAAACTGTCACCAGAATATAGTAACCAAAACTCAAAACAGAACCCAGAACTCTGCAACAGTAAAGAGAAACAACTTAAACAGATTTTATAAGGTATATGCTACTTTGATGTGTCAAACCTATGTGTATACATGCTTCTCTCAAAGCCAACCAGTGTATACATCTACAAATATCAATTCAGAGTTCTGCAGCTATTCCAGACTTTAGCTATACCCATATCATATCATTTACATAATAATATATGTGTCAGTATTTGCATATAGAATATGCATGAGCAAAACACATAATTATAGTTCATTTTACACCTTAAGATCTCGATCCCTCATTAGATCTAATCCCTCATCATCCACTAGGGTTCATCCTTGGTTCAGATCTACCAATGTACCATAACCCGATAACTTGCATACTAGATCTCACACTTCATCAGATATTCGAAACTTACACACATTGGCCTAATGATCTTCTCCTCCTTTCATAGTTTTTAGGCCTTTCTCAATACCATGGACCAAAACCACTTAGGATCAATACTTTGGACAAAATACCTAGGGTCAATACCTGGGACCAGATACCTTGGACCAATACCATGGATCAAAATACCATGGACCAAATACCTTGGACCAGAAACTTAGTTTTCCAAGGTATACACGCTTTTCCTTCTATGAAAGTGCATGTGTACGTATATGCGACTTGTATACAGTGAACCTACGTGTATACATAGCTCAGTCAATGGTGAAACTGCATATACCTCTTTCTTCATTTTGTGAAGATTGGTCTGTAATTCTTTGTTGTTTACCTGCTATACTGTGATCTTTCATTTGAGTGAGTTTCCATCAAGGACAATACCTGTATCATAATGCCAACAATCTCCCCCTTTGGACTTGATGGCAACAACCACACCAAGTCACTCCAAGTCACTCTCCCCCTTTGACATTAAGGGAAAAGGGTCATGCTCCCATTGAGTACATGCTGAATTTTGTGATATGCTGAAGTATGCTAATTGAGCTCCCATGATCGAGTCCATGCTCCCCCTAAGCATAAGAAAAGTCTACAAAAATATGTTCTAAAATAATAACATGACTCTATACATACATCACCATTGACCTTACTATCACCAATGACTCATACATACTTCCATCTCCCAACCAAGTGGGGATATACCAATTATTTATACATCACAAAAACAAGAAACATTACATCATCCATCCCATGCATAGTGGGTTACAAATTAGGTCTTTTCATGACCTTTACATTAAACGATATACATGATATATGTAACAGAGACCAAATATCTTAAAAAAGACCATGATAGTCATTAGCAACTATCATATGACCTCCACCATCAGTAGCATCTGTCAACAACATCCAGACCAACAACCTGTATATGTCCATCATTAGTTACCAAAATATCATCAACCTGTGACAAAGGATGTCAACATATATCAACTCATCCTCTTGATCTCATCAAGATCAACTTGCTTCATTCCCTTATCATAACCTTCAATGAATCAACTAAGCATATGTCATATCTCCAAGTGGTAGCACAAAATCATATCATATGTATGTGAAAACACCATAGACATCTTTATCAAGAACTACATGATCTTTCCACAAGAACATCCATTACATCATAACTAAGGAACATCCCACATCATCAACCATGATAATCAACATATGTGAGTATCAACCTATCATCGTAAGGTAAGAACTCATTAGGTACCAAAGACTTTTATTCATAATGCCAACAATGCTTTATTAGAAGCATACCATGATCTCCCCCTGAACCTGTTCCACCTATTCACTGTCAGATCTGATCATTGCATAAGTTAGTAAGAGATATCAAACCATCATCATCAATCAGATATACATCAAGCTATCAGCAGATTGTAACCATCATCAAATAGAGTAGATAATTGACAGAACCATAACAGACCCCGTTTTTTTAGTTTGGCCCACTGCTTTTCTTCCAACCAACATATAAGTGATTGTTCCCACAAACACCCACGTATGTACGCGACTATGCTTCATGAAACTCGCGTACAACCACCCTTCTCTGAAAAATAGGATTTAACAGCAGGATGATGCAGCAACTACTCTCAGCTTTTGTTTGAGATATTCAGACGTCTCTTTGGGCAGTGGTTTAGTGAATATATTAGCAACCTATTCTTTGGAGGGAACATACTCCAATTTGACCTTTTTTTCAAGCACTTGTTCCCGTAGAAAATGATACTTGATGGGTATGTGCTTGGTCTTAGAGAACGTGAATGGATTCTTTGAAATAGTGATGGCACTTGTATTATCACATAGAATGGAGATGGGTCGAGTACATGTGATCTGGATGTCTTGCAAGGTTTGCATCATCCAAAGTAGTTGTGTGCAGCAAGATGTAGCAACCACGTATTTTGCTTCAGCTGTAGATAATGCAATTAAACTTTGTTTCTTGTGGAACCAAGACACTAACCTGGAACCCATATAGAATGCACCACCAGTAGTGCTTTTTCTGTCATCAACACTTCCTGCCCACTCTGCATTTGTATATGCATGAAGCATAAGAAATGTATCTCTAGGATACCATAAACCAAAGTTCTTTGTTCCTTGAAGATATTTGAAAATCCTTTTGACTACCAGAAGTTGTGATTCCTTTGGATTTTCTTGGAATCTTCCTACTATTCCTATTGCATGCATGATGTCAGGTCGGGTACCTATTAGATAAAGTAGATTGCCAATCATGGATCTGTAAGTTGGTTGATGTACTGCTATTGTTTCATAATTTGAGCTGAGACTGCATCCTGTTACCATTGGGGTACATACTAGTTTCGAATCTTCCATGTCCTACTTTTTCAAGATCTGTTTGAGATATTTTGTTTGTGAGAGAAAAATACCATCTTTATTTTGTTGAACATGTAGAGCAAGAAAATAGGTAGGCTCAACAAGCAAGGACATTTCAAATTCTTGCTGCATTACTGAAGAAAAATTCTGACTCATGGATTCTTCATTGCTACCAAAAATGATATCATCCACATAAACAACAATTATTAGCAATTTATTAGTGTCAATATTTGTATATAGATTGCTATCTACTGACCCCTTTGAAAAACCTTGTTGGTGGAGATATTTGTGAAGATGGTAATGCCAAGCCCTTGGAGCCTGTTTTAGACCATAGAGAGCCTTTCTAAGTCTGCATACAGGTTCTACATCATTTCCAAAAATGAATCCTTTTGGTTGTTCAATATAGACTTCTTCTTCTAAGTCTCCATTAAGAAATGCAGATTTTACATCCATTTGGTATACTTTGAATTTCTGAAAACTAGAAAGAGAAAGAAACATTCTTATGGCTTCAATTCTAGCAATAGGTGCAAAACTTTCTTCAAAATCTATACCTTCTTCTTGAGTATATCCTTTACAAACAAGTCTCGCGTTGTTTCTAATAACTTCTCCATCTTCATTCAGCTTGTTTTTGAATATCCATTTAGTTCCTATGATATTCTTATCATGAGGTCTGGGAACTAATTCCCAAGTATTATTCTTTTCAATTTGCTTAAGCTCTTCATTCATGGCCTTGACACAACATTCATCTTTTCATGCTTCATTTACATTCTAAGGTTCGGTGGAAGATAGTAATGCTAGATAGCTTGAGGCTTCTATAATAGTTCTTCTTGTTTGCACACCTGCTCCTTTTTTCCCTAAAATTTGAGTTTCTGGATGATTTTTCTAAACATACTTGGACGAAGTCTTTTCTTCCACCATTATCTCTTCTTCTGGTGCTTAATTGGTTTCTTCTTCAGAATCAATATGATTTTATGTGGGAAAATGATCCTCATCTTCTTCATTGCCATAATCTTCGAGTTTTATCTATTTTGGATTTTTGCATGCTTCATCAACCACAACATAAATACTTTCAATAATTTTCCCAATTCTTTTATTATAAAATTTATATCCTTTACTTCGGGAAGAGTAGCCAAGGAGAATACCTTCATCTACTATGGGTTCAAACTTACCAAGTTTTTCATCAGTCCTTTTGATGTAACATTTGCTTCCAAAAAATTTGAAGTATTTCATAGTAGGAGTCTTACCGTACCAAAGTTCATTTGGAGTTTGAGTGCTATTTACCCAAACATTTTCTTGGTTGAGAATAGTGACGGAGGTGCATGCAACTTCCCCAGAAGGTTGCAAGTGTTCCAGATTCATCTAGCATAGCGCGAGCCATTTGTTAAACAGTTCTGTTCATTCTTTATACCACTCCATTTTGCTGAGGAGTCCTTGCAGTGGAGAACTGCCTTTTTATTCCATGTTGTTCACAAAATTCAAAGAACTCATCCGAGGTGAATTCCACTCCTCGATCAGATCTGAGGCATTTGATTTTGTGATTTGATTCATTTTCAACCAAAGCTTTGAAAGCTTTGAATTTTTCAGATGCTTCATCTTTATGGTTTAGAATACCTAACACATTCTAGAAAAATCATCAATGAACAATATAAAGTATTCTTCTCCACGAGGTGACTTTTTCCTTGATGGTCCACATAAATAAGTATGAACAAGTTCGAGAGGCTTACTAGCTAACCCTTCTTTTTCAATGAAGTGAGATCTGGTTTGCTTACCAAATTGAGATGATTTGCATATTGTATTTTCAGAAATGATGATCAGGAAGATCACAAATAGCCCGAAATTTGCATGCTTTTCTTATTTGAGAAAAGCTTAGATGCCCCAATCTTATGTGCCATAGACAGTTTTCATCATTTTTTCTTATAGAGCATTGTTGTTGTCATCCCTTGAGTATGTATAAGTTGTTTGGAGTTCTTATACCTTTGATCATGGTTTCTCCTGTATCCATCTCACGAACAACATATCTGTTTGATCGAAATACCGATTCATTTCCTTGATCACACATTTTACTGACACTCAACAGGTTATGCTTTAGACCATCAACATACATAACATTCCAAAATTTAACCTTTTCTTTCAAGAAAATAGAGCCTTTACCTTCTATGACAACAAGAGTGTCATTTCGAGATGAGACATTATTTTCCTTTTCTAAGGCATTATATGAGTGAAGTTTTTCTTTGTCAACTGTCATGTGTTTTGAGCATCCACCGTCGATGTACCACTGATTTTCTTGTCCTTCTACATACAAGGCTATACCACATCTTTCGATTTTTGGTTCTTTCTTTCTCCATATTTTGGGATTTAATGGAGTTTGCTCCTTTTGAGATATTTGTCTAAATTTACTCCTACATTCAGATTCTTCATGGCCGAAGTTGTTATAGATTGAGCATTCTATTTCATTTTCAAGAAGTGAAAAGTTATTGTAGGAACTTTTCTTGATCCCTGTCACATTCCATTGATTTCACGCTTCTCTAGTCATGATGGTCTTGTAAGAAACACATTGAGAAACTTTGTGTCCAAAGTTATGACATGAAAAACATTGACCATTAAATAAGTTCCTGCGATTATCAAATCTATTGACCTACTGATTGTAGTTTCTATTGATATTCAGCTTTGAAGAAAATTGAGTATGATTTACCTGAGGTTGGTTGTGGCTTCTATTCATCCTTAAAGTAAATTGAGCCTGATTTACCTGGTGATCTGCTTTATGCCTTTGCTGGCAATTGTCATACTATTCATTGTTCTTTGTTGCATCAAGATAGCTTTTAGCGGAGGTTGACGACTTCTGTGATTGAGACGCTTCTTCAGTATATCCAAGACCTGTCTTTATCGAAGGATAATGCTACACTTTGATAATTTCATTTAAGGGTTCTGATCCTTTAGCAAATCTAAGATTGAGAGCTTTTATTTTCTCAAGATTCTTTTTTAGACCCACAATTTCACATTCTAGCTTTCCATTGTTTTTTTCCCTTTCAACAAGTTGGTATGTCAAGCTATCTATAATCATATTCTTTTCTTCTAAACAGATTTTGAGTTTAGATATTTCTTCATAAAGGTCATCTTCATCTAAAGCATCCCAGAAATTATCATCTTCACAAGCCATCAGAAGTGTATAGTCATTACTATTTTCATCTTCATCACTAATCGATAAACCATCTCTATCTTCATGACTATAGTAGCTCTTTTTACTTACACTTTGTTTTCTATTCCATTTTGCAGATTCCTTCCCTTTATCATACTTATCTTTATGAGGACATTTGGTAGCATAATGACCGATTCTACCACAGGAAAAACATTTGTAGTTTACCTCTGAATCTCCCGGAACCTCGTTGAAGCTTCTTGACAAAGTTTACTTCATATTCCTCTTCTGAAATATGTCCTGATTCATTGAGTTCTTCTTTTCCCTTTTCTGAAGCTTTAAATGCAGCTTTTCTCATATCTAATGGGCCTCCTTTTCTCATCTAAAATGCAGTTAAGATTCTATGAAGTTGTGTCATAGTAATAATCTGTAGATCCTGTTTTTCTTCTATGGCAGATACTTTTGATTCAAATTTAGCAGACAAGGATCTTAAAACTTTCTCAACTCAGGTAACTTCCTTTATCTCTTCACCCAGATTCTTCATGCAATTAACAACCTCATCTATATGTAAGAAGTAACTAGCTATACTTTCACCATTGTGAATCTTGAGAGTTTCATATTAAATTATGAAAGTTTGCAGTTTAGCGTGTTTTACCTGAGAGTCTCCTTCGTAGCTTAGAACAATTCTGTCCCATATTTCTTTGGTTGATTTGAGCTGTATCTGATTGTGATAGAATCCCCAATAATGTATTGATAGCCTTGGCATTGGTTTCATATTGCTTTTCAACTGCCGTATCTGTAGGAATTGCTGATGGAAATGTATATCCTCCTTCCACCATTTCCCAGACATCTGTTCTAAGAGATTGAAGATAGGTTGTGGTTCTTATCTTCCAATAAACAAAGTTTCTCCCATCAAAAATTGGTAGTCTGATGGATCCCCCGTTTTCTTGATTACTCATGATGATGGATCTTCCTTCAAGTGATCAAGCTCCTTCTAAAGGACATGCTCTGATACCAATTGTTGGAAATAATACTGAGAGGTGGGATGAATTAGTAGTATCATATCAATAATTTAATTTTCAAAACAGATTTGTATATGCTACTTTAGTTAAGTGAACTAGTGTGTATATGCAACTGTACTTAAGGAAACCAGCATATATGCAGAGACCTTTTGATTTACCCAATCTACCATGCATTGAACTTTAACAGTTATTTCAGGAATTCATCAGACAGTGTAGTCAAAGCAGAATAAAGCATCACACATAAGCAAAACACATGAACACCAAGATATAAGGTGGAAACCCAATGTGGCTGAAAACAACCTGTTGTTGTCATCTGTGTCTTCTTTTAATAATGAGAAAAATATGTTTACAATATTTTGTACTGGTCCAAACTTATACCAGTACACAGGCTTCTACTTGCATAAGGTTACAACCTTCTCTTGTTCTCCAGCTTCTCCTACAAGGGAGCTACAACCCCCTACCTATTGTACTAGCCGATATGTTTGCTAGTACGTAGGCGCTGACCTACAAAAGGTTATGACCTTCTCTCCTTCTCTAGGAACCACGTTTCATAAATTTTTAGACTGGATCCATCAACAACATCATTCAATCATCAAATACATCTGAATCAACCAATCACCTTTTGAACCAACCACAACCGAACCAATCATTGACTTAGACAATCAATCAATCTGATCATTCAGAAAACTGTCACCAGAATACAGTAACCAGAACCCAAAACTCTGCAACAGTAAAGAGAAATAATTGAAACATATTTTATAAGGTATACGCTACTTCAATGTGTCAAACCTGCATGTATACGTGATTTTCTCAAAGCCAACCAGTGTATATACCTGCAAATATAAATTCGGAGTTCTACAACTATTCCAGACTTTAGTTATACCCATATCATATCATTTACATAATAATATATGTGTTAGTATTCAGATCTAGATTATCCATGAGAAAAGCACATAATGATAGTTCCTTTTACACCTTAAGATCCCAATCCCTCATTAGATCTAATCCCTCATCATCTGCTAGGGTTCATCCTTGGTTTAGATCTAGCAATGTACCATAACCCAATAACTTGCATACTAGATCTCACACTTCATCAGATATTCGAAACTTGCACACATTGGCCTAATGATCTTCTCCTCCTTTTATAGTTTTTAGGCCTTTCTCAATACCATGGACCAAAACCACTTAGGATCAATACCTTGGACTAAATACCTAGGCTCAATACCTCAGACTAGATACTTTGGACCAATACCATGGATCAAAATACCATGGACCAAATACCTTGGACCAAAAACTTAGTTTTCCAAGGTATACATGCTTTTCCTTCTGTGAAAGTGCGTGTGTACGTATACGCGACTTGTATACAGTGAACCTGTGTGTATATGTAGCTTGGTCAATGGTGAACCTGTGTATACCTCTCTTTCTTCATTCTGTGAAGACTGATCTGTAATTCTTTGTTGTTTACCTGCTATAATGTGACCTTTCATCTGAGTGAGTTGCCATCAAGGAAAATACCTATATCATAATACCAACAGGCTTATATTGACCTAGGACATTATAATATGTCTGTCTCTAGACTTTTCCAGTCCTAACTCATACACATTATGTTGCTTATTGCTATCGCATTTTATATACTCTTTTGTATCTATATAACCCATTTTCTTCATTTGTCTAAGAGGCCTAATGTCTATCGGGACTGATATTACAAATCTTATTTGTCCTCCATATAATTTTGGGGATGGTTCATGTCTGTAACCTATTAGATCCCATTCTCGTTAACATAGGTGGATAAACTCGTTTATCATTTCACGACCATGCAAATATATTGGCTTCCACTTTTGCAATAGGTGGTCGACCTCTATGGGATGTTGTTGTTGTGTTGTTGTGAAGATCTATAATTCCTTTCTATTTTATATGTCACTCACCTGATTGCTATCTATTTTCTCATATTCTAAATTGCACTAGTTCTGGGTTTGTAACTTCTGGTTTTTCCAGCGTCAGTTCATTACACTTCCGGTATGTTTCAAATTTCTTGGGTGGTGAGTTATTTCTGCTCATTGATGGGGACATCTTCCTACTACCCATAATTCACATGCTCACCCATATGGTAGATCACGTGACTTGGTATTCACGTACTTGAGTCCAAATCAGTTTACATATTTTATATTTACTTTTTAATCATATATTGGGTTTCGGATTATGCACCAATGACAGTACTATACTAGCTACATGATGTGGGTATTATTCTCCATCGGTTGTCCTCTTTCGGGGTTTGTACTTTCGTGAATGCTAGGTGTCTGGTGGACATTCTCCAAGTGCATTTCATTAAGGTGTTTCTACCTCATTGCCACCTTTCTAATATATACTTTCCTGAATCATATCTCTACACGTATTTGGTGTGTGTGCATTATGCTTTTTGAGGTATGGATTTACTAGACTTTGACACGTCTACATAGGAGGCATTTATTCATTCCATCATGGAGGATGAGAATAATTTTCATCCTTCTTCTAGTGTGGGTCGTTGGGGTGGCACACGGGATTTTCCTACTTGGCATTCCATTCTTGATGATGTTCACGTGACAAATGGTGTGCATGCAGCCCTTGATCAACATGCCAACCACCATGGGGACTTTGGACCATGATCCAAGCGTGGCCATCGCTCTATTCACATTTCATCCCTACCACCTTCTCTAGTTTCCAGTCACGCGGTGTTGGTTGATTGTATATCCAGCTTACAAAAGTGAGCACTCATCACAAAGTGGCATTTTACAAAACTTGGTGATGTTGAGATGTGCTCCTCGGTGGATTCTAAATGGAATCCTTGCTTGGTTATATGCCTATGGTGGTTTGATTGCTTCGAGGGTGGTATATTTTTCATTTCCTTAGTTAGGAGGACCTTACGAAAATTAAGGCTATTCAATGGAATAAGGACAGAAGTTTTCTTATACTCCATGCTTGGTATATTGGGTTTAACCCACTAAAAGATACTCCTTAGAATAAACTTATTTGGGTCAAATTTTTGGGGTTTCCTATTGAACTCTAGACTAAGAAATTTTTCATGGATATTGTAATGTGATAGGAAAGTTTGTTTATGTGGATCTGCGATGTCTGAGGGCTCAAGACAAGAGGGTTGCCTGGATCCTTATTGAAAAAGAATACAGAGGTGGTTTCACTAACCATATTGCTATGCATTGGGGGGATACAAATTTAACCTAGCGTCTAGATTTTTGGGGGTTTCCATTCGGGTGCTCATATTGTCATCGCACAAGTAACCTTCTAGCTCAGTGCACTTGACGTCGGTGTGGTAAGAACACGTCAGAAGCGTGGAATTGCTTTGGTTCATTTGGGCCGTCTCTGGTTGATGATCACGTACATGGTTCTAACAGTGGGATGATGCAACATGGCGAAGATTCTCAACACTTGCCTGGTACTTCACATGATCCTCATATTCCACCCCTCTGCTTACCAAACTTTGAATAATGGATCCTCTCCCACTAATGTTCCCTCATCCCCACTGTCATCTGATGGGCATGGTAATCCAAAGGATATATCTCCCTCCTCGAATATTCCCTCGTCACCACTTGGGAAGTCTTTTCTCCATAAGAATTTTTCTATTCTGTCCATGTGATGAGCCCCCAAATTGGGTAACCTATTGGGCTCATTTTGGCTAATTATCCTTGTTCAGTCCTTGTTTAATCCTCCATTTTTCATAGCTTATGCATTATTTGTTAGTATGTTTATGTAATTTGTATGAATAAGGGTGGTCACTCTTCCTAGGTGGCTAACACGTGCTTATTTCAGGTTTTTTTGACACATGTTGGAGCAAAACCGAGCAACCATGGGCTACAAGACATCCAAGCTTGAGGTGAGGATTCGTAGGGGGTTTGTCTATGACATTAAATATCCCTTCCTCGGGATCTTCACCCCAAACTCCGAGCTCACAGGCCACCAAAACCGGATCTTGAAGGCAGCCAAGCAGATTTTGGAAAAGGGACTGTCTACTAACAGTTGGACAGCCAAGTCCCCCAGATTTAGGAGGCCTGCTAGGGCCCTCGTGGTGTATAAATGATAAGGCCTCAACCTTCGTAAGGGACTTTTTGAAACCATTGCATATTTTTGCACTACCGTGCTGTTAGCTTTAGCTCGTTTTCTTATAGCCATTTTGGCATAACTCTTGACTGATGACTATTTTTTGATAATGATAAGCAGTCCTATTTCATATCAAATCTGAGTTTTCTATAGGAGCTATAGCTCTCAGGGTTGGGCCCAACCTGAGAGTCTAGGGCCTCCTTTATGTACTGTTATCTTTCCTTTAAGCATCGTTGTTTTCCTTTTGTGCATTTGCAAACGTATTTCTGTTAGGAAGATTAAGTTGTGTGGATTAACTAGGTCATTGTTTATGAATAAAATGCTTCAGATTTTTAGAATAGATTGGTAGGATAATAACAGGAAAAAGGCTCCAAAAAAAGGGTCAAAAAACACTTTTGGTTTCACCTCTTCCTTATTGGATCAGGGGCTTGAATTGAAGTAACCGTGTTGTCCCAAACAAAAACACTAGTTTGCTTTACCATGCAATCCTTAGTTTATTGTTTTCATTTGCAGAAGCTGGTTATGTGTTCAAATCTCTGAACTGTTTCATTGCATAGTTGATATACATGGTTCTCTTTCAAATAAAGCTGTTGTTCATTCACTTTATTGTTAGTTAGATTAGATTAGCTAGGACTTTGATTACTTGCAAGACTTTGTTGATTCAGTTGAATGTATACGGTGCAGAGCATCTCTACCACTCTTTCATCCACCTAAGCTTCATCAGAGCCATCTGCTCCATCTCCTAGCTAGGTTCCTCATCTCACATCTGTCCTCTTGCCCACGTAACCCTACCTTTTTGTGCAATCATTGTTTCAGCCTTCTTTCAGCCAATTTATCCATATACACCTTCTCACCACTCCATCCACCAGTCCCTGGGCCACTTCAGACCCCTATCCTACCTCCATATCCATTCATGCATCTTCCCTCACTCACCCATCCTCCAAAATCCAATTTTTAAACATCCTGTAGAAATTTCTGAACATCCTGTAGAAATTCCTGAACATCCTGTAAAACCCTCGCAGACTTCCTGTAGAAGCTCAAAAATGAGGTTTCTTGATAGCCAAACTTTGTGAAACTCTTTGGAAGGGTGTTAGGGACTCCTTAGACCCTCTCTGAACCTTCCTGACCTCTTCCAAGCATTTCTCCTCCTTGATCCACCCCTGCACAGTCAAAGAATAGTGAAAGCATATGCATGATGAAACTGACGACTTAATCAAAAATACAAAAAGATGTTTTCTTCAGATAAAGGTAGTATAGACACATGTATTTTACCTTCATAGAAGTAATGGCATCTCTTTCAGTAGTTTGCATTCTCTCCTTTGCATCAGTAGGACTAGCTGGTAGAATTATGGCTTGCTAGGGTTTGCGTTTTCCTTCAGTTTTTCAATCTCATTTCACAAATAGATTAGCTTCCTTCGAGTTAGCTTTCATCCATCAATTAAAAAGCTTCTTCTAAGAGCTCATAGAAGTTGGCTTAAGCTCCTAGCGGACTTGTGCCAGCTGACCGAGTGACAGCTGCGGCAAGAGCTAGTCCTTGTGCATATAGCACCGTCGCTTCCAAGTTTGTTACGAACTACCGGGTTGATAAAAGTAAAGACGGGAGTCCCAGGAGTTGCAGCATTATTGCTGCAATACTAGAGGCCACACTCTTTTTCTATTCCATCCATGTCACATGATGTGCCTTCTATTTAACACATCATATACACTCATGCGCCATCTCCTTCCCATTAAACACATCCCAACCAGGGGTGTAGGAAAAGCCTTACTCCACCAAATGCGCCTCCTGCATCACCTAGAAATTTTGTGGGTGGCGACCTAAACTTTCTTCTCCAAAGGAATACCCTCGACATTCATACCCTTACCATTCATAAACATTTTGGCTCATCATCCCTCATATTAGGCCTACCTCCGCATGTAATATCACTGTACGACGGAAGCATAATCGGTACAGTCGACATTTCCGTCGACGCATCTAGCCAATCCATTTCATCTCCCAAAATGATCAGGCACTTGTTGAGGTTCCTATTGCTTCTTCTGATTCCTCTCAGGCCCTTGGAGCACAGAAGATTGCTCAGGGTTTCTCATGAATTTTATATTATCGCTTAATATCAGGGGACTGGGGGCCGACCCGAAATACCTGGCTCTCAAACAACTCTTTACTTCTTTCAGTCCATATATCATTCTCTTGTAGGAGACCATGCACACGGTTCCCACTGTAATCAAATATTTCATAAAGATGTTTCCGGTGTGGCACATGGCTGCCACCAATGCTGTTGGTTTATCAGGTGGTCTGGTGGCTCTATGGGACACTCGATGGATTAGGGTCAGTGTATTGTTGGTATCCTTCTTGATGGTTATATTAGAGGTCTCTCCAGTCACATACATATCCTCAACATGTATGCCCCATAAAAAATTAGGCTTGTTTTTTGGGACAAACTAATCTCATCTAGGATCTTTGAGATGTCTCTCATCATTGTGGGGGACATGAACTGCACGATTGGACTGGATGAGGTATGGGGACGCTCCAGGAAAATCGAACCAATGGTAGAGGTGATCAGAGATGTTATTATGTAGTCCAATTATGTGGATATTTTCCCAACAAAAGTGGTTCCTACTTGGGATAATGGTCGGGTGGGGTCGACATACATTGCAAAGAGACTAGACCATTTTATTATGCATGAACAAGTTGTGAAGTGCCTGGGCAATGTTCAATATGTGGTGATCAACAATTATATCTCTAATCATCGGCCCATTTTATTACAATGGCGACGGGAGAAGTACAGGAAAGGTATTCCTTTTAAATTCAACCAGTTGTGGTTGGAAGACAGGGACCTTAATGATCTTGTGGTCTCTGCCTAGGCACGACATGTGGAATGGGATCTGTCTCACATGGATCATTTTCTGGATAAGCTTGGTTTACTCCGTGGGGAGGTAAAAGCATGGCAAAAGAGGAAGAAATATGCTCTAAATAAGGAATTACAAGACATCATTAGAGAATTGGATGCCATTGGCTCCTAGATGGTTTCTCATGATCTCCTAGATGCTACACATTGCCGTATTGATGAACTGGAGCTTAAGAAGAAGCACATACTCTCTATTTTTGAATCCACCTAGTGCCTCAAGAGTAGGGCCATTTGGATTCGGGAGGGGGAACAGAACACAAAATTCTTCCACAGATTTTCTAATCACAGACATAAAAATGATAATATCTGGGAGATTAAAGATGTCAATGGGAATTCATGTGTGACAGAAATGTTATTTTTAAAGCTCTGATGTCTCACATTTTTGAACAGCCTACAATTATTAGAATGAAATATATGTTGAGGATCTGAATTGGGTTGTGGAACTATATCCTAACATGTTTGATGCAGAAGCAAATTGTGAACTCTTCAAAGCTGTCACTGAGGATGAGCTCCTAGATGTTTTAAAATCATTTAAGGGCGATAAAAGCTTGGGGTCGGATGGGTGGGTGATGGAGCTTTTCTCCCATTTTTTTGAACTTTTTAAACAAGACCTTCTTGGCGTGGTTGAGGAGTTGAGAACACAGGGATATATACTCTCACAGGTTAATTCCACGTACATTTCTCTTATTCCGAAGTGGTGCCCAACTGATACTTTCTCTGACTTTTGACCCATATCTCTTTGTAATATTATTTACAAGGTCATCTCCAAAATGATTGAGACTCATTTGAAGAGTACCTTGTCCTGCTATATCACTCTAGAACAGTTCAGGTTTCTTCAAAACCAGAAAATTCATGATGTCGTTGCCATAGACCAGGAGTGTATATATTCAATCCACATTAAAAAACAAAATGCTGCCATTATGAGGGTGGATTTACGAAAATCATATCACTGCCTGGATTGGGGATATCTCAAATTAGTTCTACATAAAATTGGAATACAACCGAAGGGAAAGGAGTGGATTATGGCATGCATCACAAATATCAATCATGTTGTCATCATCAAAAGATCTCCCTCAAAAATTTTCAGGGCTGGAAGAGGTCTTCGACAAGGTGCTTGCTTTCGCCAATCCTTTTTATCCTAGCAATGGATGGATTGAGTTTACATATCAAAAAAGTAGTGTCTGAAGGACAGATCTTGTATTTTGGACAGGGGAAATGACATTCATATTTCACATAGCTTTTTTGTGGACAATTTATTATTATGGGGATGCTTAATCAATTTTCTCGGATGTCTCTATTTCACATATTTTCAAAATTTGCGAGCACAACTGGTCTTTATACGATCTCCAGAAATCTATTACATATCATGATATGTATGATATTGAGACTTTTGAGTATATAAAAGACCTTTTTGGGGTGGCTGCGGACCAAATGATGAACGAGATGAAATACTTGGGTTTCCATATCAAGCCATGTGCCTATAAGGTGGCGGATTGGATGTGGCTTGTAGATCAATTCTTCAAAAGAATATTGGGTTGGGAATTTAGATGTTTATCTTTGGGAGGTTATATCATCCTGGCACAAACTATTCTGATGCAGTTGAGTGTATACTAAGCACATCTCTATCATCTTCCCATAACTATTGTGAAATGCCTAGATAGGATTATGCCTAAGTTTATATGATGTGGTAGCAGGGACAAATTTAAATTTCATTTGGTTAAGATGTCACAAATCTCGCTCCCTAAGCGTATGGTAGGATGGGGCATTATGAACATGAGACATTTTGGTTGGGCGTTATTGCTCAAGTCGCTATGGAGGGGGATGTTTGGTTAAGGTTCCTCAAGAAAGATCATCAGGGACAAATACCAAAAGGACCAGAACTTTCGGATATGGTATCGTAGAAGAACAATTGGCATCTCAATGAGCTCGTCCATTTGGAATAGTTTCAGGAAAATAGATGAACTTTTTTTTACAGAACCTTGCATGGACCATGGGGTCGGGAAATAACATAATTATGGGATCTGATCACATACTGGGCTATGGGGAGGATCACCACATTCTAGAGGCCTTTATTTGTTTTTTAAATGGTTGTGGGATCTTTTTCTGGAGCCAAGTCATTGACTCATGGAGGGGTCCATGTCCTTCCTAGAAGGGGGTGAATGAGGTGGGTTTGGTTGGCATAGAAAAGTTTAGGGGCTAATACTCGCAAGTGGGCTAATTTTCCATGATTTTTCCAAAAAAAAGATTCACCATTTCCATTTTTTATAAAAATGATTCGCCCAAATTTTACAATATAATTTTTTTTTACTTTAAAAATCGCCAACATTATATAGATAATATATATAAAATCATTATAAATTTGAATAATTTTACATAGACATCAATACAAATTTTATAGTTTGCATATTATGGACTAGTGAGATTGGCCAATGTTTTTAAACTTCAAGATAATTTTCCATCCTTAAAAATTTCCCTGTTGGTTGGTACAATGGCGGTGGTATGGTAAAGGACTCACACACACATGAACTTCATTGGAATCTATCGTGAGGACATTAGTTATCCGATTGTATGGTCTGGTAAGATGAAAGGGGGGAACATTATGGTGGCTGACGCATATAACAATCTCTGCGGAAAGGAGTCTCAGCAATTGGAGTTAAGTGAATTCTACAAATTTTGGAAAACAAACACTCCCATCAAAATCATCCTCCTTTTCTGGTTGGTATGCCGCAACAAAAATCTCACATGGGAAAATTTTCAAAAGAGGAATTGGCATGAGCCGAGCATTTGTGTGATTTGCAGGAATGTGAAGGAGAATAATGTTCATTTGTTTCTCAAATCCCATCCAGGTATGGAAAAAATTGGCACACACAATTGGCTTTCATGTATCAGTTTTTACAATGTCCAAACTTGCATGATATGGTGGAGTTCTCAGAAAACTTATTGGAGAAGTATTCCCCCTACTCTATTTTGGGTGATCTCGAAATGGATTTGAGAACTCACAAGATAGCTTTTGTTTGGTTTACGAATGTACTATCTCTTCACATGCTATGGGTTTTCCTCATGATAATGAGCCCAATGGAGAACCCCACAATAAACCATTCCCAAAAATGATATACTCGGTTGGCTTTTTTGACAGGTGACATGGAAGAATACATGTGGATGTGGATTGGGAAATCCAACGAACAAGAATTTTGTGTACATTGGTAGGCAAGCACTGGTTCGAATATAAAGGTAGAAGCAATGGCTCTATGTAGACTGCTATGGTTTTCGCACTTTCTCAAAATCCCTCATATACATATATATGGTGATTCAAAAACTATTGTTGAGCATGTACTAGGTGATGCTAAAATTGAACAAGAGACAATGAGGGGATGACGAAAATTGACAATCTATGGACTTTATTCTGGAATTCCTCGATTATGCATATAGGAAGGGAGTTCAACCAACAAGCTAATGGATTGTGAAAGGAGGGTATGGTATGCACATTATGGTCAATATGGGAGACACTACATTCTAAGCGGGAGTGTTTCCATACCCTCGGTGACTATTGTTGTTATATTTTTTGATATTTTGACAATTATATGCTTATCTTATATAGCATTGATGTTTATATAATGGAGTATGTAGAACATATGCTTTCCCCTCATGTGGAACAAAATAAGGCTTCATAATTGTTTACATATTTATTTTGTTCATTGTATATTTGGATATGCTTTCCCCTCATGTGGAACAAAATATGACTTCATAATTGTTTACATATTTATTTTGTTCATTGTATATTATGGCTAAACTTTCTAGGCCATCTCATTTGAAACTCTTGGATTAATATGATGTATGATGATTTGGATGGGTAGCTACATCTAGCTCAAGATTGATATATTGTATTTGATATAGTCTCTCGAATCACTCTATATGTATTTTGATCCCATTATGAACCTGAGATCTCGCTCAAAATTGATAGGTTATATCTGATATAATCTCTCGAATCGCTCTATATGTATTTTGATCCCATTATGAATATATATATCACCTTTTTCTTGCTTAAAAAAGACATCGTCACTAGATTGAAATGCTAACGATCCCATTTGCGTTTAATTTGAAAGCGGCCATGAATACAAATTTTATAATTGATTTGGATTGAATTGCTAACGATCTCATTTACCCTTGCCTTTAATTTGAAAGCAGTAATGAATACAAATTTTCCAGTTGATTTTGCTTATTATTACGGTGTCCATGATATCCGCATGTGTACACACCAAGGTATTCTCCACACGCAAAACCATGGCGGAATGCTTGTTTTCCATAGGTTTCGTTCAACGGAAGGCAGGAAAGAAAAAGATACATAGGCATAAAGCGTACCCTATTTAAACGATCGAATGTGTTTGTACTGATAAACTAATTAGGATATCTTGTCCTTTTGAAAAGCAATGCGTACATTACTACGAAGTACAGGCTAATATGAACATACCTAGGAGAATTTGTCCGATCACGTTTACAGAATGCCGTAGTTTAACGGGATTGCTTTTTTCCATCGTAAATTATGGGAAATTCTATTAGTTTTTTTTATAAAATTTAGCATTCAATTTTTGTAAATTTAGGTTATAGTTTTTAAATTTAAAGATTTTAGGTATGTGAGGGTTTTTGATGGTACTGAATTTATTTTTATTATAAAAATATGATGAAGTTTTTGATGGTGCTGAATCTATTTCCACCATAAAAATATGATTCCAACATCATTACTGCAAAAAATTTTGAATTCTTTTTGTCCAGATTCCAACCACTTTTAACCATCCAACCAATTTCTCCACTCAATAAACAAAACCTTAAAAAATTACTAAATTCATATTTCTGTTAAAACAGACTTTGTTACCTGACTTCCTAAAATATTATTTCAGTTTAAAATATACAGAAAATGCATCAATAAAATTTGGATTTCAAAATATAATATATATATATATATATATATATATTTGTTCTTTTAAATAAATACCATTTTGAAAAAAAGGACACCATAGGAATCTATTATATATATATATATATGTTCACCCCGTGGAAACTTTATATGGAAACTCAATAATCCTCTGGATCAAACCACCATCTGATAGCTTTGGCTCTAAAAGCAAACTTACATAATCAATCAACCTTACATGCTGCAAAATCCAAATATTGTTGTTAGTTCATTTAGGTGAACAATATCAATTTTACTTTATTGGTTAATATGAATTATTGGATGACCATTATTAATAAATAAACGGTATATATGAATGTTGATATTATAGTTTAAATATTATTGTTTTAATACAGTAGTTATATGAAAGATTTTGGCTTCTATATTGTCAATTGGCTTTTATATTGTCAAAAATTTCACATATATAATTTTTTACCAAATATTTTTTTCTTAATTTATTATAGATCAGAAAAACCTGAATACCCAAATTATACCCTTTAATATTTAATAATAAAAAACTTTCAATATTTTCTATTACTGGTTAAAACTTTTTTCTCTTACAGAAATAAAAAAGGTCCACAACAGTACCTTATGTATTTTGAATAATTGTAATCAAACCAGCCATTGTTTAGTTTTTCTTTTTCCTCAAATTTAGTAATTTAATTTTGTTGAGATTAAATATTTAATAACTTAAATTATAATTTAATAAAAAAATATTTAATTTTTTGGAAACCTGAAACTTTAATAGCAGGCAACTTAAAATTAAGATTTTTTGAAATTTTAAATAAAACCAATCAAAACATTTACGCAAAAAAAATCTGATTAGACTCCTGCTTCAATATATATATATGAATGAGAAAGGCATTTTCTGAATGTTGATGAAAAGATGATTCGAACATGGATCTGATATTTCATATCATATATTAAAAGTCAAGCGATGTAGTAAATTGATTATGGTCTCTGATTCGCATGCACATATTAAATTAGCAACCTCAACATATTAAATTAATTTAATTTGGAACCAGTCGTGTCTTTATCTCAAGTTTCAGTGAAACGCAAAAAGAAAAGCTGCCTGGTACCTAAAGTTGAACTGCCCAACCAATACAGATTGTCTCATCTATCAGAGAAAAGCAGTTCAGTTACATTTATTGGTCTTCACGAAGAACGCATGGGTAGCAGTACTGTTGTGGGCAAGTTGAACTTTAATCAAAAGTGTAGTATAAAGAGCGCAAGCTTCTTTAGGAAATAATAGAAAATTCGACAAAATTTGGAAATCTAAGTTATAATTGTTAAATTTTATCATATCAATTTTTATAATATTAAATTTATTTAAATTTTGAAAAAATAATAAATTTTAACCATTTTTTAACTTTTATACCAAATTATAAACGCAGTTATTTTAACTTCATACAAAATTATAACATCAGTAAACAAGGCCTTTAATCAAATGACACTATCAGTGACAAAGGTTATAGAGACAGTGCAGCATACGATCATAATCTCCAACAGACACTAGTCCCGAATCGCACCCCAAAAGAACCACTAAAGGAAAATGTATGATGGAAACAAGATAAATTTGAGGCTATATATGCAGCATCTGATTTAGTGTGTGGAGTGACTTTTCAGAAGAGCCTTCTGACCGAAGCAACCTTGAAACAATGAGCATGTTGACACCCATCCTCCTCGTCTTTCGCTGTGCAACGCTTCAAGAAACACGTAAAGATTTTCTGTGGATTCTCTCCGTATCCTCACATTGATGTTATCATCCATTTTCCATGCTGTCTAGAGAAATCATAATATTTTGTAAATAAATAATTAACTAAATAATTTTTCCTCACATGGATGTTTCCATTTTTAATTTGATATTACATTTATATTATTTTTATTATGTAATAATAATATTTGATATTCTTATCATTATCATGTAATTTATGGAAATTAAATATGGGTAACGATTATACATGTTTTGATCTTTTAGGTACTAGATGAAAGCCTTTAGGGACTATTTAGACCCAAAAAAAAAATTAATCACAGCCGTCATAAGAAAGACTTAAACCTGGTCGGATAACAAGATTTCTGTCCATTATTCAAAATAAATTCAATTTCCTCATCAATTCCTTTGGAACATGTGCATAGACAACATAACCAAATATCCTCAAATGTAATACACTTGTCACGCCATCCCAAGCTTCCAAAGTAACTCTATATTTGATAGTTTCGGTGGGAGGTTTATTCAAATATAATCTGAGCATTCTACTACATTTGCTCAATGATCATTTCGAAAATCAGTTTCTGTTAACATGCTTATTTCTATATTCATGATGGTAAATGAATTTTTTCTTTCTACCCGTCCATTTTACCGGAGTATACTTTGTTGTAAATTGCTTCTTGATATTTTGATTTCTGGAATAGGTTGAAATTCTTTGGAATCATATTGATTATAATGCCTTCCTCCCACATTTGCCGAAATAACCAGTTAACACGGGTAAACATTCAACAAGAGGCTACTATGATTGGATTCGACTTCCTATGTTACCTTAAGGAAGTGGAATTGACAGAAACATAACTCATAGACATCCAACATTAACTTCAAGACCCTCAGGAGTCAATCCACCACTTGAGACAACTTGACCTTGGGTCCTACTAAAGTTTTGACCATCTCAAGCCTCAATCACTCTCATGCTATACATAGAACAACATGAAAAAACCCAGAGTCACTCTCACATGCTTGCCTACCAGCATCGAGAGACTCATTTTGCTTGTTTTGTGCCACCATCCAAGGGATTTCAACCCCTTTTTCAGGCCGAGAGCCCACGTTGTTGCTGAGAATGGAATGATAAATTAAGAGCAATAAAAGAACAGGAAAACGATGATGCAAAAGCAATAAGTTAAACAAGACCTTAATCGGACCCCTACTGGCCATGATAGAAATTTCATCAAACATATCTCAAACATGTAATCTACAGGTGTAACGAGCAGAATTAAACATAGGGATCTCGTACTTATTTGAGAATTGCTAAGAACCATTGTTCCCTCATGTCATTTGTTGCACTATAATCTACTAGGTCATAGATACATTATTCATTCATTTAGAAGTAAAAACATGCTAAGAGACATACATACATGTTGTCATAAAACATACATGTAACGAGCATTGTAACAACCGAAATACCATAAATATATGTCATAAAATCTTCATATACATCAATACATTTACACATGAAAACTAGGGGAATGAATTTCTCATTAATGAAACCAATAAACCAACTCAATATGGGACTACAACTTTCCACCTGACCATATATTCATTGACCCAAGTCTCTCTTCAGCCAATAACCCATGTGCCATATTCCAAGCACGAATGTGGGACTCGTGGAACACACAAAAAAAATGGCAAACAAGCACAAATTCCACCAAAGTTTTCCACCTACACTATGAGGAATTTGAGTCGCTCCTAGTCTCTTAGGCTTTACTATAATCCACAGTCTGATCCAAGGATCACCAAGCCCTACACCGAGACACACTCTACAAACTTTAACGTACATCCCATACTGGGACTACTAGGCCCAACAGAGAGAAATTGTTAGGCACCTATACGACTAGTGCAACCCCTTATTGTTATTAGTACAACCCACTTATTATATTGATGTACCCATGTAGTGTCCATATTGTTAGTATTGTGCCCCATAGAAGCCCACTATTGTTATTATTGTGCCCTTACATTATTAATGTTATGTCGGCTCTGATTATGTTATTACCCCTTAGACTCCTATATATAGAAAGGAGGTCTTTTCATTTGTATCATCCAAGAATTGTTCATTTGTGTAATGTAAAAGAGGTTTCCCCCTCTAAGAGTCTGAATTCTAAGGTGTTGTTCTCTCTTTTCTATCTTTTTGTGAGCTAGTTTCATAACATTTGGTATCAGAGCTTTGGATTCTAGGGTTTCGCTTGCTCCAAATAGGTCATCGTGGCATTTTCACTATAACGTTTTTTCTGCGATGTTTCAGAAGCTAAAAAAAAACCCATTTGAGAAGACATCGCGCTGAATCTCGGGTCCGAATTTCAGATCTTTTCGTGCTATATTTGCAGAGACATGATCTGAGGAAGTTGATATTTTTGAAGACTCCTGAATTAAATTCCAAACAGGTGACCTGGGGAAAATCATCATAACTTTCTCTCTAAGCATCGGATTGAAATTTTGTAAAATGGTACAGAAAGAGGACGGACTTTAGTTTCTTGTAAATATTTTTCAATGCCAAAAGTCAAAATAGTGACACGTGGCACTTCATACAAGTTCGCTCTTCTGGAAAGGTCTATAATCAGGTCGCTATGGGAGATTTTGCATAACTCTTCCTTGGAGAAACAAATTTTGATCAGGTTAGTGGCATTGGAAAGACGACATAGAGGGCTACTACAGGTAGAAATTTCAGAACTTACAGATTTGAAAGTATAGAGTTATAGTCGTTTCAAGATCGAGCCCCTAAAATCAAGAAAAAGCAAGATGCGGAAGTTTGATGGCAAGGATCCGATAAATTGGATACTTAAGATGGACCAATATTTTGATCTACATGGTGTACCACTATTATAAAAGGTATGTATTGCATCTTCATATTTAGAACCGGATCAATTTTTATGGTATGAAGGGCTTTGTTCTCATAAACAACTTGTTACGTGGTCAGTTTTCACGGAGGAAATGATAGCACATTATGAGGATACAAAGAGCAACACCTTCTTTAGAGCAACACCACAACAATTGGAAAGAGTAAAAGGGCTTTGTGACATAGTGGAAAGAAAAATTATGGAAACCAGGAAGCATACCGCTCACAACTATAAACATGGAATTGTTGTTTCTCCTAGCCTTCGACAACCTACAAGGGTTACACCACAACAATTGGAAGAAAAAAAAGAAAACGGGCTTTGTTACAATTATGATAGCAAATGCACTAAAGGTCATAAGTATGTTGAGAAGAAATTATTTTACATAGAATATGAGGAGGAGGAAGAGAAGGATCAAGAAACATCAAAAGATGAAGATTTATGCCAGGACCCCACCCCAGAGAAAGAAGAAATGAATCAGATCATATCTTGTAAAGCATTGGCAAGAATGACCACTCCTCAAACTCTCAAGATAGAAGGACATATCAAGAAGAAAAGGGTGCAAGAAGTGAAAGATCACATCGAGAAAGAAGAAATGAATCCAACCATTTCTTGTAATTCATTGGTCGAAATTACCACTCCTCAAAATTGAACGAAACAACAGGTAGATCAACATCGTAGTGAAAAATGTTTTGATGTAGGTGATTGGGTATTTTTACTGCTACATCTTAAGCAAGTTATTTATGAGAAGGAAATGTTGGCAATACTACATGCACTTAAAAAATGGCGACCTTACCGAATGGGAAGACTCTTCAAGGATGAGGATGTGGAAGCATTGTTTTGTGCTATTGCTATTATCCAACCAGATTGGATAAATGAAGCAAGGGATGAATGGAAGAAGGACGAAGAAGTATGGCCACTTATTCAAAAGTTGCAAAAGATCCCAATTCAAACAATATTGCCAGAAATTGAAGAGGAAGGAAAAATCATATTGGTACCTGGAGCAGTCACAAAAACAAGAACCCGACAGCTATGAAATCAATCAATTTTAGAGTATCTCATCAAGTGGAAGAACTTACCCGCTGAAGATTCTACATGGGAGGACAAGAATTTTATATAGAAGCATCAAGAACTACTCAAGCATTGACGACAACGCTTTTTGAAGGAGAGGGGCATGTTACGCCCATATACTACTAGTGTAACCCCTTATTGTTATTAGTACAACCCACTTATTATATTGATGTACCCATGTAGTGCCCATATTGTTAGTATTGTGCCCCATAGAAGCCCACTATTGTTATTATTGTGCCCTTACATTATTATTGTTATGTCGGCTCTGATTATGTTATTACCCCTTAGACTCCTATATATAGAAAGAAGGTATTTTCATTTCTATCATCCAAGAATTGTTCATTTGTGTAATGTAAAGGAGGTTGCCCCCTCGAAGAGGCTGAATTCTAAGGCGTTGTTCTCTCTTTTCTATCTTTTTGTGAGCTGGTTTCATAACAGAAATCCACTTCTTGGCTTTACCGTATATCCCACCATTCATTGACAAGGATTCCTAGGCCCACCGAGGCACACAATCCTGGCTTTATCACAACCCAAAGTCTAGCTCAGGGGTTAGTAGGCCATTGGCTTTACTGTGATCCACATTCTAATTTAGGGACCACTAGTCCATGTGTTTTTCATTTCAGAGATCCACCACACTTAGCTTTGAATCCATCTGGACATCCTAGCTCAACCGAATATGAGAACCCATTTAATCAAAGCTATCAAGAAATGGCAAGGCTAGGTTGAATGACATTGTCACACCTATGAGAACCCAGGCAATGCTAGAAAAGAACCACATGCAATATCATGCATGCCAAATATATCAAGGAAAATACAGATGCAAGTTCATATCTGCAATGAAGTCTGTTGTAGCTGCTTGATCCCGCCTTTCCCTACTTGATCTTTGCTTCCTCTTGCCTTCTTTTCCTTTCTTTCTCCAATGCAAAAGTGCTCCAAGAAACTCTAATTGTCTAATAGTGACAGAGAGAGAGAGAGAGAATAATGAGAGAGATCCAAAACTCCACTGATAAAAGGTTCCACTAACCAAGCTTGAGCCAAGAGATGACACTGACTGAGAGCTTGATAACTGATCCTCAGAAGCCTTTTTATGGATAAAACCTTTATTTTCTTCATTTTCCATTATTGAACTTCATTTTCCTTCTCACACGCAACATGTGACCTTTCGCCTTCATTTTCTCCTAATTTCCATTATTTTCATAAACAAATGTGCTAAACATTCCATTTTTTCTTTCCAAGGCCTTAACCATTGGGTTTGCCAATTTTCTTAGCCATAATAAACTGAATCAACACCCACTAAGATGTTTTACCCACCATTCATCTTTGAATATGTGTCCCATCATCGTGGCCCTATATATATATATATATATATATATATATATATATATATATATATATTTACATGAATTTTCACTAGGGCTGTTAGAAAACCCTCCCCTTTGGGGGAACATTATCCTCGGTCTTCAATGACACCTATAATGGAAAAGAATGTTGAAAACAAAACATACTACTCATGGAGCTTTATAACACAGCTCGTTGCAGTATTTACAGTGACCACTACTGAAGGATGATGATCATATCATGTAATGGAGCTTTCTAACACAACTCATTACGATATTTACAATAATAACAACATATACTAATGCATATTTGCTTCACCCAAAAAATAATCATACTGTCTATGGAGCTTTATAAACCAACTCAATATAGTATTCACACACACACACACACACACACACACACATATCTATATATATATTCTCAACTAGAAAATAAAAGGATACGATGCCTGCATCTGAAATAAGGGAATCTAGAGGCCCACACCTCCACCCTTAAAGTAATACCAGGATTCACCTCATTCTAAGGAAGTCCCGAATCCATTGCAAAGTCAAATCTGTGTCCAATTTCTAATGCTACAATCCCACACCACTTGCCCTCTCAGTGGAAATTTACTGGCTCATTTTTCCAAGGGACACTCCTAATGTGCATATGATTCCATCTAGAAATGCTAATGACTAAAACAAATCCATCCTCGGTCTTCCCTTCTGTGCTACACAATCTGTCAGGAAATCCGGTCAATCCCTTCCAAGTAGTCACTCACCTTCCAAGTTCCGTTGGCACCCCCATCTCGGGTAGTCCATCATTTGGCAAGGCTTCCTCACATTAAAAGATACAAAAACCTAGGCATATCACTACCTCAAACCATCATACCATTCATATCATTCTTGTGGAATTCAATGGATACTATTGAGTACGAGTGTTTCAGAATGGCCCTACTCCTAAATACTTTACCAACATACTGCTGTATTTTCAAATTCCTTTTGCTGACATTGCTAATTATTGCAGTTGATTTCAAACATCCAACTAGGCATGTTCATCCATTCCTATACCAAGCACATAATTTCCATTAGATTCAAAATAAATTGAAATAACTTCAACTCATACCTCATTAGTATCTCGTCAATAAGCTACATTTTCAATTATGTACGATTCCTATCACAAGTCAAACTACCATCTTTGACCAAATCATCATGTATAACATATCACATCAGGTTAGCTCAATACACAACCATCATAGATCAAAATCATAAATCACACATAACCATCATAAACCAGAATCATAGATCACATGCATAATAAAAATGAAATAAAATATTGATACTTATGCTTTAATCAATCGTTGGCTTCCATCTTTGTTCTTATTTCATATGCACTCTGGATTCATTGGGACACCTAAAAAACACCAAGTCCCTTCTCCTCAACCATGTGCAAACACACATAGTGTACATCCCACACATACAACCACACATGTCATATGAAACCATGAAATACATGCATCTACACCTAACATACAACACATACACCTACACCTAGTGTACAACACAACACAATACATACGTTTGCACCTGGTGTACAAGACAACATAACACATATATGTACAGAATGTACATCACAAGACATGCATCTACCCACAACGTGAGGCACCACAATTGAATACACATACCAAATGTAAATAGTACGATATGTACAACATGTACACAATATCACATGTACAAGGAACCACCTCCATGATGTGTGGTCAACATCACATGTACATGGCACCACCTGCACAACGTGTACACAATGCAACATGTACACAATACGACATATACACAGTACCACATGCATGACATGTACACAACACCACATATACATAGTGCCACATGGACAACATGTACACAACATCACCTGCACACAATGCCACTTGTACCACATGTTCACAACACCATATGTACATAGCACTGCATACACAACATGTACATAGAACCATACACAAAACAACATATCCAACATGCACACAACACCATATGCACAGAAAACCACAAATCCATCATGTACACAAAACCATCTATACCCAACACTGCATATGCAACCTTCGCGCAACACTATCTGTACCACCTCGTACATAATATTGCATAAACAACATGTACACACACTATATATACATAACATTGTATATTCACACATCATACATGTAACATGTACAACATATATAACATATGCACAACAATAGTACATCGCATCCTAAAACCACACTATCTCTACCAAGTAACCTTGCTTCCAGTGTCTTATACATGCTTGTCCTAGCATGCTGCAAACCACATTGCCTTCATTTCATTGATGTATCCCTCGTCTTAGTCTGTCCATAACATAAAGTTTAAACATAGGCATAATACAAGCATACAATATCAATTCATATCCACATGATACTAACTTCATATATTTGTGAGGACTACTCTTCCCACTTGATTCCTCATAAACCAAGAAACTCTTCATGTCATTCACATGTGCAAGCAATCATTCCTTTACAAGAACGATTCTTGGCGACCCTGTTAGACAGTGACATAGATACATACATACATGTATACATATATAAACATCAATGTAATTACCAGATAGCACAACATCTATGTTAAAAGAACTTCCTTATTTGAGCACAACATGCACAGTATTGACAACTATCATTCTCAACTTGGTCAAACCATCTAACACCTCAAGTCCATTTACTATACATTTTCTGGTTACCTTTCTCATGTATGTACTTCCACTATCCTTTTACCACAATGGACCCATCCAATGCTACCAACTGTCACAACCTTACCTTCTGCTGCGCTTACTCATGCACTGATCTTCATTATAATCTTACATTCCGGGTACCACATAGCTCTCCTCGAGCTCCATCAACTTTCCACTTTCCCAAACAATTCCCAAGACTCAAAACATAAAAGGAAATACCAAGAAACAATAAAGAAGAAAACCATGAAAGCCAATAACAACATGACATTGTAATAAAGTGGCATATTTATGCACTAAACACACATAAAATCACAAATCAAGCACAAAATCACAAAATACCAAAAGCACAAGACTAACCATAGACACCATGTTATAGATCCATTTGGGCACATCAATTCCCAACATCCAGATTAGTGTTTTAGGGCTCATCAAATGCTAATTTAAGTTGCTTCATGCCCTAAACAAGTCACCCCTTTGAATGCCTCCTTCCCAGACAGTTTCATGACTTGAAGGCATCCAGAAATAGCCTCTAGAGGGACTGGTGTAGGTAAGCCCTTATAAAGGTGCGCTACAGAGAAGTTCAGTCCACTGCCAGGGTGCTCTGCAGAGCACTTAGGCTTCCTTTCACCTGCGTTGGGCAAGAATGAGTGAAATTCACATAGGGTTTGAGGAATGTTCTTATCTTTTGGAGTCATCTAGAAGGTTCCCCTACTTATTAACTCCTATGAGCTCACAAATGGATGAGGAACGAGTTAAGTTTCATCCTATCCTCTCATTCCTTCCTCCATGGAAATAATTCTAGGTATGGAAGGCCATTCAATGCCACCATTATGAAAAAACCTCCTTCATCTTCCTATAAATTGACCACTCATCTAAGTGATCACGGGGCTAGATTATGTTGAATGATAATACTGCTATGAGATATGGCTTTGAAGCAAGTATTGTAATGCTACAAGTTTATCATGCTTTTGATGTGATGTGGATGGGATCCAAGCTGGAGGAATGGCTTTGAATCAAACACCAATGGTTGTAATTCCTTCTTATATCTAATAAAGTGTTTGAACCTTTTTCCCATATGTTTTAATTGTTTCATAATGCTTATATGTGTGAATTGTATCTGATTCCTTTCACTTTTATTCAATAGATCGTGTGCTTTGATCAATTCTTTGTTTTCTGTTGTATTTACAAGGTACTTCTCAAGCGTATTAAGTACGGGAAGGAGCGACATGAATGATACAATGGAGACGAGAGAAAAGAAAAACTACAAGTAGGTCTTATTATCTTCTAATCTTATCTATTTCTTATAGGAAAAGTCTAAAACAATTTAAACTACTCTTCTAGATACAACTACTTATCTAGGGAATTAGTATTTATCCGTAGATACCAAATTCTAAAAAAAAATTGGCGACTCCACTAGGGAAGGTCCTCTTTCCTAGTATCTTATCCACCTCCTAAGACATCCTTGTAGACCTTATTTGTGTTCATATATTGTAATGCAACTCTTTACATTGAAAAAGTCGTCAACACTTTGTCAAATTTCCTCTTGAAATGGCTTAATGTCACCAGTGCAACCTTTTGAGGGACAAAGTATGCTACAAAGCACCCCTGGCTTAGGGACAGTGCTCTGAAGCACGGTGTCTCCCACTCTAGGCTGCGCTGATCCTCCTAGGATCAGTTTCCCACCTTTGGAAAGTGTTTTTGCCAACTTTCCTCTATTTGTTTGTTTGTTGATTGATCACTGAATGTTATGTCTCAGAAAATAAGTTTCTATCTCCTAGTCTAGCTCAACTTTGATTTGATTGATTAATGTTTCTTAATGTTTTCTTTATGATTATTGATCAATAGTCAAAGTTAGAATATAGTTTATTAATCTTCATTCGAAAGAAAGGGTCATAAAGTCTTCCCTTCCTTCAAATTAGAACTATCGTAAAAGTCTTCGTTCTTATGAAAGATTGATTGATTGTATGTGCATATTTCCTTTTGTTCATATTCACATTAAGGAAATCGAAAAGAAATACATGCATGCTGCATTGAAAAAGTGTGTGTGTGTTCATAGGAATAGTGTAGGGAAATTACATTAGATTGTGCTCTTTGCTCATTGATCGAAAGAAATCTTATTGCTCTATCCCTAAGTAGCTAGGATTTTCATTGTTAAATTGAATGGAAAGAATGCTTATCATGATATTTTCATTCCTAGTAATTTAGGAATACATCACGTGGTGAAATTGAAAGACAAATTCCTAAGCAAGATCAACTTAAAATTAACATCAACTTACCTAATGGAGCATTGTCATTAATGAGAACATTTAGTGGTTCTAGGCTAGAGACGTGTTCTGGCGTCATAAAACATATGTGAGTATATCGTAGCTCGTCCATGTACCTTCACGTATATAGGGTGGTGTCACAATACGTAAAGTATATGGGAATGCTCTCACTATACGGTTTTGCATTAGAAATCACTTATATGGACTGGGCATCCATGTACCTTTGGGTATATATGGGAGGAAAAATCTAGGTTTCTATCCATCCTTAAGTAACCAAGTCGGCCACCTTGTAGACTATGATACACCGAACACAACATTCAGAGAGATTCCCTGCTCGTACTTCTTGGTTTGCCAGGAGGTATTCTATAGTTCACAGTTGCTTGGTAAACCTTTTTGCTAGTATACCCCTTTTTTTAATTTCTTTTTTGATAATAAGGTTAATCAAAAATCATGGAGGAACATCAACCCTTACCCTGTCGTTTGGGGAGAACAACGATCAAACCACCTTTGCCACCCAAAGCTACACCTATTTGGTTAAGGCGGTCTCGCTTAACTGAGTCTAGTACATCAAGAACTCCTAGTTATTCATCTGAATTACCTAAATCATCTATTTCGGTAAGTATTGATATTCCAGTTACTCCAACCATTTCTAGTACATCCGTTTCTGAAATAGTAACCGAGGTTGTTCAACAACAACCTCAGCTTGAAGTGGCTCAACAAGAAATTACTTATAAATTTGAATCAATTCAACCAGAAGTTAATCCAGAATGTATCATAGTTCAAACATAAGTTACATCTGAACCTGAAGTTGTTTAGGAACCTCTTTCTGAAACTATTGTTGATTTACCCAAACATCTGGACTTCAAATTTGAGCATTTAGAAGTTGTTACTTTACTGGAATACAATCAAATGGTTACCCATCAGACATCAGTAACTACTGAAACATCAACTTTATCCACACCAAAAATATTTTACGGACCAGACGGTGAAGTTATTCCACCTGGTTTAATTTCTATTGAGGAATAATTGGAAGAAGATTCTACACTTGGAACTGCATTCCACTTTGGAGCTAGGCTTTGTCTTTACCCTCGTACTCCTCATTTTACCACTCCATTTGATCCTACTTATTCTCAAGTACTCGTCGATTCTTTAGGACAACCTTTGGGTCAGTTAAGTATGGTTGAACAACCATCAACATTCCAAACTGTATCATCTGATACAGCCACGGGAAAATCTTTTGTTGCAACCTCTTCGATGTTTTCTACCACACTTGAGTCGCACCTATATGGTGAATCGTCCATCCTGGTTGGTTACCAATCTTTATCTAGAACCCAATCAGGGGTTGCTTCTACACCATGGTCATCACCCATGTCCTCAACCAAAATTCTACCCGGTTCTTCTCTAATGGGAACTCAACAGTTTGATCCTACATGTCAATATCAAGTTGGGAAATCCGACCAACAAAGACCTATGTATCCATTAAATACTAGATCGCCACCATATGGAGAGAAATATGCTTATTCACCGTATCCTCCTTATTTTGGAGGACCGTTATATGGTAATATCCTGCAGTATTCAGGTCAACCTAGAATTAGAGTTTGCCAGTGGCAACCAACAATGCCAGTTCAACCAAGGCTTGTATATCCAACACAACCCATGCAAACTATGTCAGCTATTCCTACTACACCTATTGTTACTATTTTACCACAGTCACAAGTTCAAACTTTTGTATCTCAACCAGTACAAACTGGTCCTTCTACCTCGTAACCACAAGTTTCAGGTCAAGAAGTTCAAGTTTCTCAGGTTTTTTTACAACAACCACTTGTTTCCGGGGTTCAACAACAACGTCAGGTTAGTATACCCTTATCTAGATTGACCCAAGATTACACTGGTATAGTTTATTCACAACCTGGCCAACCTTTCATTGCTAGGCAACAACTGTTAAATCAACAAAAGTTGTACCAACAACAACAACAATTGATTCAAAAACCATGGTAGCCTCAATTTCAACAACCCCAATTCCAACAATTCCAACCCCAATTTGGACTTGCCCAACTGGCTCAACTTGGGTTTGGACAATATCAAGCTTACCAAGGTCCTGGTCAACTAGGTTTTGCAGGTTATGGACAACCACAAATTCAAACTGGTTATCAACAACCACCTTATGCCAGGTTTTTTCAACAACAACCCTACCAAGGTTATTAAATGCAGATGCCCTATGTTGGTATGAAAAGACCTATTGCTCAAGTAATTCCATCATATCCTGGGTATGGTCAACCTAACTTGAATCAACAATTTCCATTTGTAGAAACTTAAGAATTGCCAGATTTAAATCGGCTCAATAATGATCCAATCTTATATGCACCTTGGTGGCTGATAATTCTGCATAAGTTACCATTTGACATTTTAAAATTCAATGGAAATCCTAGAGAAGACCCATCAAATCATGTCATGACATTTCATTTGTGGTGTTCATAAAACTCCTTAAATGATGATTGGTTAGACTCCGCCTTTTCCAAAGAACACTTATTGGTCTGGTTGCTAAATGGTACATCGAGTTACGAAGAGCTTTTTTCGACAAATTTACGACTTTAGCCACTAAATTTCTGACCCTCTTCCAGTTACCTATCAGATACGAGACTGGAACAGAACTCCTAACCAACTTTAAACAGACTACTGTTACACATATATCAGATCATATTCATGAGTGGCGACGTTGTCGTTGAATGGTTAAGACATATGTTCCCAATCAGCTTTTAGCTGAGTGGTTCATAAAATCCTTGTTGCGATCAATCACCGAGGATGTGGAAAAATGTGAAGTTGTCACAAAAGAGCAAGTAATTGCTCATGCCAAATACATGGATTTGATTTACACACAATCTGGCATGCTCTACGACCAAATTCCCAATGCACCCCGACGAACTTTCACTATTCCTCCTCCTCCACAATCGAGTAAGGACTCTCATGCCGGTAATGGTGCGATTGGTTCTTCAAGGAAACAAATGACAGGAAGACCATATGGTCAAACTCTTGTTGTTACCAATCAAACTACCAATGCATCAGAAAACACTCCTGCTTCTGAAATTAATGATGTGTCATCTAACAAAGGAAAAAATCAAAAGCAACCAAGAGGCAAGAAAAAGGGGAAAAAAAGAAACAAGATAATTCCCCTCAAGAGAAATCATCTGATTCCTCTACCTCGAAAAGGAAACCTCGTTATCCATGTATAATATGTAATGATGAGCATTTTACAAGAGATTGTCCACACCGCTCAGAGGTCTCTAAACTTTTGAAGACTTCAAGCTCATCTGTAGTGTTGACTGATCCGTTTCCAAACCCAAAGACGCATTTCATTGCGACAGACCATGCTTCCACATCCCAAGTACTCATGTTATCCATCATAAAGCCACAAAACGAAGCTTTGGTGTTAACGAGAAACAATTATTATAGAAATCCACCGTCATCATTGAATAATCAGGCCACTTATCAACCTAATCCTCTGACTTTGACTTCATCTGAAAATATTCCACCTGTTGTACCAAAAATGAAAATAAAACCGTCAAAGGGAGTTGTACACAAATCAACATTTAACCCTTGGGCTCGAGTACCTTAGAACTATAACATGTTGTTAAAAGCGCGATTAAATCGCGCTTTTTTGAAAAAAGCGCACTTTTTTCCCTAAGCCGATTTAATTGTGCGTTTTATGGGAAAAAAGCGGCTAAAATTTTTTTTGCCAATTTTTTCGAAAAAGCGCGCTTTTTTCGAAAAAATCGCGCTTTTTTCCAAAAAAAGCGCTGGGTTGCCAGGACAGCACGATTTTATAAAAAAAAATTTGGTTTTTCATTTGGTCATTTGGGTTTTTTCATGCAATTTTTTTGGAAAGAAACAAATAATTTTTGAGTGGGGCAGCTTAATGATCAATTCTAGGCCCTAGTATGGATATGCTATTCATGGTAATGTTAAATTCTTAAAGTAAAAGTGACATTCTCCTTAATCTTCATTTTCATCCTTTTACTTGAATTTTTAACATTACCATGAAATGACTCAGGATGTTTGAGAGTGGTTCCAGCCTCATTGGATTTCATATGGAGAAAGTAGAATTTTAGATTTCATTTAAAATCCAGCAGACTTATCAGTTTTTCAGGATTTCAGGATTGGGAGATTGTAATGTTTCCAGGTGACACCACCTGCTCGGGCTACCCCTGCCACCAGTAGTGGACGTGGTCTACCTCCTATAGCTCCTACTTCTAGTTCTTCAGCTTCTAGAGCACATCAGACTCCACTGCCATCTCCACCAGCACAGGCACCAGCATCTATATCTAGAGGGAAAGGGAAAGCTGTGGCATTTTCTCGCAAGAGGGGCAGAGGAAATCAATAGGATTAAACCTCATTTTATTGTATATGACATTATGACATTATGAGATACATTATCATATTTTTTGTTGATATTTTGAGGCTGAGGTGGGACTCAGGAGTCAGGACTTACTATTCAGGACATGATTCAATGTTATGTGTGATTTTAGCGCTAGAAATGATATTAAACATCTTATATATTAGTTTTTTTATCATATTTATGTGTCAATGTATTTATTTTATGTTGTAGATGGTTTAGATATTAAAAGAATTGAAAAAAAATGAATATTTTTGTACCAAACGCTTTTTTCCCACTTTTTTCTGCTTTTTTCCCGCTTTTTCCGATTTTTTCCGCTTTATTCCCGGCGCCGATTTAATCCCGCTCGCACTTTTAACAACATTGGAATATCTTGCTCAATCACCTTTTGCTATGTCAACACTTGACGTGTTACAAAATTGTCCCTCCTAGAAGCAGGCTTTACTGTCAGCAATAGGCGGAGTAGATCCTACAGATTCTGATCTTGTGGTTTTTAACCATGTGGGGTATACACCACAATTACTGGTGCAGTTAGCTTTCCTAATTCAAGTAAAAGCTCTCAATAAGAATGTTCACCAAAGTATTATTGATGAGGGGGGCATCTACTTGCATTATGTCAATGAGCTGCTGGAAAACACTTGGCTCACTGCCGTTGTCACGATCACCAACCACGTTAAATGATTTTGATGGAAGAAAATATATTCCTTGTGGGATTTTGAGTAACCTGCAAATCAAACTAGGGGGAAAAACAATTACTATTGAATTTGAGGTAGTTGATAGACCCCTCAATTACAACATTTTATTGGGAAGGCCATGGGTATATGCTATGGCTGTTGTGGATTCCACGTACCTTATTACTATTGCATTCCATGATAAGGGTGGAATCACAGTCATCGATCAACTAGCCTTCTTTTCCAATAGTTCATAGGCTACAGGAAGCATTCAGTTGGTACACAGACCCCCGTTGTCACTTCAAAGTGTTGGAGTATGTCTCTTTAAAGATCCTTCCCTAACGGGTACTTTTAAGCTACCATACAATCTGATTAGGTGGAAGTGGCAAGAGTAGAGACTTGCAACATGATTTCCTCCACCTCATCTGATTTAAGGAGGATTACCAACAATTTTGAAGTTGATAGTAATATTGAGGTAATGTCGCTAAGTCTCATTGAATTAGCATAGCAATCAATTTTTTGGGCTTGTGCGGAAAACCCAAATCGAAATTCACCAATTGTATGGGTAGACCATTCATTAGAATATCATACTTCTTCGGATCCTTTCTCACGTATACATTCTACGGATGAAGGAATCATCCAATCAATGATGATAGGAGAAGAACCTTGGGAAGATTATCATCATCATTCCCATCTTCTAGATGACATCGAAGATGATTCAAATGAACTAAACCAACCTTCAGTTATTGATTTCCTTTCGAACTCAGTTTTCATAGACACAATAGAATCTGACTGAAACCTGTCAAATATTGAAGAAGCGATTTCTATTAATATTTTGACCAAGCCTAATATTGTAGAGAACATTAATGTCGGCAAATATTGTTCTCCACCAGAACTTGATTGTTATCGTACTCTCTTTCGTGAATTTAGAGATATCTTTGCATGGTCTTACGAGGAGATGCCGGGAATTGACTCTAGTATTGTTGAACATGAAATCAAAATGTACCATAATGTCAAACCAATTCGATAGCGGCTTTGACCTGTTCATCCAAAGAAAGCTGTTGTAATTAAAGCAGAAGTTGAAAAACTTTTGCGAGCTAGTTTCATTTACCCCGTACCTCTTATTGACTAGATTTCCAACCTTGTTCCTATCATGAAGAAACAAGGGAAAATTCGAGTGTGCGTCGATAATAGGGATGTAAATCAAGCATGTCCAAAGGAAAATTATCCTACTCCTTTTATCGACTAGATTATTGATGAATGTGCCGGATGTGAAATATTCTCATTTATGGATGGGTTTTCTGGCTATAATCAAATCAATATCCACCCACAATACCAATCGAAAATAACTTTTATTTGTCCATGAGTCACATTCATCTATAGGAAACTCCCATTTGGTTTGAAGAATGTTGGGGCCACATTTCAGAGGGAAATGAATTATTCCTTCCATGACATCAAGTACATTTTTCAACCTTACCTTGACGATTTACCAACTCATTCACGAAAGCGGATTGATCACCCGCAACATTGGAGAGCAATATTTTTACGGTGTTGACACTACGAGATACAACTCAATCCACACAAATGTGTGTTTTGTGTTGGTTCTGGTCAATTGCTCGGATTTTTAGTGTCTAGAGAGGGGATTTGACTCGATTTGTTAAAGGTTCAGGCAATTCTGGATTTGCCTCCACCTTCAAGTCTTTTACAGTTACAGAGACTCCAAGGGAAAGCAAACATTCTGAGGAAGTTAATTCCTAATTACGTTGAAATGGCTAAAGGTTTTACACGTCTTTTGAAAAAGGAGGTACCATTCCATTGGGATCAGGTTGTGCAAGCTCCCTTTGATCCTCTTAAAGGTACCTTGATTAGAGCTTCATTAATGTATTCTCCAAATTACTGAAATGACTATTACCTGTATCTTGTTGTTGTAGATACAACCATTGGCATCGTTTTAGTCTAGGAAGAAAATGGGATTGAACATCTGATTTACTACTTGAGTCATAATCTCAACGATACAGAAAGTAAGTACTCTTATGTCGAAAAACTAGCTTTGGCAGTTGTGCAAGCTGTTCAAAGATTTCGCCATTACATCCTACTATGGAAAACAACTGTCATTTCAGATTCCAACCCTATGACATACATCTTGTCATGTCAATTACTGGGGGGAGAATACTCAAAATGGATAGTTATTTTACAGGAATTTGATTTGGAATTCATCAATTCCAAATCAAAGAAATCTCTAGTTTTCGTAGAGTTACTTTGCGACCTTCCCTCGACCTCCATTAATTCAACATCTGAACCATCAATTTTGGATGAGTCTCTATTTCTAATATCATTATCTGATGCGTGGTATGGAGATATACTAATCTATCTCCATACCCAAACTTTCCAGCCCGATACCTCTCGCTCGCAACAACGATTTATTCGTTACCAAGCCGAAGATTATCTGATCATTGGAAACACTCTTTACCATTGTGGTATCGATATAGTCTTATGGAGGTGCCTCATGTATGAGGAAGCCGAGAAAGCATTGAATGATGGCCATTCATGATCCTGTGGTGGACACTTATATGGTTATGCAACCGCACAGAGAATTCTCCGTGCTCGTTACTTCTAGTCAACTATATTCAAAGATTGTATTATTGTTGTCAGAAGCTGTCATGCATGCCAGATATATGACTGAAAAACTAGATTACCACCTACACCATTTCATTCAGTCATTACTGTTGGCCCATTCACCAAATGGGGCATTAACTTTATGACATGTAACCCTACCTAAGCCAGGGGGCATGGGTATATTATAGTCATCATTAACTATTTTACCAAATGGATCGAGGTGATGCCAACATTGAACGACAGTGGCGAAATGGCTAGTCTTTTCCTTTTTAACCATGTGGTTGCTCGGTTTGGTGTACCACAAGCCATAGTTACAGATCATGGGTCACATTTTTTCAATCACATGATGCCTAAGTTGACTGCTAAGTTAGGATTGTCACATGATAGTTCTACCCCTTATTACCCGCAAGAAAATGGACAAGTTGAGGCCATCAACAAAGTCCTGAAGAAGATGTTGTAGAGAATGATAGGGGTTCATAAGCAAAACTGGCACTTAATCCTGTACTCTACCTTATGGGAATATCAAACCTCAGTGAGAAATGCAATTGTATTCACGCCCTTTTAGTTAGTGTATGGTTTGGAAGCAATATTACTGACATAATGTGAAATTTCATCGCTCAAACTAGTGATTGACCTGTTACCTGACAATTCTGAAGAAGAAGTGTGTTTCTTAGAATTAATCCATCTGGATGAAACCCATCGTGCTACTACATTGACTAATGAAGCACATAAGAAAGGTATTAAGGCGCAATATGATAGAAATGTCAAGCCTTGTATCTTCTCGGAAGGAGACCTAGTCTTGCTTTATGATCAAGAAGCTAATAAACCTAGAGCAGGGAAATTTGAACCAATGTGGATGGGTCCTTATATTTTCAAGCATGTTCTAGCAAAAGGTGCCTACGAGTTAGTAGATTATGATGGGATTCCATTATCGCAGCCCTGAAATGGGCTGTATCTCAAACGCTACTATGCTTGATTAAGTGTAGTAAAACTCATTGTATATATGCTTTCATTGCATATGTGTGTGTATCTTTTAGAGATTTTTATCTGGGTAGTAATCTGCTTTTCATTTGTTTCAGATGTCAGAGTCTTCAGAACTGTTCGTTGGTTACGATGATGGTGTTAGTTGTAGTATGCAGAACTTGTCTTCTGTAGCATGGGCTATTTTCATTCCAAGTGGAAAGTTAGTGAGTTTCCAAGGGATTTGTATCGGTCGATCGACGAACAACATCACTAAGTATAGCACGTTTATTGAAATACTCTCTAATGCCATTTTAGTTGGAATTCACTGAGTCATCATTAGGCTGGACTATGAACTCATTGTACTACAACTAACAAACATGTATACTGTCCAAAATCCAATTATTTTTTGAATGTTCCTTAGATTTCGTATTTTGGAAAGTCATTTTGAACACATTCAATATCAACATATTTCCATAAATCTTAACACATTAACTGATTCTATATCAAATTATGTGTTAAATACACATTTTCGACACATGTAAAAGTAATATTTTCAATTCACATCATTAGTTGAATAGGATTGCATATAAATGTAGAAAACTCTAAAAGTAAATTAGATAGATATTTTAAAAGTTTTTACAAAATTTGTGTCGAAGACATGTTTGGTCATTTGACCCAAAAACTCAAAATGCATGCAAAACATCCTAAGTAGATCTAGTGGTTCTCATGGTAACTGGTCATAGCCTATGCTATCATGTGCAAAAGCCTCGCCCAATGGCTAGGCACACCAATAGTGTGGCACTGCATCCTCATAAGTAACTCCTCGATTCAGACATCCAGAATACCAAGGGTTAATCCCTCTCTATGATCCTACAACTCTGCTAAGGTCTCGGCAAAATCGAAGTCTTCGAGAATGGATCACCTAATGTTTCTGTGCTGGCCCACCTGCAACCTATTGGTGTCCCACAGGTCAAACAGTACCCACATTTGCATGCATAAGATTAATTTTAGTTTAGTCTTGGAAACATTAAAAACACAAAAAACATGTAGAAACCTAAAAAATTGAAAAACACTTTGTTCAAACAACTTACCCATAGCACCCCATTGTGCTCCAACTGGTAGAATCAAATCTGGATCTCCATGGAAATCCATCCCTGAGTATGCATGCTCCTCGATGACATGATGTTGTCACTCGAGCCAACTAAAGAATGCAGTGGAAAAAATGATTGTTGACTGGTCCACGTGTCGAGCCACCTCTGCATACGTGGATCTCTAGGACCAGATACACCTAGTGATACATATTATGGTTGCATCAATGGGATTCTCTCTAACAGAAAAGTGATTAATATCAAACCATAGCAGAAATTCTTCATCTTACCACTTTTTACCTTACTCAATTGTTCTTTCAGTGAAGAAAGCACAACCTCGCACCAGCTAAAAGCTTTTGGCTTTAGACACTCCAATGCATACTGCATATAAGATCTATTCGCCAGATGTAGTTTCACACTACCAGCCAATTTTGTGATAGTGAAGAAGACCGTTCTTAAAGGAAAATTGCCTACATCCTTGATATTTATTTTACCATCCTTGCTAGGCTGTGTACCTGGCCAACAAAACTGTCTAATATAATCTCTCACTGATTCACCTCCACGGGAAAATCCAGATAGCGAGATGGGGGCTCCTCGCCTCGACAGTCTAGTAAGAAAGTAAATATCATCAATGGCAATAGGGACCATCTTGTCCCTAATGTCAAAAGTCTGATCTATCAGATCCGATGCATGAACAACGAACTGCAGTAGTTCTATTTGTTGCCTTATTCCTGACAACTTAAAGTATTTGAGTAACCCATACTTTTTAAGGGCCTCAACTGTACCTGGATTGTTTAGGGAAACCATGTCTTGTTCTTCATTCTCTCTTTCTCACCATGTAATCAACATTCTAATGCGATGAAAGCCTGAAACACAATCATAAGCTTATTTAGAATCCTTTCCACGCAAAAAATAGGATAGATTTTGGAGCAAATAGCTAAATCGAACTTGGGAAATATGCCCAGCGCAGCCCATGCACAGAGATAGTGCGCTACAGAGCATGCAACCTTCTATCTGGGTGCTCTTTGTAGAGCTATAAAAAGGGTCTCTTTCACCTCTAATTACCTCACATTAATATGTCAATCCGGGAGCGTTTGGTTATTTCAAAGAGTGACTCAATCTGAGGCTATTTGTCAGAGTAATGCTAGTAGTATAGCATTTTGCAAAAATACAAGAGTAAACGGATGCTTGTCTATAACTATGTTACTTGAAATGACTAAATCACACACTCTTAAAGCTAGGCAACTTTATCAGTCAAGGGTTCGACAGCAATAGCCCATCCCTTTGGAAACTGATGGAAAGGAAATTAGAGCATGGACCACGGGTCTGGGAGCGAGGCAGTAAATGCCGAGGCTCACTACAGCCACAGATCGTCTCTCACACCAAAAATAGCAAATGTGAATAAATGAAACAGCAGGTAAAAATGGAACGGCAAATAAGAAATCGAGCAGCAAATCTAGAATGGAACAGCAATGCTTAAAATGGAACAACAATTCTGAAATGGAACAGCAATCGAATAACTAAACCTCGCGAGCAGTAATCAAGCTTTATCCTATCAACTCAAATGCACTCATTGTAATCAAACATCAATCTTTCATTCTCCAAGCAAATCAAGTAGCACGCGCTAATGGAACAGTACTAATTACTAATAAGTTATGGAACAGCATTTGGAAATCATACACACACAACACACTTGAAAAGTAATCTGATTTAGCACCAATCGTCATCAACAAGAATTACAACTGCGTTTCAAAATGGAATAGCATTACTCCTGAATCATAAAGAACACATCATAAATTCCACAACACGAATATACAACATAAGAGCTCCGTAACGAAATAATAACAATGTTCAATTAAGTCTAATAATATTCAATCAACTCTGAAGGTATTGGTGATATAATGCAGAGTCAATATAACAGTTATTGTCTGTAAAAACCTTAATGAACGAATCTTAATAGAGCATATGATGTAACTTATAAAGCATATCAGATTACCAACTAATGACGATAAGCAAACCACGCAGAAATCAAATCGTAGTGATACAGAAGCAAGTGTCCTCCGGGGCCGGGCCCTTAGCCTCAAGGGTACACCGCTTTAAGTTAATCCAGACGCAAAGATAAGATAATCACCAAGTTTATATTAATGCATAAAACAAAAAGTACAATGAGCCAAGTTCAACGAGACTCGATGATCAAAGTTCAATCTTTAACAGAAAGTTACATAAAAGCATAATCCCCCCAAAGCTAACAGTGTCGTCCCTTTATATAAGGGTGATGGCGGAGATGTCTAAGCAATAAGATAAATAAAGCAGTGATCCCTCAGGATCGAAGATCCTGAGGGATTCGCCAAACTGTTAATCCTTAATCACTTCTTTTCTCCTCCGCCGAGTTGGTGCCTTCTCCTCCTTTTCCAGACCGGTTTGCTTCAACCTGCTTAGCCTCGTTTGCACTCGGTCCTTCGTCAAAGGGACAACAGTTACCCTGTTCTTGTCTTTTTCTTTGGAACAGCAGCTCCTCGTTTTTACCCTTTCCTGCACAGGAGAATGACAACTATCAGCGGTTAAGTCTTGCATACTAATTCCACATGTTTTGTCATAATTCTTTATTGTTTTCCACATTCATGATGTAAAATATTCACAAGTCCCACTGAAAAACCATTGAAATGATCATCAAAAACATACCTTTTTAGTACTCCACACACCCCCCTGCTTACCCTGTTTCATGCCCTCATGAAAACGTTGTATTTGACATGCAAAGCAGTGAGAGAATAGGCTGGAGAAGGAATCTCATGCGGAGGCCTACAGCCATGGTGAGTGACTAGGTAGTCAAAGAACTGGTTTGTTTGACCCTCAGGAATCTCATAGAGGGCTTGATATCCGGGTGTAGGGTGCTAGATAATTGCACTGCGGAATCTATATCCTAACTAGGATGGCCCTACCCTCAAAATTCTTTCGCCATAGAGGTTCAAACGGTTGGTAGCTAATTGAAACTTCTCATACTTAAATGGCTCCCTGAGCTGGATGTTTGGATTAGAGATTCGGTACCGAAATTCGGCTGCATCAATGGCGAGGTCTTTGATAGAAAGAAAATATTCTAAACTTTGTCGAATGAGTGCCTCGTGCATGGGTCCTAACGTTTCGATGACACCCGGAGTTCTCATGAGGTTTCTATGTGCTTTCCACAACCGTACCGGGTCCCTAGGCTCAGCCCTTACCCACAAGTCTAGGCCATTTTCCTGCCTCTAGAAAGTGTTATAGGCTTTGAGCCATTTAATCTGATTAACCCCGAATGAGATGAATGCTTGCAATTGGATGTCTCCAACAAAAAGGCCAGGGTTCAGCTCAGTCTCCTGATCTAGCACGAGGTTATGCAAATAAAATTCACATAGCAATCTCTGGACCTTCACCCCATAATGTTTACAACGATCTATAAAGTCATTGACAGTGTTAATTTGTATTGGGGCGCCTACTTTAACAGCTTTTATTTTTAATTGTAAGTATTGTTCCAGTAAAAGCAGAGCATAGTTTTTGGCAGGGGCCCTACATGCTAAAACGTCATTGTATAAAGAACACAAGGTATCCATCTGCTTGATAACAGTATCTAGCCTACGAGTTACCTTTGCAACTTTCTCTTGTTCCTTTCGCCACCCTCCAAAGGCCTGGCTTTCGGATTGATTGACGTTCCTTAGTTGCTGTTGGAGTTCTTCATACTTCTCGCGAGGGACCGTTTGTTCTCTAAGCCTTTCCATTTCTTGCTGATCCTGTTTCAATCCCTTGTGCAAGGTCCTTGTCTTTGGATCTCTTTTCCATGCAGTAGTGGAGGCCGGGAGTTTTACCTGAAATTTCTTATTGCATTGTTTCGAGTTCAGAACCCTTATCACCTCCGACGGTGGTGGCTCCGTTTGAATTTTCTTGTTGTCCATTTCTTTTTTAACATGAATATCAGCTTGCTGCTGTTCCTTTTCAAATGGAACAGCAGTCTGTCCCTCAACGTCATTTAGAATAGCAGCTGGATCTTCAGCATCATTTGGAATAGCAGCTGGATCTTCAGCAGGGTTTTGATCAGTAGGGCGATTTTTGGTCCTCCGCCTTTTTATCCTGCAGATTTTTACTGTAGTGGTCATCTTTTTCTTCCCTGCGGTGTTCCTTACCCTCTGCCTGGCTTTCAGGATCCTGATCTGCTGGTGGAGCTGGACTATTATCCTCAATAACCTCCGTTGTTCCTTTCGTAATTCCCTAATTTCCAATGTTTTATTAAAAGGAACAGCAGGCTTTCTGCTGCGTTCTGGGTCGTGACTAGTCCCTGGATCTTTCTCCTGGGGTGCTTCTTCACTGTTTTGTGTTGGCTGTTCTGGGGTAGGAACCCTAACTTGTTCCGTGACTTCTTTTTCTATCCCTACTTCCTCTGGAATTTCCTCTGGTGCCTTGGGAATAGATTGTTCCCATTCAGTGTCTCCTATCTCCTTTTCATCATGAACAGACAGATTTGCTTCTTCTGCCTCTTCTGCATGTGGTTTTTCGGATGTATCTTCTTCCTGGGGTTTGCCGTGGAGGTATGATGGAGTGGAAGGTTGGCCATACTCACCCATATTGGCCAAGATTGCGGCCAATTCATCTTCTCCCACTGGGTCCTGTGGTGGGCTACCTACCTGCTATCCCATTTCCTCCTCCTGCTTGGATTGTCCAACTTCTGCCTCAGAATGCTCAGCTCCTGTTTCAGGATGCTCAGCTTCTGTTTTAGGATGCTCAATTTCTATTTCCAAATGCTCAGCTGCTTCCTCATTTTCCTCTTCGGATTGCTCGGCCTCCTCGGCCTCTCCTTCCTTTCCTCCTTCAGCTTGTTCTTGTTCTACTTCTGGTCGTGAGGGTTGCTCGTCCTCAATTACCACTGGCTAGCTGGTGCTTTCCTGGAGCTTTTCCAGCCTTCCTCTTATCCGGGCTAACCAGACTGATTTTTTTCATTTCTCTGGCTGTTCCGGAGTATCAGTGTCATGCTTACACTTTGTTGATTCCTAGCGTGTTTCTGGTCGTTCAGATGTGCTCGCAACATGTTTTTGCTTTCCTACTTCTCTACGTTTTTCCAAACGTTCTGGTGTGCTTGTAGTATGTTTACGTTTTGGGGATGGTGCTGTCGCCCTCCCCTCAATTATTGCAATTAGCTCTTCCCATGCTGTGCCTTTTTTAGGCTTCGTGCGACATCATGAAGTAATGAATTCAAAAGTGCAGGAAGATTTACAGAGCATTTCTGCTTTAGAAGAGCTAAGAGTTTAAGATGTCATGGCCTTACCACGTCTTTTCTCCCCTTGCAGGTGATGTAGCTTTGTACTGTTCTTGCTAGTTCTGCCCAGGGTTCTCCTAGCGTTGCTGGCAGGACTCCCTTCCCCTTAATCGTCAAGCTCTGGCCTTCGTCCTGGAAAATTTCCATGATCTTCTGTAATATTTTCTTCTTTAGTGTCCATACAGGTCCGATGGCTGGCAGTCCCGAGACTTCTGCGATTATATCGTCAGTGACCGCTATCTGCTTCCCCCTTACTATGGAGTGATCCTCCTGTAGGTTCTGCAGAAATTCCATCGCCACTGTTTCATTAGACTCCTGCAGGCGACTGAGATAAGTCAGCAACCCTACTCTTTCGAGGATCTCCCGAGCAGCAGCGGAGACTGTCAACTCCTGTGGTTCGCTTCGAATTGCCCTGCCTCCCATGGTTTCGCTGTGGATTCTCAATGGAACAACAACTGCTTGTGCTGTTTGAAACACAGAGAGGGTAATAATCGTAGGATTTAGAAAAAACACAGAGTATGCAATAGAAATGACTTATGAACAACAACTTGTGTAGAAAATAGAAATATCATGTCGTTAAGCCGTGCCATTCCCTAGTACACTATCTTTCCCGAATAGTGAGCTGACACATAAGCCGGGGAATACTGAGGTTAACCTCCCCCCCCACAATGCGATAGGTTGTCCCAGCCATCAAAGAAAGGAGCAACACCCGATCTGTAACCAAGTCATAAAGGAACAGCGTATGAAAATATGCCATGTTTAGAAAAACAACGGATTACCGAAATCGAGGCATAAAGTTGGATCGCGTATTACGTAAGAGGCTGTTTTGATATGATGCGAGGCCGGGGGATAGGACGTCTGCTATACTTGCCAAATCTCAAGTGGTCATTGTCACCTCCTTTGCCATGATTGGTGGTAATAAATGTTCATGCGATATATAAGTCGGGAAATAATGTATGATTAGTGCCTAGGATATAAGAAACAAAAGAGTATTAGTATCTTGCCTATTGGTGTAATCAATGTGACTTCAATACCATTAACAGTGCTATGCTACCGACAGGTGTCCATAACCTTGGCAGAGTTGTTTATTTCACCCCTGGAACCATGATCCTTTATGTGCATATTAAGGAATGTAATGTCAATGTGTAGGACATTATGCCGGCTTGGTAACCAGTTAGCCATAATGCCATCCACGAGGAGGGGGCGAAGAGTGGGTAGGCCGGCTCATGATGAGACCTCCTGTTCCAAGGTTTGTTTATTTGATATACCTTTTGGACCATATCCCTGGTGTGGTGGCCATAGTGGGAATGCCACTTCACTTCCATCCTCATGATCATGGTAGGTTGGCTCTTGATGAGACCCCCTATCCTGCATTTGACAACTTATAATTCATTTTTTTTTTTTTTCATAAAGCACTTTTCCTTATATATACACAAAGGGTGGTTCAACACTCCTTAAGAGTAGGAATGGTGGAAGAAGTCTTATCATCTCAATAGGAGGATATAAACCCTTTGCTCTTATTCCTAAACAAAAATCAAATAGGATTAAAAAGAATGGCATGATAAAGATAACCAATCAGGGCAAAATTAGTAAGACAATGACAACAGAAGATAAGTATGTCGTTCCTCCTGTCCTCTTACCAATACAAAGCCTTATAGAGATAGCGATTTATAATTTTCTGATTTCAGTATGTTGTGATTTTATATTCATTGCATAAGAGCATAGTTGTCTCTAAAAGACTTTCAAAGAACAGGAGCAAGAAGCATCCTCAATCAGCAAAAGGGATAAGTTGTTTCACAAGGAGAGAAAAAGTATGCTATAAGTGTTCCTTTTTGAGAGAGGAACATCAAAGGAGCATAGGTCTCAAAACACCAATGCCATTCCTTTTGAAAAAGGAACAGCAGAAAAAAAAAAAAAAAAAAAATGCTATCTTTCTTGAAAAACGGGACAACAACACACTCAAAATGACGTTCCTTTTGAAAAAGGAACAACAAAAATCAAAAATATTTTGCGCCTTTGAAAAAGGGACAGCAAACACACCGCAGTGTCGTTCTTTTTGAAAAAGCAATAGCAAAAATCAAAATGCTGTTCCTTTTAGAAAAGGAATAGCAAAACAAGCAAACGTCGTTCCTTTTGAAAAAGGAACAGCAAAAATCAAGAGTGTTGTTCCTTTTGAAAAGGAACAGCAGAAAAATCAAGAGTGTTGTTCCTTTTGAAAAGGAACAGCAGAAAAATCAAGAGTGTTGTTCCTTTTGAAAAGGAACAGCAGAAAAATCAAGAGTGCTGTTCCTTTTGAAAAGGAACAGCAGAAAAATCAAGAGTGTTGTTCCTTTTGAAAAGGAACAGCAAAAAAATCGAGAATGTTGTTCCTTTTGAAAAGGAACAACAAAAAAATCGAAAAACTAAAAATGTTGTTTTTTTTTAAAAGGAATAGCTGAAACACGCAAATGCCATTCGTTTCAGGAACGCCAAAAATCAAAATCTTTGAGCAAAAGAACACATTTAGTTCAAACATATGTACACAAACAACTTGAAGAAAAGAAATTATGTACAAATTGTGAAAAGAAATGAATTCCTTAATGAATTACAAGTGAGGAAGACTTCTCTTCCTCTCCTGAAATCGCCATATCAGTGTCTCTGCGTAGCTGTTGGCATAAGGATTCCCGAGTGAGTGGTTTACGATAGAGACGAACTCGGTGGCCATTTACTTTGAAGGCATATCGAGAACCGTCAATGCTGATTAAAGTGATGGTCCCATTGTCATGTGCCTTCTGGATTTTATATGGTCCCAACCAACGAGTCTGGAGTTTCCCAGGGAAGTCCTGAAACCGAGAGTCATATAACAGAGCCCAGTCTCCCTCGTGGAAGACTTTGTTTTTGATGAGATCGTCATGCCATTTAGCTTGCTGTTGTTGAATTAGTGCTGTATTTTGTAGTGCAGAGAGCCTAATTTCGTCCAATTCATTGATCTGTTGTAGTCGATTAATCTGTGCCTCGGTTAGATCTAAGCCAACTTCCTGTGTTGTTCGTAATGTTTGGATTTCAAATTCTATAGGAAAAATGGGTTGTTTTCCAAACACTAATTGATAAGGTGAGTAACTAGTGGTGCTTCTCCATGTTGTTCTATATGCCCACAGTGCTTCAAGTAGTCGAGCAGCCCAATCACGCCTATGTGACGCAATGGTTTTCGTTAGGATTGATTCTATTACCTTATTGTTGCTTTCTACTTGTCTATTCGCCTGTGGGTGATATGGAGTAGTGATTTTATGCTGGACATGATAATTATTAAGTGTTGTAGCTAATCTATTGCCAGAAAATTGTGGTCCTCCGTCTGTAATTATTTCCCTTGGAAGGCCATAACGTACAAATAGATGGAACAGGAACTGTATGATAGAGTCCTCTGTGGCTCTTGGCAATGCTTCTGCTTCAACCCATTTGGTGAGATATTTTGTTGCCACCAAGATATATGTTTTCTGATTTGATGAAGGGTTGATGGGTCCAACGAAATCAAGAGCCCATCGCTCAAATGGTTCGATGACTAACTGTGGTTTCAGAGGCATCTCGTCAGCTTGACCAGGACATCCTGCTCGCTGGCAGCTGTCACAGGCTTGGACAAATTTCTTTCAATCTCTGAAAATCGTGGGCCAATAATATCCTGTCTGTAATACTTTGTGTCCAGTTCTACGCTCAGCGAAGTGTCCCCCACATGGTCCGTCATGACAGGCTTTTAGGAAGTCAAAGATTTCATCTTCTGGAACACATCTCCTGATATGCATGTCTGCCCTTGTGTGAAACAAATAGCCCCCAATCCAGGAGAATCGAGTACTCTTCTAAACAATATGTTTTCATTCATTAGGGGTTAAGTGTTTTGGTAGTTTACCTACTGCAAGGTAATTGGCAACATCAGCATACCAGGGTGTTCGAACGGCAACAGAAAATAGTTGTTTGTCCGGAAATCGATCTTCAACTGCTGCTGCATCAATTGCCTTTGGCATTCTTGAGAGAAAATCAGCTACAGGATTCTCTTTGCCGGGCCGGTCCTTGATTGTGATATCGAATTCCTGCAATAATATCAACCATCTAGTTATTCTGGAATTTGTGACAGTCTTATTTGCTAAATATTTTATGGCGGAATGATCCGTATACAAGATAACAGGATAGCCTGTAATATAATGTCTAAATTTATTGATAGCATGTATTACAGCTAGGAATTCTTTTTTAGTAACAGTGTAATTTAATTCAGCAGGGGATAAATTTTTGCTGATGTAATAGATAGCGTATGGTTTTTTATCCTCTTCCTGCCCAAGGACTGTGCCAATGGCTGTATCTGAGGCATCAGCTGATATCTGAAATGGAAAATCCCAGTTTTGTCCTCGAAGGACTGGGGCTGTAGATACGAGCTTCTTTAAATCCTTGAAAGCACGTTCACATTTTTCTGTCCAAAGAAAATCAACGTTACCAGTTACTGCATATAAAGGTGCAGCAATGTGTGAATAATGATCTATAAATCGTCTATAATAACCAGAAAATCCAAGAAAGCTGCGTACCTCTGTTTGAGTGGTAGGAGTGGGTATAAGCAAAAGTATTTGGATTTTGGCTGGGTCTACCTGAATGCCGGCTGCTGAAACATAGTGTCCTAGAATAAGTCCTTCAGTCATCATCATGTAACATTTTTCGTGGCTTAAGCAAAGCCTAGTAGCTATGCAGCATTGTAGGAATTTTTCTAGGGTATTTAGTGCTGGATCAAAATCATCTCCATATGGTGTAAAGTCATCCATATATACTTCAAGTGCATCATTTATTAAATCTGCAAAAATGCTAAGGATAGCCCTTTGGAATGTGGCAGGAGCATTACATAGGCCAAAAGGTAGAACTTGGTAGGAAAATGTTCCCCAAGGACAAGTGAAAGTAGTTTTGTCCTGGTCTTCAGGGGCAATCTGTATCTGATTGCATCAACTGAAGCCATCCAGGAAAGAAAATAATTTCTTTCCTGCCAAAGTATCTAGCACTTGGTCTATGAACGGGAGAGGAAAGTGGTCTTTTTGTGTTGCTTTATAGAGTTCCCTGTAATCCACACAAATTCTCCATTTCCCATTCTTTTTTGGTACCACCACAAGTGGAGAGACCCATTTACTGTCAGAAATAGGATAAATAAAATTGACATCTAAAAGTTTCTGAAGTTCCGCTTTTACCACATCCTTTAGATGAGGATTAAGTCTTCTTTGCGGTTGACGGACAGGTCTAGCATCTTTTTCTATATAAATGTGGTGTGTACACAATTGTGGGTCGATTCCTTTCATATCAGGGTAATCCCATGCAAATGCTTCTTGATATTTTCTTAACAGATGGATGAGCTTAGTTTCTTGTTCAGATGTGAGGTTGGCATTGATATTTAAAGTTTTTCCCGGTTCAATTTCCACAATTTTACTATTTGCGACAGAAGTAACAGGTATTTTTTGATCATGTGTATCTTTCAGAGGATCTTCTTCTAATTCATTATCAAATGCTGCTTCTATCATGTGACATTGTGTGCAGGATCCGGATTCAGTTTGACTAATGAAGTTGTTAATGGCATCATCTTCTGTTTGATCTTTAAAATCAAGTGCCTCTTGTATAGTCAATGGAGATCTAATGTTATCAGTAAGGTATGATACAGGATACTTGTTAGTTTTAATTATTGTGACACTTGGCTACGCTGGAGGGTATAGAACTAAATTCTTGATATCAGGTCCTTTGGTTATGGTCATATTTCCTTGCCGGCAACCAATGTAAGCATCGGCAGTGGCAAGCCAAGGTCTACCTAGGATTAGCGGATGTCCATCAAGTCGGGTTTTTGGATTAATTATCAGGAAATCGGTTGGATATTCCTAGGAATCTACAGAGACCATGACATCATGTAGAGTACCTTCTGGTCTAACCACAGATCGGTCAGCCAATTCTAACAAAGTAGAGGTGGGTTCTACAGATGTAATGTCGAGCTTTTGACAGGTAGTGGTTGTTAAAATATTGATTGCAGCTCCTAGATCAACTAAGGCATTAGACAGGGTCTGACCGTAAATTTGAACAGTTACAATTGGATTTCCTGGGTCTTCATATTTAATGGGTGTTTCTTTCCCAGATAATAAATCAGATAAAGTACCGACTACTTGGACTCTTGGATTAGTTGTTATATTCCTCCTTGGTTTCTTTATGCACAATTCTTTAATAGTTTTTGCGTATATAGGAATATCTTGAATGGCTTGGAGGAACGGGATTTTTATATACAAATTTTGTAATTCTCCCAGAATGTCAAAGTCAGGATACTGTAAAGGTCGAGGTATGACTAATCATTCTGGGAATGGAGGAGAGGATGTGGTTGCTTGATTATGAGTCTGCTGCTTATTTACATCCTCTTGTTGCAACTGATGTTCTCTTGATAACTGATCTTCAATATGAACTGTTTTATCTCCCTCATTTTTAATGATACGTCCAGATCGTAATTGAAGATCGTTACACTCCCGCAGGTTGGGTCCTATTTCTCGTGATTCTATGATTTGAAGAGATTGGACCGGTCTGTTATTTGGATTGTGGTTGGGCTGGGCTGGGAGTTGCGGTCTCATATTAGACTGGGGATTTTGTTGTAAAGCTGGCAGAGTAGGTTGAGGGAGCAGAATAGTTCCTACTGGTTGTTGCATCGGTCTTTACCAATTTGTCTGCCAGGGTGAACTTTGTGAAGTAGGGGGAGTCCATTGCGGAGGATATGGGCTATTTTGCCAATATGGTGGAGTGTAAGGGAAATTCGGCCAACCAGATTGGCTTGGCTGATTCAACCACAGGTTTGAAGAAGGAAATGATGGTGGTGACCAGTTTGAAAATGGGGGTTGGGACTTATTTTGCCACATATTATATTGTTGAGCATTATATTGTGGAGGCTGAAAAGAAGAGGTTGGGTCTGGAAACATACCAGATTGTCTTGGCTGCCACTGGCGGTGCTGGTTGATCAAGTACACCGATTCTGGTTCTTCCTCTGCTTCCTTATATACTGCTTTTAATCCAGGAAGTGAGGGGCAGCTTTCCGTAAGATGATCTTTTGTACAGATGGCACATGTTTGGATTGTATCCAGTGGACACTCCTTGTGACTATGTTTTTTCCTGCATCGGGGGCAGAAAATTGCCAAATTCTGTTCTGCCTCCATCTGCTTCTGTTTGGCCTGCATAATATCAAGTTGTGTAGTTAGTGTCCCTAGAATATCAGTTTTAAAATTTTCTAATAAATTTCCAATCTCCACACGTGTTACTCCTTATGTTGATATTTTGTTGTCTCTTGCAAACCGATCATATTCTATCAGTTTTACTCTTGTGCTGCCTCTCGAACTCCTGATACATAAATCAATAATGTCAACAAAATTCTCTTGATAAATATCGCCTTTTCCCATGATGTTTAATGTTTCAATCCACTGTTCCTTCATGCCCCTTATCAATGCAGTTTTTAACACATTATCAGGTAAAGGTAGTGATGCATAAGGAGATCTTCGTAAATTGTACTAAAAACGTTCCACATATTCTTCTAATGTTTCGTTCGGTTTGGCTATCATTTGGAATATTTCATCTTTCAATTCTCTAGACCTACAATAATCCTGATATTTTTTTAAGAAGGATTCTTTCATTTGATCCTGATTGTTGATGACCCCACCACCTAGTCCCATAAACCATCTTAAAGCAGCCCCCTTTAATGTAGAGGGGAATAATTTCAATTTCTGGGGATCGGTGGTGCAATTATATCCCCTGCACAACACATCAAATCCGAATAAAAATGCATCCGGATCTTCTGATGTGAGACCGTGAAATGTAGGGATATGTTGAAGAGGGATAGCTTTCATGGGCGCATTTGCTGCAGAATCCACTATAGGATATTGTAATGTAGAGGTTTGAGTATTTGGCTGGTTCTGAGCCATAGGATCGAATATATGCCAATAACCTTCTGGGATATCTAGGAGGGTATTCCTAGGTTGAGAGGGAATGATTTTAGTAGGGATAGTTTTAATGGCACTTCCTTTATCTGGGATAAGGGGAATACCTGATGTCTGAGGAGATTGGACTCCTTCAACAATGATTTTCGCAGCGCTCCCCTTATCTGGGTTGTTTAATGGCTGATCTGTTCCAATGGGAGATTTTGGTTCCTCGGTTTCCCCTGTTTCTCCTTCTCCTTCACAAAAGTTGCTGAAATTCCCTTCCTGCAATAGTTCTGGAGTAGAATTTTCAATTTCTTGAAAGTCCTACTCTTCAGTTTGACTGTGCACCTCAGCAAAGGCTACATATGGTGATCTTGTGGCCTGAAGGGAACTAGTAGGTTGTTTAGAAATAATTTTCCTCGGACCTACTGATGGCTCAGATTCTGCTTTCTTATAGATTTCGTCTATGAAAGTTGTTCGGCCAAGGGTCACCGGCCCCTTAGCTTTTTCGGGTTTGGATGGAAGCTTAATATTCTTTTCTGGTTTTTTCTGCTTAGTCATGCACTCAAATGAACTACTAAATTCTATTCAAACAAAGCAACATCAAATTTGTTAGGAAAGCGGACAGTGGAGTAGGGCTTTTACATGCTCCGCATACAGGTTCTTACCTTCCGTTTTTAAGATCCAACTCTTCCCTAGCAGGTTCTTACACTACTCTAAAAAAGAAAAATGGCTAGACTCCTTCCCTGGCAACGACGCCAAAATGTAGAGCTATAAAAAGGGTCTCTTTCACCTCTAATTACCTCAGATTAATATGTCAATCCGGGAGCGTTTGGTTATTTCAGAGAGTGACTAAATCTGAGGCTATTTTTCAGAGTAATGCTAATATTACAGCGTTCTGCAAAAATACAAGAGTAAACGGATGCTTGTCTATAACTAAGTTACTTCAAATGACTAAATCACACACTCTTAAAGCTAGGCAACTTTATCAGTCAAGGGTTCGACAGCAATAGCCCATCCCTTTGGAAACTGATGGAAAGGAAATTAGAGCATGGACCACGGGTCTAGGAGGAAGGCAGTAAATGCCGAGGCTCACTAGAGCCACAGATCATCTCACACCAAAAATAGCAAATGCGAGTAAATGAAATAGCAGGTAAAAATGGAATGGCAAATAAGAAATCGAGCAGCAAATCTAGAATGGAACAGCAATGCTTAAAATGGAACAACAATTCTAAAATGGAACAGCAATCGAATAACTAAACCTCGCGAGCAGTAATCAAGCTTTATCCTATCAACTCAAATGCACTCATTGTAATCAAACATCAATCTTTCATTCTCCAAGCAAATCAAACAGCACGCGCTAATGGAATAGCACTAATTACTAATAAGTTATGGAAAAACATTTGGAAATCATACACACACAGCACACTTGAAAAGTAATCTGATTTAGCACCAATCGTCATCAACAGGAATTACAATTGTGTTTCAAAATGGAACAGCATTACTCCTGAATCATAAAGAACACATCTTTCAGATAAATTCCACAACACGAATATATAGCATAAGAGCTCCGTAACGAAATAATAACAATGTTCAATTAAGTCTAATAATATTCAATCAACTCTGAAGGTATTGGTGATATAATGCAGAGTCAATATAACAGTTATTGTCTGTAAAAACCTTAATGAACGAATCTTAATAGAGCATATGATGTAACTTATAAAGCATATCAGATTACCAACTAATGACGATAAGCAAACCAAGCAGAAATCAAATCGTAGTGATACAGAAGCAAGTGTCCTCCGGGGTCAGGCCCTTAGCCTCAAGGGTACACCGCTTTAAGTTAATCCAGACGCAAAGATAAGATAACCACCAAGTTTATATTAATGCATAAAACAGAAAGTACAATGAGCCAAGTTCAACGAGACTCGATGATCAAAGTTCAATCTTTAACAGAAAGTTACATAAAAGCATAATCCCCCCAAAGCTAACAGTGTTGTCCCTTTATATAAGGGTGACGGCAGAGATGTCTAGGCAATAAGATAAATAAAGCAGCGATCCTGAGGGATTCGCCAAACTGTTAATCCTTAATCACTTCTTTTATCCTCCGTCGAGCTGGTGCCTTCTCCTACTTTTCCGGACCGGTTTGCTTCAACCTACTTAGCCTTGCTTGCACTCGGTCCTTTGTCAAAGGGACAACAGTTACCCTGTTCTTGTCTTTTTCTTTGGAACAGCAGCTCCTCATTTTTTCCCTTTCCTGCATAGGAGAATGACAACTATCAGCGGTTAAGTCTTGCATACTAATTCCACATGTTTTTTCATAATTCTTTATTGTTTTCCACATTCATGATGTAAAAGATTCACAAGTCCCACTGAAAAACCATTGAAATGATCATCAAAAACATACCTTTTTAGTACTCCACACTCTTCAACACGGTTTTCAATGTGAAAGCCTGTGTTGATCCCAGGGAAAAAAAATGAAACCCAGGGACCTCAAAAAAACCCTAAAACTTGCATGAAATGACAAAAGAATGACTTGAAAAGAAAGTAGAGAGGTTTAGTTCCCACCTATTTCGGACAGCTCGAGAAATGGTCTATAGAATCTCTCGCAATCAACTGGTGAAGATTGAGGTAAAAACTAGCTCAGAGAACAAAACTTAATGATAAGTCCAAAATGATAAAAACTTGTTTTATGTTTATTTAATGTTCATTAATTGAGTAAAAATTAGTATTTACCTATTTTTTCCTATGAAACAGATATTTTTATTCCATTTGGTGGTGTTTTGAGTAGGTTTTGCAACTGACTTACAGAATTCAACGTGATCGGTTGTAAATTGTACTTTTGACCATAGAGCACACTTTTATCTCTTTTTGAAGCTCTATTAAAAATGAAAAATTAACTCCTTTAGAGTCCTCTTTAAGCTCTTTTCAGACTCGTTAAACTTGAAAATATTGTCGAGCGCTTGTCATTTCCAGCTCGTTAATTGATTGGAAATGATATCTCTCTTGTATTATATTATGCTTTTTCAGGCTTGAGAGATTAATCTACGAAAAATAACTTGTGGAGTTTTATTTTTTTCCCTTTTCAAACTCTCTAAACATGACAATAACCGAGTTACGTTTGTTGTTAAACTTGTTAAAACATCAAATAGTGACAATCTTTTCCATCTAGACAAGACCAAGTTTCACCTTCACTAGACTCGTTAAAGAATAAAATAGCGATGGATTCACCTGAAGAGTGAAATTATACGATAAGCATATGTTATCCTCCTAAAGATTGATAAAAATAAAGAGGTACTGGTTAGCAATGACTGGGGAAAATGGAAAAAGGGGAAAACCACTTTATGGTAGTAGGTCTCTCTTGAACATGACACTTTCACTCCATCACCGTGACTATCTGGGTTAGGTTATTAGCTTGATGGTTATCACACCGTTGGTCTACCATACCATCCATCACTTTGTTTTGGGTCAATCCTACCAATTCATTTTCAATGTCACCGACATGTTCAAGAGAAGTCATTCAATCCTTTGCAATACCATAAACCTTCATTTTTATGATTGCCATTCCTAAACTTTGTGTCATCAGTCAAATTCCATCTCAAAAATCACTACACTCATTTCATGTCATTGACGTGGGATACATCAAGGCCCTCCTACGACGAGTCGCTTCTTGTCGACTTCATATCATTATCCAAGAAGTTGACTTAGAAACATTGTTTTAGTACCTTGAGGCTTGCATGCATCATTGGCAGGTTTCTCACTTGTGGAAATAGGCATACATCAATGGCCTTCAATCGAAAGACTTTGTATGGTGTTCAACATCAAATCATCCATTCATACCATGCAGAATGTATTGCAGTATCTTGAGGATCATTATCATTATCGGTGATTTCTCTAACATCTGTTAACAACTTACATCATTGGCTGGTAATCAGATGGTGTCTTCCCATGTTTGACTTCAGATTGCATATTCACATGGTTAGACTCGTACTTGAGCAAACGATTGAATGAGAAAGAAGACCCTGGATCTATTTCCATCCATCCGAGCTGCAATTTCAAGAGTACTAAATCATATGTATAATGGCTTTACATTGATGGTCATTTTGATCATGGGTCTATATCTGTAGACGACTATTTATGTACATGTAATGAAAGTTTATAAGCTAATCATGGGTATGCCTTCCCTCAACAATTCATGTAAAATCAAATATCATGATATATGTATTGTAATTGATGTAGGTTAGCTTCCACTTTGATACCTCCTCATCACATCGTAAAGCATTTCATTCGACATTGGCATTTTTCCAACGTCATGCTTTAGGGGGCAGTTATTATATATCCATTTGGGAACATCAATTCCAAACATCCAAATCAATGTTTTAGGGCTCATAAAATCGTAATTTCAGTTACTTCATGCCTTAAACAAGTCACCCCTTTGAATGCCTCCTTCCGAGACTGTTTCATGACTTGAAGACATCTAGAAATAGCCTCTAGAGGGACCAGCATAGGTAAGCCCTTCTAAAGGAGTACTGCAGACTAGTTGAGTCCACTGCCAGGGTGCTTTGCATAGCACTTAGGCTTCCTTTGACCTATGCTGGGCAATAATGAGTGAAATTCACATAGGGTTTGGGGAATATTCTTATCTTTTGGAGTCATCTAGAAGCTTCCCCCACTTATCAACTCCTATGCGCTTGAAAATGGACGAGGAAAGAGTTAAGGTGCATCCTATCCTCTCATCCCTTCCTCCATGGAACTAATTCTAAGTATGGAAGGCTGTTCAATGCCACCATTTATGACAAAACCTCCTTCATCTTCCTATAAATTGACCACTCATCTAAGTGATCAGGTGGCTAGATTATGTTGAATTGTAAGGACATAATGCTGCTATGAGATTTGGATTTGAAGAATGTATTGTAATGCTACAATTTTGTCATGATTTTGATGTGATGTGGATGGGATCCAAGCTAGAGGAATGGCTTTGAATCAGAAACCAATGGTTGTAGTTCCTTCTTCTATCTAATAAAGTGTTTGAACCTTTTTCCCATATGTTTGTATTGTTTCATAATGCTTATATGTGTGAATCGTATCTGATTCCTTTCACTTATATTGAATAGATTGTGTTCTTTGATTGGTTCATTGTTTTCTGTTGTGTTTACAGGGTACTTCTCAAGCGTATTAGGTATGGGAAGGAGCAACAAGATCGATATAAGGGCGACGAGAGGAAAGCAGAACTACAAGTAGGTCTTCTTATCTTCTCATCTTATCTATTACTTATAGGAAAATTCTAAAACACTTTAAACTGTTGTTTTAGATACAACTACATATCTAGGGAAACACACCATGACTCAATCCCCATGGTTCCCAATGAAAGCTCAACTAGAGCCTTCTTCAAAATTTCATGGAAATTTCTTTGCCATGCAATCCCCTACACCATACCACCATAAACACATATCTCTTAGTGCATAGATAAATATAACCGTAGACCAAATACCTTATGTTATTGTGCCAAGCACATTTCCTTATAGCTAAATACATCCATGCCATCTCTCAAGGGACTTTGATTCCCTTAACAAATCCACCTGTAACTAGAGACTAGCTAATATACCTATCAATTACATGTCCATGATTATAGCACATATCCACATGATTTCAGACAAATCAACGTTAAGAAGACTTCCTGTATGCAATGAACACATTCGTTTGGAATTACGGTTTCCAAACATATGCAAAGGAATTCTTGTCCAATTCATTTCTTTTACCCTTTTACCTTGCTGCAATCGAGGCTTGCTATGTATTGCCACATCACTGAACTGTAAGTTATATAAGCATATCAACTATTACCTTGTCATACTAATACCAAGCATGTTTCCTGCAACTTCTCACACATGTCAACACATGTTCCAAATATCAATACAATCATATCTATCAATTTGGAATCAACCTTTAGCAGGGCTAGAAATTATGTCATAATCCCTAGTCAACTCATAGTCACTAGACATAGTTCTACAACTGTCACCTACTACACTCACGTACATGTCATCTGTCTCAACACACATGCATTAGTACAACCATCTTAAAACAAGATAATTTCTTCATGAAATGCATGCTCATATCATGCAATTAATCAAACATTAAAACAACTCGCAAACATACCATGTTAGATAAATCAACTAGATGACCTAATAGACACCAAATAGATGAAATAATACAACATTCAATCACAAACTAGATGAAAAAAGCAAGCTCATACCTTAATGTGTCTCAGGGGCGGATATCTTGTCTGCATCATCAATCCATATTAGCACAACATAATATCACATCATATTAACGCATACCTAAATGTCACATCCCTAACCATTTACATATACCAATCCAACTGATCCAGGTGGATTTTGGTGGCCACCCACCTATCCCATTTGGACCCCCACAACTGTCTATTGCGCCATTTTTAGTTTCCTAAATTGTAGCACATTTTACTATTTTTAGCAGTTTCTCGGGTCCTGAACTTTCTGAGCCGTTTTGAGGCCCTAAACGACGTTTTTTTGGGAATCTGGGGCAGCATGGGTCAATGGATTGATGTTTCCTCCCAAAGTGGTAGTACTCGGATAGATCTTTCTAACGAGCTATCGTACGCGTCAAACGGAGATCGTATGCCAAAGTTACGACCCTGAGAAATTGATGTACCAATTTACCCAAATGGGGCCCACAATTTGGCGTTTCATCTTCTAGGGTTAGGTTTCGGGATGTGAAGGGTTTTCCATTGTTTCTCAACAATAAATAGGCCTTCAAGCCTCATTGTAATACAGTTCGGAACAGTTCAGAGGCATGTAGCCACCACATCTCTTCTCAGAGATAAGCTACCATCACCCTAGCTGGTTTATTTCCATTTCTGGTTGTAAGCATATTTCAGTATTTTCCATTAATGAAATGAAGTATTATTTCCGCTGCATCTTTGTGTATATGGTTATCTCTGTAATTTGTTGCGTTCCTGTTTAAATCCGGATAAGTGGTATCAGAGCGATCTGCTTTTTCTCTGTTTTTCTTTGCATATCCCCAACGAGGTCGGGATATAAGGAGTTAGGGCTTGAACTGGTCGAACCTTTGCAAGACCAGCCTCGCAAATCTCGACGGCCTCCCATGGCGGATGAGAAGAAAGACGAGGGGGCAGGAGATCCTATCAAAATCTTGCTCGAAGAAGTGCTCGAGCGGCAAAGGAACGCGATGATGGATAGCTTTGCGCAAATCCTTCAGCGGCTACCCAGAGGCGACGCATCGGCTTCCAACAGCGACTCTGGAAACGCCACGCCGTTTAAGGTACAAGTTAATTTTTAAATCCCCATCTTCGAGGGTCAAATAGACGCAGATGCCGTAGATAAATGGTTAAATCTGCTAGATGGGTATTTTTCTGTTCACGAATTTTCAAGTCGGGAAAAGATTGTTTTTACTCTTCTCAAAGCAGCCCCCCACGTCAAGGACTGGTGGGAAACATACTACGAGCAGAAGGATGAAAGTACAGGCTCACTATTTTCAGCCGCACCCACTTGGAATGACTTCCGGGATGCCATCAAAGAGCAGTACTACCCTGTCGGAAGCTATGAGGACAAATACATCAAATGGACCACACTGCAGCAGGGACGAGACCAAGATGTGCCGGAGTTCACAAACATTTTTCATACCCTTCGCACACAGTTGGGTATCAAAGATTATGAGCTACATCTGGTACTCAAATACCGCGGCTGCCTACACAGATACATCCAGGAAGAGATGGTGTTCTTGAACATATCCTCACTCGGCACAGCATACCGATACGCTGTCAAAATCGAGCAAAAGTTCAAAAAGAAGAAGCGAGACTTTGGATCTGTAAATCCGAAGCCCAAAGGACAAAGCCAAGGCGGGGTGACCCAAGACAACCCGTCGAAGCCGCAAGAAAAGAACAACACCACAAAGCCGAAGAAGGACACAGGAAAGTGGTGTGAGTTCCACAAGAGTCCCACTCATAACACAAGTGAGTGTCGGACCAAGCAGTCGTTGGTGGCTGAGTTGAAGGCTTCCGAATCAGATGCATGTTCCGACCCTGAGCAAGAACCCGACAAGGGGAATGGCAAAGGGAAGCAGATCATTGATGCGGATCCCAGCGCCACTGTTGCCACCGCCCGAAAAGATGAGCCCGAAAATCCAGAAGAGGGGGAGCATCTTTTCCACTCACAGATGTGGGTGAAGGGTTCGCCGCTGCAATTCATTGTCGACAGTGGCAGCCAAAAGAACCTCATTTCAGCAGAGGTCGTGAAGCGGGTGGGCCTATCGACTACACCACACCCACAACCGTACAATATCGGGTGGCTTCATGAAGGACGAGATCTGAAAGTTCGCCAGCAGTGCCGCCTTCCCTACAGCATCAAACCATTCACAGACGAGGTATTGTGTGATGTTACACCTCTGGATGTTTGCGATGTATTATTAGGCCAACCATACTTGTGGAAGCGACATGTTGTGTATGAGTCAAGGCCTCGCGTTGTCATTATTCTTTGAATAATTCATTATACAGGATACCGTAGGTAGCCCCACCTACCGCCACATCTTTGATCACTACTAAGAAAGGCAACAAGCTCATTTCCCAGACTAGGAAATTCATATGTCTGGTTCACTCCCAAAGTAAGGGGAAGATCGTTGCTACCTCCATGACCCCTGCAAAGGGTTCCTCCATGCAGCAGCAGCAACAAAGGGATACGGTCATGACAGAACACAGGAACAACTTCTCCTCACCCACAAAGATACCACACAAGTTTCAGGTGGGCAACAAAGTCTGGTTGCATCTGCAGAGAGCACGCCTTACCAGAACCCATCAGAAACTTAGACCACTCCAACATGGTCCTCACACCAGTACCAAGGCTACGGGTAACAATGCTTTGAAGCATAACATTCCTCCATTCCTTCGCTTGCACCAAGTGATCAATGTGGACTGTCGTCGACCATGCTTCCCACCATTTCTGAACACATCAGAGATTGCAGAACAGCTCACCAGGGACCAAGTTCAGCAGATGGAGGAACTCAACGCAATGGGGACCATTGCTTCCTAAGGGGGGAGGAATGATCCAGGTGCATGTTGGTGGCCACCCACCTATCCCATTTGGACCCCCACAACTGTCTCTTGCATCATTTTCAGTTTCCTAAATTGTAGCACATTTTACTATCTTTAGCAGTTTTTCGGGTCCTGAACTTCCGGAGCCGTTTTAAGGCCCTAAACGACGTTTTTTTGGGAATCTGGGGCAACATGGGTCCATGGACCCATGTTGCCTCCCAAAGTGGTAGTACTTGGATAGATCTTTCTAACGAGCTATCGTACGCGTCAAACGGAGATCGTATGCCAAAGTTACGACCCCGGGAAATTGATGTACCAATTTACCCAAACGGGACCCACAATTTGGCGTTTCATCTTCTAGGGTTAGGTTTCGGGATGTGAAGGGTTTTCCATTGTTTCTCAACAATAAATAGGCCTTCGAGCCTCATTATAATACAGTTCGGAACAGTTCAGAGGCATGTAGCCACCACATCTCTTCTCAGAGATAAGCTACCATCACCCTAGCTGATTTATTTCCATTTCTGGTTGTAAGCATATTTCAGTATTTTCCATTAATGAAATGAAGTATTATTTCCACTACATCTTTGTGTATACGGTTATCTCTGTAATTTGTTGCATTCCTGTTTAAATCCGGATCACCAACTTAGTATGATACATATAACATCAAGATCTTAATGTAATAATCCTAATCATCAAGCTAATTGTCATATACCAAGAACAAGATAACCTATAACATACTCATCAACAACATATAACATAATCATCAGGTTATCTAATATAAAACAACAGTAACAACGCATACAACCATAGGCTACTATCATTCTTGACTATCTGACACATGTGCTTATGACTATATTAATTAACTATCATCTATCATGTATGTAACCATAATATCAAAAGGCATGTACGTAAACTAATGTATATAACCCTAAAGCATATAAAAATCCTTAACTTACATATCTGAATGCCCAACATACCCACTTGTATGATGACATTCTGTTATGAAACCAGCTCACAAAAAGATAGAAAAAAGAGATCCACGCCTTAGAATTCAGCCTCTTCGAGGGGGCAACCTCCTTTACATTACATAAATGAACAATTCTTGGATGATACAAATGACAAAACCTCCTTTCTATATATAGGAGTCTAGGGAGTCACAATATAATCCAGCTGACCTAACAATAATAATATAAAGCCACAAAAATAACAATAGAGGGATTCTATGGGGCACAGAAATAACAATATGGGGGTAATAGGGGCACAACAATATAAATAAGGGGTATAACTACAATAGTAATGGGGTAATCACTAGTATTATAGGGACCCAACATGCCCCTCTCCTTCAAAAAAGTGTTGTCCTCAACGCTTGAGTAGTTCTGGATACGTCTGCATAAAATTCTCATCCTCCCATGTGGAATCTTCAGCGCATAAGTTCTTCCACTTGATAAGATACTCTGAAATTGATCGATTTCGTAGCTGTCGAGTTCTTGTTTCTGTGACTGCTTCCGGTTCCAATATAATTTTTCCTTCCTCATCAAGTTCTGGCAATATTGTTTGAATTGGGAGCTTGTCACCTATAACCTTCTTTAAACATGAAACATGGAAAACTGGGTGCAATCGAGAAGCTGCAGGAAGCTCCAATTTGTATGCCATAGTACCAATCTTTTGCAACACCTTGTACGGACCATAATACTTTGGTGATAATTTATTATCCTTCTTAGCTTGCTTTAGGGACATTTGCTTATATGGTTGTAGCCGTAGGAATACCCAATCACCTACATCAAAACTTCTTTCACTGCGATGTTGATCTGCCTGTTGTTTCATTCTATTTTGTGCCAACACGAGGTTATCCTTTAAGAGTTGGAGGACTTGTTGTTGATGTTCGATGTGATGTTCCACTGCCTGAACCTTAGAATTTTCTCTTAAATATGATGTGATGGATGGTGGTTGATACCCATAAAGTGCCATAAATGGGGTCATTTTTGTTGCTGTATGGAAGGAAGTGTTATACCACCATTCAGCCAGAGGCAACCATTTGACCCATTGTGTCTGTTTATCAGATACAAAGCAACGAAGATATCCTTCCAAACATTTGTTTACTATCTCAGTTTGCCCATCAGATTGAGGATGATAAGATGAGCTATGAGCTAACTGAGTACCAAGACAAGAAAATAATTCTGTCCAAAAATTTCCAGTGAAAATGGGATCTCTGTCACTTACAATAATCTTTGGGTTTCCATGTAGCTTTTGAACTGTTTCCATAAATGCAGTAGAAACTGTACTGGCTTTAAATGGATGTGATAATGCACAAAAGTGTGCATACTTGGTAAGTCTGTCAACTACCACCATGATGACACTCTTTCCCTCAGACTTGGGTAAACCTGTGATAAAATCCATTGAAACCTCCTCCCAACGTTGGCTTGGAATGGATAAAGGTTGTAATAGACCCGGTGTCTTAATTGTTTCAACTTTATTTTGCTGGCAAACCAAACATTCTGCCACAAACTTTTGAATATCTGATTTAAGGCCATCCCAAAAAAATTCCTTCTTAACCCTGTGGTAAGTTTTTAAAAATCCTGAGTGCCCTCCTAAGGGAGAAGTGTGCAATTCCATAAGAATCTTTTGTTTTAGCTGGGAATTCTTACAGAGGTATAAGCGATCTTTGTACCATAACGAATCATTTTTCCAGCTAAATGTATCAGAAGTACTGGAATCTTGTTGTAACTTTCGAATAAGTGCCCACACTTCTTCGTCATTCTTCCATTCCTCCCTTGCTTCGTTTATCCAATCTGGTTGGATAATAGAAATGGCACACAACAATGCTTCCACATCCTCATCCTTTCTTGAGAGTGCATCTGCCACCACATTTTGCTTCCCTTTTTTGTAGATGATTTCAAAGTCATAACCCAACATCTTTGTGACCCACTTTTGTTGCTCTTCAGAGGATAATCTTTGTTCTAAAAAGTATTTAAGGCTATCATGATCCGTTTTTACCTTGAAGTGTCTTCCCATTAGGTAGGGTCGCCATTTCTTAAGTGCATGGAGTATTGCCAACATTTCCTTCTCATAAATAGCTTTGCTTAAAAACTTTCCCTTGATTGGACGACTTTCAAAAGCAATGGGTCTTTCATCTTGCATTAGAACAGCACCAATTCCATTTCCTGAAGCATCACATTCCACAATAAAGGTTTTTGTGAAGTCCGGTGTAGCTAAGACCGGTGCTTGGCACATTGCCTCTTTAAGATGTTCAAAGGCCTTTGTTGCTTCCGGAGTCCATGAAAATGAATCTTTCTTCAATAATGTTGTTAGAGGTGCTGCTATTCTCCCATAATTCTTAACAAACTTGCGATAATACCCTGTCAACCCAAGAAATCCTCGCAGATGCTTTATGGATGTGGGGATTTTCCATTCCTTAATGGCTTTAATTTTGCTAGGGTCTACCTTAACTCCTTCATGAGATACAATATGACCCAAATATTCCACCTCCTGGACTCCAAAGAAACATTTGGATCTTTTTGCATATAATTGTTTCTCCTCCAATAGTTGTAGCACCCTGTCAACATGTTCAACATGATCCTTCCAAGACTTGTTGTAGATTAGTATATCATCAAAAAATACTAACACAAATTTTCTAAGGAATGGTTTGAAAATTGAATTCATCAAACCTTGAAATGTTGAAGGTGCATTGGTAAGGCCAAAAGGCATGACCAAAAATTCATAATGACCCTCATGAGTTCTAAATGCCGTTTTCGGAATGTCTTCAATCTTCATTCTGATTTGATGATATCCCGAACGAAGATCCAACTTGGTGAAGTAAATTGATCCATGCAATTCATCCAGTAATTCATCAATAACAGGAATGGGGAACTTATCTTTAATAGTGAGCTTGTTGAGCTCCCTATAATCCGGACACATGCGCCATGATCCATCCTTCTTGTGCACCAATACTACTGGAGCTGAGAAAGAACTTTGACTCGGTTGAATTATACCAGCCTCTAGCATTTCTGCAACCATACGTTCAATTTCACTTTTTTGGACATAGGGATATCTGTACGGCCTGATGTTTGGAGGAACACTTCCTGGAATCAGATGAATAGCATGATCATGATCACGCATAGGTGGGAGACCTTTGGGAGTCTCAAATACCTTGGAATGATTGTCCAAGACTTTTTGGAGATCTGGAGAAATAGATGATTCCAATGTGGAAACATCTAGCGAACATAATTGTGCAATTACACCTCTTTGCTCCTTTTTTAGAAGCTTTGTCATGCCATTAGAGCTGATTATCTTTCCTGGTTTCCCTGCAATACCCCTTAATTCAACTTCCTTTCCTTCCACAGAAAATTTCATGAAAAGTTCTTGAAAATTAAAAGCTATTGTACCCAAGGATTGTAGCCATTGGACTCCTAGTACAACATCAGCACCTCCCATTGGAATGGAAAGCATTGGGCTAGTCAATACATATTCTCCCATGGATAGCTTGATATTATGGCACTTTCCAGAACAATTTATTGTTCCTCCATTTGCAATCATCACTTGACACTCTGGTGCTGGATATAGGAAGCAATTCAATTCTTTTGCTACCCTACAATGAATAAAATTGTGGGTGCTTCCTGAATCAATCAACACTATTACCTTTTTCTTCTTGATTTGTCCTTCTATCTTGATGGTTTGAGGAGTGGTAATTCCTGCCAATGCATTACAAGATATGGTCGGATTTATTTGTTCTTCATCTAGGCTTTGTTCCTGGAATATATCCTCTTCTTTTGACCTTTCTTGCTCCTTTTCTTCTTCCTCTTCACAATCTATGTAGAATAATTTCTTCTCAGCACACTTATGACCTTTTGTGTATTTGCTATCACAATTGTAACAAAGCCCTTTTGCTCTTTTTTCTTCCAATTTTTGTGGTGTCAACCTTGTAGGTTGTGGAAGACTATGGGCAACAACACTTCCGTCTTTATAGTTGTGAACGGTATGCTTCCTAGTTGCCATAATTTTGCTTTCCATTTTTCTTGCTAACCTGAATGCCTTCTCTAATGAATCAGGTTCCCAAAGGCGCACATCATGTTGGATATTATCCTTTAAAGACCCTATGAACACATCAATCCTATGCTCCTCTGGAATATCTTTTACCCTTATGTTCAATTTTTGGAACTCCTCAATGTGCTCCATTATTGAACCCTTTTGTTTGAGACTTATCAATTGGCTAAAAAAAGTGTTGCTTTTTGTATCCTCATAATGTGCTATCAATTCTTCCGTAAAAATTGCCCAAGTGATAAATTGTTTACGAGAACAAAGCCATTGATACCATACAAACTGATTTGGTTCCAAATATAAAGTTGCCATACGTACCTTTTGTGTGTTTTGCACATTATTGAGATCGAAGAATTGCTCCATCTGTAATATCCATGTGGCGGGATCCTTGCCATCAAACTTCCTCATATCGATTTTTGGAACATGGTGAGTCTTCGATCCAACATTAGAGTCTATGGAATCATGATTAACATTTCTTTTGTTCTCATCATGAGTTTCCTTTACTACCTTTTCACCATTAGTGACCCTTTCTTGTAGCAACTTCTTCAATTCATCCATCTTATCATCCATGCCATCAAATTTAGCGTCAATCTTAGCTTCCATGCCATCCATCTTAGCTTCCATTCCCTTTATCTTAGATTCCACGCCATTTACCTTAGATTCCACGCCACTTATCTTAGCTTCTGTTAGCTTTTGTGAGCGTGACATTTGTTGCACTTGTTCTTGTAATTTTGATATATCATGTAGCATTTCTTCCTCTTCTTCATGAGTCATGCTAGAGCTTTCAGGTTCCTTACTAGGTGTTTGCATTTTCTTTCCTCGGGGCATCAGTTACCGATAATAATTTTTACTATGCCCTTTGAATCCGTTGAACCAAGCTTACACAAAAATTAAAAAAAAAACTACACACCTTTTTTCACTTTATAGAAGCCTGATATTGAATCTGATGTATCTCTGTAATTTCGGATCATCCAATTCTGAAATTTCTACCTGTAGTAGCCTTCTACGTCCTCTTTCCAATGCCACAAGTCTGAGCCAAATTGGATTCTCCAAGGAAGAGTTATGTGAAATCTCCCACAGTGACTTGCTTTTAGACTGGTTCAGTAGAGCGAACTTGTATGACGTGCCACGAGTCACTGTTTCAACCTTTGATTCTGAAACACACACACAAGAAACTACAGTCCGTCCTCTTTCTGTACCTTTTTACAAAATTTCAATCCGATCCTCAGAGAGAGAGTTATGACGATTTTCCCCAGGTCACCTGTTTTGAATGTAATTCAGGAGTCTGCAAAAAGACCAACTTCCTCAGATCATATCTCCGAAAATATCGCGAGAAAAGCTCTGAAATTTGGAACCAAGGTTCAGCACCAATTCTTCTCAAATGGGTTTTTTTTGCGACTTCTGAAACGTCACAGAACAAAAGTTATAGCGAAAATTCCACGATGACCTGTTTGGAGCAGCGAAACCCTAGAATCCAAAGCTCTGATACCAAATGTTATGAAACCAGCTCACAAAAAGATAGAAAAGAGAGATCCACGCCTTAGAATTCAGCCTCTTCGAGGGGGAAACCTCCTTTACATTACATAAATGAACAATTCTTGGATGATACAAATGACAAAACCTCCTTTCTATATATAGGAGTCTAGGGAGTCACAATATAATCCAGCCGACCTAACAATAATAATATAAAGCCACAAAAATAACAATAGAGGGATTCTATGGGGCACAGAAATAACAATATGGGGGTAATAGGGGCACAACAATATAAATAAGGGGTATAACTACAATAGTAATGGGGTAATCACTAGTATTATAGGGACCCAACACATTCTCTTCCCTAGAGGGCCAATACTACAACTTCACTTTGATGATCAACATCCCCTACTCTACCTCAGCTCACACATTAACATCCTAACATACCAATAGCATCATGATAACCTAAATTGCATACCATGACTTCACAAGGCATGTTTGACCTACATTTCATGCATAACTATAACCAAGGCCATGTGTGCATAACAACTGCATATAGGCATATAACATGAGTACAAAACCATATATAGATCATTCAACCTAGAATCCAGTCATCAATGCATGACCATAGAAACTACACGAATGCATGAAAACAACAACCACATCATGTGCACTTAATAACATGTGAACACTAACGTGCATAGAAAATTCATATACAGCCACACACTCATGATGACACATCCTAACAACAACATCGTCAACATTCACATGGTGGCATCACTAGAACCATGATCAACACCATGCAAATGAAAAAATCACATGGTCTACATGAATAAGGAACACATATGCAACCAACATGAAAGCATGATCAACACACAACCAATCTAGTATGAGGGGTAAACCATGCTCTGATACTACTCTGTAACACCCTCCTCCCACATCTACCCATGTAACCAGCCAACCGGGGTAAACATGTGACGAGAGGCTACTATGATTGGATTTGACCTCCTATATGACCTTAAGGAAGTGGAATCGAAGGAAACAAAACACACAAACATACAACATCAGCTCCAGGACCCTCAGGAATCAATCCAACACTTTAGATAGCTTTCCCTTGGGTCCTACTAAATCTTTGACCATCTTAAGCCTCGGTGGCTCTCATGCTATAGGCATGATAGCATCCATAAACCCAGAGTCGCTCTCACAGGCTTGCCTGCTAGCAACTAGAGACTCGTTTTTCTAGTTCAGTGCGAGCGTCCCTTGGATTTTAGCAATTTTTTCAAGCCTAGATCCTAGGTCGCTGCCCATAATGGAATGATAGGACTAGTAAAAAAAAGGGAAACAATGATGCAAAAGAAATAAATTAAATAAGACCTTAATGAGACCCCTACTAGCCACAACAGACATTTTGTCAAACATATTGCAAACATGTAACCTACAAGTGTAGCCAACAGAATTAAACATAGGTTTTTCATACTTATCTAAAAATCACTAATAACCATTGTTCCCTCATGTCATTTGCTGCATTATCGTCTATTATGTCATAGATACATTATCCGTTCATTTACAAGTAAAAATATGCTAAGAGCCATACACAGTTGTTGTCATAAAACATACATGTAACTAGCATAGTAGCAACAGAAATATCACAAATATATTAGTCATAAAATCCACAGATACATCAATACATTTACACATGAAAACCAAGGGAATGAATTTCCCATTAATGAAAGCAATAAACCAATCAGAGATGGGACTACCACATTCCACCTTACCATAGACGGGCTGAGCTAAGTCTCTCTTCAACCAATCACCCCCGTGCCATATTCCAATCATGAATGTGGGACTCATAGAATGCACCAAAAAAACATCAAACAGGCACAGATGACACCAAAGTTCTCCACCTACATTGTGAAGAATTTGAGTGCCTCTTAGCCTCTTAGGCTTTACTATGATCCACAATTCGATCCAGGGATCACTAGGCCCTACACTGAGACACACTCTCAAGGCTTTATCGTACATCCCATCACAGGACTACTAGGCCCAACAAAGATAAATCCACCTCTTGGCTTTACCATATATCTCGCCATTCACTAGAAAGGATTCCTAGGTCCACTGAGGCACACAATACTATATTTACGGTAACCCACAGTCTGGCTCAAGGGTTACTAGGGCAGTGGCTTTACCGTGATCCAAAATCTAGTTCAGGGACCACTAGTCCATGTGTGGTCATTTCATAGATCCACCTAACTGAACTTCAAATCCATCTGGCCATCCCATCCCAATTGAATATGGGAACCCATATAATAAAATCTATCAATAAATGGCAGGGCTAGTTTGAAGAACACTTTCACACCTACAAAAAACCATGCCATGATAGAAAAGAACCACATTAAATACCATGCATGTTAAATATAGCAAGGAAAGTACACATCCAAGTTGATACCAGTAAGGAAGCATGATGTAGCTATTTTATCCTACCTTTTCTTGCTTGATAATTACTTCCTCTTTCCTTCTTTACCTTTCTTTCTGCAATGCGAAAGTGCCCAAAAAACTATAAGTGCACAAGAGTGAGAGAGAGAGAGAGAGAGAGAATAATGAGACAGAACTCACAAAAGGTTACATTGACCAAGCTTGAGCCAAGGGATTACACTGAATAAGAGATTTCCAACTAATCCTAAAAAACCCTTTTATGAATGAGGCCTCTATTTTCTTCATTTTCCATTATTTTCCTTCATTTTCCTTCTCACATGCAACCTGTGACCTTTCACCTTCCTTTTCTCCTAGTTTCCTTAATTCTCATAAATAAATGTGCCAAAAATGCCATTTTATCTTTCCACAACCTTAGTCATTTCGTTTGCCACTTTCCTTAGCCATAATAAACTGAATCAACACCCACTAGGATGTTTCCCCAACAATTCAACTTGGAATATGCATCCCATCATGAGGCCATATATATATTTTTACACGAATTTTCAATAGGGTTGTTAGATTCAACTCCTCCATCATCTTAATATCTTAATTTTCATGTCACTTTCCTTCTTCAAGATGGCTTTGCATTGCCTAAATTCTCCAAATATATCATTTTTTTTATAAAGACAACCCTAGCCATTCTCTTGAAATCATGAATAAAAGTTTGAAAATAAAAACTTCCTCCTATTGACTAGGTTTGCATAGGTCTATTTCTACAAATTCAAGTTGAACTTTCGATTTATAGTTGATAGTGTTTTCAAAAGTCCTTTTTTTATTCTATTTGTAAAGGAAAAAAAATTCACATGGCTTATGATGGACATATATATAATACGTATTCCTAGAAGCATATACTTGTTTGATAAAATATCGAGGAAATTAAACACTAAATGGCCATATCTAAGATGCCATAACCAAGTTTCATCGGAACTTGTTACAAACTAAGCATATGATAGTGAATGCTTGAAATTTCTCATGACTAGAGGAAACATCATATTTTTTGTCATTTGGATCCTTGTTATGACTCTTTGACTAAGTGTCCTATCAAGAATTGAGTAGATAAAACCTTTAAACTTTACCTCAAAACCATTTTCACTTATTTTTTATGCGCTTAATAAGTAGTACATAATGGACGTCATGAATTTACTTCTTTTCCATCTACTTGGTTATAACTATAGTAGTGACTTTTCCTAAGGAATTGACAATATAATCATCATCTAACTTAATATGAGTTTTATTTGTTTCATCAAAACTTGAAAATTGTATTTATTTCCTATCATATGGTTACTGCAACCATTGTCTAGTAAACATAGATCTTCATTATTGTTCTCTTGAGGTATTGAAAAATAAAGGAATAGTAACCATAGATATTCATTATTGTTTTCTGGAGCTACTGAAAAATAAAGGTACATAGATGATCGTGTACCTTCATCAATGCTTGAAACGTGCATTTCCCTTGTTCGAATCTACCTACTTCTTTCTACATTCACTTTCAAAATGGGCATACTTCTTACAATAATAGCACTGTATATCCCACATGTCCATCCTTCCTATTCCCTTGTTTATTTTTCCTTTTAACTATAGGATTCTATGACTAAGCCCATGGCACCTGATGCATTGTTTCTATTGCTAGAAAATCCTCTTCCTCTTCTACCTCTACTTTCATTACAAGTGCCTCTTCCTCTACTAATTATGGTCTGATATTGAAATGTGTTTGCTAATGAGTCATTTCTACCTTTAATTCTTGACTCATGATTCAACATTGAAGCTATCATATCCATAATTGAAAACTTGGAAATATATTTACTTTGTTATAACAATGTCACAAGAATATAAAATGAAATTGATAGGATTATGAAAACTTTCTGAGTCAGTTTTTCATTTGGAACATCGTCTCCAAAAGTTCTAATTTGATTTACCACTTCCATCACCTGAGTCATTAACTAATCTAGTGATCCAACATGTGTCTTTTGTAAAATTTTAAATTTCTTCCTCATAATTTGAAGCTTGCCATTCTTGACCTTGTTTTTGCCTTAGCATTCCTTTTCTAAAATCTCCCAAGCTTGATGCACACTGGTTGTTGAAGCAACCTTAGAAAATATAGATTTTTCAACTTCATTTTGAAGATCCTAGAGTGCTCTAGAATCCCTTCTTTTTCTTTCTACTAAAGCATTTCTTATGGCATTAGTCATGGATGCTAAGTCTGCAAATTCTGCTTCTTCATATTTTGTGACTACTACTTCCCAACACTTTAGATTCTCCAAAAAAACACATCATCTTTATTTCCTACATTGGATAATAGTTACCATTAAATATGAGACCCTATATATTCTGACTGTGCGTGGAAACCATGAAGGACATCTATAATATCTCCTTAATTTTCAATTTTATTGCAACCCTAATGATATTCTCAATTCTACAAAATGAATACTCAAAAACCCAATATCCAAACTAATTTTCATATTTTTAAAATAGTTAAAATCCAAAAAAAAAATATATTATTGTATAGTTTTCCTTCAAACATGAAACCACCCAAAAATATAGAGTTTAGTTATTTTTTTTTTAAATAAGAAAGTTTACCATTTTATTTTTAATGGTAATTAATTATTTTTGTTTTTTGTTTGGTGGGGGGAGTTAATATACTTCAATAAACCTTTTCCTTTTAGTGGTGAAAGTAAATTTAATAAACTATTGTATTTTAACAAATCATTGAAATTTAAACAATGAACCACACTTGTTGGTTTGAACCGCGTCGGCCAAAAATTTCTCTTATGTGATTTCTACCTAAATACTTTTCTTATTTCAAGATATTGATGACACAACTGGGTATTTGAGCTTAGCAATTTGGAATGAGGTAGAAAAAATGGAAAAGAGTACGAAGGAATAATGGTTTTAGTGAAGGAGAAAGAATTCCATCAAATTCAAATAAACAATATTTATGGTTCAAAATAACAGATAATTAGAACCACATAAGAATTGCAGCATGTTATTTTGCACCTCTAGTATAAAAAACTTACAAAAATAAGGTGTTGGACAGAAAAGATCCGTATGCATCTTTAAAGCAAGATATTGCCTCATATTCTCAGCAGGGAGTTGTTTTAGTGGGAGATTTGAATGCCAGAACAACAAATCAATGTGCTAGTATTCTTTCCTGCAAAGAGGATCATAATCCTATCTGGCTCATTGAAGAGGAGAATCTTCAATGGTTGAGATTTTCAGAAGATGAAAAAGTTAGAAATCATTTTTGGGAGGATTTGTTTACATTGTGTGGTGATTGCAACTTAATTATCTGCAATGGTCTAGATAGATCGAAAAAGTTTGGGAACTTCACTTGCAACACATACAATGGGATAAGTGTCGTTGACTATGTTATTTGTTCACAAAGCTCAATAGAAAGGACAGATGAAATTAATATTGGATAGCATATTTGGGACATAAAACTATATCATAACCCAATTTATATAAATCTGTGTTGGTTAGAAGAAAGATAACATAGGAGGAAAACCCAATGTTCTTGACTGTCAGCATTAACGGGAAACATTCTTATAACACAAGAAAATTTCATTATCTTTAAAACAATGTTGTAGAGATCAATTAAGAAGGAGAAAATTGGTCCCAAAAGCCTCAACGATCATGAGTTAACAAATATAATTCAAGGTGCACTTGAGAAGCGCGAAAGAGAAAAATGTATGAAATCGGAATCAATTTGTTTTCCAATGAATGCTTGGGTCGATGAGGAATGCAAAATGGCAAGGAGAATCTTGGAAAGGGAAGGCAAGGAGAAAATGGATGTAAATTTATATAAGATTTTAAAAAGGAAGCAAGATGAGTTCATGCAAACGAGGTGAGAAGAGTTAATATATCTAGGCAAGAATAACCCAAAGCTTTTTTGGTAGGAACTTAAACCAAGGAAGGAGAAAATTGAAAATAATATTACAGCCAATCAGTGGTTTGACTATGTAAGACAACTCTATGAAAAATAATTATAGGTTGAGCCTTCTCCCAGGATGAACACAAGTACAAATATTTTCACATTACAGGAGGTGGAGATAGGAATTAAAAAGTTAAGAACATGGAAGGAAACAGACTTGGTTGAACTTAAAAAAAATATCTAAAGTGGGGAATGAACATTTTGGCACTACACTTCATGGAAATATTCAACAATGTCATGCGGCAAGGATTCCCAAGAGATTAGGCAACTAGTCTAGAAATACCGCTTTTAAAATTGGAGACATTAATAATCCTTCCATCTATAAAACCATTTTGATCAATCCTTTGCTTTCAAATCTTTTCAAAAGCATGGTAGAAAATAGAATCAGTAAGTTGGAAGAAGTAAAATAAAAGAGGGAAAAAGGGCAAGTGGGTTTTAGGCCGAAGAATTCTATAGTAGATCATGGTATGATGTTGAGACACATTATTGAAAACATTTGGGGAGACAAAGAAGAATTATTTTGCTTCTTTATTGACTTCAAAAAGGCATTTGAAATTGTCCCTAGAGATAACTTGTGGCATAGAATGGAATAAATTACAATTCCTTTGCAATATAGAGTTGTTGCCTATAGGATTTATGAAGAGGTGAAAGTCAAAAATTAGAACTTCACCAGGAATTTTAGAAATTTTTAGAAGTGACAACAGAGTCAAGAAAGGCTACCCTTTATCCCCTACACTTTTTAGTTTATATATCACCAAATTGGAAGAGTGGCTAAATCTGCAAGAGGGGATGGTGTTCGGTTGGGGGAGTTTGTGATAAATATTTTTTTATCAGTTGATGATTTTGTATTGGTTTCTAAATCGGTCCATGGATTGCATATGCACCTATATGCCCTTCAGAATTTTTGTAAAGTAGTCGGGATGGAAGTCAATACTACTAAGATGAAAATAATTATTTTATGTAATAAAAGGAAGCAAAGGAAACATACATTCTTCCATGAAGAAAACATTCTTGAATAATTAAATGAATACAAGTACCATGGGATGGATTTCAACAACAAGCTTAATTGGGAGGATTGAAAAAAGAAGATAATTTGAGGAGGGTGGTAAGAATTATATGCACTTCAAAAGAGATGTAGAGAGGCAGAGTTATGGGATTGGAAATTGATTAAAGTGATTTTTGGACTCCTAGCTTTTCAAGTGATATTATATGGGTGTGAACTATGGGCTAGCAGCATCCCTATTTCAAAATGGAAACAAACTGAGAAAATCTAAAAATTCTTGATCATGAGAAAGTTCAAAATGAAAATTTTGGTTCCTGATGAGATAATGTTGAATGAAAAAGGAGTAACTCTTATTGAATCAATTACTATGGTGTTTCTTATAAGGTATCTAAAAATAATTAATCAAATTGGAGCAGATATATGGCCAGGAGTTATCTTCAATGAATGCATGAGTGAAAGAAATAAATCTTGGATTAGAAAAAACAACAAATGGATGAAAAAAATGGAATATTTACCTCAATTCATGTCCCACAAATACCAAGGAGTTAGAGAATTTTGTTATGGATAAATTTTGTAAGTGTATATGGGGAAAAGATTTGGGTAGAAAGAAGAAGTATTATGTTCAGGAATTCAACCCCACTCGTGATCTACAACAAAAAGATTACATTGCAGCTAGCATTTTGTGAAGAGAAAATACTCTTATTGCTTAATTAAGAAATAACTCACATCAACTCCAGTGTGAAATGGGATAGTGGAAGTGACTTAAAGAAGTTTGGGAAGAATGGGCGTGTACTTTTACACTTCTAGGGCAGTGGAATCGGAAAATACTTTCATTTTGGAATGTGATGCTTTCAGAGACATTAGGGATAATTATGGCGGTATGTTAGCATCAATTCCTTGGCATTGTTTTTTTAGTGAGGGGGCTTTTAGAAGGTTGGGTCATCTCATCATTAATTTGAGTAAGAAAAGGACTGAATTTCAAAAGGAAAAAAATACGGAAGTTGGTAGTCCCATAGACCATTTTTAGTCTCGTGGATGTTAAAATATCATTCATTCATTCATGTTTGGTGAGAAGAGAAGACATAATGACTCGATTGAATTCATAATGATCTCATTTTCCTTTAATTAGTAAGAAACCATGAATACAAATTCAAGGACAAATTTCTAATTAATTTTGTTGGTTATCATTGTGTCCATTATATATGCATGTTTAGGCATGACGAGATTGTACACAAGAAAAACCATAGAGGAATCCTTATTCTGCATAAGTTTCGTTCAATGGAAGGAAAATAAAATAATATAGAGAAAATAGATACATGAGCATAAATCGTACCGAATTAAAAGGGATCAAATGTGTTTGTATTGATGAATGAGTCAGATATCTTAGTCTGTTGAAAGGCAATGTCTATCTTAGTGCCAAGTACAGAACAATATGAACATATATTGGAAGAATGATCTAAACATATGTAGGAGAATTTGTAAGATCATGTTTAAATAATTACTATAATTGTTCATGTGCCTCCTAGAAACCATTTTGTTCCTTAGTGTGTACTCTTAATTATTAGCTAAATTTAAAATATACAAAAATTTCATTAGTGGAGTCATATATATATACATAATATTTGACTTAAAAACAGAGAGTGATTATGTAGAGGAATATTATAGGAATCTAATATATAGATATATGTAGGGTAGATTCATACTGTATAAGTCTAAATTCATGTTGTGGAAACAGGACAGGGAAAAGTGTAGATTCATGTTGTGGAATTGATATAGGGAAACTTAATAATCCTCCTCAAATATTTTTCCTTCATCTATAAAACCACCATTTGATGGCTTTGGGAAAAAAAACATAACTCTTCAGATCATGTCAAAACAAAAACACAGTTGTTATATCATTTAGGGAAAGATTATCATTTTCAATTCTGCATAGCACCAGAAACACTAAATGGTACATATTGTTGATATGCATCATTTATGGCTACAATTAATAATTTGATGATGTATATTTATCTTTAATAAATCTTGAATGTTGTGTAACAAAATGGATATTGATAACCATATCATATAGCATTTAATAATGAAAAGCTTTAAATTTTTGAATTAAATGTGAAAGTATTTTTCTCACAGATATCAAAAAGTATATCTCCCTATTGGTGTACATGTACATTGACATAGCATACAAATTTATTGCTTGTATGCAGTTGAGTGATGAATAGTGGTGAACATGCACATTGCATATAACTTTAGTTAGCTTTAGTGCTTGCATGTGGTGTACACTCATATTAAGGTAGCATAAAACACACTTAGCTTTAGTTAGCTTTAGTGCTTGCATGCAATTAATCTTAACTTAGTTGTTTTATGTATTGATTCTTTCATCACTATTGAATATACAAAATTCATTCAAACTTCCATTTTTTCTTAATTCTTGTAAGTTTATGCAATTATTCTTGAGCTACGTCCTTACATGTGCAATCCCTAATAATTTAACATGGAATCAAAGTGATGAGGGTGCTGGATAAGGTGCATAATTTCTTTTTTGTAGGTTTGAAGACCAAAGGTTTGGAAACTGTTGGGAGATTGAAAGTGCTGAAATTTTCCACAAATTGAAAGTTCCAAAAGCTGTGAGAGCATTGAATTGGTGAAAGAATGGAATTCCCAACTTCCATTATTCTCACTCCATACAATTACTATGAATGGACACTGATGATTTTGCTTCATCTTAGGAGGAAAGGCTTGTACCGGATAGTCATGGGAATTGAGATAGAACTAATGTCAGAGGATGAGAAGCTTGAATGGTTTAAGAGATATAAGATGGCTTATGGAAGTTTATGTTCATTTGTCTCTGATGGTATTCTTTATTAGATCATAGATATTAATCATTGGATGAAATTTGGACTGCATCGAAGATATTATATGGTGATGAAGATGGTCTAGAGGAAGACCATTAGGATGTACAGAGAGCTTGATATATCATAACAATCATGAAATCAGTGCAGAATTCTTCAATAACATGGAAAAATATTCTCGAGATAGTGTTACACATGAAGAATCTACTTCTTATGTTGTTGATGAGAATTTTATCCTTTCCAATAACATATATGTTTCACATGAGGAAATCTCTTCCTCCATTGGTGATTAAGACTGTACGATAGATGGAGACAATGATTTTCCCCGTCAAAACAATGGTGACTAAATCTCTCTCAAAATGGGGTAAAGGGTGTACATGTTCTCATTAAACTAATTTACAACTAATTTCCAAATTTATTTCAAATTATTATTACTATCATTATATATATATATATATGAATTAATTATATATATATATATATATATATATATGAATTAAAGATATATATAATTAAAAAAGTATAAAAATGTGTATTTATATTCTTGATTATATACATTTATCCTCATTTTATCATGGAAATTTTTAAAAGTTTTGTTAAAACTATTAAAACTTAACTTGTAATTATTTTAATATTTTTTTGTTATGAAAAATCACCCCCACTTTATCATAGATATTTTTAATTTGTAACTAAACTTTATTAAAGTTTTAAGAAATTATTAAAATAATTATATAAAAATTAATAAAAAAAATATTCAAACAATAAATAATTAAAAATAAATAAATTAAATACTTTCAAAAATACAAAGTTATTCACCAAATTAGATATTCATTAAATTTTGTCTAAAAGTGAATCAATTGAATGAATTACATTACATAATATATTCATTCTTTCTACGACTAATTTCTTATATATTAATATATAAATGCTTCGATACATATAACATTTTTCTTTTGAGAAAACATTCTCAGTTTATTAAAAAGCTAAAAAAATGACATAGACATGATTGGGTGGCTATTTGATTCTCTAAATAGTGACTGCAAGTTGCAACTTACGCTATGAGACAAAATTGACAGGACAGTTATGCTGCCCAACTTGTTGTTTCTTAAGAAGAAAATAGAGAAGCCATTTAGGCAACAAACCAAGAAGTAATAATGGAAGCAATATTAGAAGCAAGAAAAGACACTATAATGGAAGAAATAGTAGAAGCTAAAGAATATTCCATAATGAAAGTAAAGTTATAAGCAATAAGTGATGCCATATTGGAAGCAAAACTCGAAGCAACAAACAACACCATAATGGAAGCATAACTTGACATAAATTAGGAAGCCAATAAATAAGTTATTTTCGATGCCATAACATATGCAATGTAGGAAGCACAATTGGGAGAAAAACTACAACTTCGAATGGATACAACAATACAAGAAAGAATGGAAGAAATAGTTATCAAAGCTAAACACGGTGGTATTTCCAGCACAATTACCAATGTTATTTCTAGATCCAATGTGAAATACATTGTAGCGTTTTTTTTTGCATTGTCAATTGAGCCCAATTTGCAAGCTCAAACACATTAATTTTCAACACTGTTTCTAGAGCGAATGGCCTATTCTGTTGTAGTGTTGTGGTAAAGGGTGGCACCAAGGATATGACTGAGGTATTGCAATTCAATATCTCATGTGCTTGGTCACTAGTATTGGTCACATGGAGATATGAAGGAAACACCCAGTGGAGAATTTTTGTAAAGAGGTTTGTTCCTAGGGACTTTGTTCTCTGTTGCGGTCACATATAGTTCGGTTCAAGACCTATGAAATTTTGGGTTCACGTGTAGGATGTGTGCATTGTTGGAGTTGTGACTACATCAAGAGTTTGGGGGCTTGTACACTTTTATTGTGATTGTTGTGAGGATTTGGGAAATTGATCAACAACAATATGTTTTGATATGAACTTATCAATAATCTAGATTAAAGAATAATCAACATGGTACCCTAGTAAAAGTGGGTATAGTGGATGTAGTGAATGAGGAATGTAGGGGTGAAGGAGGAGCACCCACAATGAGCAAGTGACTAATATATATTCCTTCCAAAGATATAAGTATGAGAATGTTTCAGTTCCCTATGAATAGTAGGAAAACTAGAAACACAATTCCTCTTCAATAAATGAATTATATGATAATTAATATGCCCAAATATAGCATGTCATGCAATACTATATGGTAGTGTAATTTAATCATCATGAGATATATATGCATAATTCTAGTATGAGAAGATGTACCTTTCAACTTCAATAGTCTTTCATCCTCTACTCTAGTCATGATAACCATGTCAGATTCCTTCCTTATTTATACCTTTTATCTATAAATTTTCCATTTATTTCTAATGGTTTCTTCATTATAACAAATATTTTAAAATAAACTAGAACCTATACTATGAATGGTTAATTTCTTTAGATTCATGATTTTCTATTATGGATTTCTTGTTTATGCATGTAATAGATAAAAAAAAATTAGAGAACATTAAAATACAAGCACGGTTCAACCATAAAAAAACACTTGGATATGCTCTAGGAAATCCATTTTGGACAAAACCTACCTAGAAGGTGAGGTTATTCTACCCCCTTTTGTTTGGAATGGAAACACTGCAAATAGAAAGGATTATGTATAGTTCATGGAGGCACTGGAGAGCTATGTTCCACGGCAAACTACATAATACAAACCCCCTATATTCTACTCTCTTTCTCTCCACTCTTAGCTACTCTACTCTATTCTGAAACAAAATGCACTTGAATAGAATGGAAACCAAGTAGAAAAATAGGGCTTACATTTGACCCATTTAACAACCATCATGAATTAAAACTCAACCCTTGTAGAGTATCCTTTATAGTTCCCATGTGGATAGCCTATTTTTCAAGAGTAGTAGTGGTTTACATGGCATATTCTTGAGTTATGTTGGTTAATAATAATAGGTCAACTTCTAGGAGGCATAAAATTTACTTTCAAAATCTGATTGATGTCATTCTTGTGTGGTTAAAAGGTCTTCAAGTGTATCATATTTTCATGGTTTTTAATGTTTAAACATCATTTAAGATATCAAAATAGCCCCAAAATGTTTTTGACACCAATTCTACAAACTTGTTGTGACTAATAAAACTACAGTTATAAGTTGATTCCTTTAATGTTTCCACTCCAAAAGCATCAATATGGATGCAAAATAATATAATGATTTAATTTTGATCAATGTTACCATAGAATATATAAATAGAGTGTATTTTTTGGTGAATTTGACAAAGGAACTATATATTTATTTTCAACTCTTGAAGGTAGAGTACAACATGCAGAAGAAAGTAAGAAAATGTAGGCCGTTTAAGCCTAATGGTAGTAAGTCCCAATCATTTGAGACTTGATTATCCACAAAGTAAATTGTGCCGTATAGATTATCACTAAAGTCTGTAACGAAGTCTCTCCAAAAGTCTTGTAGCATGTATCACCTATGTGAAGCAGTGATGCATCTCTCTAAGAATCTATTGAAGTGTGAAACAAATTTTTAATTACTCCAATATTACAATAGGAAACAATGTGGTCAGCAAGTTCATGTTCTTTAACTTCTGTTTGGTTTGTTTTTTTACCTTTATCTTCATTTTGATTTTTCTTGGATTCAGTATTCTCCCAATGGATTGTGCATGTTAATCCATCATGTCCATCTCCACAACAACGAATGAAATGAAGGTCAAACATTTCTCCTTGATGGTTTTTACCCTCACTTCTTATGGAATTATCTTTTACATTTATTTTTTTATTGTCACTTCCTTTAGAGGAATGATCTTATCGATTCAACCATTTTTTAGTAAGGAACATTGTTTTTCTAGATACTAAGTTATTATATATTATTCCCAAAATATATCTCATTTTGCAACTTTCTTTGCTAGAGAATCAAATATAATGGACTTCAATTGGTCACTAGCTTGCATAAATTAAGGATAGTGAGAATATATAGGGTAGAGGGACTTGATGAAGCATACAAGAGTAGTTTCTGAAATGAATCTAATTGCATCAATGTAATCCATGAAGCCCTTGATTTAAGAATGTAGAGCCAAACAATCTACATTGTTGAACTCAAGGTTGAAGAGTTGATCATTGCTCAAGTCCAAGCTCCAATTCGGAGTGTGCCATAAGTATATTTTTTAACTTCCTTATCACACCTTAAGAGATTATAATGGAAAGAATATGATAACACATGTGTTCACTTACATATATAACAATAAGTTCATAGGCTTTATTATCCATGTTCCTCCATATGGATAGCTCCTTATGGAAAGTAGGATTGAAAGGTGTGTTTTCCTTCTCTCTATTAAATATGCCATTCCACAAGTTATTAAGAATGAGGTTTTTCATGATATTTTTGGACAATTCTCTATATTTATCTTTTCCAATTAGAACTATTTTGACAATGGATATGATGAATATGTCTTAGTCAACAATTATATGACCTAATGCATGGGTAAACAAGATATCTACAATGACAATCTTTGGTTTTAACAATACCCTTATAGTCAGTGAAATCGTTTGCTTGAATTTTAAATTGATGCCATTGTTGCAAAAAAATTACAATGTTCTTTTATATTTACAAAAATTGTTCTACAATATCATCCTCAATATAGAGGTTTTATCATATTATCATAAATATGAAACACATATATATACAACAATTATGTGTATATCATCTCAAAGTTTCATTTTGCAATTGCAAAGAATTATTAGGCAGGAAATGTTTAAAATATATAAATCTTCAATAATTCTACATTATTCCTTCAAATTGAGGATAATGCCTAGCTTTTTCAAGTTAGGCTAGTGTCTATATCTCCATCACATGTTGAAAAGTGAACATCTCCTCACTTGTAGAAAGAGCACAAGTTCACGTTTAGTTCACCATGACCATAAGTAGCACATAGGTTTGAAACATTACAAATGAACCTTAATTTGAGGAGTGGCACCATGTTCAATTAATATTTACACCATGTTTCCAGTGAAGCCAAGGTTAAGATATGCACCACATTTTTGGTCGAATTGAAGTGAAGAGTTTGAGGAGATACCAATATCAAAGAAGAACATCAAAATTGACAAATAAATTGGTGAATACTAAGTCACAAGGATCGAGTAGGGCATGTCAAAAGGTGTGAAATATCCAATGAACGTGTATATGAGTGTGGAAGAGCTAGATCCCATGAATCAAGGGTTTTTGGAAAATATAATGGGATGTTAGGAAAGAATAATATAGAGTAAGAATAAGTTCTCATATTTCTATATGTGGGATTGTCACCAAATGTTGGAGAGGTAGAGGGTTGTTTTCACATGTAGGAAGTACAACAAAACTTAGAACTATTAAGGGTTGTTTCAAGCATGAGGAGGAGAGAATAAGAGATTTAAGCTAGCTCTGATACTTTTTTTATCTGTAAATATTGAATTGAATTTATTTTATAATGGAGAGAAATTAAATTCATACAACTTGAGTGAATATTCAATTCATTATTCGAGATTCCCATCATCTTTGTATTCTTGATCATTTACAATTCTTTTTTTTTTAATAAAAATCCTGAAGGATTATGTCCAACACTTCATTTCTTTTCTTTTTTTAATATATATTATAGATATTAGTTCTAAGTAAAATTTGATATTTATACATTTTATCTTTCAATTTGTTAACAAAGATTACCATAGGTGGGATAAAACCAATTTTGTAAGAACATGTTCGAGACAAATTATATTTTATGGTGGATTTGTGTTCTAGCATATGTAACTAACATAATGATGTGTCATATATTTACTAAAATTCTAGTGGGAAGGGAAACAGATAAGAAATACAAGAGGTTTCAACAAGTTGGATATCTATATTTAGTAACCCTTTGAGTTGTACTATATCATATGAAAAATATATATGGAGTTTCAGTTCTATGTACCCTTAGGTATGTTGGAAGTTATCTATGCTTCATGAATCCACTTTGGATAAGTCAATTGACCATCTTGATACTAAATTAGTAATGGGAGCATCTCTCAAGAAGAATAGGTGATTAGGTAGTAGGATTAATAATATGGTTGAGCCTTATTTGTTAAAGATCTAAGAAATAAGTTCCATACTATTCTTCAACCACACATATATCATAGAGCTATACCACCTAGAACTCCTTTTTAGTTTGTACCGTTATCCCTACTCCTTCTTGCCACTCTTGGAAACTCATGCAAAATGAACTATCTTCAAAAGTTACACTTTCAAACACTAGAAACCCACCCTCATACTACTAATACATGAAATTCCTACATAATATATAGCATTATCAATTTCAGCATTTTTGTAGTGCAATATTATTCTATAAAGCGTATAAATCCATAGGGCTAAAAACATTTTGGGTTACATCTACACACTTATTTTTGACCCATCTTGACTTTCTCCTTGTGTTGAACTAATATTCATGATACCACTCTCCAATAAGTATTTCTTCGTTGAGTGAGTTACCCTGTCACCTATCAACTATCCTTATATCCCTAGAATGAGGCATTGATCATATTACTATTACTTACTAACATTTATTTTTGAATTCACATCCATATGACTCAAAAAGTAATGATCGCACCTACCTACTCTCCACCATTGAAACTCTATGTGAGGAACTATAACATGAATTAGGTTTAACTGACTCATCTATTGAGAAAAAAATTCCTTTAATAAATGCAAGGATCAAAAAAATATATTACATCCTAAAACCACTTGCCTACTAGATGACTATGTATAACCCATTCGGGGAACAAGCATCCTAAGTAAAGGGACTTCCCAATCCAAAGGGGCCTAAATCTCAACAATGTGTTCATGATGCTATCACTAAAACATAGCATCAAATCTACAAAATGTATGTAAACATATAGATGGCTCCAACCCCACAAGATAGGTCACCAAAATGGAACACTATAAAAATAAGGGCATCAATATAGTTTTCAAGGAATCAAAGGAAAATTTCCAACATTGCCATCACACACCACATGAAACTGCTACCATTTCCTTAGCCTCCCCTTGTCCTTTGGGGTGAAACTCAATTAACAAGCAAATTTTTGAAATCTAAACGATAAATGTTGAATCACCTTTGTACAATTTAATAATACACAATTTCCTTCAATATTAAAGTATTTTCCTTGGTCATATTCTATCATGAACTACCCACCAAGAACAAATTTCTTATTTATGATTAATAAATGTGTTTTATGTATACTACACTCAAATACAATGAACACATTCTATGTTTTGTAACTACACAGTTGTATAAAAATATTAAATTTATTGAATACCTAATTACCTATATTATTAAACTTTTTTTTGAAGAATGTGTTTCAATGAGGGATGATGAATTCAATGCAACATTTTAATTTGAAGGAGCTTGAAATTGTTTGAATTTTGTTATCTTGCTTGTGCTCTACATGATTCTTGAGTTTAATTAAGATCACTTTAGATGTGAAAAAATACTTTATTGACTTTTGATTGCATATATATGTGTATTTATTTACTATATTCCATTCTTAAAATCACGAGCTTATTTCCCACAAAAACATGAATAACTTTATAAAATTTGTGGTTCCTTAGTGAGTGTCTTATACATATGTAGTAACACAATTTCGGTAATAATAAACATATTAATACTTATCGATCGATATTAACAATTGATGTACCATGTGGTGATAGGGATTAAATATCTTGATATACAAACGTTTATTAGAGTGGAAAACTTGAAAAAAAATTGCACCTTAAGAGATTTCATCCCTGTCGTGGTTTATATATATATGTATATATTTAAACCATGAGAGGGATGAAATCTCTTAAGGCGCAATTTTTTTTTCAAGTTTTGCACTCTAACAAAGGTTTCTATATCAACACACACACACACACTCACATGCACGATGTGCAATTTTTTATTGTTCAAACTATATTTTTTAATGTATAAATGGATACAATACATTGGAATTCTACTTGGACACTTATGTTATGTAGACTACACAAATTAAATTTTCAATTTCGACACATGTATGCTTCATTTTAGGCAAAAATTAACCTTTAAATATACTCGAAAAATGACAGAAATGTAAAATAATCAAACTACTTGAAATGTTTTATAATATATATATGTGTGTGTGTGTGTGTGTGTGTGTGTGTGTGTGTGTGTGTGTGTGTGTGTATGTATATGTATATGTATATATGTATACATATATATATATGTATATATATGTATATGTATATATGTATATATATGTGTATGTGTGTGTATACACACACACACACACACACACATATATATATATATATATCCTTTTGTAATCTATGTGGTATTGCTTTCCAATAATCAAAAGATATTAAAATATTGATCCCAATACTATTTTATGGTAGATGGTCTCAACATGCCCTATGCGAAACTAGGTTTCTTAACCATCTGTTGTTAGAATAACAATTCCAATATTATAACAATATCACAATTTGCAATCTCGCAAAAGTGTATAACAACATCAAACCATAACACTAAGAGTACATGTATTAGAAAACTAAGGATAATAAGAGTTCATAGGTGGTGGACCTCTTGCGCTCGATCATGTAGGGGCTAATGAAATGGAAATGCAAGGGACATGTTGATCAATTCAAGATGGCCTATTGTTCATATATTCCATATAGAATCTCATGTTCCACTTCTTCCTCTTAATATTTGCAAGATTAGAAAATATATTATATGTTCTTCTTGCCTCTACGTCATGAGTCCTCTCATGAGAGACTTCATTTTCTAGTAGAGAAAGAGGGATTGAAGATACTTCTTCCTTCAGCCCTTGGTGTGGCTAGGGTCTCAAACTAGTTTCTCAAATTATTCCAAGAATTGTAAACTGGACATAAAGTGTCTATCACTAACTACCAAATTCTCTATATTATGTAGTTCATTGCAAACATCAACATACATGGTCTCATGAAAGGCTTTAGCAACTTCTCTGGCCTGTTCTTCGTCACAATTTCACCACTATGGGCCCTAGCCTCCTCCCCCATCCATTTGGCTTTGCATTCATTAGAATTTCATGGAAACCAACTAGTTGATGTGATCCTTAGTATCTACCAAACTCATAAAAGGAAAAAAGTTATGCACTGGCTAGGAAGGATGCACAAGTCCAGATAAATTAACACACAACAAGACCAGATGCAAATAAATCCTCCTCTCAGAAAAAGGATAATGTTTGTTGTAACTTCAGACCCATTAACCTAAGAAAATCCCACTATCCCTACTTGAAATTGCTTGAAGTGATTATTACCTCTAATGACCAAGGGACCCATGAGATGAGAACTCATCTTTATGAAAGAAATTAAAAATAAAACCTCCCATGGGTTCCCATTATAAATGCCATAGGATGGGTTACTCTGACAATAATAATTCCTTTGTTACTCACTTCATAGAAACTTGGCACAACATCAAATGCAGGTAGACCCTTAGAGACACAAATTCTCCTGAGAACCCAAGATTAAAAGCCACCACATAGATTAGCCATTGAACTATTTGCCCCATAGAGATGGTAAAATTGCACATCGAAAATGGTTTCCAATGAATGAATAATTCTATAGACATAAAATGAAGGCCTAATGCCTAAATCTAGCCACCTGATTGTTAGCACCAAAGATGGATATCGTTAAAAAGAATAGACCCAAACACACCATCTCTTTAGCTTGTGAAACACCCTCCCCTTTAAAAATAGAAAACAACATAAATTGGTCTATCCAAACATCATACTAATAGATATGAAACTAATCAATTAGCTAACAGAAACTATCTACAGAGAAGATATTAGACCACACATAAGCGTAGACTATGGAATTGTAGACAATAGAATGATAACTAAATGTTGGAAGAGATACGGTTACCCAAATAGAAGCAAACCCAACAATTTGCATATGGGGAGAGAGGATTTGAATCTTGGATGTCGACATGCGAATAAGGCTCAATATTGGAGCTTTATCATAAATTTTTGGCCGTGTACTGATATACATCAAGAACCCCGATATTGTAAGAAAAAATTCCTTGACACCAACTATGATACTGACTGATTGCAGCTCACAAAGATCAATGAGGGATCGTAGTAGTTGTGCCCTTGGATGAAACAAGTGCCAAAATCTTCCATACCATCCATTCCATATATCCTTGCAGTCTTTAACTCTTTACTTTCATCTGCATGCATGGGAATGGCCATGTCACCCCTTGTACTTCATGATGTTCATTTTTAATCAACCCAAGGTGGTGGCCACGGATCCCTACCATGCTATTAATCTCATAACACAACCATAAGAAAAGGGGAAAATGTTTTATAATATTTAAACCAAAAGTTTTTTTTTATAACACACACGCGCATATCTATATATATATATATATATATACAGTATGGAGCACATTGTTCATATAAAATGTTTGTGTTATTAATATAGTTATAAATACATGTCAATATTACTTAACCTTGAACATTGAAATGCTTTATTTATCACTCATATTGAATATTTATTATTATTAATATTTTTTGAATGTGACATATAATTTTATGTTAACAATTGAATGAGTTACACATCTTCCTCTTATTAAGGAGTAATTGAATTATTTTTTATTTTATTTCTCCTTCCTTTAGCATTGAAATGTTTTTAGATGATCATCATATATATATATATAGTCTCATAAAGGAAAATATAAGATATATTTTAATTCAATTTAATTATTTTATCTCTTTAGAGACTTAGCATATTTTTGGTTAGTTAAAGTGAAATATTATTACCACGTTTCCTTCATTTTAGGCTCTAATATTGACAACAAATACAATTAATATAGTGACACTGAGATTATTGAATTTTTTAGTGTTTTTAACCAAAACCATATATGTGTGTGTTATTTACAATAAATTTAATTTCTATTTTGAAAGGGACTCATATCAACTCCTTGTTGTTGATGAATGAAAATCACACATCCCCTCATAATGGGTAGAGTGTAGAATGTGCCTCTTGGTGTAAAAGTCATAAAACATAAAATTGAAGTTTATAAATAACTATGATACACTCTTCTTTGAATTATGGGAGATTTAATGGAGAGAAGATCAACATGATATTTATGTCCTTTGAATTATCCAAGATTTAATCAAGAGAAGTTGACCATGATATTTATTATGCCCTTTGAATTATGCGAGATTTAATCAAGAAAAGATCAATATGATATTTATGTGGGTAATGTTATCAGTACACCTCTATTGATAGGTGTGTCTGTTTTGAAATAGGGGTTCTAAAATTTTAATTTATCATTTTGACTCCATCATAATAAAATAAAATGCAAGACATAAATGATAGAGACGTTGTAATGTTTGATTGCATCAAAATAAAATAAATATTATAATTATAATTAATAATTAATAATTAAAGGAACCTGGACGTAATTGGTAGTTTCGAGGCTGGGTGACTGTGATGATGGGCGGCGATTATTGAGCTAGGGTTACAGGCTTGCAGAGTTTGTTCTCCATGGAAGGACGTAAAGGAGGGAGCTCCACTCCCTCTTACAAGCAGGCAGTGGCTACAAGAGGTAAAAAACCAGTAGAAGAGGATAGGAGTCCTTCAGATGGAAGGAAAAGTAACAGGGAAGAGGAGCAGGATGGCTCTAAATCTAGGGAGAATAACAACACTAAAGAAAGCGAGGAAGAGGACAAGGAACATGGAACAAAAGACAAAGCACAAAAGGGACCATTCAAACACAAAACTGCAATCTCTCCCAGAGTAGTTTTGAATGATCCAGCTCTACAGGCACATAAGGACCACATGTAGACCTATGCAATCATTTGTAAATTCATGGGCTTATGGCCCACTAAAAAATATTTACAAACTTGGATTAAATAACACTGGAAACCAAAAGGAAGCATAGAACTACATCTTGGGTCAAAGGGATTCTTTACCGTAGTCTTTGCAAGTATTGAAGATAAGGATAGAGTGTTTGAAGGAGGACCCTTCCTTTTCGCAGCTGCGGGCCTTTATATGCAACCATGGGTTATGAATTCTGTACCAGAAAATGAAAATTTTACCTTGGTCCCGGTTTTGGTTAGACTCTACTCTCTACCTCTGGATTACTAACAACTGGAATCCTTATCTACCATAGGAAATAACTTAGGACATTTTTTCAAAGCTTCTGAGGCCACCAGAAGGGGAAAATACACATCCTTTGCAAGAATATGCGTGGAGATGGATCTTTCTGGAGCTCTACCTGATGAGGTAATCTTGGAAGTGTATGATGAACAATGGGTGCAAGAAGTGGATTATGAATGCATTCCATTCAGATGTCGCGAATGCCATGAGCATGGGCACCTATTTAGAGATTTCCCTCTCAGTAAAATAGAAAACAAGAGTAAAACTAGCACCATGAAAGATACGAAAAGCTTTCACAAAGTGGTCTAGAAAGGAAAAGGAAGCAAAAGGGGATCGAAGCCACATCAAACAGAATGGCAACAGGCCAGTCAAAATAAGTTTCAAGCACTAGAAGAGGAATAGATGACAACGAAAGCAGATCAGACCAAGGGAGGTAGTCCATTGGAGGAGGAGAACGGAGAAGATGATGAGAAAACAAAAAACAGCAATAAACATAAAGAAGTTATGATGAGTGATGCAGAACTAGAAATGTACCAGGAAATGACCCAAAGTGAGATGGAGATGGAAGACCACGAACTATAGGAGATTCTTGAGAAAGAGAATCTAGATCTAGAAGGATTCTTGAATTGAGGAACCAGAGAGGGAGTCGACTCGCTACCTCCAAAGGAGTTCAATAGAGTTCAACAGCTGTACATATGGAAAAGTCAAACCATAGGGTTGGAAAAGCAAGGGAATAAGGAAAGGCAGGGCAACAAAGGGGTGAAAGTAATGAAAACCACACTAGGATTAGCACCTAGAAACCTAGGAAAGAAAAGAGGTAGGAAAAAGTAGAACGAGCTTCTAATGGAATGTGGAAAGCTAATGATAGACTCGAGTAAGATGAAAGACCTTTCCAGTTACTCCTTTAAAAATATTTAATAATGAAGTTTACTTCTTGGAATATTAGGGGTCTAGGCAGTAACAAAGATTACTTAGTAATAGGATGAAACAAGCAACTCCGGATGTGATCTTCATCCAGGAAACTAAATGTTCCATTCAAAAAATAAAAGAGATTCATAGAAAATGACTCAGTAGATTTGAGTTTCTGGAAGTCAAATCAGAGAATACAACAGGAGGCATTCTCATGCTTTGGAACCCCTAAAAAATAGACATTATAGATGTAGAGGCATCTAGGGATTATCTATGAGTGGTCATTCAACCTATGGGAGATAAGGAAATCTACCTGGTCACGAATGTGTATGGTCCCCAAATAATGGATGGAAAACTCAAGCTTCTAGAGTCCCTAGAGGATCTCAGGGAAAGACATGCAAGAATCCCTTGGATCTTGGGGGGTGATTTCAATATGATCAAATCGTTGTTGGAGAAAAAAAGGGGTACCAGAATTCTAAATAAGACTCTTGGGCATTTCAAACCTTCATAGATAGTATGAAGCTAGTGGATATTGTTATGAGTAATGGTACCTCTACTTGGAACAATAAAAGAGGAGGAGAGTCTCAGGTTGCCTCCACCAAATTAGACAGATTCATAATCTTATAGGATATTATGCTGAAGGACAAGAACATAGTTGCAATAGTTCTCCCCTCTAGAGGCTCTGATCACTGGCTGGTGCGACTGGAAATTTAGGGCATTGTACCCACAGTAATAGACCTTTCAGATTTGAAAACATCTGGCTCTCCCACCCAGATTTTATCAACAACATAGCCAACTGGTGGGCAGAAGATTTGAATATACAGGGCACTTGAATGTTCCTTCTGCAAAAAATACTAAAACACATTAAACTCAGGCTCAAGGAGTGAACAATAATGAATATGAAAATATTTTTGAAGCAAAAAATTCTATTGAGGGGAAAATGCAGGAACTCAATCAAACCCTTATCATTGAGGGTTTTGATAAAGATAGAAGTGATCAGGCAACCAAATATCATCAAGAATGGGAGAACTTACGCAAACAAGAGGAGATTTTTTGGAGACAAAAATCCATAATGGAATGGCTAAAAGAAGGAGAACGTAACACTAGATTTTTCCACAGATCCACTATGGTGAACAGAGCTCACAATAGGATTTCCTCAATCAAGGACGAGAGAAATAACCTTCTTAATTCTCATGAAGAAATAGAAGCTGTGCTAGTTCAACACTTTTGTGGTATTGCTTAAGAAACATGTTCAGATAGAGATCAATCCATCAGGGTTATATCAAGACATATACCTAAACTGGTTTCGAGAGAGGAAAATTTCAACCTTAATAGACCAGTGTCGGAAGAGGAGGTTAGTAAGGTCCTAAAAGAAATGCAAAATGGTAAGGCACCAAGCCTAGATGGATTCAATGTAGATTTCTTTAAAGCTTTCTGGAATATAGTAAAACAGGACATTCTGAATGTAGTGGAAGACTCCAGGAGGGACAAAACCATATTGAAGACGCTTAATACCACTTTTATCTCCCTGATCCATAAACAGGATTTGGCTCAGACTCCTGATAGGTTTAGACCCATTGCCTTGTGCAATGTGGTCTACAAGATAATATCCAAAATAGTGGCCAACAGACTCAAACCTCTTCTTCTTACCCTGGTGTCGGTTGAACAATATGGATATGTGGAAGGGAGGCAAATCCTCAACAACATCATTCAAGCTCATGAGGTGGTGCACTCACTGACAATCAATAGGAAGGCTAGAATGGTCATGCAATTGGATATAGCCAAAGCTTATGATAAGCTGAGTTGGAACTATATCAGGAAAGTTCTCATTACTTTTGGGTTTGATCACAACTACATCAGATGGATAATGGCCCTAGTTACTTCTCCCAGCTTTTCAATTCTTGTTAACGGCTCTCCCTCGGAGACTTTTATTCCTTTAAGAGGCCTTAGGCAGGGAGATCCACTCTCTCCCTTTCTCTTTATTCTCATGATGGAAGGGTTGGGTCGATCTATCAAGCATGCTAAAGTGGCTGGTAAAGTCAAAGGTCCCCAACTTTCTAAAGAGGGTCAAGCCTTAACACATCAACAATTTGTGGATGATACCATGCTGCAGGGTATCCCCGCGGTCAAAGACACTCTAGTTTACAAGCAAATCCTAAGAGACTTTGCAATGGCTTCAGGTATGGAAGTTAATCTCACCAAATCTAAGATTTTTTTCTTTAATACTCACATTGCTATTCAGAGAAATATTTCCAGAATTTTGGGTTTCCAAAGGGAGATCCTCCCTTCAAAATATTTGGGAGTTCCTCTAATGGCAAAATCTTTACATAAGAACATCTAGGAGCCAGTGATCATCAAACTGCAGATAAAATCAGGAAATGGACTATTAGATCTTTAAACTTGGTTGGTAGGTTAGTGCTAACCAAGGTTGTCCTACAATCAATCCCAGTCTTCATGCTTTTAGCTCTCCCAGCACCAAAAGGAGTCCTACATCAATTCAACACCATACAAAGAGACTTTATTTGGGGCAACGGGTAGGAAAAAAAGAAATGGGCCTTGGTAGCATGGGAAAAAATCTGTAAACCTAAAAATTATGGAGGACTTGGTTTGGATGATCCTGAAAATCTAAGAAAGGTTTTAGGAGCCAAACTATTGTGGTGATGGGTAAAAGACCCAGAGGCTTAGTGGGCAATGATTTGGAAACAAAAATATGCCATTGCTTGGCAAAACAATGATCTAATCAGAATTTCTGGAAACATAAAGGGCTCCCACATTTGGAATAAGGCCTGGGATAATAGGGGCTTAGTTCAAGGTAACAACTTCTGGGAAATCAGAGAGGGAAGCCTAGCCTTATTCTAGGAGGATAGATGGCAACAAGAACCTATTTTGTTAGAAGAAGACTTGAGGGATCTCAAGGAAGTGACAAATACCAAAGGGTTATCTAAAGTAAAATACTTTTGGGATCAAACCAACAACATTGCAAAATAGAGAACCTAGAGGAACTTTGACTTTAGGGATGATAGCTACTTGAAGGCTAAAGTAGAGGCTCTGAAAAAAGTGGTAGAAAAAAGGAAGATTTTGATGTCAAAGGGGCAACACCAACTAAGATGGGGCAACAATAATGAGGGTGCCTTTAATCTCAAGGAAGCAAAACTCATTCTCCTTGACCTAAACTTACAAGCTCCGGATAAGATTTGGCAAGACCTATGGAGACATCAAGGCTGGATGAAAATTAAACTCTTCACGTGGCTAGTTCAACATAGGAAAATTCTGACCTAGGATAATATTAGGAAGAGGGGTGTCCTGGGGATTTCTAGATGTCAGCTCTGTGAAGCCCAAGAGGAAACTATGGAGCACCTTCTCAACAATTGCATTTTCACCTCCAGTTTGTGGGATTCTCTTACCTCCATCTTCAATCAGTCTGATAGGGACAAAAGGAGTATCATCAACACCCTAAACAATTGGAGGAGAAACTTTTCAGATAATGAAGTTCTTGGCTCAACATGGGCCATCATGCCAAGCTTCATTATTTGGAATGCTTGGAAGGAAAGGAACAATAGAATCTTCAAGAATGAAAAGAGGCCATCCCAATGCCTTTTTGAGCAAATCTTAAAACAACTTAAGGAAACGGTCAACACTATTGTGCGCACTCTCCCTAAGAACCCACCTTCAGTTGTTGATTTGAGAATTCTTAGTCTGTTGGGTTTGCAAGGACATATTCCTTAGGGACTGGATAGGAATGTATACTCCCTGGATTCTGAGCAAGACTTATGGCATCCTCCCCCTAAGGGATTTTTGAAATTCAACGTTGATGGGGCTTCAAAAGGAAACCCGGGCACCGCTGGTTATGGAGGTGTGTTAAGGGATGAGAATGGAAGTGTCCTTTTCATCTTCTACTGTCATTTAGGAAGAGCCACAAATATCATGGCAGAATTGATGGCTATGGAGCAATGTCTGGATTTCCTGGAATAGGATAACAGACAAAATGTGATTGTTGAAGCTGATTCTGAGTTAATTATCAAATCGGTTAGAAGGATCAGCTGGGGAACAAAGCTGGAAAAAGTCTCAAGGAACTGGAGGGTGATCCAAGGCTTTCAATGGATTTAGCATCACCTCCAGAGACTTCATACAGTTAGCTTCAAACATGTATGAAGATTAGCTAATAAATTGGTTGATCTTTTGGGTAATCAAGGGGTGATCAGCACAGAGAACAGGGTGGTGATGAGCTGGCAAGAGTTGCCTCAGAGTAGTTTAAAAGCAAAATTTCATGACTATGCAGATGAAGATAGGATCATGTTTCGGAGTAGAGCCATGGAGACGGAGTCCAGTTGATTCAAGAGCCTTATGTTTTTCACATTTTGCCACTATCAGGTCTTCAGTGGGTTGCAGGCCATTTTTTACCATTGTAACTCGAGTGAACACTTTTTTAGCAAATCCAGGTAGTAGCCAGATGGGTGGCTCGGGTTCATCGAAGAAAGGTAGGTTGGTGGGTGTTTCTTCTTTCCTTGGTTCTAGAAGTGAAACATCGAAAGGCTGGATCCCAGGCATTTTTGTTTTTTCATCCGTGAATAATATTCTTGGTCTGTGGTGGTTTTTCGACGATCGTGGGCCTTGCAAGCCGGATATGGTATTTCTAATTTTGAAGCGATTCCATACAGCGGGCTACACGTGGTGGTGGGGTCGGATAGAATATCGCCCTCATCGCACGCTATTGTTCAGTGATATTGGCAGGTGCGATAATTTCCTCAGCCGTCAGATCAAATGAGGAGGATCGACGGTTAGGATTGATTGGACAAGTTGGTGGTCTAGGGAATAAGTGTCGTGCTTCTCGCCTTTGCGATTTTGGCCACAACCATTGGTTGAGGTCAGCAGGATCAACGGTGAAGATTAAAGAGGCTTGTTAGGAAGATGGCGGGAGTGCTATTACTCTTTATTCTTGGTGGGATAATTATGTTCCAGGCGGGATATACTATGTTTGCTAGGGTAGGGGCTTGTTTTTATAGCTCCGATACCACTTGTTATAGATCTAACTCAGAAAATATATGAGAATAGAAATAAACCGAAGAATAACAAGATCTGAGCATAGATAGAAATGATTCACTTTATTGATCAAACCCTTAAGGTAGGGCAACACCATATATTCACTCCTTAAGGAAAGAGAACACTCCACAAGCCATATGCCCATTCATACAATAATCCTTGAGATCTCTCCATGTGGAGTGTCTAGCCTCTATATAGGCCTCATACATAAAATACCATGGGTCATTACCATGGTTCCCTCATACCATCGAACTAATACCATAGGCCCATTACATTATTACTAATTACTGGTGGTCCCTTACATGATATGGGTTAACCACCTTATTTATTACTATGGCCCATCCAATTATTACATTATTACCTTGGGTACCTCCCTTTGTACCCCATATTATCCCCCCTAGGTATATAACATTCCACCCCCCTTAGAATGTTTCCTCCACGAAACATGGGAGGAACACAAATAATAAGATCTACTCAAAAGAGTAGTCCACTGGTACCATGTACGTGCATCTAGCCATCCAAGAGAAAGGTGAACCCTCGATTTCGCTGGTGCCTTGCTCTCTTGAGATGGAAGTTGACTGTGGCAGCTCTTCTGTGTTGATGTGTAGTAGGTGGATCTTCGCTCCTCTCTATCTGTCCTGTCAGGGTTGTTTTCCTTGTGGCTAATTGGTTGCCATCTTGTTGGTTGTTGTCTTGCAGGGTGATGTGGGTGATGATATGTTGAAGTTTTAACCCACGGTGTCTCTTTCTTTAATTCACCCCTTTGTGGTGCTTGCTGTGGTGTCGTATCTTCCAATATTACTTCAACCATTGAGCCCTCATCTGATGTATCAGCACCTGTAACCTTTTTTGCTTCAGCCTCTATTTGTGTTTGATTATTGATCATCACTGGCTCATCATCTGATATGTCAGTCCCTGGAACATCTTCTGCTTCAGCTTCCTTGGACTCTACCTGTTTATTAATGGAAATATCCTGTAATGTAATTTTCTTCTTTCTATACGAGAGCTTCATGAATTTCCTCTCCACATTAATATTGATAGTACCCACTGATTCAATCCAACGGTATCCCAAAACATCATCCATGTTATCCATATCTGAAGTATAAAAATCACCATGCAACACATACTTATCCATAGAAAGCTTCAAATCCTTATAAACTAGAACATCCTCATCATCAACCTGTGGGTTTTCAATGTGTTTTGCTGGAACTTGCAATTTTTTTGCCAAATTAACATTGATAAAATTATACTTGCAACTAGGATTTATAGAAACAATGATCTTCTCCTTTTGAATCAATCCATGAACCTGAAATAAGTAGATACCAGTAACAAATAACCCTTTAGGTTTCTTGGTTTCCTTCTTTCCTGTAAAAATAAAATCTTTGCTAGGTTGTGTGTCTGTCTGTGTGAGCTTATCCACAAGATTAGATTTTCGGTCAAAGTGGTCCATAAGAGATTTTTTGAATGTGTCCCAAGTCAGGAGCCTGCCATAGCAACGTTGATGCCCTTGCCACCATTGTCGTCTTTCATTGTCCAAGTACATTTTTCCTACACTCAGCTGAGTTGTATCACCATACACGTAATCCAATTTGAAATATTTCTCCATTTGTGCTAGCCATTTGGTTGGATGAGAGCCATCAAATTTATACAAGTCCCTCAATTTCTGATCTATGCCCGCCATCACAAAAAAATTGGTGAAAATTTGAAATGGTCACAATTCTGTCAATATTGCTTAGAATCCCTATTATGACCTATTTTTGGAAATGGAACAATCATTCTGCATTTGCCCATGTGATAGAAATATTGATCCAGGCACTAGAATTTCAAATCTACGCTACAACTCTCCCGTCGTTACCAGAATTTCTGCAAAAAAGCGTTGATTTTAGATCAGCAATATCTCCCTCATCCGAACTCTAATTCAACTGATTCCTGTTTTGAAATTGGGTAATTTTTCACAAAAAATCCAGATCTACAATTAGATTTTGCAGATCTTGCACCAAGACATCTAGATCTGTGCCGCAAACTCGCTGCCCCGAAAAATTGTCTGCAATCCCATTGATTTTTAAATCAACGATATCTCCTTCATCCAAACTCCGATTCGACCGATTTTTTTTTGAAATCGGGTATTTTTTCACATAAAATATAGATCTACAATTAGATTTTGTAGATCTTGTACCAAAATGTACAGATCTGATCTGCAAACTCGCCGCCCTCGAAATCCTGAAAAAAATAAGTAAAAAAATTCTCCACTTTTTTTTCCCAAGAAAGTGCTTTGATACCACTTATTATAGCTCCGATACCACTTGTTATAGATCTAACCCAGAAAATATATGAGAATAGAAATAAACTCAAGAATAACGAGATCTGAGCATAGATAGAAATGATTCACTTTATTGATCAAACCCTTAAGGTAGGGCAACACCATACATTCACTCCTTAAGGAAGGAGAACACTCCACAAGCCATATGCCTGTTCATACAATAATCCTTGAAATCTCTCCATGTGGAGTATCTAGCCTCTATATAGGCCTCATACATATAATACCATGGGTCATTACCATGGTTCCCTCATACCATCGAACTAATACAATAGGCCCATTACATTATTACTAACTACTTGTGGTCCCTTACATGATATGGGTTAACCACCTTATTTATTAGTATGGCCCATCCCATTATTACATTATTACCTTGGGTACCTCCCTTTGTACCCATATTATCCCCCCTAGGTATATAACACTTGTTCTTTGTTTGGTATTTTAGGTCTCTTCCTTAGTCCACAACTCCTCGTGGATTGATGTAAATATTATATTTTATTAATGAAAAAGAATGTGCGACTCTTGTATTAGCAAAAAAAACAATTAATAATTAAAGGAGCCTTGACCCATCTCAACTTGGGATCTACCAAAAACATCAAATATATAGAGATGCAACCTCCTTTTAGAGTGAAAGGAGATTTGATTCCTCTCGACCCATTGCAAATAGGATCGATACTTATCAACTAACTAAATGGTATGAATTTAAACTTGACACATATTTTAGAATATTCTTAATAGTATCCATAGATCAAATATTGAGATTTATCTCAAAAATAGTTATTTTCATTTTATCTTTATAATTGAATTGTTTGATTAAAATAATAAACTACTATTTTTTGGGAGGGTAATACTAGTAAGCCATGGTATTGACTCAAATATTATAACATCCTTATAATTTAGAAATCTTTAGAATTACAAATCTTTATCAAATGCTCTGTTATCTAGCCTATATATATTAAAATTTATATAAATTATTTATATAATTAATAATATAATACATTTTTAAGATAAAATTATAATTAAATTAATTTTAATGTTTCACGTGGAATAACCATTTATTTTATATCTCTGTACGGATTATGTACAATCTACATTAAATTGGCAGCTAAAGTTAAATGGAGGGTGTATATTAAATTAGTATGCATAGCCATCCATCTGGAAAGTCAGCACCAATGAAGAGGAGAACAAACCTGTGTTTTTTTTAACCTTGTGCCAACACCAATGCTGATTTCTCGCCTAATTGATCGGAATTCTGAAAATTTTGGTGGTATTGCGCAACGAGGATGTTCATGAGGGTGTTGACCGATTTTCAAAGAATCACGGTATGTAATTTCTATCTTGGGGATTTTTGGTACTGGTTTAGAAACACTAACCCTTGTAAGTTTTGGTGTACCAACATTGATGTTTCAGGAGAAGATAAGACATCATGATTGGATTGAATTGCTCATGATCTCATTTTCCTTTAATTTGTAAGCAGCGATGAATACAAATTTTCTAATTGATTTGGATTGAATTGCTAACGATCTTGTTTACCTTTAATTTGTAAGCAGTAATGAATACAAATTTTCTAATTGATTTGGATTGAATTGCTAACGATCTCATTTTCCTTTAATTTGTAAGCAGTAATGAATACTGCTTTTCTAATTGATTTTTCTTATTATTACGGTGTCCATGATATACGCATGTCTACACACCACACGCAAAACCATGGCGGAATCCTTGTTTTGCATAGGTTTCATTCAATGGAAGGCAGGAAAGAAAAAGATACATGCGTACCCTATTTAAATGATCGAATGTCTCTGTACTGATAAAGCAGTTAGGATATCTCGTTCTTTTGAAAAGAAATGCGTACATTACTACCAAGCATAGTTACCAAGTTTGAATTCTGTAAGATTTTTGAGATACACAGATCTAGATCTGCAAAACAATAAACAAGCTTGCAAGAGAAGGAAGGAAGCGAGCAAGAATTGAGAAAAGAATAAAAAAATTTAATTCTACAATATTAGTTTTAGAATAAATACATAAAAGCAACTAAGTTAAGCTTAGTTGTACATGCAATAACTGAAGCTAACTAAAGCTAAGTCTGCTTTATCTTATGTTAATGTGTACATGTGCCACATGCAAGAAATAAGTTAACTGGAGCTAATCTAGGTGCATGTACACCAACACAGCTAGTCTAAGTGCATGTACACCAACACCCCCCCTTAAGCATAACTTAGGTGAGTGTGATGAAAAATGAATGAGTCTCGGCAACACAGCCATTTTAGGTACCCATATACAATGCATAAAAAGGAGGAAAGAGGGAAAACCAGTTGGAAGAAAAACCCCCCCTCAAAATATAATGAAAAAGTAGAGAAAATACAACTGTTAGGCAGTCGTGTCCTTCACCCCGAGACGTTCTCGCAGGAATCGAAACTTCTGCTCAGTGAAAGTCTTGGTGAAGATGTCAGCAATCTGTTCGGAACTAGGACAGAACTGAAGATCGATGATCCCATCATGAATGAGTTCTATAATGAAGTGCATGTGGATCTTGATGTGTTTGGTACGTTGCCGCTGCACTGGATCTCTGCAAAACTTTAGCGTACTTTGATTATCGCACCAGATGACAGTTGGATGATGGACACTAATCCCAAGCTCAGATAGGAAATGTTGTAGCCAAATTGCCTGAATAGTGGCATTGACTGCTCCTCTATACTCGACCTCTGCTGATGATAAAGCAATGGCAGCCTGCTTCTTACTTGACCAACAAATTGGGTCAGATCCCAAACTAAGTACATAACCGGAAGTAGACTTGCGATCAATGGTGTCGCCAGCCCAGTCTGAATCTGTGAACCCGATGAGATTCAAAGAACAATTGGCTACATAATGAATGCCATAGGTGATTGTCCCTTGGACATATTGAAGGATGCGCTTTGCAGCATTTCAGTGTAACTCATGTGGCTCCTACATGTATCTGGAAACTACTCCGATAGCATAGGAGAGATCAGGACGGGAGTGAGTGAGATAAAGAAGACTTCTCGCAAGATGGCGATACAATGTGCAATCAGCCAATGGTGTGTCTTTGCCATTCTCAAGCTTTATCCCTGATAAGAAAGGTGTGGCTGCTGGCTTGCAGTCACTCATGTGAAATCGTGCCAAAAGATCTCTGGCATATTTTGGTTGAGAAATGGTAATGCTAGAATCACGCTGATGGATCTCTAGTCCAAGGAAGAAATTTAGCAAGCCCATGTCTGTCATAGAAAACCGCTTATGCAATGCAGTTTTGATGTTACTAATGACAGAAGTTGAACTACCCGTTATCAAAAGATCATCTACATAGAGTACTATGATCAACAAGGAGTCAATTTTCTTCAGAAAATAAACATTGGAATCAGATTTGCAGCGTACAAAATTTTGAGATAACAAATAAGAATCCATCTTTGCATACCATGCTCTAGGTGCCTGCTTGAGGCCATAGAGAGACTTCTTTAGTTTGCATACCAGAGATGAATTCTGCATGTATCCCGGTGGCTGCTCCATGTAGATTTCCTCCTCGAGATCACCATGAAGAAAGGCATTCTTCACATCCATATGATGCACCTCCCATCCTCTTGCTACTGCAATGGAGAGAGCGAGCCGAATGGAATCCATTTTTGCCACTGGAGCAAAAGTCTCATCATAGTCAACACCATGTACTTGCTGAAAACCTTTTTCTACCAATCATGCCTTATATCAACTAACTTGGCCATTTGATGCTTTCTTGGTCCGGTAAACCCACTTGCATCTCACAAGTTTGCGATTTGAAGGTAGCGGAACCAAATCCCAAGTCCAGTTCTCAATGAGAGAGTTGTATTCCTCATCCATGGTGGCTTCCCATTCGGGATGCCCATTTGCTTCTGCATAAGTTTGTGGATCTGATCCATGCATCATATAAGCATGCATGGGCATGGATGGCTCCATAGCTAAGAGTGCTTGCGGATCTTCCTCAAACAGAGGGATAGAGGTAGGATCATCAAGGATATCACTCATGCTGCGCCATTTTTGTGTTAAAGGTGGTCGAGAATCTTCCGAACTACATGCAGAAGTATGATCTCGATGTTCAACAACTGGTGGTCTAACAGGGGTCACAGGAAAAGACTCATCTTCATCAGAATGCTGGTCTGAAGTTTCATCTGCATACTCATCAATGAGTGGTGATGAAAATTTGGTAACAAGTTCATCTACTGGTGCATGCGAAATATCTTCGTCAAACTTTACACTCCTTTCAATAAAGAGCTCTTCAGTGTGGATATCAAGCAATCTGTACCCTTTGACTTCATCAGAATATCCAACAAACATGCATGCTTTGCTTTGAGGCTCCAAAGCCTTTCTCTTCTCTGGAGGAATGCAGGTCCATGCTCGAGATCCAAAAATGCGGAAATGACTAACTTCAGGTTGCATGCCAGTCCAAGCCTCAAAAGGTGTTTTTCCAGTAACAGATTTATGAGGAGATCTGTTCTGGATGTATGAGGCACAATTAATAGCTTCGGCCCACAATTTCGACGGAAGAGATCTTGCATGCAACATGAAATTAGCCATCTCTTTCAAAGATCGATTTTTCCTTTCAGCCACGCCATTTTGCTGTGGAGTGTAAGGAACTGTATGCTGCAACTGTATGCCTGCTTCATCACAAAGATTCTTGATATCTTTGTTGACATATTCCGTCCCATTATCTATGCGGAGTATTTTGATGCGTTTTCCAGACTGATTTTCTGCATGCGCTTTGAAAATCTTTAGATGTTGAAAAACTTCAGACTTGAGTTTCAAGAAGTAAACCCAAGTGAATATCATGTAATCATCTATAAACGACAACACATATCTTGCTTTGCTCATTGAAAGCACCAGAAATGGACCCATGAGATCATTGTGTACAAGTTCCAAAGGTGAAGAGGCTCTCCATGCATGCCCCTTCTCGAATTTTTCTTATGGATGCTTTCCAAGAGCACATCCATTACAAACACCATTTGAAAATTCAATGGTTGGCAATCGTTTGACCATCCCTTGCTTACTAAGTTGTTGCATATATCTGAAATTCAAGTGCCCAAATCTGTCGTGCCAAATCCTACTTTCTTCATTTGCATGCGTAAGTAGCAAAATAGAATCTGATTGAGGAACAAAATCAAAAAATTTATACAGACGAGATTGATCATTTACCTTGCCAGATGCAATCTTCAAATTGGTTTGCATGTCATAAATGCTCACGGAATCTGGGGTAAATTCCACTTTCCTTCCACTGCCTGTGTGTTTCATCTGATACACTGAGAGAAGATTCACAGAAAGCCTTGGAATATGCAAGACATTTTCAAAACTTCCATCTTCGAATTGCACTCTTCCTTGTCCAGTTGCTGCAACTGCAGAATTATCCCCCATGAGAATGGGAGGACCTAAGTATGCATGTAGAGAAGAAAAGGATTCCTTTGAAGAAGCCATATGATGTGAAGCTCCTGAATCGATGATCCATTCTTGTGGTGCAGAATGAAGAGCAATCAAAGCATGCCCGTTACCTCTTGGATCTGGTGCTTTTTCTCTAGACTTCTTCTTAGCATTCTCAGGAATGTGGTCTCCAATATTGTGTTGCTGTAGTGTCTGCGCCATAAGATCTATAGTCTTCTTCATGCATGCAGATTCAGGATGAAAACCACGGTGGCAATAATTGCACATTGATTGCCCTTCCGTTCCTTTCCTTTCCTTTGAGCCAGATGATCCATCAGGGGTTTGGGATGTCCTCCCTTTCTTGGATCAGGATCCTTCTTCCCTTTTCCTTTCTGATGGTCTTTGGAATTTGCCTTTCCTTTTGCATGCACAGTAAGTGCATGCACTTTGGAATTTTTAAGTGTGCCCATTTTGATGAGCTTATCTTGCTCATGCATCAAAGACTGAATAAAAGAATCCAGTGAGGGCATCTTCCAAGCTGCACCAGTTGCAGATCTGACTGTGTGGAATGTAGAGATGAATATTGCATACTCTGGACCAAGTTTTGATAAAATGGAAAGAATCAACTGATTTTCTTGCTTGGATTTGTCGATCCCGCATCCTTTCAGCTGAACCAACAAGGTTTTATACCTTGTGAAAAAATCTTGAATGTTCTCAAAGTTTCTTGGATCTAATGAGTTTAACTCATTTTCGAGAATGTGACCTTGCATTTCATCCTGTTTTCCAAACAATCCTTCCAAAATTTTCCATACTTCATTTGGAGTTGAACATGATTCAACATGAAATAGCAGTTCCGGAGAAATAGATAAACATAGGATGCCGAAGGCCTCGTCCATGCGATTGAAATATCTTGTTTTCTCCATTGCCGATGTTGGTTCAACTTCCGTTTCCATGGTTATTCGGAATAAGCCTCTACTTCTGAGATGAAGTTGAATCTTTGGCTTCCATTCGAAATAATTATATGGAGTGAGAATTGCCGATTGTGGAAACTCCAATTTAGACTCCATTCTTTGTTGTTGCTTCATTCTTCTGAACCTGCAAATAAAATTGCTTGTGCACTGATTACAAATCCCTGTGCTCTGATACCATGTAAGATTTTTGAGATACACAGATCTAGATCTGCAGAACAATAAACAAGCTTGCAAGAGAAGGAAGGAAGCGAGCAAGAATTGAGAAAAGAATAAAAAATTTTAATTCTACAATATTAGTTTTAGAATAAATACATAAAAGCAACTAAGTTAAGCTTAGTTGTACATGCAATAACTAAAGCTAAGTAAAGCTAAGTGTGCTTTATCTTATGTTAATGTGTACATGTGCCACATGCAAGCAATAAGTTAACTGGAGCTAATCTAGTTGCATGTACACCAACACAGCTAGTCTAAGTGCATGTACACCAACAAATTCTGATATGATAAAAATTTTCAAGAAAATTTTTCTATTCGAAAAAAATCGATATTACACTTCTTAAACATTTTTTAAATAATATATTTTAAAAATATTTTTAGCTATCTTCTTTCTAATTTATTTTGAATTTTATATAACTTATAACTGTATATAATAAAAATTCTTCAGAACCAAATCCAGTCAAAAAGAATTTACACTCACCTCTTCCCTCCACATTATATACTCTTTTCAAAAACCTATGTTCTTATCTTGATTTCAAAAATTTATTTATGTAAAATAATTTTTTATTTAGAAAATTAATATTCAAATTTATTTTATACAGAAACCAATCTCTTATTTAAAAAAAAAAAGAAGAAATTTTCTAATTTAGGTACTTCCATTTCTTTCTGTGCTTTTCCCTCCAAACTATATACTCTTTTGAAAACACGTATATTCTTTCTTTGATTTAAAAATTTTATTAATATAAAATCCTTGTTTATTTGGAAAATTAATATTCAAATTTATTTTATAAGAAAATCAACCTCTTGTCTTTGAAAAAATAAATTTTCTAATTTAAATACTTCCATTTCCTTCTCTATGAATGGGAAAAATCTAACCAAAAAATATCTTTGTGTGCATTTCCCTCCAAACCATATACTCTTTTCAAAAACCTATATTCTTTCTTTGATTTCAAAGATTCATTAATGTAAAATCCTTCTCTATTTGGAAAATTAATATTCAAATTTATTTTATAAAAAAATCAACCGTTTATTTTTGAAAAAGGAAATTTTCTAATTTAAATACTTAAATTTTCTAATTTAAACGCTTCCATTTCCTTCTCTATAAGTGGGGAAAATCTAACCAGAAAATAAGATTTAATAACATCAATGCTCATAACTCTACAGCGTACCTTTGAGATTGGGAATTTTGATCATAACTGTTATTACTCATTTAACCTATAAAATCTAAATAACCCATAAATCTCCTAATTTTTATGTTTTTAGCTCAGTGCATGCTACAAAGTAGCAATTTTTTATGTTTTTAGCTGAGTGCATGTTATACCCTAGCAATTTCTATTTTCCTATGCGTGCATGTCATACAACAGCAATCTATTTGTGTTTAGCGAATGAACAATCTAGTAAGTGAATCTTTTGTCTTTCTGTACTGCTTGACATACTGCAACAATTTTTTTTTTTCTGTTGCATGCCATATTGCAACAATTTTTGTTTTACTCTGCAGTATGCCATACTGCAACAATTTTTGTTTTTCTCTGCAACATGCCATACCGCAGCAATCTATTTGTTCTTTAGTTAATAAACCATCTGTGGCTATGCAATCTATTTGTTCTTTAGTTAATAAACCATTTGTGGCTATTACCTGTGCCAGATAATGAACCATACATGCGCCCAAATCGTTAAGCACCTACACTACGAACCGGATCGAATTTTATCGAACTATTCAGTGTTCGAAACCTATTGGCCAATTTTCATATTTTTACCCATGATTCGGTCGTATTGGGTAACTATGCTATGAAGTACATGGAATCTGAAGATACTTAGGAGAATTTGTCAGATCACGTTTACAAAATGTCATAGTTTAATTGGATTGGTTTTGTCTAGAAATTTTATTAATATTTTGATAAAATTTAGTAGGGATTTTTGTAAATCTAGGTTCTATAAAATTTGGGTGCCTAGAAGTTTTTGATGATGCTGAATTTATTTCCACTATAAAAACATGATACAAACATTGTTACTACTAAATTTCTTGAATTTTTTTTCCCAAATTCTAACCACTTTTAACCGTCCAAACAATTCCTCAGCCTCGATCAACGTCGTCTTACAAAATTACTAATTCATATTCATCCTAAAACGAATTTTGTTACCTGTACCCAATCTAAAATATTATTTCAGTTTAGAATATAAAAGAAGTGCATCAATGGAGTTCTGGAGTTCAAAATATATATATATATATATATATATATATATATATATATACACGTTCACGCTCAGCGTTCAAAATTGAACACGTCAGAGCCCTTCAAAGGGCCTTTGGCACGTCAGAGAAGTAAGGAGAAATTTTTACGCGTCAAAAGAAATTTAAAATATGATTTTTGTCATTTAAAAAAAAATTGGAATAATATCTTAAAATTTTTTAAGAAGGGCTGTTAAATTTTCAACATTTTTTTAAATTTCATTTTTTCTGAAATTAAAATTTTAAGAATGTTGAATTTGTGAATTTCCTTTCATGTTAAAACTTAAATTCCATTTGAGAAACTCCCATTTCAAAAACAACAATTTCTTTTTGGGTTGTTTTTTCTAATTGTGCATTTCTTATTACTTGTTATGTCAAAATTACCTTTTCATACCATTACATTTGGCAGTTTCTAAGTTGCTCTCATTTAAAAAACAACAGTTTCTTTTTGAGTTGTTTTTTCTAATTGTGCATATGATCCAAGTTCTTATTAATTATTATTTCACAATTACCCTTTGATACCATTTCATTTGGTAGTTTCAATTGAGAGCCACTAGATGTCAATATGGGTCATGTATTGGGTCTGTAATTTTATTGGGTTGTGCCTGAAGGCTGCCCAAAGCAAGGTTTGACAACGATTTAAGCTGGAGAGGAGCATAGATTCATGATTCAGCAAACACCTATCAAGCAAGGTTTAAGCACAATTTATGCTTGGAGAGGAGCGCATTCCACAGGCTTCCTAACGTACTGGATTTTATTTGTTTGCGGATTCCCAATTCCTGGTATGTTTTCATATTCCCAATTTCTGAATGAGTTACTTGTATCAGTGTTAGTAAATGTGCTAGTGACTTGGAGGCAAGATACTAGTAATCAAGGAATAGATTTATCTTTGTTCATAATAATTCTAGATGCCACCCCAAATCTGGAAAGTATGTTACAGAATGCTTGTAGTTTGCTTAACTTATTTTTCTAGAAAACAACAAGTCATCCACAAACATGAGATGTGAAATACCAGTGGTTTTTATTACCCCGCATCTAGCAATTAGTCCATTTTCTCTAGGCAACATCATATAGTCATCAAAATTAGCCTTAGATCTCAACAACATTATACACAACACCTTGTTAGATTAAGCTAATGATGTGAACCCTCAAATACCCATAAGAAATATTTGAGTGTGGTGTTATGGCCTATAGCCTAACACATAGTTTTCCAATAGCAGCATAAACATTACTCTTTCTTCCAATGATATCCCAACAGGTCGATCCACTGCTTCTTTTAACTCGGCGTCCTTACAAGAAGGAACCATCCTCACACAATTGCAAGAGGGAGGCTCAAACCGTCCCTTAACTTATTCCAGTTTCATTCTGTATGATGGCTACTTTGGTGCAGCTAGATGACAACAAATAGAAGCCCTTCTAAACTGCATATTTAGGGTCCTTATTACAGTGTATGGGTTCACCACTGATCAAATCTCCTTCGTTGTGAATAGGGCTTCATCATAACTGCGGATTAGGGCATCATCAAACAATAGATTAGTAGGCTTCGTTAGGGCTCCTTTGATAGTGTGTAAGTGTCACCCTTAATTGCGGATTACATCAACCTTGAGGACTGTGGCTAGGGCAGCTTATATAGACTCCTCTTTGACTGTGTCTAGGGCTGGTTAAGGCCTCCTCTTCCCAGCGTATAATGATCCTCTTCTTGCTACGTAGACAGGTCTCCTTTTGCTGCATGTAGAAGGGAGACTAATGAGGAGTATCAATTTTGCAGCCAAGTATAGGGACTGTAGTTCCAATAATTTGAGATGTGCAAATATTGGAAGTCTCAGCTTTCCAAAAGAGTTTTAATAGACAATAGAATAGTGAGTTTGTCAAATTTGAAGTTTATAAGCTAGAATTACACTGATACTTCCTCTACAAGCTAGAATTTATTTTTAATTTTATAAATGAGACCTTCCATATACTTTTAATATAAGTATTTTTGTTTCTTCGTATTTTATTAAGATATAATTATGCCTATATGTTTATTTTTTGTACTCATATGCAGTTTCCCAACTATGATTTTGTCCTTATAGTTGGTTCAATTGTGGCTTAGTTCATGGCCTGCGCAATATGATCTTATGTGGTTACATTTCTCAATCACATGTGTAAGAGTAATTCATTTACTAATGCAGCCTTTGACGTAGTGGTATCTTTTTGTTTGTGAAAAAATAAAAAGAAATTTGAAAATAATTTACTATTGTCAATTGAATTGCTTTTTTTTTATGCTTTTCATTATAGAAGTGCGACCTAGGTGTGTGCCCTTCTAAATGAAATTAAGACTTGCCCTTCAAATTTGATCACTGTTCACGCTGTGAAATTTTATAGGGAAACTCAATAATCCTCTCGATCAAACCACCATCTCTCGATCAAACCACCATCTGATAGCTTGGGCTCTAAAAGCAACCTTACATAATCAATCAAACATACATGCTGCAAAACACAAATATAGCTGTTAGTCCATTTAGGTGAACAATATCAATTCTACTTTACTGGTTAATATGCATTATTGGATGACCATCATTAATAATTAGATGACATATATCTACTTTAACTAAACTTTGAATGCTGTCTAACAAAATTAATATGGATAACTATACGATTTAGTATTTAGTAATGAAAAAGCTTAGAACTCTTTTATTACGTGCTAAAACCTTTTTCTCTCACAGAAATAAAAACGTATACCTCTTGTCGTCCAAAACAGTACCTAACGTATTTTGAATAGTTGTCGTCAAAACAGACTATTGTTTAGTTTTTCGTTTTCCTAATTTTGGTGAAATTGAAGGTTTACTAACTTAAATTATATATTTAATAAAATATATTTAATTTTTTCGAAACCTGAAACTTGAATAGCAAGCAACTTAAATTTAAGATTTTTCAAAAATTAAATTAAATTGTAAATAGAAATATTCAAAACATTTACTAAAAAAATAGCTAATTAAACTCCTGCTTCAAAATAGAAAGGCATTTTCTGAAGGTTAATCAAAAGATGATTCGAACATGGATCTGATATTTCGTATCATATATCACAAATCAAGCGATTTATTAAAATGATTATGGTCTCCGATTCTTTTGCACTGTAATTGCATGCACATATTAAATTAGCAGCTTCAACATATAAAATTAATTTAATTTCGAATCAGTCAGGTCTTTATCTCAAGTTTCAGTGAATCGCAAAAAGAAAAGCTGCCTGGTACCTAAAGTTGATCTGCCCAACCAGTAGAGATTGTCTCATCTAAGAAGGATCTATTAGAGAAAAGCAGGTCAGTTACATTTATTGGTCTTCACGAAGAAGAATCCTCCCGTAGAAAGGACGCATGGATAGCGGTACTGTTGTCAGCAAGTTGAATTTTAATCAAAAGTGTAGTATAAAGAGCGAAAGTTTGTCCGGGGAATAATGGTGATTTTAGTAGAAATTTTTGAAAATCTAGATTATAATTATCTAATTTTAACCTTTTAAATGCATTAAAACATTTTGATTTTAATAGTACTCAATCTATTTCCACTATAAACAATATTAAATTCTAACAAAATTTTTACATTTCCATAATTTAATAAAAAATGCCCTGTAATTTAATTAAAAAACCCTTAATCAAATACCAGTCAGTTACAGATGTAATCGAGACAGTGAGCCTATGATCATAATCTCCCACAGTCACTAGTCCTGACTCGCACCCCAAAACAACCACTAAAGGGAAATGTATGATGTAAACAAGATATAATTTGATGCTATATATGCAGCATCTGATTTAGTGTCTGGGGTGACTTTTCAGAAGAGCCTTATGACCGAAGAAACCTTGAAACAATGAACATATTGACACCCCCCATCCTCGTGTTTCGCTGTGCAACGGATTAAAAAACACGTAAACTGCTCCGGAAGATTTTCTATGCTTTACCCCCATATCCTCACATTGATATTGTCATCCATTTTCCAAGCGGTCTATGTGGGCAGCGGTTAACCAGGTTGTCATAGGGCATTAAATGTTCGGGGAGATACAGGTTGGATAGCCCAATAACACGCGGATTCCCATTTCTTATTTAATGCCCAGTCTCCCCACTGGCGTGTTATCGGGTTATCCAGCCTGCATCTCCCCGGGCATTTAATGCCCTATGGCAAACTAGTTAGCCGCTGCCCTCTATGTGTTAGAGTTTCATTTTAAAACAGCTTATATTCATGATTTTAGTGTAGATTCTAATATGACTTGTCAAAATGTTATTTGTGAGTCATTAGCTCTAACTAATTAATTATATATATATATATATATATATATATATATATATATATATATATATATATATAATCATAACATTTTGTAAATAAATATTTAACTAAATAATATTTCCTCATATGGATGTTTTTATCAATTTCAATTTCCTAGCTTGTCTAGGTAATGAATTTCATTTTAAAACGTTATACATGATTTATATCTAGATTCTCATATTGTCAAAATGTTATTTGTGGATCATTACTGGTAATTAATTCAAATATACTAAATTAAGGTTATACATATATATATAGATATCTCATTCTTTTACTAAATAATTTTTTTTATTATTATTCAAAAGAAAAAAATTTAACTATTATAAATTTTTAATTGATTAAATATATTGAATAATAATTCTAATTTGATAATAACTTTATATTTTTTTAACATTTTATTTTTAAGTGTAAAATATCATAATAATTTATTTGATATTTTGATCATGTAATTTGTGGGAATTAAATTTGGGCCACTATTATAGCAACTATTCTTCCCAACCACTTTAAAGCCAAATTAACTAAAATTTCTTTTAATATTCAGGAGGAATATACATGTTTTGATCTTTTAGGGACTATTTAGACAAGAAAGATGAAAGCCTTTAGGAACTATTTAGACGAGAAAGGTCAAATCCACCATAAGAGAGTCAGAGGTCTGTTAAAAATATAAATTGAACATTCTACTCCATGCTTCTTTCCATATTCAGGATGGTATGATTTTTTTCTTTCTACCACTCAATTTTACTATGGGGTATTCTTTGTTGTAAATCTCCGCCTGATACCTTGATCCCTACAATATGCTGAAAACTCTTTGAAATCATTCACCTCCTCCATTATCTTAATATTTTAATTTGCTTTCCGCTTTCCTTCTTAAACATGGCTTTGAATTGCTTGAATTCTCCAAATGTATCATAATTTTTTTTATAAAGACTAACCATGCCATCCATTCTATTGAAATCATGAATAAAGGTTAGAAAGTAAAATCTTCCTCCCATTGATTGGGTTTGTATTAGGAGAAAAAGGTGAGTTTCTACAAATTCAAGTTGATCTTTGGCTTTATAGTTGACAATGTTTGCAAAAATCCTTTTTTTATTCTATTTGGCAAATATACAACTTTTACATGGATTAAGATGGACATATATATAATAGGTATTTATAGAACCATTGACTTCTTTTCATAAATGATCAAAGGCAATTAAACACTAAATGGCCATAACTAAGATGCCATAACCAAGTTTCATCAGAACATGTTACAAACTAAGCATTTGATAGTGAATGCTTGACATTTCTCATGACTAGAGGAAACATCATATTTTTGGCCCTTTGCATCCTTGTTATGACTCTTTGACTAGGTGTCCTATATAGAATTGAGAAAATAAAATATTTAAAATTGACTTCAAAATCATTTTCACTCAGTTTTGTTGCACTTAAGAGGTTGTATATAATAGACATCAGGAATTTCCTTTTTTTTCATCTACTTGGTTATAACTATAGTAGTACATTTTCCTATGGAATTGACAATATGATAATCATCCAACTTAATCTAAGTTTTAATTGTTTCATCAAAAGTTGAAAAATGCCTTTATTGCCTGTCATATGGTTCAACCATTGTCTAGTAATCACAGGTCTTCACTATTGTTTTCTTGAGCTGTTGAAAAATAAAGGAACATATATGGTGGCTTACCTTCATGAGTGCTTGAAACATGTGCATTTCCCTTGTTCAAATTTACCTACTTCATTGTCTAGTAACCATAGATCTTCATTATTGTTTTCTTGAGCTACTGAAAATTAAAGGAACATAGATGATGTTCTACCTTCATCGGTGTTCGAAACATGTGCATTTCCCTTGTTCAAATATACCTACTTCTTCTTACATTCACTTTCATAATGACCATGCTTCTTTCAGTAATAGCAGTTAGATCTGACTTATCCATCCTTCCTCTTCCCCTATTGATTTTTCCTTTTACCTATTTGATTCTATGATTGATCCCATGGCTATTAAGGTTGACTTGATGCATTGTTTCTATTGCTAGAAAATCTTGCTCCTCTTCTACCTCTACTTTTACTATGTATGCATCTTCCTCTACTAATTGTGGTTTGATATTGAAATGTGTTTTCTAACGAGTAATTTATACTTTTAATTCTTGACTGGGGATTCAACATTGAACCTATCAGTTCATTAATTGAAAACTTGGAAAAATATTTACTTTCTTCTAAGGTTGTCACAAGGATATAAAATGAAGGTGATAGACTTATGAAAATTTTCTCAATAGTCTCTTCATCTCAAACATCCTCTCCAAAAGTTTGAGTTGATTTACCTCTTCCATCACCTCAGTCATTAACAAATCTAGTGATCCAACGTGTGTCATTTGTAACATTTTAAACCTCTTCCTGAGAATCTTAAGCTTGACATGCTTGACCTTGCCTTTCCCTTAGCATTCCTTTTCCAAATTCTCTGAAGCTTGATGCACACTAGTCGTTGCACCAACTTTAGGAAATATAGATTTGTTATATTCATTTTCAAGATCGTAGAGTGCTCTAGAATCCTTTCTTTCACTCTCTAAACGGGTTTCTAATGGCATTAGTCATGGATGGTAAGTCTACAATTTCTGGTTCTTCATATTTTGTGACTACCACTTCCCAGCTTTATATCCTCCAAAAAGACTCATAATCTTTATTGAATACATTGGATAATAGTTACCATCAAATATGAAACCCGGTGTATATTCTATTTATGGGTGGAAACCATCAATGACATCTTTAATATGTCCTTAATTTTCAATCTGATTAACAATGTTCCCAAAGCTAAAACACCCCGTATCCAAACGAATTTTCATCTTTCTAAAATAGTTAAAACCCAAAAAAAAATTATAACACCTAAAAAGAGACCCGGTGTATATTCTATTTATGGGTGGAAACCATCAATGACATCTTTTATATGTCCTTAATTTTCAATCTGATTAACAATATTCCCAAAGCTAAAACACCCCATATCCAAACGAATTTTCATCTTTCTAGAATAATTAAAACCCAAAAAAAAATAAAATTATAACACCTAAAAAGACTTCTTATTTTTAATGGTATTTTTTTTGGTTGGTGGGGGGGATTTACTATACTTCAACCACCTTCTTTCTTTTAATGGTGAAAGTAAATGTAGGAAACTGCTGTATTTTAAAAATCTTGGCTACACGGATGGTCATGAGGGCGTTTACCGCAGATGCATCTATATTCGGTGGGAAGAGAAGACACCTTCAGTGGATAGAATTAATAATGATCTCGTTTTCGTTTAATTAGCAAGCAGCCATGAATACAAATTCAAGGACAATTTTCTAGTTAATCTGGCTGGTTATCATTATATCCATTATATAGGCACGACGGGATTCTACACAAGAAAAATCATAGTGGAATCCTTGTTGTGCATAGGTTTCATTCAATGGAAGGAAAGGAAGAGAGAAAAGAGATACATGAACATAAAGCCTACCCAATTAAAGGGAATCGAATGCGTTTGTACTGATTAACTAGTTAGATATCTTGGTCTATTGAAAAGCAACACCTATATTAGTGCCAAGTACAGAACAATATGAGCATATGTAGGAGAAACGATCTGAACATATGTAGGAGAATTTGGAAGATCATATTTACAAAATTACTATAATTTTTCATGTGCCACCTCGAAACCTTAAACAGTTCATTACTGGAGTTTATATATATATATATATATATATATATAATATTTGACTTAAATACACAGTGATTATCCAGAGGAATATTATAGGAATCTAATATCTATATGTAGTGTAGATTCATACTATATAAGTGTAAATTCATGCTGTCGACACTGGAAATGGCACAGGGAAAAGTGTAGATCCATGCTGTGGAAACGGTATAGGGAAACTTAATAATCCTCCTCTAATATTATGCCTTCATCTATCAAACCCACCATTCGATGTTTTTGGGAAACTCTCAAAAATCCTACATGCTGCCATAAAATAGAGAAAAGTCTCTTCAGATCCGCCCAAAACAAAATCATAGCTGTTATATGATTTAGGGAAAGATTCTTAGATCCGCCCAAAACAAAAACTAGCAGCACTAAATGCTAACTATTGATGATATGCATCATTTACGACTATAATTAATAATTTATCTTCAACAAACCTTGAATGTTGCGTAAATGGATATTGATAACCATAACTTATATTATTATTTAATAATGAAAAACTTCAATTTTTTTAATTAAATGTTAAAGAATTTGTTTTTCATAGATATCAAAATCAATATCACTTTGTTGGTATACATGCACATTAACATAGCATATAGCTTTACTGATTGTATACAGTTAAGTGGTCAACATGCACATTGCATATAGCTTTAGTAAACTTTAGTGTTTGCATGTGGTGTACATGCACATTAACATAGCATACAAAACACTTAGCTTTAGTTACTTTTAGTGCTTCCATGTGATTAAATTTAACTTAGTTGTTTTATGTATTGATTCTTTCATCACTATTGAATATACAAATTTCACTCTCTTCCAATTTTTCTCAATTCTTGTAAGTTTATGCAATTATTCTCCAGCCATTCCTTACCTGTGCAAACTCTAATAATTTAACATGGAATCATAGCGATGAGGGACCTAGACAAGGTGCATGAACATTTTTTTGTGGTTTTGAAAATCCAAGCCTTGGAAAGTGCTAGGAGATTGAAAGTGCTGGAATTTTCCACAAATTGAAAGTTCCAAAAACTGCCATAATTGAATTGGTGAAAGAATGGAATTCTCAACTTCCAACATTCTCACTCTATAAAATTACTATGAATGGATGCCAATGATTTTGCTTCATCTTAGGAGGAAAGGCTTGTACTGAATATTCATGGCAATTGAGAGAAGCCAATGTTAGAGGATGAGAAGTTCAAATGGTTTACTAGATCTAGCATGGCTTATGGAAAATTGTGTTTATCTGTGTCTCATGATATTCTTTATTAGATCATAGATATTAATCACCAAGTGAAATTTGGACTACATTGAAAAAATTATATCGTGATGAAGATGATCTACAGGAAAACCATCAGGATATAAAAAGAGTTTGATCTGTCATAGCAGTGATGAAATCAGTGAAGACCTCTTCAATAATGTGGACAAATATTATTAAGATAGTGTTGCACATGACGAATCTACTTCTTATGCTATTGATGAAGTTCTTGTTGATGAGAACATTATCGTGTAAAATAATGTATGTGTCACATGAGGAGATCCCTTCCTTCGTGGGTGATAAAGACTCTGTGACAAATGAACACATTGCTTCTGAAAACAGTGAAGAGGAATTTAATTCATCTACTATTGATGATGCAGTTATGAGGAGGTCTCAATTTGATGATGCCCAACATGCACTCTAAGCCACAGAGTCATGCATTGACATACATGTATTGAAGGAGGAATCGATAACACCATGCATGCACATGCATCCATCCACGAAGGAATCCCTAAAGCCATGTCTGCATCCCTAGGGACAAGCATGCCCATGCATGCATATATGGTGCGTGCATTTGATCGTCAAATGCATGTTGAAGCTGTAGGGAATCCAATTAGCATGCAACCATGGATAAGCAGAATCAATCCTTGATCCAAACATGGGAGTTGATACCTCTACTTTTGAGAAAGATGTTTGTTCCTCCATATACTTTTGCAAAGAATGATTCCACTTTTGACTGTTTACTTAGTTTATGGTATGGTCACATTTGTTGGTCAAGAAAGAAATAGGTTGCCATGGCTTTATCATCAACATAGGTTGAATATAGAGGAGTCAAATTCACCATTCAGACCATTTTGTTGCAACATTTCCTTTTTTAAATTGGTATCATTGTCCATCGTTTGATTGTCATATGGTACGGAAATTACAATACATTTAAGTTTTGCAGAAATTTAGTGCAACGACAAAGGACCAAGCTTATCTAGATCCACATACAGTACATCATAAGATTGGTTCATGATGGGATGACTCATCTGTAGTATTGTCCCAGTTTTGAGCATATCGTTGACATCTTCATCCAGACTTTCACTGAGCATAAGTTTCACTTTCTGTGGGATCGTCTCGAGGTGAAGGAGACAACTTTATTTTGGTTCTAGATTGTATTTTGAGGGGGATTTTCTTCCCACTAGGTTTCCATCATTCCTCATTGGTCCATTGTACCTGGGTATATAAAATGCTTTTGTTGTTGGGACTCATCCATCTTGCATAATGCTCACCTAAGTTATGCTTAACGGGGTCTTGGTGTACATGCACATTGAAAATAGCATATAGTTTTCGTTATTTTTAGTGCTTGTCTACATGGGTACCTAAAATGATCATTATTTTAGGGACTCATCCATCTTGCATCATACTCATATAAGTTATGCTTAAGGGGGGCTGTTGGTGTACATGCACATTGCATATAGCTTTAGTTAGCTATACTTAGGTTTAGTGCTTGTATGTGATGTACATACACACTAATATAGCATAAAGCGCACATAGTTTTAGTTAACTTTAATGTTTACTAGTTGTTTTATGTATTGATTCTTTCATTACCACTCAATATACATAATTCATTACCTCTCTTTTTCTTTTTCATTTCTTACAAGTTTATGTGGTTATTCTCCAACTAAGATTTTCTTTTACAAGCTATAATAATCTAACATTCTTATATGTCCCAAAATAGTCTGACATCTCCCTAAATAAAAGAATTTAAAATAAAAACAATAGTATTTTTTTCTCTAAATATAGCGATTCAGTTTTGCTCAAAATACCTTGGTTAATGGTTTAATTACATTTTTAAATTCAAAAATAAATATAATTTTCCAAAAACTTAAATACTAAAATTATGAAAACTTAAAATGGAGATCTTTCGGGTTTTTAACTAAATTTTAAATAAAATCAATAAACAAAATTTCCCCGAAAATAGCTCATTAGAATAATGCTTCAGAATATATATGTGTATGAGAATAAAAGTCATTTTGTGAATGTTGCCGAGCCGAAAATATAGTTCAAACTTGGATCAGATATTTCAATATCATACATTGCAAAACAACCGATCTATTAAAAATCAAATCGATGATGCCCTTGAGCTCTTTTACGCTACGCTGTAATTGCATGCATATTCTGAGGCATGTTAACAGTTTCAACGTATTAAAATAATTTAATTTTCAATCGACCATATTTATCTCGAATTTCAGTGAAATGCAAAAAGAAAAGCTGCATGTAACTAAAGTTGAACTGCCCAACGAACACATATTGTCTCAACTAAAACCTATTTTAAGAAAAGATATCACACAAAAATTGGGTCAGTTACATTTATGCGTCTTCACGAAGAAGAATCTATCCGTGAAAAGAGACACGGATGGCAGTGCTGTTGTCAGTCAGTTGAACTGAATCGAATGTGGCAGAGAGTGTCAGCTACAGAGATGATAGAGACAGTCCACCAAATGTCTCAACTCGCACCCAAACGATTATAAAAGGAAAGATGTGTGATGGAAACAAGATATAATTTAATGCTGTGTGGACAAAAATGAGAATGAGAATGTTGTCAACCTCTCTCCTTCGCTGTGCAACGCTTTAAGAAACTCGTAAACTGCTCAGGAAAATTTTCCGTCTATTACCCCATATCCTCACATGGATGTTTTCATCGATTTTCCATGTTGTATAGGTCATGAGTTTCACTTTAAAACAATATATATTAATGATTTTTATCTAGGTTCTAATATGACTCGTCAAAATGTTATTTGTGAATCATTACTCCTCACTGTAAATAAGCCAAAGTAACTCATATATATATATATATGAATATATAAAGTACTAAATTAAATTTTATATATATAAGTTCTAAAAGTTAACTTATTTGATTTAAAACTGGATATGGAGTTCTTTGATATTGTTGCTAATAGCTATTGGTCATAGGTTTGAGTCTTTTCGATTTTTTTGGGCGAGAACCATAATCATAATCATAGCCATCTAAAATGTGGGGAAGTAATTTTTTATAAATAAATAATATTTTAAATAAATTTTATTCAAAAAAAGTTATGATGACAATTACAAATTTTTGGTTGGTTAAACCACTTGAATAATAATTTTATTTTTTTAAGTTGATAGCATACTTTTATTTCCTTTTTTGTTGCATGTAAAGAAGCACCCTATTTTCAAGGGTGGGATATTAGAATAATATAATTGATATGAGTTCATCATGTCAATGGTGGGAATTGAATTTGGTTGAGGATGATAACAATCATTCTTTCCAACCAGCCTCAAACCCAACTAACCAAAAAATATTTTTGTATTCCATATGAAGAATATACATGTTCTGGTCCTTGGACTATTCATACAAGAAAAATCAAAGATACTACAAGAAAGACTGAAGCCTCATTGGATAATAACATTTCTCCCAACCATTCAAAATAAACCTACTCACATAAATAGATCTTTACTATGTAGATTCATACGTTAATAATGTATCTTTTATGCTAACGATATATTGAATACAAAGGAAATAGACATTTACCATATAGACAACTATTACATCTCTTCTTATTGTGACCTACTGATGTAGGAGCATCCAATTGGGGAGGCGACAACTAGACAAGCTATTAAAATGAAATTCACTTTTAGTTTAATTTTATTTTATGTTTAAAAGAAGGTTGTCACAACCAATGTTTTCCTTTAATTTGAACAGTAGTTAGATTAGAAATTAGTTTTAAATAAGTTAGGAGACAAACTGCCAGAAACTAGAATGTAACTACATTGTAACTATAGGTAATTCCTCAACAGGATGAGACTACCAGCAATTTAAATAGGCAACCCAAAGAAAAACGTAGGGTTGCTGCCATCTAGAAGAAGAGAGACTAGAGTGTAGCTAAATGACAAGAATTACGTACTATGCATAGAAATTAATGACATAATTGAATGCATGTTAATCAAATTGCTCATCAAACTGAAGGAGCCAAATACAACAGAGGAAACCATCCAGGTATTTCACAAAAGCATGCTATGGATTTAACAGTCAAAATTTTCAATATATCTATGTGTGTGTGTGTGTGTGTGTGTGTGTGTATAAACATTTTTCAAAGTCCATGGTAGCACAAAAAGATAGCATTCTGTAACCCCATGTAGGACCGAGGCACAAGGCCTTCAAAAACCATCCATAATAGTCCTCATACAATCGACACAGGCCAAGGAGGGTTCCACACAACCCAAAACAAACCAAACTGAGTAGAGACCGAAGCATTATCAACAGCCAGAGACGGGATACATAAACTTTTTCACAATTTCATAAACAAAAGTTACAGTAGAGGACATGGTGCACAGGAGGCCACCTATCAACAGACCAAGTAAGATAGAGAAGAGATAGAGGCATAGCCTAACTGCTACCAACAAAATTTATATGACCACATAACGTAAACAGGAAGGACCCTACTCGGACCAGAAGGACGAAGACCCCAACGTTTTCCCTAAAGACCAAACCCTTGCAACCACCGTAACGAGGGCCGATTACCTGCAAAGAAAAATAGAGAATTCGTGAGGTAGCATAACCATAAACCCATGATAAATAACAGAGAGTGGGTAGGATGAATACCCACAGCAGACACCTGAAGACGAGGCCTGGCTCCATAGTCGAGCCACAAAACTAAGACCAAAAAAGCATAGCCAATGACATCAGAGCCAAGGAAATCTGAGACACAATAGAGTGCAACCAATGGCCAGAGGGCCCACAAATACCGAGACCCAACAGAGCATAAACCATGCCCGCAGAGCCATAAGACAACCTTCTGCTCACCAAGAGAAAATTTGTTAGCGAAAGTAAAAGGAAACAAAGAATTGAAACCAGAGCAGAGGAATTACCTCAAGTAGAAATCATTAAGCCATCACCGGGAGAGTCGGGCAGAGGGCCTGGTAAAATAATGCAACCAATGAAACAGTTAAAAATAGTGTCGTGAACCTGGTAAAATCAACTATCCATGAACAAATATAGAGAAGCCAAGGCGTACCCAGGATGACCACAGAGCTCAAAACGTCCTTGAAAAACCATTCAAGAAGCAACCACCAGGTCCAGTGAAACACCAGCACACAGTTAACAAAACAACAGAGGACCAGAGCCAAAGAAGGATGCAGAAGGTAGCGGGAGGTAGAGCGCCATCCTTTCCTTGCAGAACGAACCAAGTAAGAATGCAGGAGAGTAGAACCAAAACCGGTGGAAACATAACCAACCCAACCACAACAGACCACGCCATAGAGCCATGTCACACAGAACAAGACCACCTCGGGACGGAGGAGAATTAATTGCCCATTAAAACCTTACCTAAAACCCCAAGCAAATATGAGCGCGGGAAAGGTTGAACGCAGGCCAACCGCCATGTAGGCTTGCAACCTCGGCGTCTCAGGGATAGTCACCAAATTTTGGTATCAGAGCAAGTTCTTTCCTTAAGGAAGAAAAAATATGGAAGTAGGAAGAAGAGGTCAAGGTAGAGCTATTAAGAGAGTAGCCGACAAAAGATTGCGCGAAGAAATTAGGATCCTAAGTGCCAGATTGGCAGTAGTAGAAGCAGGGAGGCATAGGGATCCAGAAGGTGGTGATGACAATGAAAAGGAAGTTGAAGCTACGACGGATGGATCCAATGAGGAAGTACCAAAGATAAAATTGTTGAGGTCTATTTTGTTAGCAAGCAGAAAACTGAAGCCAGAGCTTTCGAACTATGATGGCAATTTATCTACAGAAGTATTGCTGGATTGGATTAGCGAGTTGGATAAATAGTCCGAATGTGAAGAAATCAGTGAGGATAAGAAGGTCAGGTTTTCAACCACCAAACTGAAGGGACATGCAGCACTGTTGTGGGATAGCGTGCAGGCAAAAAGGAGAAGGTCAAATAAGCCACCAATTAAAAAATGGAACAGGATGATCGCTAAGATGAAAAGTAAGTTTTTACCCAAAGACTATCAGATTGCTCTATATAGACAGGTACAGAACCTAAAACAAAGGGCAATGACTGTAAAGGAATATACAGAAGAATTCTACAGAGTGAATCTGTGAGTGGGTTATGTCGAAGAAACCCCAGAAAAGACAGCATGGTTTGTGAATAGATTACAAATGGAGATAATGGATGAGATTAGTATTCTCTCCCCCATGTCCATAGAGGAAGCCTATCAAAGTTCTTTAAAAGTAGAAGAGAAGATCACCAGGAAGCATAATTCTAGAAGAGGACATGGATTTGGCCAAGGAAGAGGATAGTCTTTTGGCAGAGGCAGAACAACCAACAACAATTAAGAAGGCAACAGTTCAAAAACTGTAGGACCAACTGATAGAGAAGGTAACACTAGAGGAGGAAGGCCTTACTAGCGAGGAAGAGGTAATGGAAGAGGTAGAGGAAATGCCTATTAGTGTTAGAAGTGTCACAAGTTGGGATATTGTTCTTTTGAATGTCCTGAAAGTGATCAAGTAGGAAAGAGAGGAGCATATGTTGCTCAATTGGAGGAAGCTGAGGCACCACCTCAAGAAGTGGAGAACATGCCTGAGATAGGAGAGGCCTTGGTGTTGAACAAGGTTTTGTTGAAACCAGCTAAAGAATTAGCTGACCAGACAAAATGGACACCACTGTTCCAAACTATGTGTAAATCACATGGGAAATGTTGTAAATTGATTATTGATAGCGGAAGCACTGACAACCTAGTAGCCATTGAAATGTTAGGGAAACTAGGTTTAAAAATATTGAAGCACACAACCCCATACCGAGTGTCCTGGTTACAAAAAGGACATCAACTGCTGGTTGATGAGCAGTGTGAAGTGGAGTTTCATATTAGTAGGTATAAGGATAAGGTAACTTGTGATATTATGCCAATGGATGCATGCCATATACTGCTGGGTAGACCATGGTAGTATGACAGGAAAGTAGTCCACGATGGGAAGACAAACTATTATAAGTTTACGAAAGATGGGATGAAGCATACGCTGGTACCCATGAAAGAGGAGAATACAATAGAAAATAGTGGAACTAAATCATTATTGTTAGGAGGAAAAGAGTTACTACAGCAGATTGGAGATGATGAGATAAAGTTTGCAATTGTGAGAAGGCCAAGAGTAGCGTTAATCAACACTGAGATTACTGATTTGCCTTAGGAGAGAAAAGATATGATACAAGAGTTTAGTGACATTGTAGTGGATGATTTACCAGATAAATTACCACCAAGAAGGAGTATCAGTCACCATATTGATTTCATTCTAGGAGTTAGTTTACCAAACAAAGTTTCTTACCAAATGAGTCCAAAGGACAATGAGGAGATCAGGAAGAAGGTACAGGAGCTATTGAAAAAAGGGTTGATTTGAGAGAGTTTAAGTCCTTATGCAGTTCCAATAATCTTAGCTCCCAAGAAAGAAGGAGAGTGGCGATTGTGTACTGATTGTTGTGCAATAAATAAGATTACCATCAGGTACAAGTTTCCCTTACCAGAGGTGGATGATATGATGGATTGTTTGAGTGGAGTGGCGTATTTTTTGAAGATTGATTTAAAAAGTGGATATCATTACATTTGGATTCGAGAAGGAGACGAGTGGAAGACCACTTTCAAGACCAATGAAGGCATGTATGAATGGTTGGTCATGCCATTTGGATTGAGCAATGCACCCAGCATATTCATGTGCTTGATGAATGAGATGCTGAAGGAATATATTGGAAAGTTCATGATTGTGTATTTAGATGATATCCTTATTTTCAGTAAAACAAGGGAAGAACATTTCCAACACGTCAGGTGTGTCTTGAAAAATTTGCAGCAAAATAACTTGCTATTAAATTTGAAAAAGTGAATGTTTTTTAAGAAGGAGCTAATTTATTTGGGGTTCGTGATTTTAGAAAACGAATTAAATATGGATCCAGAAAAGGTTGCAGCCATAGTTAGCTGGTCATCCCCCAAGGGTTTGTTTGAAGTATGGAGTTTTCATGGGTTGTCGAGTCTTTATCAGAAATTTATAAAATATTTCAGTGGGATTTGTGCACCCATGGTGGATACCGTTAAAAAATAAAATCAACCTTTTCATTGGATGGAGTCGGCTGAAAAGAGTTTTCAACTGCTGAAAAGGAAGATCATTGAAAGACCCATTTTGAGGTTACCAGATTTCAATAAAACTTTTCAAGTTCATTGCGATGATAGTGGCACAGCCATTGGAGTAGTACTCAACAAAGAGTACAAACCAGTGGCCTATTTTAGCAAGAAGTTGAATGAGAGTAGACAAAAATATACGTCCTACGACGATTTTTATGCAGTGGTACAAGCAATGAAACATTGGAGACATTACTTAATGGGAAATGAATTTGTTCTGTTTTCAAACAATTTTCCTTTGCAATATGTCATGCAACAGCATAAGCTGAACCATAAACATGTGAAGTGGGTGGAATACCTCCAAAGTTTTATGTTCGTGCTGAAACACATCAGTGAACAAGCGAACAAAGTGGCAGATGCATTAAGCAGGAGGAGTTTGATTTTATAGGAAAGTAGAGTGCAGGTGTTAGGCTTTGAGCATCTCAAGGATCTGTATGAAACAGATGCAGACTTTAAGGAAGCATGCGAAGCTTGCTAGAATCCGCTATTCATGGACAACAGTTCGTGGCTAGACTATAATATATATGAACGATTTCTGTTCAGGGGAGGATAGGTGTGTATGCCACAATGTTCAATGAGAGTAAACTTAATTCAGGAGAAACATAGTGGGGGTCTAGGTGGACATTTTGGCATAGGCAAGACTTTGAACCAAGTAAGTCACTTCTATTATTGGCCGAAGATGCAGCGAGATGTGCAGAGATATGTGGCTAGAAGTAAGATGTGTCAACTGGAAAAGGGACATAGTGAAAATATGGGATTGTATATGCCCTTACATATTCCGGATAGACCATGGGACTCAGTCACTTTAGACTTTGTCTTAGGCTTGCCAAGGTCTTAGAAGGGGTACAATTCAATCATGGTAGTAGTAGATCACTTTACTAAGACGGCACATTTTATTCCCTGTAAAAAGACCATCGATGCCATGCATGCAGCCCACTTTATCTTCACAGAAATTGTCAGACTACATGGCTTGCCAAAGTCTATTATTTCAGATAGGGATGTGAAGTTCACAGGTCATTTTCGGCAGACTTTCTAGAAGAAGTTAGATAAAAAATTAAATTTCAGCTTAGCTTATCATCCACAAACCGATGGGTAGACTCAGGTAGTCAACTGAAGTGTAGGGAATTTGTTCCGTAGTCTGGTTGGGAAAATTCACGCCAGCGCGATTGCGTACTCACACAAGTAGAGTTCGCTTATAACAATTCACCCAACAGGAGTACGGTCAGAAGTCCTTTCCAGATCCTATACGAAATGCACCCTCGTGGTGTGAATGAGTTGCAAGATTTGGGTCGGTTGGAACGAAGGAGTGCTAGTGGTGAAGATTTTGCAAAGGTGATCAATGAACTTCATGAGTAGGTGAAAACCAAATTGCAGCACAGCAGCCAAAGATATAAACATAAGGCAGACTTAAGACCACAGGAAGTGAAATTCAATGTAGGAGACCTAGTATTGGCACATCTACAGAAAGAGAGGTTTTCTAAAGGGGAATATAACAAGCTCAAACTGAAAAAAGTAGGACCTTACCAAATACTACGAAAGTTCTACACCAACGCATATGAACTGCAACTACCCCTGGGTGTTAGGATCTTGCCCATTTCCAATGTGGCAGACCTGTACCCTTACATTATTGCTAATGTGGAGGATAGTTCAATAGAATACACACAGGAGACCCAAGGAGAAGGAGAGACAAAGACATGGGTTAGACAGATGCCCCCAGCCAAGCCTCTACAGATTGAACAAATATTGGATACTCAGGTAGCTAGGCGGACAGGAAGGAAGGAGTACTTACAGTACCTGGTTAAATGGAAGAACCATCCAATTGAGGACAGTTCCTGGTTGGATATTGGACAGATTCAAAGCGTCAGGTATTCCATTGAAGAGCTCATGGATAGGAGCCATGAGATTCATTCACCACAGGAGCATCCAATTAGGGAGGCGACAATTGGACAAGCTGTTAAAAATAAATTCACTTTTAGTTTTATCTTATTTTATGTTTAAAAGAAGGATGTCACAACCAATGTTTTACTTTAATTTTAACAGTATGTAGGTTAGAAATTAGTTTAAATAAGTTAGGAAACAAACTTCCAGAAACTGGAATGTAACTACATTGTAACTGTAGGTAGTTCCTCAACAGAATGAGGCTACCAACAACTTAAATAGGCAACCCAAAGACAAAGGTGGGGTTGATGCCATCCAGAAGAAAGGAGACCAGAGAGCGTAGCTCTGAAATATATTTTTAAAATGTAAATTGAATCTAACAAGTATCCATTATTGTTTTCCATAAATGACAAGAATTATGTATTGTGCATAGAAATTAATGAAATAATTGAATGATTGTTAATCAAATTGTGCATCAGATTGAAGGAGCTAAACATAACAGAAGAAACCATCCAAGTATTTCACAAAAGCATGCTATTGATTTAATAGTGAAAATTTACAATATGTGTGTGTGTGTGTAGAAACTTTTTTCAAAGTATACAGTAGCACAAAAAGATAGCATTCTGTAACCCCACGTAGGTCCGAGGCACAAGGCCTTCAAAAACCATCCATAACAGTCCTCATACAATCAACACAGGACAAGGAGGGTTCCACACAACCCAGAACAAACCAAATTGAGTAGAGACTGAAGCATTACCAATAGCCAAAGACGGGATACATAAAAATTTTCCCAAATTCATAAAAAGAAGTTATAGTAGAGGACACGGTGCACAAGACGCCACCTATCGACAGACCAACTAAGACCGAGAATAGATAGAGGCATAGCCTAACTGCTACCAACAAAATATATATGACCGCATAGCGTAAACAAGAAGGACTCTATTCGGTTTGCGTAAAGCCGAACTAGAAGGATGAAGACCCCAACATTTTCCCCAAAGACCAAACCCTTGCAACCACCGTGATGAGGGCCGAGTACCTACACTGACAAGCAGAGAATTAGTGAGGCAACATAACCATAAAACCATGATAAAGAACAGAGAGAGGGTAGGATGAATACCCACAGTGGGTACCTAAAGAGGAGGTTGGGCTCCATAGCCATGCCACAAAACTGAGACCAACAGAGCATAGCCAATGGCACCAGAGCTAAGGAAAGTCGAAACACAATAGAGCACAACCAACAACCATAGGGCCAACAAATACCGAGACCCAACAGAGCATAAACCATGGCCACAGAGCCACAAGACCACCTTTTGCTCACCAGGAGCAAATCTGTTAGTGAAAGTAAAAGGAAACAGAGAATTGAAATCGGAGCAGAGCAATTACCTTGAGTAGAAGCCGTCAAGCCATCACCGAGAGAGTTGAGTAGAGGGCCTAGTAAAACAATGCAACCACTGAAACAGTTAAAAAAAGTGTCGTCAACCTGGGAAATTCAAATATTCGTGAACAATATAGAGAAGCCAAAATGTACCTAGGGCAACCACAGAGCCCAAAACCTCCTCGAAAAACCATGCAAGAAGCAACCACCAGGTGTAGCGAAACACCATCACACAGTTAACAAAACAACAGAGGACGAGAGCCAAAGAAGGACCCAGAAGACAGCAAGAGGTAGAGCGCCATCCTTTCCTTGTAAAACGAACCAGGTAAGAACGCAGGGGACCAGAACCAAAACCAATGGAAACATAACCAACTCAACCACAACAGACTGCACCGTAGAGCTGCGTCACACAAACCGAGACCACCTCGGGACGGAGGAGAATTAATTGCCCATTAAAAACTTACCTAAAACCCCAAGAAAATATAAGTGCGGGAAAAGTTGAACACAGGCCAAATGCCACGTAGACTTTCCACCTCGGTGTCTCAGGGATTGTCACCACCTACTGATGCATTTGCTAGATTAGCCTTCATTTTTTAAAATTTAATCTTTAAATCCATTTTTTTTTTATGAATGTTGAATAGACTTATGTATTAGAGGTATTGGTTTTGAACACTTTTATTGGAGATGTATGTTTTACAACTTAGATGACTGTCTAGGTCTAGCAATTAGCGACAAAATAATCTTTTTGTGAGGCTTGTTGAGCAACTATAGCAAATAATCAGGTTTCGCAATTATCTAACTAAAAGTATTCTCACTCAAGTATAATGAAAGTCAACTAAGGCACGTGGGGTGAATGTGAACCAAGGCATGTGCAAACATCGTTCCTCTAGATGCCTAGCTCCTCTCCAAAGCAATATTACCCTTATTTATCTACGTAGCTATGTGTTTGTGCGTGAACTTCCCTATTGCATTTTCCTTTATGGCTTTGGAACTATGGCTTTGTTCCATAATTCTATTGCAGTCACCAATTCTATTGTGATTATAATTCACTTCAATATCTATCACTTATTCTATCATTTATCTACAACATTATTTTCCCTTCTTTTGTGTTGAAATTTAACTTTAAAAAAAAAACTAGAATCAAGACTATCACATTAATGAATTGAATTGTTTTCTGGGATATGAGATATATCCATGAATTACTAAGCTAGAATCTATTTAGAAAGTTCCTAACTTTAACTTTTGATACTTATTGATGATAATATACCAATTTTCATCATAAATAACGTATTACCTCCCATTCTTATAAGTTTGGTGCATCCATCGTCTAAATGCTAACATCTATTTTATATATTGTTTATGCTATAATTAGAATCCCTTTAGTATTTTTTCTGTACATTATCCATTGTTCAAAAAACGTTGGAGGATATTTCCTACTAATGCTCTTCCAAGGCCATTGAAATAAAAGTGTCATCAAAATTGGAATTATGAAATAGTTCCTTTGGATCATGCCATTACATAGATGTGGGTTTTGAGGGATCAAGTTGAGTGGGATGGATCAATGAATTTTTCACAATGCTGGGTATAAACAAGATCTTCCCTTAATCATCTCTTATAGGTTACAAAATGTTTTTCTTTTACTTCTAACTTTAGATTGTCTCATATATATCCTTGGATATGTTTTCATCTTATTATAGGATTTTTCTCCAGTCTCGGAGGATTTAGTTGTTATGTTACTTTCATATATTCCATGTTTCTACTCTTAGAACCATTTCCAATGGAACAATTAGTGAAGCGACATTTCCACCATTAAAACTATCACATATGTTTTCTTACATTTGCCTTGCTCTAGTATAATTTTGTGATTAAAAGCAAATGATAAACTGTCATGTAGTGAAATATGTACTCTCTGTCGTAATGGTTTTCCCCTGAGAAGTTGGACAATTTTTCCACAAAATATTCTTTTAAAAATTAAATGAAATTCAGCTACCGACTTACATGAAACTCAAAATGACTTTTTAAAAATTAAATGAAACTCAAAATGACTTTTTTAAGAGTTACAAAGATTTTCATGAGAGGTATAGGTTCAGAACTATCAGTTAGAGATGTAAATGTTCATTTAAGAATACAAAAAGAAATTGTTATTTTTGGAAAAGTTAAGAATATTGTTTAAATCCCAAAAGGTTTATATATAAAAGCATTGATTCTTTATTTCTTGTCTAGCTGATCAAAAGTTTACTTCCCAACCATTATATGCCCAGAAGAGTGGGCTTTAATCAACTTATATCTCGATACTGTCGGAACTATATCCAGTGACACATTAAAAAAACCATTTTATTAGTACGGTATTAATTTATGAATGGTGAAATTGCATGAGCAGTAAGCGCTCTATTTTAGAAGAATAGTAGAGCTTGGAAATGATGTCCATCAACAAATTCATTTATGTTTTTTTCAAAATGATGCTACTTAAAACATAGAAGTCTTTACGTGCTAAAACTTTTTTCTCTCACAGAAATAAAAACGTATACCTCTTGTCGTCCAAAACAGTTCCTAACGTATTTTGAATAGTTGTCGTCAAAACAGACTATTGTTTAGTTTTTCGTTTTCCTAATTTTGGTGAAATTAAATATTTACTAACTTAAATTATATATTTAATAAAATATATTTAATTTTTTCGAAACCTGAAATTTGAATAGCAAGCAACTTAAATCTAAGTTTTTTCAAAAATTTAATTAAATTGTAAATAAAAATGTTCAAAACATTTACCAAAAAAATAGCTAATTAAACTCCTGCTTCAAAATAGAAAGGCATTTTCTGAAGGTTAATCAAAAGATGATTCGAACATGGATCTGATCTGGTCTCGAATTCCTTTTCGCTGTAATTGCATGCACATATTAAATTAGCAGCTTCAACATATAAAATTAATTTAATTTGGAATCAGTCAGGTCTTTATCTCAAGTTTCAGTGAATCGCAAAAAGAAAAGCTGCCTGGTACCTAAAGTTGAACTGCCAAACCAGTACAGATTGTCTCATCTAAGAAGGATCTATCAGAGAAAAGCAGGTCAGTTACATTTATTGGTCTTCCCGAAGAAGAATCCATCCGTAGAAGGACGCATGGATAGCGGTACTGTTGTCAGCAAGTTGAATTTTAATCAAAAGTGTAGTATAAAAGAGCGCAAGTTACTTGCCTGGGAAGCAACCGATTTTAGTAGAAATTTTTGAAAATCTAAATTATAATTATCAAATTTTAAGAATTTAGATGTATTAAAACATTTTGATTTTAATGGTACTAAATCTATTTTCACTCTAAACCCTATTAAATTCTAACAAAATTTTTACATTTCCATAATTTAATAAATGTATTAAAACATTTTGATTTTAATGGTACTAAATCTATTTTCACTCTAAACCCTATTAAATTCTAACAAAATTTTTACATTTCCATAATTTAATAAAAATACCCCGTAATTTAATAAAAAAACCCTTAATCAAATACCAGTCAGTTACAGAGGTAATCGAGACAGTGAGCATATGATCATAATCTCCCACAGTCACTAGTCCTGACTCGCACCCCAAAACAACCACTAAAGGGAAATGTATGATGTAAACAAGATATAACTTGATGCTATATATGCAGCATCTGATTTAGTGTCTGGGGTGACTTTTCAGAAGAGGCTTATGACCGAAGAAACCTTGAAACAATGAACATATTGACACCCCCCATCCTCGTGTTTTGCTGTGCAACGGATTAAAAAACACGTAAACTGCTCGGGAAGATTTTCTATGCTTTACCCCCATATCCTCACATTGATATTGCCATCCATTTTCCAAGCTGTCTATGTGTTAGAGTTTCATTTTAAAACAGCGTATATTCATGATTTTAGTGTAGATTCTAATATGACTTGTCAAAATGTTATTTGTGAGTCATTAGCTCTAACTAATTATATATATATATAATCATAACATTTTGTAAATAAATATTTAACAAAATAATATTTCCTCATATGGATGTTTTTATCAATTTCAATTTCCTAGCTTGTCTAGGTAATGAATTTCATTTTAAAACATTATACATGATTTATATCTAGATTCTCATATTGTCAAAATGTTATTTGTGGATCATTACTGGTAATTAATTCAAATATCCTAAATTAACGGTTATATATATATATATATATATATATATATATATATATATATATATATATATCATTTTCTTACTAAATAATTTTTTATTATTATTAATTCAAATATCCTAAATTAACGGTTATATATATATATATATATATATATATATATATATATATATATATATATATATATATATATCATTTTCTTACTAAATAATTTTTTTTTATTATTATTCAAAAGGAAAAAATTTAACTATTATAAATTTTTAATTGATTAAATATATTGAATAATAATTCTAATTTGATAATTTGATAATAACTTTATATTTTTTTAACATTTTATTTTTAAGTGTAAAATATCATAATAATTTATTTGATATTTTGATCATGTAATTTGTGGGAATTAAATTTGGGCCACTATTATAGCAACTATTTTTCCCAACCACTTTAAAGCCAAATTATCTAAAATTTCTTTTAATATTCAGGAGGAATATACATGTTTTGATCTTTTAGGGACTATTTAGACAAGAAGGATGAAATCCTTTAGGAACTATTTAGACGAGAAAGGTCAAATCCACCATAAGAGAGTCAGAGGTCTGTTAAAAATATAAATTGAACATTCTACTCCATGCTTCTTTCCATATTTATGATGGTATGATTTTTTTCTTTCTACCACTCAATTTTACTATGGGGTATTCTTTGTTGTAAATTTCCTCCTGATACCTTGATCCCTACAATATGCTGAAAACTCTTTGAAATCATTCACCTCCTCCATTATCTTAATATTTTAATTTGCTTTCCCCTTTCCTTCTTAAACATGGCTTTGAATTGCTTGAATTCTCCAAATGTATCATAATCTTTTTTATAAAGACTAACCATGCCATCCATTCTATTGAAATCATGAATAAAGGTTAGAAAGTAATATCTTTCTCCTATTGATTGGGTTTGCATTGGGAGAAAAAGGTGTGTTTCTACAAATTCAAGTTGATCTTTGGCTTTATAGTTGACAATGTTTGCAAAACTCCTTTTTTTATTCTATTTGGCAAATATACAACTTTTACATGGATTAAGATGGACATATATATAATAGGTATTGCTAGAACCATTGACTTCTTTTCATAAAAGATCAAGGCAATTAAACACTAAATGGCCATAACCAAGATGCCATAACCAAGTTTCATCGGAACATGTTACAAACTAGGCATATGATAGTGAATGCTTGACATTTCTCATGACTAGAGGAAACATCATATTTTTGGCCATTTGCATCCTTGTTATGACTCTTTGACTAGGTGTCCTATATAGAATTGAGAAAATAAAACATTTAAAATTGACTTCAAAATCATTTTCACTCAGTTTTGTTGCACCTAAGAGGTTGTATATAATAGACATCAAGAATTTCCTTTTTTTTCATCTACTTGGTTATAACTATAGTAGTACCTTTTCCTATGGAATTGACAATATGATAATAATCCAACTTAATCTAAGTTTTAATTGTTTCATCAAAAGTTGAAAAATGTCTTTATTGCCTGTCATATGGTTCAACCATTGTCTAGTAATCACAGGTCTTCACTATTGTTTTCTTGAGCTGCTGAAAAATAAAGGAACATAGATGGTGGCGTACCTTCATGAGTGCTTGAAACATGTGCATTTCTCTTGTTCAAATCTACCTACTTCATTGTCTAGTAACCATAGATCTGTTGGCATTATGGCTAAAGTGTTGTCCTTGATGGCAACCCATTCAGGTGATAGATCACAGTACTTAAAGTCAGCAGCAGAGATTGATGATCAGCTATCAAATATTGAAGAAAATAAGGGGTACGCAGGTACACCTTACATAAGGTGCGTACACGCAGGTCGGAGTTACATAAAGTGCGTACATACCCGCAGGTCAGCCGTTCAGGAGGTGCGTACCCCCAGTGCACACATTTCAAGGCAAAGAAATTCACACGTGGGGTTTCTTATGTTTAACCTTTGGTATTTAGCCGACGGTTTTGTGTTATTATGGTGTCGGCCCATGGTATTAATCCATGATTTAAGGAAGAGCTTTCCTATATAAAGCAAAGGAGATCATTTGGCTTAGGCATGTTTTTGGTTGAATATCTTATGAGGGCTAGATCTGAAATATTATGATCTCTTGGGAATATGTCTAGATCTAAATAAGGCGAATCTACTGATGGATTGAGATCTCTTCGGCACATGTTCAGATCTGTAGATCTGACTGTCTGGGTTATTTCTGAAGTCCTGAAATCATCTATGCCCGAAGGTACGCAGGTACAGTGAAAGAAAAGTGTGTACATACGCAAGAACGAAGTGTTTCGGGTGCGTACATACGCAGGCAAAGAAGGGTTGCAGGTGCGTACATACGCAGGCACAGAAGGGTTCAGGTGCGTACAAACGCAGGCACAGAAGGGTTGCAGGTGCGTACATAGGCAGGCACAGAAGGGTTGCAGGTGCATACATACGCAGGCACAGAAGGTTTGCAGGTGCGGAGGTCCGCAGGCAGTTCAATGGACTCAGAGCGAGGTACGCAGGCGAACAGTTGAGCAGGGTGCGTACTGTAAGCAGGCGAGCAGTTGAGCAGGGTGCGTACTGTAAGCAGGCAAGCAGTTGAGCAGGGTGCGTACTGTAAGCAGGCAAGCAATTGAGCAGGTTGCTTACGTAAGCAGGCGAGCAGTTGAGCAGGGTGCTTACTTCTCTTAAGATCTTTGTTTATCATTGTTGTGTTCTGGGTTTGGTTCTATTATTGTTGATCTGGTTACTACAGTTGACTGGGTGATTTTCTTATACTTTATGATCATTTGATGCTTATGGATCCAGTTTGAAAATTTATGAAAAGTGGTCCTTGTAAGAAAAGAAGTAGGGGGTTGTAGCTCCCTTCCAGGAGAGACTGGAAAACGAGAGAGAGTTGTAGCTCTCTGCAGGTTGCAGCCTGCGTACTGGTAAAGGACTGCACCAGTACAAAACCATTGTAAAAGGAGTTTCTAATTTGAAAGAAGATAGAGACATATTGCAGCAGGTGGTTTTCACCCACATTGGGTTTCCACCTTACATCTTGTGTTCTTTGGTGTGATTATCTGTTTTCTTTGTTCATGCTCATTATTTTATGGTACTGACATACACAAATAATTCAAAGAACAAATAAAGAAGATTTATTAAAAGAATTAGATAATACTGATTCACCCCCCCCCCCTCTCAGTATTATTTCCAACAATTGGTATCAGAGCAGGTCCTTCAGAGAAGCTTGATCGCTTGAAGGTAGATCGTTCATCATGAACAACTACGAGAGAGAAGCATCAATCAGGCCACCGGTTTTTGATGGGACAAACTTCAATTATTGGAAGGTAAGAGTTACTGCCTATCTTCAATCTCTTGGTACAGAAGTTTGGGACATCGTAGAGACAGGCTACGCTTTTCCTTCAGCTACTCCTACAGATGCAGCCGAGAAAAAGAAGTATGAAACAAATGCAAAAGCAGTCAGTACTCTATTAGGATGTATATCTCAATCAGAATTCATGAAGGTAATGCACTATAAATCCGCAAAAGAAATATGGGACAAAATTGTCACGAGCTATGAAGGAGATGAACAGGTAAAGCGTGCTAAACTTCAAACTCTCAGAATTCAGTATGAGACTCTCAAAATGTATAATGATGAAAGTGTGGCTAGCTATTTTCTTCGGGTAGATGAGGTTGTTAATTGTATGAAAAATTTGGGTGAAGAAATAAAAGAGGCTATTGTGGTTGAAAAGGTTCTAAGATCATTGTCCCCCAAGTTTGAATCTAAAGTATCTGCAATAGAAGAAAAGGAAAATCTACGAATTCTTACTATGTCTCAGCTACATGGAATTCTAACTGCTTATGAAATGAGAAAGGGAGGTCCATCAGACAGAAGAGAAGCTGCTTTCAAGGCATCAGGCAAAGGAGATTATTATGAAGCGAGCCACGTCCCAGAAGAAGAGGAAGAAGAATCAAATTTTGTCAGAAATCTTCAAAGGGGTTCTGGAAGGTTCAGAGGTAAGTTACCTTTTAAATGCTTTGCTTGTGGAAGAGTAGGTCATTATGCTGCAAAATGCCCTTATAAGGATAAAGGAAAGGAACCTGCTAGATGGAACCAGAAACAGAATGCAAATAAGAAAAGCTACTACACTCATGAAGATAGTGATGGTCTATCAAACAGTGATGAAGATGAACAAGGTAATGAATATAAGTTGTTAATGGCATTTGAAGATGATGATTATATGGATGCTATAGATGTGGATAACCTTTATGATCAAAATTACTAGACTCAAGAGATGTATAGAAGAAAAGAACATGATCATTGATACTCTACAATTTCAAAATGATGAAAAGGAAAAACATCTTGAAAAATTAGAAGGTGAAATTGTTGGTCTTAGAAAAGAGATTGAGAAAACAAAAGCTATTAATCTCAAGTTTGTCAAAGGATCTGAAACTTTGGATGAGATTATCAATGTGCAGCGGTCTCCACTAAACAAGAGAGGTCTGGGCTATAATGGAGAAACTTCTCAAGCATCCACCTCAAAAAGTTATCTTGATGCAGCAAGGAAAAATGAGCAAAAGCACAATGAAGATCATCAGGTAAAGCAGGGACGAATTACAAATAGAAACTATCAGGGGCAATCCATCTTAAGAGTGAACAAAAGCTACAACCAGCCACAGGTAAAATCTTCTCAATTTGGTTCAAGAATAGATGACAATAGAAATTACAATCAATTGGCTGTTAGATTCGATAACCGCAGAAGTTTCTTCAATGGACAATGCTTTTCTTGCCATAAATTTGGTCACAAAGCAACTCAATGTGTTGCATATAAAACGATCATGACTAGGGAAGCTCAAAAACAAAGAAGTATGACCGGGATTACAAAAAGGACCTATAACAACTTTTCGGTTCTTGAAAATGAAGTTGAATGTTATATTTGCAATAACTTTGGTCATGAAGACTCTGAATGCAGGAGCAGGTTTCAGCAGAAAAAGGAACAAGCCTCAAGCACCAAAACATGGAGAATAAGGGAACCACAAACAGAAAGATGTGGGATAGCATTTTATGCAGAGGGACAGGAAAATCAATGGTACATTGACAGTGGATGTTCGAAGCATATGACAGGTGATAAAGAAAAACTTGAGTCATATTCTGCTCTAGAAAAAGGAAAGAAAGTCTCTTTTGGAAATGATACTCCTGCAACTATAAAAGGAAAAGGAATTGCTCAGTTAAAAGAAAAGGTCAAGGCTGGAAATGTTTTGTATGTTGATGGATTGAAGCATAATCTTCTAAGTGTCAGCCAGATGTGTGATCAAAGAACCGAGGTTATATTCAGATCAAATGGATGTCTTGTTCGTGATCTTGATACAGGTAAAACAGTGATCAAAGGCAAAAGAACTCCAAATAATCTGTACATATTTGAAGAAGGAAAACAACAATGCTATTTGAGCAAGGATGATGAGCACTGGTTATGGCATCGGAGGTTGGGACATCTAAGCTTTTCACAAATAAGGAAAGCATGCAAATATTAGGCAGTTCGCGATCTTCCAGATATCAAAATTCCTGACAACACCATATGCAAATCATGTCAGTTTGGAAAACAAAGCAGAACTAACTTTCCAGAGAAAGAAGGATCAACTAGCATGCCTCTTGAGCTAGTACATACAGATACATGCGGTCCTTTCAGGAAAAGAACACCTCGAGGAGAAGAATACTTGATATTATTCATTGACGATTTCTCCAGGTTTGTCTGGTTAGGACTTATGAAGCACAAAGATGAAGCATTCGAAAAATTCAAATCCTTCAAAGCCTTGGTTGAAAATGAATCAAGTCACAAAATTAAGTGCCTCAGATCCGACAGAGGTGGGGAATTTACTTCAAATGAATTTTTCGATTTCTGCGAAGAACATGGGATAAGAAGAGAATTCTCTACAGCACGAACTCCTCAGCAAAATGGAGTTGTGGAAAGAATGAACAGAACAATCCAACAAATGGCTCGTGCTATGCTTGATGAGTCAGGAACTCCCGCAACTTTCTGGGGTGAAGCTGCACATGTTGCAGTTGTTATTCTCAACAAAGCAAATGTCCGGGTGAACAGCACTCAAACTCCTCATGAGCTCTGGAGTGGTAGGACTCCTTCGGTAAAGCACTTCAAAATCTTTGGGAGCAAATGCTATATCAAGAATACTGATGAGCAGCTTGGCAAACTTGAACCTAGAGCAGATGAAGGCATTCTTCTTGGTTACTCTCCACATAGCAAAGCATACAAATGCTACAATAAAAGACTTGGCCGAATTGTTGACAACATTGATGTAGTGGTTGATGAGAAGGGATACATTCCTAGGCAAGTACATCATGAAGACATCGAAGAAGATGAAGGCTACCCCAACGACAGAATGATGAAGAAGAACCTCAAGAAGAAACTCAAGAAGAACCAGAGGAGCAAACAAGAATAGAAAAAAAGACTCCATCCAGATATGTCCAGAAGAATCATCCAGAATCTCAGATTATGGGGCAGAAAGAAGCAGGTGTACAAATAAGAAGAACAGTTGCAGAAGCTTCAAGCTATTTGGCATTACTCTCCTCTACTGAACCACAAAATGTGAAAGAGGCATGCAAAGATGAATGTTGGGTGAAGGCAATGGATGAAGAACTTGAGCAGATCGAAAAGAACAACACGTGGGAGCTGGTTCCTAGACCAAAGGATAAGAATGTTATCGGAACAAAATGGGTCTTCAAAAATAAATTGAATGAAAATGGGGAAGTAATTAGAAACAAAGCCAGACTTGTTTGTAAAGGGTATGCGCAGCAAGAAGGAATAGACTTTGAAGAAACCTTTGCTCCTGTTGCAAGACTTGAGGCCATCCGAATGTTCCTTGCTCTCTCAAGTTTTCAAAACTTCAAAGTATTTCAAATGGACGTGAAATCAGCCTTTCTGAATGGAGACTTGGAAGAAGAAGTATACATTGAACAGCCAGATGGGTTCATTCTTGGAAATGATCCAAATCTTGTTTGCAGATTGAAAAAGGCTCTCTATGGTCTCAAACAAGCTCTAAGGGCTTGGTACTACATTTTGGACAAATATCTTCATCAACAAGGCTTTTCAAAAGGATCAGCAGATAACAATCTTTATATAAAAGTTGAAAATGACAAATTGCTAATACTTGTTGTGTATGTAGATGACATTATTTTTGGGAGCAATGAAGAAGCTATGAGTCAAAGCTTTGCCTTGGTCATGCAGAAAGAATTTGAAATGTCCTTGCTAGGAGAACTGACATATTTCCTTGGTTTGCAAATCCAACAAAAAGAAGGAGGAATCTTTTTATCTCAAACCAAGTATCTCAAACAGATTTTGAAGAAATATGGTATGGAAGATGCAAAACCAGTATGTACACCCATGGTCACAGGATGTAGCCTCAGTGCAAATGATGAATCTGCAGCAGTACATAAACCAACCTACAGATCTATGATTGGAAGTTTACTTTATTTGACAGGTACCCGACCGGACATCATGCATGCAGTTGGAATAGTTGGAAGATTTTAGGCAAATCCGAAGGAGACTCATCTTCAGGCAGTGAAGAGAATTTTCAAATATCTTCAAGGGACTCAAAATTATGGCTTATGGTATCCTAGAGATACAGATCTTACACTTCATGCTTATACAGATGCAGATTGGGCCGGAAGCGTGGATGACAGGAAAAGCACAAGTGGTGGTGCGTTCTTTATGGGTTCCAGACTGGTATCTTGGTTCAGCAAGAAACAGAGTTCGATTGCCTTGTCTACAGCTGAAGCGGAATATGTTGTTGCTGCATCTTGTTGCACCCAACTCCTTTAGATTATGCAGACTTTGCAGGATTTTCAAATCACTTGTACACCACCAATCCCCATCTTATGTGATAACACAAGTGCAATCAGCATCTCAAAGAATCCTGTTATGCATTCAAAAACCAAGCACATACCAATCAAGTATCATTTTCTCCGGGAACAAGTGCTTGAACAGAAGGTCAAGTTGGAGTATGTTCCTTCTAAGGAACAAGTTGCTGATATTCTCACCAAATCATTGCCCAGGGACACTTTTGAATACCTCAGGCAAAAGCTGGGGGTTGTTGATGCATCATCTTATTGCTGAACCTCTTCTGATTGATGGTACAGGTTCAGGGGGAGCATATAATGCATTGTTGGCATTATGGAGGATGTGCAGAAGGAGATCTTAGAAGTAGCTGCAATATGTCTCTATCTCTTTCATGGTGGATTATGGTTCTTCGTTGCAGATCTGGTTCATATTCAGGGGGAGCATGTTCTTAGGGGGAGCATAACCCTTTGCCCTTGATGTCAAAGGGGGAGAATGAAGCTGAAGTTTTGAGGTTGCCATCAAGTCCAAAGGGGGAGATTGTTGGCATTATGGCTAAAGTGTTGTCCTTGATGGCAACCCATTCAGGTGATAGATCACAGTACTTCAAGTCAGCAGCAGAGATTGATGATCAGCTATCAAATATTGAAGAGAATAAGGGGTACGCAGGTACACCTTACATAAGGTGCGTACACGTAGGTCGGAGTTACATAAAGTGCGTACATACCCGCTGGTCAGCCGTTCAGGAGGTGCATACCCCTAGTGCACACATTTCAAGGCAAAGAAATTCACACGTGGGGTTTCTTATGTTTAACCTTTGGTATTTAGCCGACGGTTTTGTGTTATTATGGTGTCGGCCCGTGGTATTAATCCATGATTTAAGGAAGAGCTTTCCTATATAAAGCAAAGGAGATCATTTGGCTTAGGCATGTTTTTGGTTGAATATCTTATGAGGGCTAGATCTGAAATATTATGATCTCTTGGGAATATGTCTAGATCTAAATAAGGCGAATCTACTGATGGATTGAGATCTCTTCGGCGCATGTTCAGATCTGTAGATCTGACTGTCTGGGTTATTTCTGAAGTCCTGAAATCATCTATGCCCGAAGGTACGCAGGTACAGTGAAAGAAAAGTGTGTACATACGCAGGAACGAAGCGTTTCGGGTGCGTACATATGCAGGCACAGAAGGGTTGCAGGTGCGTACATACGCAGGCACAGAAGGGTTCAGGTGCGTACATACGCAGGCACAGAAGGGTTGCAGGTGCGTACATACGCAGGCACAGAAGGGTTGCAGGTGCGTACATACGCAGGCACAGAAGGGTTGCAGGTGCGTACATACGCAGGCACAGAAGGGTTGCAGGTGCGGAGGTCCGCAGGCAGTTCAATGGACTCAGAGCGAGGTACGCAGGCGAACAGTTGAGCAGGGTGCGTACTGTAAGCAGGCGAGCAGTTGAGCAGGGTGCGTACTGTAAGCAGGCAAGCAGTTGAGCAGGGTGCGTACTGTAAGCAGGCAAGCAGTTGAGCAGGGTGCTTACGTAAGCAGGCGAGCAGTTGAGCAGGGTGCTTACTTCTCTTAAGATCTTTGTTTATCATTGCTGTGTTCTGGGTTTGGTTCTATTATTGTTGATCTGGTTACTACAGTTGACTGGGTGATTTTCTTATACTTTATGATCATTTGATGCTTATGGATCCAGTTTGAAAATTTATGAAAAGTGGTCCTTGTAAGAAAAGAAGTAGGGGGTTGTAGCTCCCTTCCAGGAGAGACTGGAAAACGAGAGAGAGTTGTAGCTCTCTGCAGGTTGCAGCCTGCGTACTAGTAAAGGACTGCACCAGTACAAAACCATTGTAAAAGGAGTTTCTAATTTGAAAGAAGATAGAGACATATTGCAGCAGGTGGTTTTCACCCACATTGGGTTTCCACCTTACATCTTGTGTTCTTTGGTGTGACTATCTGTTTTCTTTGTTCATGCTCATTATTTTATGGTACTGACATACACAAATAATTCAAAGAACAAATAAAGAAGATTTATTAAAAGAATTAGATAATACTGATTCACCCCCCCCTCTCAGTATTCTTTCCAACAAGATCTTCATTATTGTTTTCTTGAGCTAATGAAAAATAAAGGAACATAGATTATGTTCTACCTTCATCAGTGTTCGAAACATGTGCATTTCCCTTGTTCAAATATACCTACTTCTTCTTACATTCACTTTCATAATGACCATGCTTCTTTCATAACACTTAGATCTGACTTATCCATCCTTCCTCTTCCCCTATTGTTTTTTCCTTTTACCTATTTGATTCTATGATTGATCCCATGGTTATTAAGGTTGACTTGATGCATTGTTTCTATTGCTAGAAAATCTTGCTCCTCTTCTACCTCTACTTCTACTATGTATGCATCTTCCTCTACCAATTGTGGCTTGATATTGAAATGTGTTTTCTAACGATTTATTTATACTTTTAATTCTTGACTGAGGATTCAACATTGAACCTATCAGTTCTTTAATTGAAAACTTGGAAAAATATTTACTTTTTTCTAAGGTTGTCATAAGGATATAAAATGAAGGTGATAGGCTTATGAAAATTTTCTCAATAGTCTCTTCATCTCAAACATCCTCTCCAAAAGTTATGAGTTGATTTACCTCTTCCATCACCTCAGTCATTAACAAATCTAGTGATCCAACATGTGTCATTTCTAACATTTTAAACTTCTTCCTGAGAATCTTAAGCTTGACATGCTTGACCTTGCTTGTGCCTTAGCATTCCTTTTCCAAATTCTCTGAAGCTTGATGCACACTAGTTGCTGCACCAACGTTAGGAAATATAGATTTGTCATATACATTTTCAAGATCGTAGAGTGCTCTAGAATCCTTTCCTTCACTCTCTAAACGGGTTTCTAATGGCATTAGTCATGGATGGTAAATCTACAATTTCTGGTTCTTCATATTTTGTGACTACCACTTCCCCGCTTTAGATTCTTCAAAAAAACTCATCATCTTTATTGAATACACTGGATAATAGTTACCATTAAATATGAGACCCAGTGTATATTCTATTTATGGGTAGAAACCATCAATGACATCTCTAATATGTCCTTAATTTTCAATCTCATTAAAACCTTAACAATGTTCCCAAAACTATACAAATAATACTAGAACACCCAATACACCCAATATCCAAACGAATTTTCATCTTTCTAAAATAGTTAAAACCCAAAAAAATAAAAACAAAAAAATTAATTGTATATTTTTCGTTAAATTTCAAAATCTTGGCTACCCGGATGGTCATGATGGTCATGAGGGCGTTTACCGCAGATGCATCTATATTTGGTGGGAAGAGAAGACACCTTCACTAGATAGAATTAATAATCATCTCATTTTCCTTTAATTAGCAAGCAGCCATGAATACAAATTCAAGGACAATTTTCTAATTAATCTTGCTGGTTATCATTGTATCCATTATATAGGCATGTCTAGGCACGACGGGATTCTAGACGAAAAATCATAGTGGAATCCTTGTTTTGCATAGGTTTCATTCAACGGAAGGAAAGGAAAAGAAACTAGCAGAGAGAAAAGAGATACATGAACATAAATCCTACCCAATTAAAGGGAATCGAATGCGTTTGTACTGATGAACTAGTTAGATATCTTGGTCTATTTAAAAGGACCACCTACATTAGTGCCAAGTACAGAACAATATGAGCATATGTAGGAGAGATGATCTGAACATAGGTAGGAGAATTTGTAAGATCATATTTACAAAATTACTATAATTTTTCATGTGCCACCTCGAAACCATTTTGTTGCCGAGTGTGACTCTGAATTATTAGCTCAATTTAAAATATAAAACAGTTCATTACTGGAGTTTATATATATATATCCGTAAATAATATTTGACTTAAATACACAGTGATTATCTAGAGGAATACTATAGGAATCTAATATCTATATGTAGTGTAGATTCATACTATATAAGTGTAAATTCATGCTGGGACACTGGAAATGGCACAGGGAAAAGTGTAGATCCATGCTGTGGAAACGGTATAGGGAAACTTAATAATCCTCCCCTAATATTATGCCTTCATCTGTCAAGCCCATCATTCGATGTTTTTGGGAAACTCTCAAAAATCCTACATGCTGCCATAAAATAGAGAAAAGTCTCTTCAGATCCGCCCAAAACAAAAACTAGCAGCACTAAATGCCAACTATTGATGATATGCATCGTTTACGACTATAATTAATAATTTATCTTCAACAAACCTTGAATGTTGCGTAAATGAATATTGATAACCATATCATATATTATTATTTAATAATGAAAACCTTCAATTTTTTTAATTAAATGTTAAGAATTTTTTTTCATAAATATCAAAATTAATATTACTTTGTTGGTATACATGCACATTAACATAGCATATAACTTTACTGCTTGTATATAGTTAAGTGGTCAACATGCGCATTGCATATAGCTTTAGTAAGCTTTAGTGTTTGCATTCAAAACACTTAGCTTTAGTTACCCTTAGTGCTTCCATGTGATTAAATTCAACTTAGTTGTTTTATGTATTGATTCTTTCATCACTATTGAATATACAAATTTCACTCTCTTCCAATTTTTCTCAATTCTTGTAAGTTTATGCAATTATTCTCCAGCCATTCCTTACCTATGCAAACTCTAATAATTTAACATGGAATCATAGCAATGAGGGACCTAGACAAGGTGCATGAACAATTTTTTGTGGTTTTGAAAATCAAAGCCTTGGAAACTGCTAGGAGATTGAAAGTGCCAAAAACTGCCAGAATTGAATTGGTGAAAGAATGGAATTCTCAACTTCCAACATTCTCACTCCATACAATTACTATGAATGGATGCCAATGATTTTGCTTCATCTTAGGAGGAAAGGCTTGTATTGAATATTCATGGGAATTGAGAGAAGCCAATGTTAGAGGATGAGAAGTTCAAATGGTTTACTAGATCTAGCACGGCTTATGGAAAATTGTGTTTATCTGTGTCTCATGATATTCTTTATTAGATCATAGATATTAATCACCAAATGAAATTTGGACTACATTGAAAAAATTATATCGTGATGAAGGTGATTGGTTGAAGGGAAAGTACCCCTAGGGTCCTTTGGGCTAAGACTCTACCAGACTGAAAATTGCTTATTCAAAGAAACACACATACAGCCATTATCTTTACTTTTAAGCAAATTCTAATGTTAAGGGTACGTACCTAAGGTCCTACGTTCGAGAAGGCCTTTAGGGTCCAAACCCTTCTTGGAGTTCCCTTCTTCTTCCTTTGACCTGCAAGACAAACAAATCAAAGAACACAACAGTACATGTACAAATACTTATGTATAAACCATCTTTATGCTATAAAGTTAGTTATAAAAAATTTTAAGTAACCACTTGCATAAGAATTCACAACAAGAATCTCATAAGCATAAAGAAAGATTATTTCGGGAACAAAGACGTGTTTCTTTATATATAAAGGCAAATAAAGTACATATAACGGAAAGATATCACCTGAACACCTTCAGCAGGCTCCAAGCAAAGCTTCCTCCCGGATTCGTTCCAGCCTCAAGCCTCCAACAAGAGCTCCTTCCAAGTCTTACTCAATGATGATATCAAGGATGAATGATCACCAATACACATGGAAACAAGGGTTTCCTATGCAAAATGGGGGAAGTGCAGAAAGCACCAAGGACTTCATACCTGGTCTATGGGGAAAATCTCAGCATAATAATCTTGCTCTTCTTTTCTCTCTCCCTTAGGCCTTCCCTTTGATGTCTTTTTATACCATCTCCAAAGTAGTTTTTTAGTTAGGAGTTGGTTGGGAACAGTTGGGCCATGGGCACTAACAGGTGATCCAGCAGGTAAAACCCGCGATCTCCGCCCGAAAATAAGGAATTATATATTTTTTTAAGTGTTTTAATACATACACGCGGGTTGGGTATACACAGACCCGCGTGTACATGCGTTTAACTCAGGGCAATGTCGCGTATAGGGAATAAAACACTGTTTTTTAAATTTTTGGACCAGGTCTAGAAGGAGGGGTTGCCCTAGGCCATGATTGCAGCATCACAAACCATAAGAGTGAGATTTGGAGCTATAACAGATGCCCCCTAATGTATGAGGTCATAAGGGGAACATGATGGCCGAAATATATTATGTAAGTACATGGAAAGGAAATCTGTCGAAAAACCGAGGAGGACTACACCAGAATTCAGCCTGCCAAGCCACCGAAAGGAGATCAGAAAGAAACACTATCTGAGGCGGGCATACCCATGCTCAGAAAAAGTAAAGCATGTCCGCATATCAAGTACAAGCGGATCCACTAAGTATACAAGTATAAAATGACTGGAAGATACATAATGGATCATCTGATCATAATGAGTAAGTACATGTCGGAATATCACATATAAAACTGTCAATGATGCTGAAAGATGCAACGGATCACTGATATCAAAGACTGATCCCAAAAGGTACCAACTGAACATGATGGAATAGGATGGTACTACACTGCAAACTCAGGTGCCAACATATAGAATGTTGCCATGACTGACTGCAACATATAAGGTGGAGTGGTATCAACTAGCAGCAACAGGAGCAACTGTCAAGTGAACCAATGAATGCTGATACAACCTGAGGTCTTCACCGACCGCCGTGGTACATTTCTACACCATGGGAATAAATGATCTGAAGTCGACCATGTGAGAAATCGTTTGATTACCGGTCATTGATGTATACCGTTAACAAACACGAGACTACTCACCGATAATGATAATGAGCGTCAAGGTACCCAGTACAATCTAACAAGTGTGAATAGATGAGCTGAAGTCGAACACCTGTAAGAATCTATCGATCAGGAGACAATGATGGTTTCCCACTGTCGATAGCGAAGGATCTGCCACTAATGACTGCAAACCCCAAGGTACTGCCAAATGGACTCTAGATCTTTGCCCCAGAGCAATGAGTCGGAGTCGATAGGGAAAGATCCGCTAGAAGGAAGGCATTAAGGCATCCTCCATCAATCTAGCGCGAGTGTAACCCGCAGGCCAATAATGTGGAAGGAATCGGACGAAAAAGATGTAGTAACCCAACTGAAGTACGTTTCCGGCGTACACAAGATGTGGCTAGCGCACGGCAGAAACCCTCTGAACCAACCAATAATGAAAGCTGACATAGAGGCGAGGTATCCACCAATAGGGTCAAATGGAAACCAAGGTACTGCACGAATCCCAATGTGTGATAATGTATGCTGGCGTCGAACACAAGGGAAACCACTCAATCAAAGACCCATGATACTGATCGATGCTGAGCACAAGGTGACCTATCAATAATGAAAATAGGGCCAGGGTGCGGCTCTAGGCCTGTCCTCAGAGCAAGGTGTCGTCGTCAATAAGGACAAGACCCGCCAGCAAGAAGTCAATGGGGACCTTCTCAAACCGACACGAGTAAATGACCAATATAACTGATGTGATGATAGACATGACACTGACAACCAGGGATGGCCGACTGAAAAATGAGTCAAGAGACACCGCAGAAGGGCTGACTCATGCTAACTTCCCTTGAACAAAAGCACGACTCAATGTGACTATATGGCAACATATGATGAATCTGTATAAGTTCGTCATGCAGGAGGCACGAACGAACCCTCCATATGATTGGAAGAGATAACCAATCGGGGGAGAACTGACTCGATAACAAGGTTATGGCATACCTAAGTCAAACTAAATCCCACCCATGTGGAGGATACTTTTCTTTGAGTGCTTTGTTCAAGGGCGACATGACTGACTCTAGCTGCCAACAATAAATGGAAATAACGTCCCTGTTCCCGCTCTTTTTTGGAATATTTAATTTTTTTGTCTTTTTCTGATAAGTCGGAAAAAGAATAAAAGAATGCTATGGTACAGTGGAAAGAACGAGTGTCGGTGAAACAAATGATCTAGTTCTTGGGAAAGGAACGTTCCTATGCTCAATGCAGGGAGGTGAAAACTGGTCGGTGACACTCAAAGGTATGTTCCTTCCACGGATCTGGGTATGTCAAGCTGCAAAAGTCAAAGGTATGCAAGGTGGATTTTGCAGACGTCATGGTCAAAAGTTGGCTTAAACATGAGTCCAAGTGAAGCCGGCTCTAGGCCAAAAGGTGCAAATGGTCAACATGCAATGCAGAAGTACAACTCGACACACATAGGAGCCTCTAGGGTATAAGGCCAGAACGAAGCGAAGAAGCAAAGAGGAATGAGTCTTCAACGCATAAGTCATGGTGGGACTACAGAGGACTCCCGAGCCTACTCAAAATGAAGCAGCATGGGCAACAAATGTCAGTGAGTTGCTAACTAGGATGCCCATGTAAAAGGATGGCTCTACCATCATGTCACGATTTAAAGAATCGGCGAGTGAAAATGGCTTATGAACCATAACATGATGGGGTTGACCCTACGGCAGATGTATCGGTCAAATGGAGGCTAGTATGCATAATGCAACGGAAAAATAGTGTCCCTAACCTATATGCCAGTAAGAACACGATACCTGCCATGACGGGTCAGCAGTCATGGAACCGTCTCGAACCGTCGAAAAATGTCCAAAATGTCCTGAAAAACAACCCAATCTCGACATTCCAAGCTCCCAAGTTAAAAGTGACATGAAACCAAACAAAATAAAATTTTGAAAAAATTTTGCATTTTCAAAACTTATAAAAAGAAATTTTGGACTTACCATTTTCACCGTTTGACTTGGAGAGCAAAAATTGTGGAGCAAAAGGAGCAAACTTTCCTGTGACTTATTCAACCGTTCAAACTTGCCGAAAACTTCCAAGTAAGCACTAAACTTGTCTTGCAATTAATTGTGATAGTTTTTAGGAAGTTTAATTGATGTTTTACCGTTAGTTTTTTGCAAAAAATTCCTTTGCAGCGTACACGCGGGTTGGCTATATAGAACTCGCGTATACGACGGCCCTACACGCAACTGTATACAAAGGAACCCGCGTGTGCGTAGCAAACTAATTTTATATACAAAACTAACGGATGAAAATGATTTTTTCTTCCAGGATGACTCTCACATGGCGTGAAAGAGAGCACTCAGCTGTGGATAATGAAGTTATGAACAATGATGAGGCATTAGATTCCCTACGGGGATGCGGGTTGCTAAAATTCTTCAAATTGCCAAACATGAAAGCCAACACGCATTTGCTCGAGAGACTCATTGATTATTGGGATGTCGATGAGGAAGCATTCATCATTGATCAGATGCCACTCAGGGTAGAAGTGGAAGATATATATTTTATCATGGGCCTTTCCCGAAGGGGAGAGGTAGTGCACTCCCGGGGCAGGACACGGAATAGCCTCAGTGTGGATGACTATGTACATATTTACTGCTCGGGTCATCGGAAGGTCGGGAGCCAGATCTCTATCCCACATGTGGCGAGTTTGTCACTCAGGATAATCTTGTTCACCATAGGTCGAGTGAACGGATCATCCTCACTACATCAGGCATCACGGGTAAACATGAGCGTGGCAGTGGACTGTCTCACTACAGTGTTTGACTGGTGCACTCCTCTCCTTGCCAACATGAAGGAACAACTCACTTCTATCAGGAGGGGACAGACCAAGAACTTTGGGTTCGGAACCATCTTATGTACATTCTTCTTCGAGAAGGTTCCCGCACTCCGCCCCAGGGTAGTAGTTTCCATCAGTAGTCCACGTGATCCACGCATGGGCCAGTGGGCTGACTTGATGAAACGTCTGGGGGGTGGGGAAGTCCCTAGGAATGCATTCGACGATGATTTCTTTACCTGGTGGGAGCAGCAAATCATCGCCATAGATGATTACCCCTATGCCGGACTGGATTTCCGAGGAGATCCTGATCTAGTGTTACCACTGGATGCAGCATGGGGCGAGATTGGTAAGATTTTTGATTTTTATGATTTTATGATTTTTTGGATTTTTCAAATATAATGATAAATTTTGAAAAATATTTTTTGATGAGATTCAAATGACTAATATGATGATCATGTTCCAGACATTGGGCCCGTGCGACCAGATGGATTCCCGCGGCATGGACAGCGTGGCCGAGGAGCCGGAGAGGCGGCTGCGGATGCGGAAAGGACCCTCAACAACGTCCAGCGACACTTGGCAAGACTGAGCTGCCAAGTACCGATGGCTGAGATAGAGGATCTTCCTCCGGATATGCAGCGTCATGTGGTTGGGATGCCACGTGACTGGGTTCGCGTCTTTCGGCGCGTGGCCAATGCTATAGTTACATATTTAGCTGCTCATCCAGAGCCGAGGCGTTAGATATGCCTGACATGATTATGGGCATTTGAGTCCCAATTTTGTATATTTTTGGACACACATATGTACACTCGAGACGCTTTGCGAGATATATATATATATATATATATATATATATATATATATATATATATATATATATATATATATATATATATAGATATATATACAGTTTGACTTTTTGATACATGATTTTATGATGATGAATGATTGATATGCCAGTCTAATGCTTGATTAGCGATAGAATCAGCTAACCAGTTTTGAGATCTTGGAATGTGCAAATAATTAATGTAAATAAATGATCTTTGCAACAACCTCACCCTTAAATATTGGCGATATAATAATGGATCTCTAACCCGATAAATGTTATTTAACTGAGACACTATCAATTGAGAATCAAGATATACTACCAACGAGTCGATCCCATAAGAGATTGCCTCGGATAATAAATTGATAACAGCTGTATACTCGGCCATATTGTTTGAAGCAGGACCGATACACACGCCTCTTGATATCATCAACTGACCAGTTGGGTAATAAAGTACCCAAGTTGCGGAAGCAAGATTCCGAGTGTGCCGACTAGCACCATCGGCGAACCCAAAATATACCAAATCATCCATCAGCACCTGCCACAGCAGACGAAAAAGCACTGATATCAGAAAACGCTCGACAATATATGTATAAATATATACATAAAATACAAAGAATTCATCGCCCCGCCTAGACTAAGCAAAGTACTTCTTTAGGTAGAGCCCGTCAGGGGGCTCCGCCAACTGACTCCTAGTGATGTTTATAGGTACGACGATCGAACCAATCAATATACTCTCTTCGGCAAATAAATGTGTTGGAGCCAAAGGGACCGTACAAACATCACTAGTCGAACTGGAGGACCGAGATTCTACTTGATGCATAGGGGAATAAAGGTGTAACTGACGATGTAAATCTTCCAAAGGTCGATCTACGGCCGTCATTGCTTCGAATACCGCTTCATCCGATGGAAAAACAATATCTGAGCAATCCGATGCAAAGGTGGAATCAAGGGTCTGAAAATGAGCCACATCACCATCTATTTCTTTCCCAGAGGAAATAGTAGAATGGTTATCTACAGAGTTATCGATAGATTCACATCTAGGTTCTACTGTAGATATAAGAGATTCTATTCCACCCACCTTTTCGTCACCTGATGTGGTCACAGATGAAGCTAAGGTTCCAGGATTCGAAGAATAAGGAGTTTGGACAAACTCTCTCCGTAAAGGATCCCTGGAGGATGAAATTGTATCTATACCAGCTGTAGGAGGGGGAAGATTAAACGTACCCATCAATGAAGAGTACATCCCGACTCCTAGACTCTCGATAGGCGGACGGGGGTTACCCACTAAAGGAATAGTAGAGTCAGAGTTTGCTTGAGGATCAACTGGACAATAGTCCAATTGGTCAACCTTAACGATTTTCCCCTCATGAGGAAAGCAAATGACACGAAACAGAGTCGAAACCACGGCATCCATCTCGTATATCCAGTTCCTTCCTAATAGGAGATTATAATCTAGGTTAGCGTCTATGACCTCTACTTCAATATTAACGACCTTTCCTCCAACACATATAGGAAAAGCCGGGATAATCCCGTATGGCCTATGAGAGTGACCATCAAATGCTGTCAATAGGGTAGGTGAAGGAACAACCGACGGTGATCCAATGGCCTTCCAGCATGACATAGACATGACACACGTGGAAGCTCCCTCATCCACAACCGTCCGAAAAATATTCGTTTTCTGGTAGGTAGACTTTATCTGGAAAGCCATGTGATGAGGAAGTCTCTTTTTGACATTACTCATATCAAAAGTGAGAGCTAAGGAATTACTTGGATCTACTACCCCCATTGCCGATAGCAAGGCACTTCGTTGAGCAGGACATGACTGGAGAACCTCTAACGCGGACATAGCACATGGACTCTGAGCCAGATCCTCCACAATGGAGTAATTCTGGGCTGCCCTAATATTAGGGTTGATAGTCACGCGTTTAGCGGAACCTTTCGGCACCCGAGGTATAGTCTCAACAGAAGGTCGCTCAATATGAAGTGGGTTGTTAGTTTCGGGAACTGATTTACCCTTAGAATTTTCACCTTCACCATAATCGCGTGACCGTGTGGCCACATTAGCGTGAGCACCCATCATGAAAACATTCGATGACTTGTCCCCTTCCTGGTTGCCCCCTGAGGAGGTACCAGGGTTTGAACTTGCGCCAGCAAGAAGTTGCTGCCCTTGGGGGAAAGGGTTAGTTAACACAGCTTGGGAACTAGAAGTCCCTTGCTGTCCTAACAAGCGCTGAGCGTCTTCAATCCTAGGGCAGAGATGAGTTAGATGGTCTCCACTGCATAATTTGCAAGGAAACTTAACTTTCTTTCTCGACTCATTTCCACCACCACCAGCGTTGTTGCCGGATGTATTTGCATCGGGCTTCCCATCCGAGTTCTTCTTCTTACCCCGTCCTTTCTTTTTCCCATTGGAATTTTGATTTCCTTTGGGGTTATCGGATTGGACGGCGTTAATGGAAGAATTTTGGGAAGCGGGAGGATTAGACAATGTGACTTGGTTGTTAAAATCAGTTTGCAAAGACAACTGCTGCAATTGATTCAATAAGTTCACTGTAGATGAGTCTACAGACCCAACGATACCGTCCGCATGCGGACCTGGCTTTGGCTTAGCTAAATCAACCTTAGATCCAGGAGCATCTGGCAAGTACTTTTGGAGGATCCCAGACTGAGAGTAAATCAGTTCTAACTGCTGGGCCCTGAAAATGGCTTGCTCCTCAGAATAGACCCCAGACATGGAGACATACTTGGAGATCTCAGGTTGCAAAGACTTCAAAAACCACTCTAGACGGTACTCTGGAGGGATTTCGGCTTTGATGATCCTCTTTCTCCGTCTCCATTCCTGAATGTGATCAAAAATGTGGGTTGCCTTATCCTGACAAAAGGTGGCCAGAAGTTCAGTTCCGGCATCATAGCGGACATGCAACTGGAAGTGATTTAAGAAGATATTGGCTAAGTGAGCGAACGATGTAAAGCTGCCCCCTGGCAACTCTATGTACCATTTAGCTGCATTACCAGTCAAGGTGCGCTGAAAGAGTCTCAACCTAATCGAATCCTCGATGAGGGAGTTGAATGAGCACCACAAATGGAATGTGGTTACATGATCGCCCGAATCTTCACCACTTTTCCCTTCGAATTTTGGTATATCCGAAGGGAGTTTGGTTGGGACCAGAGGCCAGGCCGGATTATACCTGATTGGGTCATTTGTTAGCTTAGTAAGATCTGGCAAGTTTAACGTTGCCAGAAATGGAAGCCTCGGAGGACCTAGGGGATTCCACCCAGACTGGGCAGAACTCCCAAAGTTCTAAAAAGATTGACCTGGGATTTGGGAGGCACCAGGCTGCTCGAAGTGACCAGTAGAACCGGCTGAACCAAAAGGCAAGCCTTGTGGTCCAGCAAAATTCGGACTTTTACCAACTCCTGCCGTATAACCTCCATAGCCCGCAAAGTTTCCTCCTAAAGAATGGTAAGGAGTTGATAACCCCTGATATGGGTTCCAAGCTAAAGCAAGGGGAGGAATACTTTGAAACGAACTAACCGTGGTGTACGGCCTATTCCCTTGTTGGCCGATAAATGGATTCCCAGTTCCTGCACTACTAACCCCAGGGTTATTCCAACCTTGGAAAGGATTGCTGCTTTGTCCTATTGAAGAAAAAGGCATGGATCCTACCGTCGGGTTGGAATGTGGTATATGACCACTTCCAAAAGGAAAACCCTGGAATGAGGCCGATCCGCCCATCATGGACGTAGCCGCACTAAACGAAACCGATGGAATACCCTGTGATTGGGTGCCAAAAAGGAAGGAACCAGTACTAAAAGCATTGGTTTGGGCATTTCCACTCGTGGACGGAATGGAGGTAGACCCAATTAAAGACGTGCTAGCAAAAGATCCGAACAAGGAAGCGGAGGGGATGGAAATGGTTCCTCCCCCTTGCACCGATGTTGGGGTTTGCATAGTCACAGCACTTGTAGAAGCCATGCTTCCAGTAGTGATCATAAATGGTAAGCGCGTAGCGTAACCTGGACTCGATGGTCTATGTGACGGAGTCCCAACGTATTGCAATACGTCTGGATGACTAAATGGTAGAGGAGAATTTGGAACCACTAATGATTCTGAAAGTTCTTCTACCTCTACGTTATTCTCCGCTTGAAAGCGAACTCGAGAAAGGACTGGAGTGTCCCTCTCTTGCTCAGAAGTACCAGGCCTTGCTTGGCCGCTAATGTCCCCGAGAGGAGGATCAATCCCCGATGCGTCAATCGACATGGGACGGACCCCACCGGTAGTATCCCCTCTGCGCCTTCTAGGAGAAGGCTCTAAACTAGGTGGCGAGAGACCATGAAGTCTTCGAGACCGTCTTGGAGACCGGTCAGCCACTTTGAATTTCTTGTTATAATCTAACTAAAGACTCAAAAAATTAAAAGCTAAGCTGACTAGGAGCACAGAGCACACACTATAAAGTTCCTAAAGATACAGCCAGTCAAACAAATTCCAAGTATTTCCGCTCCGGGTGATTAGGACCGGACACCAAAATACGAGAAAGTGAATCAAAAGGCCTTCCGAAGATAGTCTGGGATGATGAGGGCCCAGTCCTATCAGCGAAGGTATTAGAGGAAGTTATGCTGACCTCCTAACAACAGCCTGCGCTGGTGCAAGCCCCCAAGCTTCGCAAGGGTGCCCTCCAGTAGTACTGTCGAGAGTGATGTAACGTCGACCTCAGGTGCCACGGGATTCCCCTCCGTAGCCACCTATGCAGATCCCTAGGAGAGGCAACTATGGGTACCAACTCGTCACAGATGCCAGGCGAAACAGTCATGAGGTAAGTTCGGACAAGTAGGAGAGGGGGTATCTCTCTTCCCTGTCTTCACAGACCCTTGTGCTTAACTCCCAGATCCGGAGCTTTCCTGGTCTTCCTAACGCTATTGGATTTACTCTCGTTAATCAGACTCTTATGTTTGACATTTTATGTGGCCTTGGAGAGTTAACTCTCCACTCGCCTAATCCAAGGCCCTAAAATCCTAAACTTGTTGGTGTAATAACTAAAAAAAAAAGTTCTAGTGGATTTTAATTAAGCGCTTGATTTTATTAGGCTGTTCTTTAAGTCACAAGGTAATGGAGATGAAACTTGTGGTGTTTTTATGGACGCAAAAGAAATTAATAAAACTTAGCTACATGCACATGCACTTTTTGTTTTCGATGAAGAATAATTTCTATGAGGTTCAGAGGTACTTCTAATATAAACAAATTTTCCTTTTCTTTTCAGACTCCACACTCACAAAAACTAACAAAACTAAATATGCCTAAAAAGAGATGCAAATCTATCCTAATGCAAGAACTATATGTGGATGCAAGATTTAAAGACTACTTCTAAAAACAAAGAAGGAAAGTTGCTGCTTTACCAAATTTTGTCGTGCCACTAAAATGCTTAGATAGAAGATGATGTGTTACCAATCATTTCGTCCAAACAATAAAAACAAGTTCTAAGATAAAAACAAAGCACTTTCACTTCGCAAAAAGGAAATCAAATGAAAAGCAAGTTTAAGAAAGCGAAACTCAAAACTTTCAAAAGATTTTCTTTCAATCAAACCAAAAAGTCTTTTTCAAAGGAAAGCTCTCAAAAATACTGACACCAATGATTGATAAATAGGCAACCAAACACTTTTGTGAATTGACACCTTTCAAATGATGAAAACTCAACAAAAATAAAATGTGTTTGAAATCGCTTTTGACAATCAAAAGCAGCAATGAAAGTCCAAAAGATCAAAAGACAACTTTCAAGAAAATGGTAACAAACAACTTTCCCGAAACGAAGGAGCAAATGGTCACAAAAATGATTTCGTTAAGCAAACAAAAGTGTCATGAAAGCAAAATGGACACAAAGATTGAACCCAATCTTCCTACTCTGCCGAAACAGAGCAATCAAGATTCTTAAACAGAAATCTTGTGTGTCAAAAATCAATGACACTTGCAATCAACGAAAACAAGACTAATACTCCTTATGACTAGAGAGAGTTCAGAACAAGATGCCCCCTGTTAAACAGAGAACTGTCACTGGAAAATGACTGCTTCAAACTGACCCAAACCACCAGACAAACATTCAGCAAAAAGAAAATTTATAAATCTTGAAAATTATGTAATATACGCGCCTGCAATTATGTGCAGAATGCGTGTACACGCGACTGTAACTAAGGAAACCTGCGTATACGCGGGTTCACTTAGTGCAACTTGCGTATATACGCTTCTGTAATCCAGAAAAAGAGCGTATCTGAAGTCTTTCAAGAAAAATAAAAAACACAGACTGAAAAACTGGAAAAGCTTGGAGTTCAAGAACAGATCAGACAGTCAGAGCCAACAAACAGAGGGGTTGAGCCTTGATTGGCTTGAAGACTACCCAAACTAGGAACAACAAGAGTGTTGTCCCCAGCGGAGTCGCCAATTCTGGTTGAAGGGAAAGTACCCCTAGGGTCCTTTGGGCTAAGACTCTACCAGACTAAAAATTGCTTATTCAAAGAAACACACATACAGCCATTATCTTTACTTTTAAGCAAATTCTAATGTTAAGGGTACGTACCTAAGGTCCTACGTTCGAGAAGGCCTTTAGGGTCCAAACCCTTCTTGGAGTTCCCTTCTTCTTCCTTTGACCTGCAAGACAAACAAATCAAAGAACACAACAGTACATGTACAAATACTTATGTATAAACCATCTTTATGCTATAAAGTTAGTTATAAAAATTTTTAAGTAACCACTTGCATAAGAATTCACAAAAAGAATCTCATAACCATAAAGAAAGATTGTTTCGGGAACAAAGACGTGTTTCTTTATATATAAAGGCAAATAAAGTACATATAACGGAAAGATATCCCCTGAACACCTTCAACAGGCTCCAAGCAAAGCTTCCTCCCGGATTCGTTCCAGCCTCAAGCCTCCAACAAGAGCTCCTTCCAAGTCTTACTCAATGATGATATCAAGGATGAATGATCACCAATACACATGGAAACAAGGGTTTCCTATGCAAAATGGGGGAAGTGCAGAAAGCACCAAGGACTTCAGACCTGGTCTATGGGGAAAATCTCAGCATAATAATCTTGCTCTTCTTTTCTCTCTCCCTTAGGCCTTCCCTTTGATGTCTTTTTATACCATCTCCAAAGTAATTTTTTAGTTAGGAGTTGGTTGGGAACAGTTGGGCCACGGGCACTAACAGGTGATCCAGCAGGTAAAACCCGCGATCTCCGCCCGAAAATAAGGAATTATATATTTTTTAAGTGTTTTAATACATACACGCGGGTTGGGTATACACAGACCCGCGTGTACACACGTTTAACTCAGGGCAATGTCGCGTATAGGGAATAAAACACTGTTTTTTAAATTTTTGGACCAGGTCTGGAAGGAGGGGTTGCCCTAGGCCATGAGTGCAGCATCACAAACCATAAGAGTGAGATTTGGAGCTATAACAGTGATCTAGAGGAACACCATCAAGATATAAAAAGAGTTCGATCTGTCATAGCAGTGATGAAATCGGTGAAGACTTCTTCAATAATGTGGACAAATATTCTTAAGATAGTGTTGCACATGACGAATCTACTTCTTATGCTATTGATGAAGTTCTTGTTGATGAGAACTTTATCGTGTCCAATAATGTATGTGTCACATGAGGAGATCCCTTCCTCCGTTGGTTATAAAGACTCTGTGACAAATGAACACATTGCTTTTGAAAACAGTGAAGAGGAATTTAATTCATCCACTATTGATGATGCAGATATGATGATTCCCAAAATGCACTCTAAGCCACAGAGTCATGCATTGACATACATGCATTGAAGGAGGAATTGATAACACCATGCATGCACATGCATCCATCCAAGTAGGAATCCCTAAAGCCATGCCTGTGTCCCTAGGGAAAAGCATGCCCATGCATGCATATATGGTGCATGCATTTGATCGTCAAATGCATGTTGAAGTTGTAGGGAATCCATATTAGCATGCAACCATGGATAAGCAGAATCAATCCTCATGGGAGTTGATACCTCTACTTTTGAGAAGGATGTTTGTTCCTCCATATACTTTTGCAAAGAATGATTCCACTTTTGACTATTTACTTAGTTTATGGTATGATCACATTTGTTGGTCAAGAAAGAAGGAGGTTGCCATGGCTTTATCATCAACATAGGTTGAATTTAGAGGAGGAGTCAATTTCACCATTCAGACCATTTTGTTGCAACATTTCATTTTTGAACTTGGTATCATTGTCCATCGTTTGATTGTCATATGGTATGGAAATTACAATACATTGAAGTTTTGCAGAGATTCAGTGCAACGACAAAGGACCAAGCTTATCTAGATCCACATACACTACATCATAAGATTGGTTCATGATGGGATGACTCATCTATAGTATTGTCCCAGTTCTGAGCATATTGTTGACATCTTCATCCAGAAGTTCACTGAGCATAAGTTTCACTTTCTGTGGGATCATCTCGAGGTGAAGGAGACAACTTTATTTTAGTTCTAGATTGGATTTTGAGGGGGGTTTTCTTCCAACTAGGTTTTCCATCATTCCTCATTTATCCATTGTAACTGAGTATATAAAATTCTTTTGTTGTCGGGACTCATCCATCTTGCATAATGCTCACCTAAGTTATGCTTAACAGGGTGTTGGTGTACATGCACATTGAAAATAACATATAGTTTTCGTTATTTTTAGTGCTTGTCTACATGGGTACCTAAAATGATCATTATTTCAGGGACTCATCCATCTTGCATCATACTCCAATAAGTTATGCTTAAGGGGGGTTGTTGGTGTACATGCACATTGCATATAGCTTTAGTTAGCTATACTTAGATTTAGTGATTGCATGTGATGTACATGCACACTAATATAGCATAAAGCGCACATAGTTTTAGTTAGCTTTAATGTCTACTAGTTATTTTATGTATTGATTCTTTCATTACTACTGAATATACATAATTTATTGCCTCTCCTTTTCTTTTTCATTTCTTACAAGTTTATATGGTTATTCTCCAACTAAAATTTTACTTTTACAAGCTATAATAATCTAACACTCTTATATGTCCCAAAATAGTCTGACATCTCTCTAAATAAAAGAATTTAAAATAAAAACAATAGTATTTTTTTCTCTAAATATAACGATTCAGTTTTGCTGAAAATACCTTGGTTAATGGTTTAATTAAATTTTTAAATTCAAAAATAAATTTAATCTTCCAGAAACTTAAATACTGAAATTATGAAAACTTAAAATGGAGATCTTTCGGGTTTTTAACTAAATTTCCCCGAAAATGGCTCATTAGAATAATGCTTCAGAATATATATGTATGAGAATAAAAGTCATTTTATGAATGTTGCCGAGCCGAAAATATAGTTCAAACTTGGATCAGATATTTCAATATCATACATTGCAAAACAACCGATCTATTAAAAATCAAATTGATGATGCCATTCTGAGGCATGTTAACAGTTTTAACGTATTAAAATAATTTAATTTTCAATCGACCATATTTTATCTCGAATTTCAGTAAAATGCAAAAAGAAAAGCTGCGTGTAACTAAAGTTGAACTGCCCAACGAACACATATTGTCTCAACTAAAACCTATTTTAAGAAAAGATATCACACAAAAATTGGGTCAGTTACATTTATGCGTCTTCACGAAGAAGAATCTATCCGTGAAAAGAGACACGGATGGCAGTGCTGTTGTCAGTCAGTTGAACTGAATCGAATGTGGCAGAGAGTGTCAGTTACAGAGATGATAGAGACAGTCCACCAAATGTCTCAACTCGCACCCAAACGATTATAAAAGGAAAGATGTGTGATGGAAACAAGATATAATTTAATGCTGTGTGGACAAAATGAGAATGAGAATGTTGTCAACCTCTCTCCTTCGCTGTGCAACGCTTTAAGAAACTCGTAAACTGCTCAGGAAAATTTTCCGTCTATTACCCCATATCCTCACATGGATGTTTTCATCGATTTTCCATGTTGTATAGATCATGAGTTTCACTTTAAAACAATATATATTAATGATTTTTATCTAGGTTCTAATATGACTCGTCAAAATGTTATTTGTGAATCATTACTCCTCACTGTAAATAAGCCAAAGTAACTCATATATATATATATATGAATATATAAAGTAATAAATTAAATTATATATATAAGTTCTAAAAGTTAGCTTATTTGATTTAGAACGGGATATGGAGTTCTTTGATATTGTTGCTAATAACTATTGATCATAGGTTTGAGTCTTTTCGATTTTTTTGGGCGAGACCCATAATCATAATCATAGCCATCTAAAATGTGGGGAAGTAATTTTTTATAAATAAATAATATTTTAAATAAATTTTATTCAAAAAAAGTTATGATGACAATTACAAATTTTTGGTTGGTTAAACCACTTGAATAATAATTTTATTTTTTTAAGTTGATAGCATACTTTTATTTCCTTTTTTGTTGCATGTAAAGAAGCACCCTATTTTCAAGGGTAGGATATTAGAATAATATAATTGATATGAGTTCATGATGTCAATGGTGGGAATTGAATTTGGTTGAGGATGATAACAATCATTCTTTCCAACCACCCTCAAACCCAACTAACCAAAAAATATTTTTGTATTCCATATGAAGGATATACATGTTCTGGTCCTTGGACTATCCATACAAGAAAAGTCAAAGATACTACAAGAAAGACTGAAGCCTCATTGGATAATAACATTTCTCCCAACCATTCAAAATAAACCTACTCACATAAATAGATCTTTACTATGTAGATTCATACGTTAATAATGTATCTTTTATGCTAACGATATATTGAATACAAAGGAAATAGACATTTACCATATAGACAACTATTACATCTCTTCTTATTGTGACCTACTGATGTAGGAGCATCCAATTGGGGAGGCGACAACTAGACAAGCTATTAAAATGAAATTCACTTTTAGTTTAATTTTATTTTATGTTTAAAAGAAGGTTGTCACAACCAATGTTTTCCTTCAATTTGAACAGTAGTTAGATTAGAAATTAGTTTTAAATAAGTTAGGAAACAAACTGCCAGAAACTGGAATGTAACTACATTGTAACTATAGGTAATTCCTCAACAGGATGAGACTACCAGCAACTTAAATAGGCAACCCAAAGAAAAAGGTAGGGTTGTTGCCATCTAGAAGAAGAGAGACTAGAGAGTGTAGCTAAATGACAAGAATTACGTACTATGCATAGAAATTAATGACATAATTGAATGACTGTTAATCAAATTGCGCATCAAACTGAAGGAGCCAAATACAATAGAAGAAACCATCTAGGTATTTCACAAAAGCATGCTATTGATTTAACAGTCAAAATTTTCAATATATGTGTGTGTGTGTGTGTATAAACATTTTTCAAAGTCCATGGTAGCACAAAAAGATAGCATTTTGTAACCCCATGCAGGACCGAGGCACAAGGCCTTCAAAAACCATCCATAATAGTCCTCATACAATCGACACAGGCCAAGGATGGTTCCACACAACCCAAAACAAACCAAACTGAGTAGAGACCGAAGCATTATCAACAGCCAGAGACGGGATACATAAACTTTTTCACAATGTCATAAACAAAAGTTACAGTAGAGGACATGGTGCACAGGAGGCCACCTATCAACAGACCAAGTAAGACAGAGAAGAGATAGAGGCATAGCCTAACTGCTACCAACAAAATTTATATGACCACATAGCGTAAATAGGAAGGACCCTACTCAAACCAGAAGGACGAAGACCCCAACATTTTCCCTAAAGACCAAACCCTTGCAAACACCGTAACGAGGGCCAAGTACCTGCACAGAAAAATAGAGAATTTGTGAGGTAGCATAACCATAAACCCATGATAAATAACAAAGAGTGGGTAGGATGAATACCCACAGCGGACACCTGAAGACGAGGCCTGGCTCCATAGTCGAGCCACAAAATTGAGACCAACAAAGCATAGCCAATGACACCAGAGCCAAGGAAATCTGTGACACAATAGAGCACAACCAATGGCCAGAGGGCCCACAAATACCGAGACCCAACAAAGCATAAACCATCCCTGCAGAGCCACAAGACAACCATCTGCTCACCAAGAGAAAATTTGTTAGCGAAAGTAAAAGGAAACAGAGAATTGAAACCAGAGCAGAGGAATTACCTCAAGTAGAAATCATTAAGCCATCATCGGGAGAGTCGGGCAGAGGGCCTGGTAAAACAATGCAACCAATGAAACAATTAAAAATAGCGTTGTGAACCTGGTAAAATCAAATATCCATGAACAAATATAGAGAAGCCAAGGCGTACCCAGGATGACCACAGAGCTCAAAACGTCCTTGAAAAACCATTCAAGAAGCAACCACCAGGTCCAGTGAAACACCATCACACAGTTAACAAAACAACAGAGGACCAGAGCCAAAGAAGGATGGAGAAGGTAGCAGGAGGTAGAGCGCCATCCTTTCCTTACAGAACGAACCAAGTAAGAATGCAGGAGAGTAAAACCAAAACCGGTGGAAACATAACCAACCCAACCACAACAGACCACACCATAGAGCCATGTCACACAGACGAAGACCACCTCGGGACGGAGGAGAATTAATTGCCCATTAAAACCTTACCTAAAACCCCAAGCAAATATGAGCGCGAGAAAGGTTGAACGCAGGCCAATTGCCATGTAGGCTTGCAACCTCGGCGTCTCGGGGATAGTCACCAAATTTTGGTATCAAAGCAAGTTCTTTCCTTAAGGAAGAAAAAATATGGAAGTAGGAAGAAGAGGTCGAGGTAGAGCTATTAAGAGAGTAGCTGATGAAAGATTGCGCGAAGAAATCAGGATCCTAAGTGCCAGATTGGCAGTAGTAGAAGCAGGGAGGCGTAGGGATCTAGAAGGTGGTGATGACAATGAAGAGGAAGTTGAAGCTACGATGGATGGATCCAATGAGGAAGTACCAGAGATAAAATTGTTGAGGTCTATTTTGTTAGCAAGCAGCAAACTGAAGCCAGAGCTTTCGAACTATGATGGCAATTTATCTACAGAAGTATTGCTGGATTGGATTAGCGAGTTGGATAAATACTCTGAATGTGAAGAAATCAGTGAGGATAAGAAGGTCAGGTTTTCAACCACCAAACTGAAGGGACATGTAGCACTGTCGTGGGACAATGTGTAGGCAGAAAGGAGAAGGTCAAATAAGCCACCAATTAAAAAATGGAACAGGATGATCGCTAAGATGAAAAGTAAGTTCTTACCCAAAGACTATCAGATTGCTCTATATAGACAGGTACAGAACCTAAAACAAAGGGCAATGACTGTGAAGGAATATACAGAAGAATTCTACAGAGTGAATCTGTGAGCGGGTTATGTCGAAGAAACACCAGAAAAGACAACACGGTTTGTGAATAGATTACAAATGGAGATATTGGATGAGATTAGTATTCTCTCCCCCATGTCCATAGAGGAAGCCTATCAAAGTGCTTTAAAAGTAGAAGAGGAGATCACCAGGAAGCAGAATTCCAGAAGAGGACATGGATTTGTCCAAGGAAGAGGATAGTCTTTTGGCAGAGGCAGAACAACCAACAACAATTAAGAAGGTGCCCAACAGTTCAAAAACTGCAGGACCAACTGATAGAGAAGGTAACACTAGAGGACGAAGGCCTTACTAGCGAGGAAGAGGTAATGGAAGAGGTAGAGGAAATGCCTATTAGCGTTAGAAGTGTCACAAGTTGGGATACTGTTCTTTTGAATGTCCTGAAAGTGATCAAGTAGGAAAGAGAGGAGCATATTTTGCTCAATTGGAGGAAGCTGAGGCACCACCTCAAGAAGTGGAGAACATGCCTGAGATAGGAGAGGCCTTGGTGTTGAACAAGGTTTTGTTGAAACCAGCTAAAGAATTAGCTGACCAGACAAAACAGACAGCATTGTTCCAAACTATGTGTAAATCACATGGGAAATGTTGTAAATTGATTATTGATAGCGGAAGCACTGACAACCTAGTAGCCACTGAAATGTTAGGGAAACTAGGTTTAAAAGTATTGAAGCACACAACCCCATACCGAGTGTCCTGGTTACAAAAAGGACATCAACTGCTGGTTGATGAGCAGTGTGAAGTGGAGTTTCATATTGGTAGGTATAAGGATAAGGTAACTTGTGATATTATGCCAATGGATGCGTGCCATATACTGCTGGGTAGACCATGGTAGTATGACAGGAAATTAGTCCACGATGGGAAGACAAACTATTATAAGTTTACGAAAGATGGGATCAAGCATACGCTGGTACCCATGAAAGAGGAGAATACAATAGAAAACAGTGGAACTAAAGCATTATTGTTAGGAGGAAAAGAGTTCCTACAGCAGATTGGAGATGATGACATAAAGTTTGCAATTGTGAGAAGGCCAAGAGCAGTGTTAATCAACACTGAGATTACAGATTTGCCTTAGGAGAGAAAAGATATGATACAAGAGTTTAGTGACATTGTAGTGGATGATTTACCAGATAAATTACCACCAAGAAGGAGTATCAGTCACCATATTGATTTCATTCCAGGAGTTAGTTTACCAAACAAAGTTTCTTACCAAATAAGTCCAAAGGAAAATGAGGAGATCAGGAAGCAGGTACAGGAGCTGTTGAAAAAAGGGTTGATTTGAGAGAGTTTAAGTCCTTATGCAGTTCCAATAATCTTAGCTCCCAAGAAAGAAGGAGAGTGGCGATTGTGTACTGATTGGTGTGCAATAAATAAGATTACCATCAGGTACAAGTTTCCCTTACCAGAGGTGGATGATATGATGGATTGTTTGAGTGGAGTGGCATATTTTTTGAAGATTGATTTAAAAAGTGGATATCATCAGATTTGGATTCGAGAAGGAGACGAGTGGAAGACCACTTTCAATACCAATGAAGGCATGTATGAATGGTTGGTCATGCCATTTGGATTGAGGAATGCACCCAGCACATTCATGTGCTTGATGAACGAGATGCTGAAGGAATATATTGGAAAGTTCGTGATTGTGTATTTAGATGATATCCTTATTTTCAGTAAAACAAGGGAAGAACATTTCCAACACGTCAGGTGTGTCTTGAAAAAATTGCAGCAAAATAAGTTGCTATTAAATTTGAAAAAGTGTATGTTTTTTAAGAAGGAGTTAATTTATTTGGGGTTTGTGATTTTAGAAAATGAATTAAATATGGATCCAGAAAAGGTTGCAGCCATAGTTAGCTGGTCATCCCCCAAGGGTTTGTTTGAAGTAGGGAGTTTTCATGGGTTGCCGAGTCTTTATCAGAAATTTATAAAATATTTCAGTGGGATTTGTGCACCCATGGTGGATACCGTTAAAAAATAAAATCGACCTTTTCATTGGATGGAGTCGGCTGAAAAGAGTTTTCAACTGCTGAGAAAGAAGATCACCGAAAGACCCATTTTGAGGTTACCAGATTTCAATAAAACTTTTCAAGTTCATTGCGATGATAGTGGCACAGCCATTGGAGTAGTACTCAACAAAGAGTACAAACCAGTGGCCTATTTTAGCAAGAATTTGAATGAGAGTAGACAAAATTATATGTCCTACGACGAGTTTTATGCAATGGTACAAGCAATGAAACATCGGAGACATTACTTAATGGGAAATGAATTTGTTCTATTTTCAAACAATTCTCCTTTGCAATATGTCATGCAACAGCATAAGCTGAACCATAAACATGTGAAGTGGGTGGAATACCTCCAAAGTTTTATGTTCGTGCTGAAACACATCAGTGAACAAGCCAACAAAGTGGCAAATGCATTGAGCAGGAGGAGTTTGATTTTATAGGAAAGTAGAGTGCAGGTGTTAGGCTTTGAGCATCTTAAGGATCTGTATGAAACAGATGCAGACTTTAAGGAAGCATACGAAGCTTGCTAGAATCCGCTATTCATGGACAACATTTCGTGGCTAGACTATAATATATATGAACGAGTTCTGTTCAGGGGAGGATAGTTGAGTATGCCACAATGTTCAATGAGAGTAAGCTTAATTCAGGAGAAACATAGTGGGGGTCTAGGTGGACATTTTGGCATAGGAAAGACTTTGAACCAAGTAAGTCACTTCTATTATTGGCCGAAGATGCAGCGAGATGTGCAGAGATATGTGGCTAGAAGTAAGGTGTGTCAACTGGAAAAGGGACATAGTGAAAATATGGGATTGCATATGCCCTTACATATTCCAGATAGACCATGGGACTCAGTCACTTTAGACTTTGTCTTAGGCTTGCCAAGGTCTTAGAAGGGGTACGATTCAATCATGGTAGTAGTAGATCACTTTACTAAGATGGCACATTTTATTCCCTGTAAAAAGACCATCGATGCCATGCATGCAGCCCACTTTCTCTTGACAGAAATTGTCAGACTACATGGCTTGCCAAAGTCTATTATTTCAGATAGGGATGTGAAGTTCACAGGTCATTTTCGGCAGAATTTCTGGAAGAAGTTAGATACAAAATTAAATTTCAGCTTAGCTTATCATCCACAAACCGACGGGTAGACTCAGGTAGTCAACTGAAGTCTAGGGAATTTGTTCCGTAGTCTGGTTGGGAAAATTCACGACAGTGCGATTGCGTACTCACACAAGCAGAGTTCAGTTATAACAATTCACCCAACAGGAGTACGGTCAGAAGTCCTTTCCAGATCCTATACGAAATGCGCCCTCGTGGTGTGAATGAGTTGCAAGATTTGGGTCGGTTGGAACGAAGGAGTGCTAATGGTGAAGATTTTTCAAAGGTGGTCAATGAACTTCATGAATAGGTGAAAACCAAATTGCAGCACAGCAGCCAAAGATATAAACATAAGGAAGACTTAAGACTACAGGAAGTGAAATTCAATGTAGGATACCTAGTATTAGCACATCTACAGAAAGAGAGGTTTCCTAAAGGGGAATATACCAAGCTCAAACTGAAAAAAATAGGACCTTGCCGAATACTACGAAAGTTCTATATCAACGCATATGAACTACAACTACCCCTGGGTATTAGGATCTTGCCCATTTTCAATGTGGCAGACCTGTACCCTTACATTATTGCTAATGTGGAGGACAATTCAATAGAATACACAGAGGAGACCCAAGGAGAAGGAGAGACAAAGACATGGGTTAGACAGATGCCCCCAGCCAAGCCTCTAGAGATTGAACAAATATTGGATACTCAGGTAGCTAGGCGGACAGGAAGGAAGGAGTACTTACAGTACCTGGTTAAATGGAAGAACCATCCAATTGAGGACAGTTCCTGGTTGGATACTGGACAGATTCAAAGCGTCGGGTATTCGATTGAAGAGCTCATGGATAGGAGCCATGAGATTCATTCACCACAGGAGCATCCAATTAGGGAGGCGACAATTGGACAAGCTGTTAAAATTAAATTCACTTTTAGTTTTATTTTATTTTATGTTTAAAAGAAGGATGTCACAACCAATGTTTTACTTTAATTTTAACAGTATTTAGATTAGAAATTAGTTTAAATAAGTTAGGAAACAAACTTCCAGAAACTGGAATGTAACTACATTGTAACTGTAGGTAGTTCCTCAACAGAATGAGGCTACCAGCAACTTAAATAGGCAACCCAAAGACAAAGGTGGGGTTGATGCCATCCAGAAGAAAGGAGACCAGAGAGCGTAGCTCTGAAATATATTTTTAAAATGTAAATTGAATCTAACAAGTATCCATTATTGTTTTCCATAAATGACAAGAATTATGTATTGTGCATAGAAATTAATGAAATAATTGAATGACTGTTAATCAAATTGTGCATCAAATTGAAGGAGCTAAACATAACAGAAGAAACCATCCAAGTATTTCACAAAAGCATGCTATTGATTTAACAGTGAAAATTTACAATATGTGTGTGTGTGTGTGTGTATAAACATTTTTCAAAGTCTACAGTAGCACAAAAAGATAGCATTCGGTAACCCCACGTAGGTCAGAGGCACAAGGGCTTCAAAAACCATCCATAATAGTCCTCATACAATCAACACAGGACAAGGAGGGTTCCACACAACCCAGAACAAACCAAATTGAGTAGAGACCGAAGCATTACCAATAGCCAAAGACGGGATACATAAAAATTTTCCCAAATTCATAAACAAAAGTTACAGTAGAGGACACGGTGCACAAGACGCCACCTATCGACAGACCAACTAAGACCGAGAATAGATAGAGGCATAGCCTAACTTCTACCAACAAAATATATATGACCGCATAGCGTAAACAAGAAGGACTCTATTCGGTTTGCATAAAGCCGGACCAGAAGGATGAAGACCCCAACATTTTCCCCAAAGACCAAACCCTTGCAACCACCATGATGAGGGCCGAGTACCTAGACTGACAAGCAGAGAATTAGTGAGGCAACATAACTATAAAACCATGATAAAGAACAAAGAGAGGGTAGGATGAATACCCATAGTGGGTACCTAAAGAGGAGGTTGGGCTCCATAGCCATGCCACACAACTGAGACCAACAGAGCATAGCCAATGGCACCAAAGCTAAGGAAAGCCGAAACACAATAGAGCACAGCCCACAACCATAGGGCCAACAAATACCGAGACCCAACAAAGCATAAACCATGGCCACAGAGCCACAAGACCACCTTTTCCTCACCAGGAGCAAATCTGTAAGCGAAAGTAAAAGGAAATGGAGAATTGAAATCGGAGCAGAGCAATTACCTTGAGTAGAATCCGTCAAGCCATCGCCGAGAGAGTTGAGTAGAGGGCCTAGTAAAACAATGCAACCACTGAAACAGTTTAAAAAAGTGTCGTCAACCTGGGAAAATCAAATATTCGTGAACAATATAGAGAATCCAAAATGTACCTAGGGCAACCACAGAGCCCAAAAACTCCTCGAAAAACCATGCAAGAAGTAACCACCAGGTGTAGCGAAACACCATCACACAGTTAACAAAACAACAGAGGACGAGAGCCAAAGAAGGACCCAGAAGACAGCAAGAGGTAGAGCGCCATCCTTTCCTTGTAAAACGAACCAGGTAAGAACGCAGGGGACCAGAACCAAAACCAATGGAAACATAACCAACTCAACCACAATAGACTGCACCGTAGAGCTGTGTCACACAAACCGAGACCACCTCAGGACGGAGGAGAATTAATTTCCCATTAAAAACTTACCTAAAACCCCAAGAAAATATAAGTGCAGGAAAATTTGAACACAGGCCAAATGCCACGTAGACTTTCCACCTCGGTGTCTCAGGGATTGTCACCACATACTGATGCATTTGCTAGATTAGCCTTCATTTTTTAAAATTTAATCTTTAAATTCATTTTTTTTATGAATGTTGAATAGACTTATGTATTAGAGGTATTGGTTTTGAACACTTTTATTGGAGATGTATGTTTTACAACTTAGATGACTGTCTAGGTCTAGCAATTAGCGACAAAATAATCTTTTTGGAATGCTTGTTGAGCAACTATAGCAAATAATAAGCTTTTGCAATTATCTAACTAAAAGTATTCTCACTCAAGTATAATGAAAGTCAACTAAGGCACGTGGGGTGCATGTGAACCAAGGCATGTGCAAACATCGTTCCCCTAGATGCCTAGCTCCTCTCCAAAGCAATATTACCCTTATTTATCTACGTAGCTATGTGTTTGTGCGTCAACTTCCCTATTGCATTTTCCTTTATGGCTTTGGAACTATGGCTTTGTTCCATAATTCTATTGCAGTCACCAATTCTATTGTGATTATAATTCACTTCAATATCTATCACTTATTCTATCATTTATCTACAACATTATTTTCCCTTCTTTTGTGTTGAAATTTAACTTTAAAAAAAACTAGAATTAAGACTATCTCATTAATGAATTGAATTGTTTTCTGGGATATGAGATATATCCATGAATTACTAAGCTAGAATCTATTTAGAAAGTTCCTAACTTTAACTTTTTATACTTATTTTAATACTTATTGATCGTAATATACCAATTTTGATCATAAGTAACGTATTACCTCCCATTCTTATAAGTTTGGTGCATCCATCGTCTAAATGCTAACATCTATTTTATATATCGTTTATGCTATAATTAGAATCCCTTTAGTATTTTTTCTGTACATTATCCATTGTTCAAAAAACGTTGGAGGATATTGTTGGAATATTAATTCCAACTGCAAGTTGCGGACGCCGAGAGTTGGACAGCGAAGGCAGCATGAAACCGCTCCTCCAAACCACCTACATATCGGACCGCTTTAGGTCTACAAGCAGTTTCCGTACTCACGACTCCGATACAATGAAATATTGCCACGTGGTCCTCCATATACGTCAGCAGAACTGACTTTTCTGACGCTAACGTTCAGCATGAAGTGGGCTCCCGATATTCTTGTCCACCGTCCGATGCAGTTCAACGATCTCCGCCGTCCATCAGAGAAACCTGCATTCGAGCCAGCATTAAATCCCTTGCGTGGAGTAAACTCAAACATTTGTTTGACCACCAGTTCCGTCTGCAAAAGAATTAAATTGAATTAAACCTGGTCGTAGGAAGTTGGTAGAGTATTTAAGTTCTTTTTATACGGCATATATTATTTTAACATAAAAAATGTGTTATATCTTTTTTATGTATGGCATACACATTGAAAAAGGTTAAGCCTTTTGTTGGCGTTGACCATTCTGAAACAAAGCTATTCAGCACATGCAGTGGGTGAATTAAAAAAAATGAAGATGACCATTTGCGAGAGGCAAGATGTATAACGCACAACAGTGCGTAGAAAAAGAAGGAGAGTTTTTTTGTATGACTTTGTATTCTATTTTTGTGATATCGCACAGCAGTGCGAACCAAAAGTAAACCAGGTTGAAATGTAAATTGTTTTTTATGTTGTCCAAACGAAGCGAAGCAGACATATAATGTTTTTGAGCTGCATATGTAAATTTATTTTACAGCAGTATATGTAAAATGTTTTTCACAGTAGTGAATGTAAAAAGGGCTTTTACAGCAGTAAAAGAAAAAGAGATTTTTACACACCAGCAGTGTAAAAATTCTCAGGAGAAGACAGAGTTTCCTTTTGTTGGTTGAAATGATTTTTTTTGGTAAATCCCTCTGAGTGAAAGAGGATGAATATGTATCAGGTATTATATTTTTAATGAATACAAATTTTTGTGTGGGTGTGTAATACTCTGTTTTCAGTCAGCTATTTTTAAAGCTTCTCTGTGCAAAAGATCCTGTGGAAAGAAACAGACAGAGCATTGCCTCTGTGTGTTAAGTTTTTTTTGTTTTTGGGATTTTACCAGAAAAATCCCCAACAGTGGTATCAGAGCAGGCTTAGGCTCTTTGAAGGTGTTCAAGAAGCTGAAGGAAATATTCTTGTTGTAGCAGAGAAAGCTTCTCCAGCAGAGTGAAGTCTCAGGCAAAAGAACCCAGCTATTCCTCAAAGTTTTTTTTCTGTGTTGTTGTTGAAGAAACAGTGAGTCATTTTAAAAAACACAATCAGGTATTTGAAACATAGTTAATAATGGCAAGGTCAAAGAAGAAAGCCTCCAATCCTCCTAAAAATGTGTCTCCCTCTTCTACTAAAATAGAAGACAATCTATTTAAAAGCATTCTATTTGAGGCTCCAAGGTTCGATGGGAACTTTGATATATGGGAAATAAAAATGAGGGCTTTCTTAAAGTCTGAAGGGATTGAAATCTGGGAATCAGTGATTGATGATAGCAAGAAGGACATAGAATCCAAGGAGTACAATGCAAAAGCAACAAAGACAATCTTGGATGGACTGCCTGATTCTATAAAGAGGAATCTAGGAAAATATTCATCAGCAAAGGAGATATGGGACAGACTGCATGGCCTTCATGCAAAGGGAGCACTGACCATGACCATCAGTGAAGAAGAAAATTCTGAACCCATCATAGAAACTGAATGTGAGAAGGTTGACCTCATCAAACTTCAAGTAAAAGAAAGGGATGAAGAGCTAGTTAAGCTTAAGAAGGAACTTGATGAAAGCAAAAGGAAGCATCGTGAAGAAGTCATATCAATGACAAATCAGTTGAATAAAGCAAAGAAGCAAGAAGATGTCTTGACAAGTCAACTTGAACAAAGGCACAAGAGAGTGAACAAGCTTGTAGAAGAGATTGGACAGTACAAGGTAGAGGTCTCCTCCCTTAAGTCTGAATTACAAGAAGCCAGGAAGCAGGCACAAGGAGCTGAGAAGAAAATGGAGAGAAGTCAAGCAGAACTCTCCAAAATGAAGTCAGAAATTATCTCCCTTAAAATAGCAGCAGTTGAAGCTACTTGTAGCAAGGAAGAAACTGAGGAACAACTTGCAAAGAAAAATAATGAGTGTGAAAGATTGGAAGAAGAGATTGTCCTCCTTAGAAAAAAGGTTGAAGGGATGAATAAAATCATGAAGAGCTCTCAAGCCTTGCATGACATGCTCAGCTATCACAGATCTCCATCTGATAAATCAGGACTTGGGTATGTAGGTGAACCCTCAAACAAGAATGAATATGCTTTAAGCAAAGGAGATGTGAAGAAGCTAGAAAGAAATGGTGATGCTCCTAGTTCCAGCAAAGGCAATGAGAAAGATCATGGGTACAATAGAAGAAATCCTACTCCAAGTAGAAAACCAGCTCCAAGAAGAAATGTAGCTGATGTCAAAGAGGTAAGATGCAATGGTTATCATCAAAGAATCTCAAGGCAGCAAGGCTTCAGAAGTACATCAAGGAAACCTCCATCTCCCAGGTACCAAAGTTCATTTTATGGTTATTGTTACTCTTGTTCAAACTTTGGTCATATGGCAAAAGAATGTAGAGCATTTCATAGAGATAGATGTTGTAGTCTTCGACAATCTCAAAGAAATAATTTTACAAGAAGAAATCATGAATTCTTATTCATGAACAATGTAGAATGTTTCAAGTGTCATAAAATTGGGCATATGGCACGTGATTGTAACTTAACATGGGCTCTTACACAAGCTAGACCCATGCAAAAGAAGAAAGTTACACAAGTATGGAGAAAGAAGGAAATATAGCCTGAAAGTCCCTTGAGCTCTCTAAGTTTCTTTTGAGAAAACTTTGCTAAAAAAAAGACAATGCATACAGTTAAGGGGAGCCTGTAATTATTGATCATTATTGTTGAACTGTTTTAAGAGCCATTCTTTGATGAAGATCTTCTTATAGGGGAGAGATATGGAATTAAATCTGCCATAAAATCAGAGAAGAAAAGTCTGCAGGGCATGGAGATTGCGTGGAGGATGTATTGCAGCGCAGCAGAGCGCAAATGAAATCTTTTTGTTAATCCCTCTGAAATGTAATACGCAGCGGTGTTGAAAAATGTAATTTTTTTTATCACATATGCAATGCAATATGCACAGAAGTGCGGAGAAGAAAAAGGGGCAGCGTTGAATATGAAAAATGCAGCAGCATGAAGATTTTTTGTTGAAAAAAAACGAAATGTAATGGGCAGCAGCACATGTAAAAGAAATTTTTCTTTACAGCAGTAAATGTAAGTGCAGTGAGTGTGTTGTTCATTGAACTGAAATGCAATATATGCAACAACAGTGAATGTAAGAAATATTTACACACAGTAGTGTAAATTTGTAAGCTGGGACAGAGTAATTGTTCTAGAATAGATAGAATATTTTGTTTTTATGATTATTTGCACATGGGATGTGCGACAGCTGAAAAAAAACAAAAGGAGAATTGCACAGCAGTGCGGAGATGAAGATGGCATGAATTTTTTTTTTAAAAATTAATTGCTAATACGCAACAGCATCATGAAGTTATTTTTTGGGTTGTGTTATTGTATATACAATGTAATGGGAAAGGAATGAACAACGCAGCAACGCGTATGTCTTTTTGTTATGATTGGATATGCAATGTAAAACTGGGAGCAACGCAAACGATGAAACGAGAGGGTAAGGGCACAGCAGTGTGAGGAATTTTTTTATGCACAGCAGTGCGAATTGCAGATGCAACACAGCAACGAGTAAAAACTCAGGGGAGACAGACTCTATGGTTATGGGTATGGACAACAATGCATAAGGGAGCAGGCAGTAGCATGATGTTTTGGTTTTTGTTCATTGTGAAAACAACAGGAAGGGAATGCGCAGTGGCCAAGTGAAATGTTATGCAAAGAAAACATAACAACGTGAAATCTTTGCACTTGTTCTGTTGAGAAAACAAAAGGCAATACGCTGCATCGCGTATGTGCCAAGTGAATGTAAGAGACAGATTGAAGTGCCTCTGAAGAAGGCATGTTGGAGAATCCCTCTGTCAAGAGGAAGATCTGTTGTCTTTTGGTGAATCCTTCTGTCAAGAGGAAGATGCTTTTCAGCATAGTGTGGTAAATCCCTCTGTCAAGGGGAAGATGCTTTTTAGCATACACTGGTGAATCCCTCTGTCATGAGGAAGGTGCTCTTCAGCACAGTCTCAGGTGAATCCCTCTGTTAAGAGGAAGACTATTTTGTTGTTTGTGGAACTGCATCAGAAGCAGTGTTGGTGAATCCCTCTATGTGAGGAAGATATTTTTGTAACAACAGTTGGTGAATCCCTCTATGAGAGGAAGATGTCTTTGTAACAGCAGTTAGTGAATCCCTCTATGTGAGGAAGTGTTTGGGTATGACTGAATGCCCAGCAGTTGAAATTAAAGGGGAGTGTTGGAATATTAATTCCAACTGCAGGTTGCGGACGCCGAGAGTTGGACAGCGAAGGCAGCATGAAACCGCTCCTCCAAACCACCTACATATCGGACCGCTTTTGGTCTACAAGCAGTTTCCGTACTCACGACTCCGATATAATGAAATATTGCCACGTGGTCCTCCATATACGTCATCAGAACTGACTTTTCGGACGCTAATGTTCAGCATGAAGTGGGCTCCCGATATTCTTGTCCACCGTCCGATGCAGTTCAATGATCTCCGCCGTCCATCAGAGAAACCTGCATTCGAGCCAGTATTAAATCCCTTGCGTGGAGTAAACTCAAACATTTGTTTGACCACCAGTTCCGTCTGGAAAATAATTAAATTGAATTAAACTTGGTCGTAGGAAGTTGGTAGAGTATTTAAGTTCTTTTTATACAACATATATTATTTTAACATAAAAAAATGTGTTATATCTTTTTTTTATGTATGGCATACACATTGAAAAGGGTTAAGCCTTTTGTTTGCGTTGACCATTCTGAAACAAAGCTATTCAGCACATGCAGTGGGTGAATAAAAAAAATGAAGACGACCATTTGCAAGAGGCAAGATGTATAACGCACAGCAGTGCGTAGAAAAAGAAGGAGAGTTTTTTTTGTATGACTTCGTATTCTATTTTTGTGATATCGCACAGCAGTGCGAACCAAAAGTAAACCAGGTTGAAATGTAAATTGTTTTTGATGTTGTCCAAATGAAGCAAAGCAGACATATAATGTTTTTGAGCTACATATGTAAATTTATTTTACAACAGTATATGTAAAATGTTTTTCACAGTAGTGAATGTAAAAAGGGCTTTTACAACAATAAAAGAAAAAGAGATTTTTACACACCAGCAGTGTAAAAATTCTCAGGAGAAGACAGAGTTTCCTTTTGTTGGTTGAAATGATTTTTTTTGGTAAATCCCTTAGAGTGAAAGAGGATGAATATGTATCAGGTATTATATTTTTAATGAATACAAATTTTTGTGTGGGTGTGTAATACTCTGTTTTCAGTCAGCTATTTTTAGAGCTTCTCTGTGCAAAAGATCCTGTGGAAAGAAACAGACAGAGCATTTCCTCTGTGTGTTAAGTTTTTTTTGTTTTTGGGATTTTACCAGAAAAATCCCCAACATATATTTCCTACTAATGCTCTTCCAAGGCCATTGAAATAAAAGTGTCATCAAAATTGGAATTATGAAATAGTTCCTTTGGATCATGCCATTACATAGATGTGGGTTTTGAGGGATCAAGTTGAGTGGGATGGATCAATGAATTTTTCACAATGCTTGGTACAAACAAGATCTTCCCTTAATCATCTCTTATAGGTTACAAAATGTTTTTCTTTTACTTCTAACGTTAGATGGTCTCATATATATCCTTGGATATGTTTTCATCTTATTATAGGATTTTTCTCCAGTCTCGGAGGATTTAGTTGTTATGTTACTTTCATATATTCCATGTTTCTACTCTTAGAACCATTTCCAATGGAACAATTAGTGAAGCGACATTTCCACCATTAAAACTATCACATATGTTTTCTTACATTTGCCTTGCTCTAGTATAATTTTGTGATTAAAAGCAAATGATAAGCTGTCATGTAGTGAAATATGTATTCTCTGTCGTAATGTTTTTCCCATGAGAAGTTGGACAATTTTTCCACAAAATATTATTTTAAAAATTAAATGAAATTCAGCTACTGACTTACATGAAACTCAAAATGACTTTTTAAAAATTAAATGAAACTCAAAATGACTTTTTTTAAGAGTTACAAAGATTTTCATGAGAGGTATAGGTTCAGAACTATCAGTTAGAGATGTAAATGTTCATTTAAGAATACAAAAAGAAATTGTTATTTTTCGAAAAGTGTCAGGACAGGTTAGCTCAGAAATTAATGAGCGCAAGAAACAACTGGATGATTTTATTCATTAGACTATTATTATTTATACATTTACAAAACGGATCAGTTCATCTTCTAGATGACTGTCCGGCTTCACCTCATCTGTTTCGGATTAGGTGTAAACATTCCCCCCTTTAATCTGAAGGGATGTTGGTGAGTCCAAGCATCGTTCTAAATCTTTCAAGCTTTTCTCTTCCAAGCGCTTTGGTGAAGATGTCTGCAATTTGCTCGTTTGTGGAACAATGACGGAGATGGATTGTTTTGGCCTCAACATGATGTCGGATCAGATGATATTTAGTATTGATGTGCTTAGTACGATCATGGAACTTTGGGTTCTTGGCCAACTTTGTTGCAGAGGTGTTATCAATCATGAGTGGAGTAGATTGTATTTGTTTTACTTGCAAATCTTCAAGAATTTTCCTGAGCCACACAATTTCTTTCGTTGCTTCAGCTGCTGCCACGTATTCTGCTTCTGTTGTGGAATCTGCTGGTACTGATTGTTTGCGTGATCTCCAAGAGACAGCTCTCGATCCAAGACTCATAGCATATCCTGAAGTAGATACGCCATTTTCTTTGTCTCCATCGAAGTCTGAATCAGAGTATCCAATCAAGTTGAAGTCGTCCACCTGTGTATACTTGATTCCAAGGTCTTGAGTTCCCTTCAAGTACCTTAGAACTCTTTTTGCAGCAGACCAATGTCCCTCACAAGGCTTTTGCATAACCCTGGAGAGGATTCCAACAGCAAATGAAATGTCTGGTCTGGTAGTAGTGAGGTAGATGAGACTTCCTACAAGCTGTCTATACTTTGTTGCATCCTCAAATTCCTTTCCTTCAATAGATGTGAGCTTCAAGTTTTGTTCCATTGGAGTAGAAAGGGGATTGCACTCTGTCATGCCAAATCTGTTTAACAAATCTCCAATGTATTTCTTTTGAGAAAGAAATATGGATTTTGGATGTTGGGTTACTTCAATGCCAAGATAGTAATGAACATAGCCCAAATCAGTCATTTCAAAAAAATTTCCTAATTCTTTCTTTATGGATGCAATATTGCTTTCATTGTTCCCTGTCATTAAAAGATCATCTACATATACCACAAGATATACAACTGTTTTGCCAACTTTCTTGACAAATAAAGTTGCATCATCAAGATCAAAATGTTTGAAGTTGAGTTTCAGAAGATGCTCAGTTAGTTTTTCATACCAGGCTCGTGGTGCTTGTTTGAGGCCATACAAGGACTTCACAAGTTTGCATACTTTGTGTTCATGTCCTTTCACAACAAATCCTTCAGGCTGGGACATAAAAACATTCTCTTTTAGATCTCCATTCAAGAATGCAGTTTTTACATCCATTTGATGGACTTTCCAACCGTTCTGAGCAGCTAGTGCAAAGAGTGTCCGGATGGTGGCCCATTTTGTTGTGGGAGCAAAAGTTTCCTCATAATCAACCCCTTCCTTCTGTGCAAAACCTTTTGCCACAAGCCTAGCTTTGTGCTTGTCAAGTGAGCCATCAGCTTTGTACTTGTTCTTGTAGACCCACTTGCAGCCAATTGGTTTGGTTCCAAATGGAGGATCAACCAGCTTCCAAGTGCCATTCTTTATGAGGGCATCATATTCCTTCTGCATCGCTTCTTTCCATTCATCATGAGAAGCAGCTTCTTTGAAGGAAGTTGGTTCAAAATCTGTAGACAAGTTCAATTCACAATCATAAGTAACATCCATATCAACAGGTGAATTAGAGTTATCTACATCACCTCCATCTTGTCGGTTTGAATTTCTGGTTCCTGTTTTTCCAATTTCATTAGGATGAACACTTTCAAGTGTCTTTGTCAGCCACTTTGGGGGACCTTTCTGAGATGGTCCAGGCTGTTCTGTTGATTGAGTTGGGTCTGAATCAAGATTGAGTTTCCCAATTCTATCAATTACATCACTTAAAGCATCATCCGTTGTTGGAGTGTCATGCAGGGGAGATTGTTCTTCAGAAGAAGATTCCACATTTTGATCTAGTATAGGAATCCCCCCTTCAAGATGTGGAATCTGATTATCAAACTCTTGGAATGATTTCGGTTTTGTGAATCTATCCAAGCGATCAAGTTGCCGCTCAACAACACTGTCAGATTTGGATGATTCAAGAAAAATGACATCTCTAGATAAAACAAACTTCTTATTTACTTCATCATAAAGGCGGTATGCTTTAGATGTGTTTGAATATCCCAGGAAGATACACTTACGACTTCTAGCACCAAGTTTGTTTCTATGTACCTTTGGTATTAAAGCATAACAGGTGGAACCAAATATCCTGAGATGTTTTACCGAAGGAACATGTCCATACCACAATTCATAAGGATTCTTGTTTCTTATAGCACTAGATGGACATCTATTCTTTATATATGCAGCACATAGAACAGCATCAGCCCAAAACATTGTCTTTACATTTTTGAAGAAAAGCATGGATCGTACCATATTCAAAATTGTTCTGTTCATTCTTTCAGCTACACCATTCTGTTGAGGATTATAAGGCACAGTTGTTTGATGTTTAATCCCATGTTGGCGAAGATAGTGTTCAAATTCATTTGATGTATATTCTTTTCCATTATCAGTGCGAATAGACCCAATATGAGATTGTGCATCATTTTCAATCCATTTATGAAAATTCTTGAATGTTTGAAAAGCATCAGATTTGTTCTTCAAAAAATAAACCCAACACATTCTGGTGTAATCATCAATAAATGTCACGATATATTTATTTCCATTTGCAAAAGGAACAGGCATTGGACCACATAAATCTGAATGAATAAGTTCAAGCTTCCTATGTGCTCTTGAATGTGAATCATGAAAAGACTGTTTGCTATGCTTTCCTAGAATGCAAGCATCACATTGTTTATGTTTTCTAGGAATTGTAGGCAAACCAGCAACACCATTTTTCTTCAACAAGCGGAGACTATCATAGTTTAAATGTCCAAATCTAGCATGCCATAATAAACTTGATGGAAGTGCACCTTCTTCATGATGAGAAATATATGAGAAATGCTGTGCATGAGTAGAGGTTCCTTGCAGTTTAAGAAGTCTTTCTTCTTCTATACCCCTCATGGCAAGTGAGTGGTCAGATGCCTTTCTTACCTCAAGCTTGCCGTCAAACATGTGAATGGAGTGACCTTGCTGGCGGATGTGGACCAGGGACAACAAGTTTCTCTTCAACTATGGGAGACATAGAACATGATCCAGAAGAAAGTCTGGAAGACCAGGCAGTTTAAGCCTGATTGTGCCAAGCCCTGATGGCTTGATTTTTGACTGATCTGCAAAGTATACTACTCCATCAACATTGTCAGTGAAATCTTCAAAGAAATCTCTCCTATAAGTCATATGACAGGTTGCTCCTGAATCAAGCAACCAGTCATTTTTCGAAGAAGCAAGTGAAGCATTAAACAAATCTTCATTTACTCCAATGTTACATTGTGCCTCAATATAGTGAGCGGATTCAGGTGCTTTACCTTTGTCTGTGTCATCAGTTTTACCTTTCTGCTGATTTCTTCTCTGCTCAACTTTGTCCCATGGTAGCTTGCATGTAGAAGCATCATGTGATCCATTTCGTTTGCAGTGAATGCAATGCAGATCTGCCTTTTCTGCGTGAGGATGTCTGCCCCCCCTGCCTCTGAAGTATCTTCCTCTTCCTCTTCGTCCACCTCTTCCTCTTGTAGAATCTTGAGCAGGATGCTTTTCTTTATGAGCAAGGCAAACAGTCTCTTCAGAAGATTCAGGGACTGTTTTCTTTCCAAAGGCTTTCTCTCTTTCAGCAAACTTTTTCACAAGAGTGTCAAAGGTTATATCTTTAAGATTTCCATTTGCTTGTAAAGACTCAAGATAGTTAGAGTAGGTAGGATAGAGTGCTTTGAGAAAGGCAATAAGAGAGATATCCAGCTCAACCTTAGTGGATTTAATATCATGCACTATACACTTTATTTCAGATGCAAGAGTAAGAGGATCATTATTTTTCAGTTCAAGAGTGAAGAGTTTAATCATGAGCTGAACAACTTCAAGTGCAGAATGTGTATCATAGAGTTCTTTCAGCTTTTGTAAAGCTTCAAAGGCAGTGGAATAGGATGAAATATGACGACTTACTTCCTCATATACAGATGCTGCGATCAATGCAAAGGCTTTGCTGTTCTTGTTTTCCCAAATGGCGAGTTCTTTGTCTGATGTGGGCTGCACAGGGTCTTTATCTTCTTGTCCGACACACACTCCTTTCCACAGCTCATTGTAGATAAGGGTGTGTTTTACCATCCGAGACCATTCAGAATAGTTCTCCTTGCCAGTGAGAACTATTCCGACCATTGAAATGATTGAATGCATTCTGTAAAAAAAAATTATCTCTGCCAAAAAACTTCTGTTGATAGAAAAAAAATTCTGCTGAGAAAAAAATCCTTATGTCACAGCAAGACTTCTGCTGAGAAAAAAAATCTTATGCCACAGCAAGACTTCTGCTGAAAAAAAAAATCTTATGCCACAGCAACACTTTTGCTGGAAAAAAAATCTTATGTCATAGCCTTATGCATTCTGTAAAAAAATATATATCTCTGCTAAAAAAATCCTTATGCCATAACCTTATTTTCTTCAAACATACATCATTTCTTATATCACCGCCACAATATTATGTTTTGAAAAAAGGAAGGCGCTCAAGGGATCTCATATATCATTTCAATATATATATTAATGCAAAAACTGTTCAAGAGGACAGCGTAATAAAACTCTGAGATGGTCCAGGCATTTGTATTTGTTTAACAAGATTAAAACTCTGCTCCAAGTATACTATAAACTCCGCTGCTAGCACATTACAAACGGGTTATTCAAAGAAACAACCCTCAAAACACCGTCAGGCACCACACCACAGCCTCGACTTCGTTTGCTTTCCAGATGTGCAGAAGCCACAAAGGTATCGAATACCATGAGATGTCTGTCTTCAAAAAAACGCAGTCCACAACATTTAAAATGCGCATATACCCACAGCATTCAGTCTTCAAATAAAAATGCAGTTAACCATTTCAAGTTTTAAAAAAACGCAGTCATCTTTTCAGTCTTTAATAAAAACGCAGTCACCATCAATACGCAGTCTTCATGTCATCAATACAACGCAGTCATTCTGATACCTCCATAAAAACTAACACTCTTTTTCAAAACAATTCTTCAAGTTTTTCGAAAAGGGGTACAACACTGACAATCCCTTGGAAATACGGGCTGCGTCTTGGGAAATCGATACAGCATTTATAGTATTAAGTAGCATACAAAAATGTCAGCCATTCTTCAATACAAAAACAATATAACACAGGCTTCAATGCAGCTTCAACGCAGCTTCAATGCAGCTTCTCGGTGGAACCTCCATGTCATATACTCCAAAAAAAAAACGCAGGGTTTCCAGCGAAAATACGATGGAAGAAAGAAGAGTTGTTGCAGTAAAAAACACAATAAAAACGCAGCGAATAAAAGACTCAGCGAATAAAGACTGAGGTGAAAAAACTGAGTGATACCACAGTCACCATTGAAGTTACCATTAAAAAATGCAGTGTTCAACAGCGCATTCCACTCATCAACGCATAGAGCTGGACAGTCATGTTAGTCCAGGGGCGCTCAGATCACCGCCAGAAGCACGCAGTCTCAGGACAGAGGTAGGTTTCATGAGGCAGTAGAAACCTGGCAGAGGCAGGAGCTATTTCTGGGACCTGTGCTCTGATACCATGTCAGGCCAGGTTAGCTCAGAAATTAATGAGTGCAAGAAACAACTGGATGATTTTATTCATTAGACTATTATTATTTATACATTTACAAAACGGATCAGTTCATCTTCTAGATGACTATCCGGCTTCACCTCATCCGTTTCGAATTAAGAATATTGTTTAAATCCCGAAAGGTTTATATATAAAAGCATTGATTCTTTATTTCTTGTCTAGCCTATCAAAAGTTTACTTCCCAACCATGATATGCCCAGAAGAGTGGGCTTTAATCAACTTATATCTCGATACTGTCGGAGCTATATCCAGTGACACATTAAAAAAACCATTTTATTAGTACGGTATTAATTTATGAATGGTGAAATTGCATGAGCAGTAAGCGCTCTATTTTAGAAATGTTCATTATAGAAGAATAGTAGAGCTTGGAAATGATGTCCATCAACAAATTCATTTATGTTTTTTTTCAAAATGATGCTTAAAACATAGAAGTCTTTACGTGCTAAAACTTTTTTCTCTCACAGAAATAAAAACGTATACCTCTTGTCGTCCAAAACAGTTCCTAACGTATTTTGAATAGTTGTCGTCAAAACAGACTCTTGTTTAGTTTTTCGTTTTCCTAATTTTGGTGAAATTAAATATTTACTAACTTAAATTATATATTTAATAAAATATATTTAATTTTTTCGAAACCTGAAATTTGAATAGCAAGCAACTTAAATCTGAGTTTTTTCAAAAATTTAATTAAATTGTAAATAAAAATGTTCAAAACATTTACCAAAAAAATAGCTAATTAAACTCCTGCTTCAAAATAGAAAGGCATTTTCTGAAGGTTAATCAAAAGATGATTCGAACATGGATCTGATATTTCGTATCATATATCACAAATCAAGCGATTTATTAAAATGATTATGGTCTCCGATTCCTTTTCACTGTAATTGCATGCACATATTAAATTAGCAGCTTCAACATATAAAATTAATTTAATTTGGAATCAGTCAGGTCTTTATCTCAAGTTTCAGTGAATCGCAAAAAGAAAAGCTGCCTGGTACCTAAAGTTGAACTGCCCAAACAGTACAGATTGTCTCATCTAAGAAGGATCTATCAGAGAAAAGCAGGTCAGTTACATTTATTGGTTTTCACGAAGAAGAATCCTCCCGTAGAAGGACGCATGGATAGCGGTACTGTTGTCAGCAAGTTGAATTTTAATCAAAAGTGTAGTATAAAGAGCCCAAGTTTGTCCCGGGAATAATGGCGATTTTAGTAGAAATTTTTGAAAATCTAGATTATAATAATCCAATTTTAAGATTTTAGATGCTCTAAAACATTTTGATTTTAATAGTACTCAATCTATTTCCACTATAAACAATATTAAATTCTAACAAAATTTTTACATTTCCATAATTTTGTTGGGTATTTTTTTTGGGTGGTAAAATACCAAAAACCAAACAAACAAATAAACTCCACAGAGCCAATGCTCTGTTTCCTTCTGCCCCAGGATCTTTTGTGCACAGGGAAGCTTTTAAAAAAATCTCAGAACAGAGTATTACACAGCCATAAAAACTTTTCTATTCATGAAACAACATATTTCTTCCTCTTTTACTGAGAGGGATTTACTAAAAATTACATTCAGATAAACTCTGTTACATATTCATCCTCTTTGCTGAGAGCGATTCACCAAAATTACTTTCACCCATCAAAAACAAAACTATGTCTCCACCTGAGAATTCACTGTGCTGGGTTTACTGCAGTAAAACCCTTTTTTTTACTTTACTGGTGTAAAACTAATTTTACACATACTCAGTAAAAATTTCATTACATTCACCATTTCAAAAAAAATACCTTTGCGTTCTTTTCTCCTGCATTTCAATGCATACCCAATACATTAAAAAAAATCTATGCACTGCTGTGCAATATCTTCCCCTGCTTCACGTGCGCTCCCCTATTCTTTTCTTCATGCACTGCTATCCATTTCCTTGGCTTTTTGCTCCTGCTTCGTTTTACAATATTTTCAACTGCATAAAAAATTACACACAGGAACATATGCGCTCCACGTTTTTCATTTATGCACTTGTGCAAAAATCACATTGTTCTTCGCTGCGTGGTTCATTTCCAAAATGGTCAACGCACACTCCTCTTTTTAAAACATATTACAAAAACATATGCATTTGTTTTTTTGGCTTTTTAATGCATATCCAATACATTCCCAAAAAAGATAATTCGTGAATATAATCTTTTATGCCCATACCTCTCGTTGATATAAAAATAATAAAATTAAATGTTCTACCATCCATTTACGAACCACAATAAATTCAATTTAATTCCTTTTGCAGACTGGAGTGGCGGTCAACCAGATTTAATTTTTCACTCCACGCAAAGACTTTAATGTTGGTTCGTTCGTATGCAGCTTCAAACGATCAACGACGGAGAACGAAGAACCCCATCGGACGGCTGACAAGAATATCGGAAGCCAGTTTGCTGCCGAACTTTAGCATCCGATAAATTACGTTGGCTGATGTCAGGTGAGTGACACGTGTCTGCACCAAGTTTTATTGGGCCCTTGTGTACGGAAACCACTCCATGCCAAAGAGCGGTGCGATATGCCTCAAGCGGGTTTGAGGTTTCATTCTGGCGGTTTTGGAGTTATGTACGGCTGCTGAGTCGGCTGCCCACGTCCGCCTGCTACCTGCAGTTGGAATTAACATTCCAACACTTCCCTTTAATTTCAACTGCTGGGCATTCAATCTTACCCAAACACTTCCTCACATCGAGGGATTCACCAACTGCTTCTGATGCAGTTCCACAAACAACAAAGTTGTCTTCCTCTTAATAGAGGGATTTACCTGAGACTGTGCTTAAGAGCACTTTCCTCATGACAGAGGGATTCACCTGTGACTATGCTGAAAGGCATCATCCTCTTGATAGAGGGATTTACCATGTGTATGCTAAAAAGCATCTTCTTCTTGACAGAGGGGTTTACCATGACACTGTGCTGAAAAACACCTTCCTCTTTAACAGAGGGATTCACTAAGAACTTCACTTCCTCTCACGGAGGGATTACTGCCAAACACTGCTTTAGATGCAGTTTCAAAACAAAACATTCATTGCACTGCTGTGTGTGCAAACTCATTACAATGTTCTTTTATGCTGATGCATATTCTCTGCTGCACTGTTGTGCCATCTTCTTTACTGTGTCTACCCCACACTGCTGTGTCTACACTTGCACTGCTTGTGCACTTTTCAAAGACAAAATACTCTGTCTTTTCTGGAACAATTACACTGTCCCACCTTACAAATTTACACTGCTGTGTGTAAATATTTCTTACATTCACTGCTGTTGCATATATTGCATTTCAATTCAATGAACAACACATTCATTACAGTTACATATACTGCTGTAAAGAAAAAATTTCTTTTACATGTGCTGCTGTCCATTACCTTTCATTTCTTCAACAAAACTTCATGCTGCTGCATTTTCTTATTTGCATTGTTGTGTGCTTCTCCTTCTTGCCATCATGCTGCTATCCATAACTTCTTGCTGCTGCATTTTTCATATTCACTGCTGTCCATACCCATAACCATAGACTGTCATCCCTGGGTTTTTATTTGCTGCTGCGTTGCCTCTGCAATTTGCACTGTGGCTGCCTTTTGTTTCATCATACTGCTGTGTGCCCATACACTAACTCTTTACTCTCCATTACTTGCACATAGAGAGAAATCATCCTCACGCTGTTTTGCGCTGCATTCTCCACACAACAAAAAAAAATTAACACGGGCTGCTGCCTTTTCTTTTTACACCCTTACTTCACACACTTTTAGTCTTCATTCATTTTTTTACAAAATGCACTGCTGTGCAGTTCCTTTCATTTTTCTGCTGCCACACATTATCATTCACTCATGTGCATTAAAAATCTGCTGTCCCTGTTTTTATTTATGCATTTCTTTGCATGTTGCATTGCATATGAGGAAAAACATTACATTTTTTTACTGCTGTGTATTGTACTCACTCTGCTGTGAGTATGTTCTCTCACATTACATAGAAGGAAACTACCTTCCATTGCTATGCATTTCAATGCATGTGCTCCATAACAAAAAAAAATTCCAAACTGTTGTTTTATGTTCTGTCTTCCCACTGCTGTGAGGGTCTTCTTGCTTTGCATACTTTTCTTATTGCGCTGCTGCACTTTACATTTGAGCGATGCCCCTTTTTCTTCTTTTCTTTTATGACAGATTTAACTTCATATTTTTCCCTTATAAAAGGTTTTCATCAAAGAGTGACTGTTAAGACAGTTCAGCAACAAAAAATTACAAGCTCCCCTTTAATGTGTGCTTGTCTTCTTTTGGCAGACTCTTCTCAAAACAAATTTAGATCCACTGGGGAGTTCAAGGGGTTTTCAGATTGCCTTTCCTTCCTTCTCCATACTTGTGTAACTTTCTTCTTTTGCATGGGTCTAGCTTGTGTAAGAGCCCATGTCAAGTTACAATCTCGTGCCATATGCCCAATGTTATGACACTTGAAACATTCAACATTGTTCATGAATAACATTTCATGATTTCTTCTAAAATTGTTTCTTGGAGATTTTCGGAGACCACAACATTTATCTTTATGAAATGCTCTACAGTCTTTTGCCATATGACCAAAGTTTGAACAAGCATAACAATAACCAAAAAATGAACTTTGGTACCTGGGAGATGGAGGTTTCCTTGATGTACTTCTGAAGCCTTGCTGCCTTGAGATTCTTTGTTGATGACCATTGCCTCTTACCTCTTTGACATCAGCTACATTTCCTCTTGGAGTTGGTTTTCTACTTGGAGCAGGATTTCTTCTATTGCAGCCTTCATTTTTCTCCTTGCCTTTGCTGGAACTAGGAGCATCACACTTTCTTCCTGGCTTCTTCACATCTCCTTTGCTTAAAGCATCTTCATCCTTGTTTGAGGGTTCACCTACATACCCAAGTCCCGATTTATCAGATGGAGATCTGTGATAGCTGAGCATGTCATCCAAAGCTTGAGAGCTCTTCATGATCTTGTTCATCCCTTCAACCTTCTTCCTGAGGAGGACAATCTCTTCTTCCAACTTTTCACATACATTATTTTTCTTTGCTAGTTGTTCCTCAGTTTCTTCTTTGCTACGAGTAGCTTCAGCTGCTACTATTTTGAAGGAGATAATATCTGTCTTCATTTTGGAGATTTCTGCTTGACTGCTCTCCATTTTCTTCTCAGCTCCTTGTGCCTGCTTCTTGGCTTCTTGTAGTTCGGACTTAAGGGAGGAAACCTCTACCTTGTGCTGTCCAATCTCTTCTACAAGCTTATTCACTCTCATGTGCCTTTGTTCAAGTTGACTTGTCAAGGCATCTTCCTGCTTCTTTGCTTCATTCAGCTGATTTGTCATGGATATGACTTCTTCATGATGTTTCTTCTTGCATTGGTCAAGCTCCTTCTTAAGCTTGGCAAGCTCTTCATCCCTTTCTCTTACTTGAAGCTTGATGAGGTCAAGCTTCTCATTCTCAGCTTCTATGATGGGTTCATAACTTTCTTCTTCACTGATGGTCATGGTCAGTGTTCCCTTTGCATGAAGGTCATGCAGTCTGTCCCATATATCCTTTGCTGATGTATATTTTCCTAGATTCCTCTTCACAGAATCAGGCAGTCCATCCAAGATAGTCTTTGCTGCTTGTGCATCATACTCCATGGATTCTTTATCCATCTTGCTAACATCAATCACTGATTCCCAGATTTCACTCCCTTGAAACTGTAAGAAAGCCCTCATTTTTATTTCCCATATATCAAAGTTTCCATCAAACTTTGGGGTTTCAAATAAAATGTATTCAAATGGATTGCCTTCTATTTTAGTAGACGAGGGAGACACATTTTTAACAGGCATGGAGGCTTTCTTCTTTGACCTTGCCATTCTTATCTAGGCTTTAAATACTTGACTGTGTTTTCTTTTAAATCACTGACTGTTCCTTCAACAATAACACAAAGGAAAGCTTTGAGAAATACCTTACCCCTTTTGGCTGTGGCTTCACACTGCTGGAGAGCCTTCACTGCTGCAACAAGAGTCCTTCCTTCAGCATCTTTGAGCCTTCAAAGAGCCTGGACTAGCTCTGATACCACTGTTGGGTATTTTTTTTGGGTGGGAAAATACCAAAAACCAAACAAACAAATAAACTCCACAGAGCCAATGCTCTGTTTCCTTCTGCCACAGGATCTTTTGTGCACAGGGAAGCTTTTAAAAAAAATCTCAGAACAGAGTATTACACAGCCATAAAAACTTTTCTATTCATTAAAATATAAAGCCTGAAACAACATATTTCTTCCTCTTTTACTGAGAGGGATTTACTAAAAATTACATTCAGATAAACTCTGTTACATATTCATCCTCTTTGCTGAGAGGGATTCACCAAAATTACTTTCACCCATCAAAAACAAAACTATGTCTCCACCTGAGAATTCACTGTGCTGGGTTTACTGCAGTAAAACCCCTTTTTTTTACTTTACTGGTGTAAAACTAATTTTACACATACTCAGTAAAAATTTCATTACATTCACCATTTCAAAAAAAATACCTGTGCGTTCTTTTCTCCTGCATTTCAATGCATACCCAATACATTAAAAAAAATCTATGCACTACTGTGCAATATCTTCCCCTGCTTCACGTGCGCTCCCCTATTCTTTTCTTCATGCACTGCTATCCATTTCCTTGGCTTTTTGCTCCTGCTTCGTTTTACAATATTTTCAACTGCATAAAAAATTACACACAGGAACATATGCGCTCCACGTTTTTCATTTATGCACTTGTGCAAAAATCACATTGTTCTTCGCTGCGTGGTTCATTTCCAAAATGGTCAACGCACACTCCTCTTTTTAAAACATATTACAAAAACATATGCATTTGTTTTTTTGGCTTTTTAATGCATATCCAATACATTCCCAAAAAAGATAATTCGTGAATATAATCTTTTATGCCCATACCTCTCGTTGATATAAAAATAATAAAATTAAATGTTCTACCATCCATTTACGAACCACAATAAATTCAATTTAATTCCTTTTGCAGACTGGAGTGGCGGTCAACCAGATTCAATTTTTCACTCCACGCAAAGACTTTAATGTTGGTTCGTTTGTATGCAGCTTCAAACGATCAACGGCGGAGAACGAAGAACCCCATCGGATGGCTGACAAGAATATCGTAAGCCAGTTTGCTGCCGAACTTTAGCATCCGATAAATTACGTTGGCTGATGTCAGGCGAGTGACACGCGTCTGCACCAAGTTTTGTCGGGCCCTTGTGTACGGAAACCACTCCATGCCAAAGAGCGGTGCGATATGCCTCAAGCGGGTTTGTGGTTTCATTCTGGTGGTTTTGGAGTTATGTACGGCTGCTGAGTCGGCTGCCCACGTTGGCCTGCTGCCTGCAGTTGGAATTAACATTCCAACAAATTTAATAAAAAATGCCCTGTAATTTAATAGAAAAACCCTTAATGAAATACCAGTCAGTTACAGAGATAATCGAGACAGTGAGCATATGATCATAATCTCCCACAGTCACTAGTCCTGACTCGCACCCCAAAACAACCACTAAAGGGAAATGTATGATGTAAACAAGATATAATTTGATGCCATATATGCAGCATCTGATTTAGTGTCTGGGGTGACTTTTCAGAAGAGCCTTATGACCGAAGAAACCTTGAAACAATGAACATATTGACACCCCCCATCATCGTGTTTCGCTGTGCAACGGATTAAAAAACACGTAAACTGCTCCGGAAGATTTTCTATGCTTTACCCCCATATCCTCACATTGATATTGTCATCCATTTTCCAAGCTGTCTATGTGTAAGAGTTTCATTTTAAAACAGCGTATATTCATGATTTTAGTGTAGATTCTAATATGACTTGTCAAAATGTTGTTTGTGAGTCATTAGCTCTAACTAATTATTTATATATATATATATATATATATATATATATATATATATAATCATAACATTTTGTAAATAAATATTTAACTAAATAATAATTCCTCATATGTATGTTTTTATCAATTTCAATTTCCTAGCTTGTCTAGGTAATGAATTTCATTTTAAAACATTATACATGATTTATATCTAGATTCTCATATTGTAGATTCTCATATTGTCAAAATGTTATTTGTGCATCATTAGTGGTAATTAATTCAAATATACTAAATTAACGGTTATATATATATATATATCTCATTTTTTTACTAAATAATTTTTTTTATTATTATTCCAAAAGAAAAAATTTAACTATTATAAATTTTTAATTGATTAAATATATTGAATAATAATTCTAATTTGATAATTTGATAATAACTTTATATTTTTTTAACATTTTATTTTTAAGTGTAAAATATCATAATAATTTATTTGATATTTTGATCATGTAATTTGTGGAAATTAAATTTGGGCTACTATTATAGCAACTATTTTTCCCAACCACTTTAAAGCCAAATTAACTAAAATTTCTTTTAATATTCAGGAGGAATATACATGTTTTGATCTTTTAGGGACTATTTAGACAATAAAGATGAAAGCCTTTAGGAACTATTTAGACGAGAAAGGTCAAATCCACCATAAGAGAGTCAGAGGTCTGTTAAAAATATAAATCGAACATTCTACTCCATGCTTCTTTCCATATTCATGATGGTATGATTTTTTTCTTTCTACCACTCAATTTTACTATGGGGTATTCTTTGTTGTAAATTTCCTCCTGATACCTTGATCCCTACAATATGCTGAAAACTCTTTGAAATCATTCACCTCCTCCATTATCTTAATATTTTAATTTGCTTTCCGCTTTCCTTCTTAAACATGGCTTTGAATTGCTTGAATTCTCCAAATGTATGATAATTTTTTTTATAAAGACTAACCATGCCATCCATTCTATTGAAATCATGAATAAAGGTTAGAAAGTAAAATCTTTCTCCTATTGATTGGGTTTGCATTGGGAGAAAAAGGTGTGTTTCTACAAATTCAAGTTGATCTTTGGCTTTATAGTTGACAATGTTTGCAAAACTCCTTTTTTTATTCTATTTGGCAAATATACAACTTTTACATGGATTAAGATGGACATATATATAATAGGTATTGCTAGAACCATTGACTTCTTTTCATAAAAGATCAAGGCAATTAAACACTAAATGGCCATAACCAAGATGCCATAACCAAGTTTCATCAGAACATGTTACAAACTAGGCATATGATAGTGAATGCTTGACATTTCTCATGACTAGAGGAAACATCATATTTTTGGCCATTTGCATCCTTGTTATGACTCTTTGACTAGGTGTCCTATATAGAATTGAGAAAATAAAACATTTAAAATTGACTTCAAAATCATTTTCACTCAGTTTTGTTGCACCTAAGAGGTTGTATATAATAGACATCAGGGATTTCCTTTTTTTTCATCTACTTGGTTATAACTATAGTAGTACCTTTTCCTATGGAATTGACAATATGATAATCATCCAACTTAATCTAAGTTTTAATTGTTTCATCAAAAGTTGAAAAATGTCTTTATTGCCTGTCATATGGTTCAACCATTGTCTAGTAATCATAGGTCTTCACTATTGTTTTCTTGAGCTGCTGAAAAATAAAGGAACATAGATGGTGACGTACCTTCACGAGTGCTTGAAACATGTGCATTTCTCTTGTTCAAATCTACCTACTTCATTGTCTAGTAACCATAGATCTTCATTGTTGTTTTCTTGAGCTAATGAAAAATAAAGGAACATAGATGATGTTCTACCTTCATCAGTGTTCGAAACATGTGCATTTCCCTTGTTCAAATATACCTACTTCTTCTTACATTCACTTTCATAATGACCATGCTTCTTTCAGTAATAGCACTTAGATCTGACTTATCCATCCTTCCTCTTCCCCTATTGTTTTTTCCTTTTACCTATTTGATTCTATGATTGATCCCATGGTTATTAAGGTTGACTTGATGCATTGTTTCTATTGCTAGAAAATCTTGCTCCTCTTCTACCTCTACTTCTACTATGTATGCATCTTCCTCTACCAATTGTGGCTTGATATTGAAATGTGTTTTCTAACGAGTCATTTATACTTTTAATTCTTGACTGAGGATTCAACATTGAACCTATCATTTCTTTAATTGAAAACTTGGAAAAATATTTACTTTTTTCTAAGGTTGTCACAAGGATATAAAATGAAGGTGATAGGCTTATGAAAATTTTCTCAATAGTCTCTTCATCTCAAACATCCTCTCCAAAAGTTTTGAGTTGATTTACCTCTTCCATCACCTCAGTCATTAACAAATCTAGTGATCCAACATGTGTCATTTGTAACATTTTAAACTTCTTCCTGAGAATCTTAAGCTTGACATGCTTGACCTTGCTTGTGCCTTAGCATTCCTTTTCCAAATTCTCTTAAGCTTGATGCACACTAGTTGCTGCACCAACGTTAGGAAATATAGATTTGTCATATTCATTTTCGAGATCGTAGAGTGCTCTAGAATCCTTTCTTTCACTCTCTAAACGGGTTTCTAATGGCATTAGTCATGGATGGTAAATCTACAACTTCTGGTTCTTCATATTTTGTGACTACCACTTCCCCGCTTTAGATTCTTCAAAAAGAATCATCATCTTTATTGAATACATTGGATAATAGTTACCATTAAATATGAGACCCAATGTATATTCTATTTATGGGTAGAAACCATCAATGACATCTCTAATATGTCCTTAATTTTCAATCTGATTGAAACCTTAACAATGTTCCCAAAGCTATACAAATAATACTAAAACACCCAATACACCCAATATCCAAACGAATTTTCATCTTTCTAAAATAGTTAAAACCCAAAAAAAAAATAAAAAAAATTAATTGTATATTTTTCGTTAAATTTCAAAATTTTGGCTACCCAGATGGTCATGAGGGCGTTTACCGCAGATGCATCTATATTTGGTGGGAAGAGAAGACACCTTCACTGATAGAATTAATAATGATCTCATTTTCCTTTAATTAGCAAGCAGCCATGAATACAAATTCAAGGACAATTTTCTAATTAATCTTGCTGGTTATCATTGTATCCATTATATAGGCATGTCTAGGCACGACGGGATTCTACACGAAAAATCATAGTGGAATCCTTGTTTTGCATAGGCTTCATTCAACGGAAGGAAAGGAAAAGAAACTAGCAGAGAAACTAGGATAATTTAATGCTGTGTGGACAAAAATGAGAATGAGAATGTTGTCAACCTCTCTCCTTCGCTGAGCAACGCTTTAAGAAACTGGTAAACTGCTCAGGAAAATTTTCCGTCTATTATGCCATATCCTCGTATGGATGTTTTCATCGATTTTCCATGTTGTGTAGGTCATGAGTTTCACTTTAAAACAATATATATTAATGATTTTTATCTAGGTTCTAATATGACTCGTCAAAATGTTATTTGTGAATCATTACTCCGCACTGCAAATAAACCAAAGTAACTCATATATATATATATATATATATATATATATAAATATATAAAGTACTAAATTAACTTTTATAGATATAAGTTCTAAAGTTAGCTTATTTGACTTATTTGACTTAGAGTGGGATATGGAGTTCTTTGATATTGTTGTTAATAGTTGTTCATCATAGGTTTGAGATTTTTTGATTTTTTTGTGCGAGGCCCATAATCATAATCATGGCCATCTAAAATGTGGGGAAGTAATTTTTTATAAATAAATAATATTCTAAATAAATTTTATTTAAAAAAGTTATGATGACAATTACAAATTTTTGGCTGGTTAAACCACTTGAATAATAATTTTAATTTTTTAAGTTGATAGCATACTTTTATTTCCTTTTTTGTTGCATGTAAAGAAGCACCCTATTTTCAAGGGTAGGATATTAGAATAATACAATTGATATGAGTTCATCATGTCAATGGTGGGAATTGAATTTGGTTGAGGATGATAACAATCATTCTTTCCAACCACCCTCAAACCCAACTAACCAAAAAATATTTTTGTATTCCATATGAAGAATATACATGTTCTAGTCCTTGGACTGTCCATACAAGAAAAATCAAAGATACTACAAGAAAGACTGAAGCCTCATTGGCTAATAACATTTCTCCCAACCATTCAAAATAAACCCACTCACATAAATAGATCTTTACTATGTAGATTCATATGTTAATAATGTATCTTTTATGCTAACGATATATTGAATACAAATGAAATAGACATTTACCATATAGACAACTATTACATCTCTTATTATTGTGACCTACTGATGTAGGAGCATCCAATTGGGGAGGCGACAGCTAGACAAGCTATTAAAATGAAATTCACTTTTAGTTTAATTTTATTTTATGTTTAAAAGAAGGTTGTGACAACCATTTTTTTCCTTTAATTTGAACAGTAGTTAGATTAGAAATTAATTTTAAATAAGTTAGGAAACAAACTGCCAGAAACTGGAATGTAACTACACTGTAACTGTAGGTATTCCTCAACAGAATGAGACTACCAGCAACTTAAATAGGCAACCCAAACACAAAGTTGGGGTTGCTGCCATCCAGAAGAAGAGAGACCAAAGAGCATAGCTAAATGAAAAGAATTACGTACTATGCATAGATATTAATGACAGAATTGAATGACTGTTAATCAAATTGCGCATCAAACTGAAGGAGCGAAATGCAACAGAAGAAACCATCCAGGTATTTCACAAAAGCATGCTATTGATTTAATAATGAAAATTTACAATATATATATATATATATATATATATATATATATATATATATATATAGATAGATAGATAGATAGATAGATAGATAGATAGATAGATAGATAGAAATATCTATATCTATATCTGTGTGTGTGTGTGTGTATAAACATTTGTCAAAGTCCATGGTAGCACAAAAAGATAGCATTTTGTAACACCATGCAGGTCCAAGGCACAAGGGCTTCAAAAACCATCCATCACAGTCCTCATACAATCGACACAAGCCAAGGAGGGTTCCACACAACCCAGAACAAACCAAACTGAGTAGACACCGAAGCATTATCAACAACCAGAGAGGAGATACATAAACATTTGCGCAATTTCATAAACAAAAGTTACAGTAGAGGACATGGTGCACAAGAGGCCACCTATCGACAGACCAAGTAAGACCGAGAAGAGATAAAGGCATAGCCTAATTGCTATCAGCAAAATATATATGACCACATAGCGTAAACAGGAAGGACCCTACTCGAACTAGAAGGACGAAGACCCAAACATTTTCCCTAAAGACCAAACCCTTGCAACCACCATGACGAGGGTCGAGTGCTTCCACAGAAAAATAGAGAATTTATGAGGTAGCATAACCATAAACCCATGATAAATAACAAAGAGAGGGTAGGATGAATACCCACAGTGGATACCTGAAGAGGAGGCCAGGCTCCATAGCCGAGCCACAAAGCTGAGACCAACAGAGCATAGCCAACGACACCAGAGCCAAGGAAATCTGAGACACAATAGAGCGCAACCAACGCCTAGAGGGCCCACAAATACTGAGACCCAACAGAGCATAAACCATGCCCACAGAGCCACAAGACCACCATCTGCTCACCAAGAGAAAATCTGTCAGCGAAAGTAAAAGGAAACAGAGAATTGAAACCGTAGCAGAGGAATTACCTCGAGTAGAAGTCGTTAAGCCATCATCCAGAGAGTCGGGTAGAGGGCCTGGTAAAACAATGCAACCAATGAAACAGTTAAAAACAGTGTTGTCAACCTGGTAAAATCAAATATCCATGAACAAATACAGAGAAGCCAAGGCGTACCCAGGATGACCACAGAGCCAAAAACCTCCTCGAAAAACCATTCAAGAAGTAACTACTAGGTCCAACGAAACACCATCACACAGTTAACAAAACAACAGAGGACAAGAGCCAAAGAAGGATGTAGAAGGTAACGGGAGGCAGAGCGCCATCCTTTCCTTGCAGAACGAACCAAGTAAGAATGCAGGAGAGTAGAACCAAAACCGGTGGAAACATAACCAACTCAACCACAACAGACCACACCATAGAGCCATGTCACACAGACCGAGACCACCTCAGGACGGAGGAGAATTAACTGCCCATTAAAACCTTACCTAAAACCCCAAGCAAATATGAGCGCGAGAAAAGTTGAACGCAGGCCAACCGCCATGTAGGCTTGTGACCTCGGCGTCTCGGGGATTGTCACCAAATTTTGGTATCAGAGCAAGTTCTTTCCTTAAGGAAGAAAAAATACGGAAGTAGGAAGAAGATGTCAAGGTAGAGCTATTAAGAGAGTAGCTGATGAAGGATTGCGCAAAGAAATCAGGATCCTAAGTGCCAGATTGGTAGTAGTAGAAGCAGGGAGGTGTAGGGATCCAGAAGGTGGTGATGATAATGAAGAGGAAGTTGAAGCTACGATGGATGGATCCAATGAGGAAGGGCCAGAGATAAAATTGTTGAGGTCTATTTTGTTAGCAAGCAACAAACCAAAGCCAGACCTTCAAACTATGATGGCAATTTATCTACAGAAGTATTGCTGGACTGGATTAGCGAGTTGGATAAATACTCTGAATGTGAAGAAATCAGTGAGGATAAGAAGGTTAGGTTTGCAACCACCAAACTGAAGGGACATGTAGCACTGTGGTGGGACAGTGTGCAGGCAGAAAGGAGAAGGTCAAATAAGCCACCAATTAAAAAATGGATCAGGATGATTGCTAAGATGAAAAGTAAGTTTTTACCCAAAGACTATCAGATTGCTCTATATAGATAGGTAAAAAACCTAAAACAAAGGGCAATGACTGTGAAGGAATATACAGAAGAATTCTACAGAGTGAATCTGTGAGTGGGTTATGTCGAAGAAACCCCAGAAAAGACAGCAAGGTTTGTGAACAGATTACGAATGGAGATACTGGATGAGATTAGTATTCTCTCCCCCATGTCCATAGAGGAAGCCTATCAAAGTGATTTAAAAGTAGAAGAGAAGATCACCGGGAAGCAGAATTCCAGAAGAGGACATGGATTTGGCCAAGGAAGAGGACAGTCTTTTGGCAGAGGCAGAACTGCCAACAACAATTAAGAAGGCAACAGCTCAAAAACTGCATGACCAACTCATAGAGAAGGTAACACTAGAGGAGGAAGGCCTTACTAGCGAGGAAGAGGTAATGGAAGAGGTAGAGGAAATGCCTATCAGTGTTAGAGGTGTCACAAGTTGGGACACTGTTCTCTTGAATGTCTTGAAAGTGATCAAGTAGGACAGAGAGGAGCATATGTTGCTCAGTTGGAGGAAGTTCAGGCACCATCCCAAGAAGTGGAGAACATGCCTGAGATAGGAGAGGCCTTGGTGTTGAACAAGGTATTGTTGAAACCAGCTAAAGAATTAGCTGACCAGACAAAACAGACAACACTGTTCCGAACTATGTGTAAATCACATGGGAAATGTTGTAAATTGATTATTGATAGCGGAAGCACTGACAACCTAGTAGCCATTGAAATCGTAGGGAAACTAGGTTTACAAAGATTGAAGCACACAACCCCATACAGAGTGTACTGGTTACAAAAAGGACATCAACTGCTGGTTGATGAGCAGTGCGAAGTGGAGTTTCATATTGGTAGGTATTAGGAGAAGGTAACTTGTGACATTATGCCAATGGATGCATGCCATATACTGCTGGGTAGACCATGGTAGTATGACAGGAAAGTATTCCATTATGGGAAGACAAATTGTTATAAGTTTACGAAAGATGGGGTCAAGCATATGCTGGTACCCATGAAAGAGGAGGATACAATAGAAAATAGTGGAACAAAAGAATTATTGTTAGGAGGAAAACAGTTCCTACAACAGATTGGAGATGATGGAATAAAGTTTACAATTGCGAGAAGGCCAAGAGCAGTGTTAAGCCACACTGAGATTACTAATTTGCCTGAGGAGAGAAAAGATATGATACAAGAGTTTAGCGATATTGTAGTAGATGATTTACCGGATAAATTACCACCAAGAAGGAGTATTAGTCACCATATTGATTTCATTCCAGGAGTTAGTTTACCAAACAAAGTTTCTTACCAAATGAGTCCAAAGGACAATGAGGAGATCAGGAAGCAGGTATAGGAGCTGTTGAAAGAAGGGTTGATTCAAGAGAGTTTATGTCCTTATGCAGTTCCAATAATCTTAGCTCCCAAGAAAGGAGGAGAGTGGCGGTTGTGTACTGATTCTTGTACAATAAATAAGATTACCATCAGGTACAAGTTTCCCTTACCACAGATGAATGATATGATGGATTGTTTGAGTGGAGTGGCATATTTTACGAAGATTGATTTAAAAAGTGGATATCATCATATTTGGATTCGAGAAGGAGACGAGTGGAAGACCACTTTCAAGACCAATGAAGGCATGTACGAATGGCTGGTCATGCCATTTGGATTGAGCAATGCACCCAACACATTCATGCACTTGATGAACAAGATGCTGAAGGAATATATTGGAAAGTTCGTGATTGTGTATTTAGATGATATCCTTATTTTCAGTAAAACAAGTGAAGAACATTTCCAACACGTCAGGTGTGTCTTGAAAAAATTTCAACAGAATAAGTTGCTATTAAATTTGAAAAAGTGCATGTTTTTTAAGAAGGAGTTAATTTATTTGGGGTTCGTGATTTTAGAAAACGAATTAAAGATGGATCTGGAAAAGGTTGCAGCCATAGTTAGCTGGTCATCCCCCAAAGGTTTGTTTGAAGTACAAAGTTTTCATGGGTTGCTGAGTCTTTATCAAAAATCTATAAAATATTTCAGTAGGATTTGTGCACCCATGGTGGATACCGTTAAAGAATAAAATCAACCTTTTCATTGGATGGAGTCGGCTGAAAAGAGTTTTCAACTGCTGAAAAAGAAGATCACTGAAAGACCCATTTTGAGGTTACCAAATTTCAACAAAACTTTTCAAGTCCATTGCGATGACAGTGGCACATCCATTGGAGTAGTACTCAGCCAAGAGGACAAACCAGTGGCCTATTTTAGCGAGAAGTTGAATGAGAGTAGACAAAAATATACGTCCTACGACAAGGAGTTTTATGAAGTGGTACAAGCAATGAAACATTGGAGACATTACTTAATGGGAAATGAATTTGTTCTGTTTTCAAACAATTCTACTTTGCAATATGTCATGCAACAACATAAGATGAACCATAAACATGTGAAGTGGGTGGAATACCTCCAAAGTTTTATGTTCGTGCTGAAACACATCAGTGGGTAAGCCAACAAAGTGGCAGATGCATTAAGTAGGAGGAGTTTGATTTTACAGGAAAGTAGAGTGCAGGTGTTAGGCTTTGAGCATCTCAAGGATCTGTATGAAATAGATGCAGACTTTAAGGAAGCATTCGATGCTTGCCAGAATCCGCTGTTCAGGGACAACAGTTCGTGGCTAGACTATAATATATAGGAACGATTTCTGTTCAAGGGAGGATAGTTGTGTATCCTAGAATGTTCAATGAGAGTAAACTTAATTCAGGAGAAACATAGTGGGGGTCTAGCTGGACATTTGGCATAGACAAGACTTTGGACCAAGTAAGTCACTTCTATTATTAGCCAAAGATGCAGCGAGACATGTAGAGATATGTGGCTAGAAGTAAGATGTGTCAACTGGAAAAGGGACATAGTGAAAATATGGGATTGTATATGCCCCTACATATTCCGGATAGACCATGGGACTCAGTCACTTTACACTTTGTATTAGGCTTGCCAAGGTCCTAGAAGGGGTATGACTCAATCATGGTAGTAGTAGGGCACTTTTATTCCCTGTAAAAAGACCATCGATGCCACGCATGTAGCCTGCTTGTTCTTCACAGAAATTGTCAGACTACATGGCTTGCCAAAGTCTATTATTTTAGATAGGGATGTGAAGTTCACATGTCATTTTCAGTAGACTTTGTGGAAGAAGTTAGATAGAAAATTAAATTTCAGCTTAGCTTGTCATCCACAAACTGATGGGTAGACTCAGGTAGTCAACCGAAGTCTGGGGAATCTGTTACGCAGTTTGGTTGGGAAAATTCACGACAGTGCGATCGCGTACCCACGCAAGAAGAGTTCGCTTATAACGATTCACCCAACAGGAGTACGGTCAGAAGTCCTTTCCAGATCCTATACGAAATGCACCGTCGTGGTGTGCATGAGTTGCGAGATTTGGGTTGGTTGGAACGAAGGATTGCTAATGGTGAATATTTCACAAAGGTGATCAACGAACTTCATGAATAGGTGAAAACCAAATTGCAGGATAACAGCCAAAGATATAAACAGAAGGCAGACTTGAAACCACAGGAAGTGAAATTCAATGTAGGATACCTAGTATTGGCACATCTACAGAAAGAGAGGTTTCCTAAAGGGGAATATAAAAATCTTAAACTGGGAAAAATAGGGCCTTGCCGAATACTATGAAAGTTCTCTACCAACGCATATGAACTGCAACTACCCCCGAGTATCAAGATCTTGCCCATTTTCAATGTGGCAAACCTGTACCCTTACATTACTACTAATGTGGAGGACAGTTCAATAGAATACACATAGGAGACCCAGGGAGAAGGAGAGAGATAGACATGGGTTAGACAGATGCCCCCAGCCAAGCCTCTAGAGATTGAAAAAATATTGGATACTCAGGTAGCTAGGCGGACAGGATGGAAGGAGTACTTACAGTACCTGGTTAAATGGAAGAAGCATCCAATTGAGGATAGTTCCTGGTTGGATACTGGACAGATTCAAAGCGTTGGGTATTCGATTGAAGAGCTCATGGATAGGAGCCATGAGATTCATTCACCACAGGAGCATCCAATTAGGGAGGCGACAACTGGACAAGCTGTTAAAATTAAATTCACTTTTAGTTTTATTTTATTTTATGTTTAAAAGAAGGTTGTCACAAACAATGTTTTACTTTAATTTTAACAGTAGTTAGATTAGAAATTAGTTTTAAATAAGTTAGGAAACAAACTTCCAGAAACTGGAATGTAACTACATCGTAACTGTAGGTAGTTCCTCAACAGAATGAGGCTACCAGCAACTTAAATAGTCAACCGAAAGACAAAGGTCGGGTTGATGCCATCCAGAAGAAAGGAGACCAGAGAGCGTAGCTCTGAAATATATCTTTAGAATGTAAATTGAAGCTGACAAGTATCCATTACTGTTTTCCATAAATGACAAGGATTATGTATTGTGCATAGAAATTAATGACATAATTGAATGATTGTTAATCAAATTGTGCATCAAATTGAAGGAGCTAAACACAGTAGAAGAAACCATCCAAGTATTTCACAAAGCATGCTATTGATTTAACAGTGAAAAGTTACAATATATATGTGTGTGTGTGTGTGTGTGTGTGTGTGTGTATAAACATTTTTCAAACTCTACAGTAGCACAAAAAGATATCATTCTGTAACCCCACATAGTTCCGAGGTACAGGGCCTTCAAAAACCATCCATAACAGTCCTCATACAATCAACACAAGACAAGGAGGGTTCCACACAACCCAGAACAAACCAAATTGAGTAGAGATCGAAGCATTACCAATAGCCAAAGATGGGATACATAAACTTTTTCCCAAATTCATAAACAAAAGTTACAGCAGAGGACACGGTGCACAAGACACCACCTATCGACAGACCAACTAAGACCGAGAATAGATAGAGGCATAGCCTAAATGCTACCAACAAAATATATATGACCGCATAGCGTAAACAAGAAGGAACCTATTCGGTTTGCGTAAAGCTGGACCAGAAGGACAAAGACCCCAAAATTTTCCCCAAAGGACAAACACTTGCAACCATCGTGACGAGGGTCGAGTACCTGCACTAACAAACAGAGAATTAGTGAGGCAACATAACCATAAAACCATGATAAAGAACAGAGAGAGGGTAGGATGAATACCCACAGTGGATACCTAAAGAGGAGGTCGGGCTCCATAGCCACGCTACAAAATCGAGACCAACAGACCATAGCCAATGGCACCAAAGCCAAGGAAAGCTGAGACACAATAGAGCACAACCAACAACAAGAGGGCCAGAAAATACCGAGACCCAATAGAGCATAAACCATGGCCACAAAGACACAAGACCACCTTTTGCTCACCAGGAGAAAAGCTGTTAGCGAAGCTAAAAGGAAATGGAGAATTGAAATCAGAGCAGAGGAATTACCTCGAGTAGAAGTCGTCAAGCCATCGTCGGGAGAGTTGAGTAGAGGGCCTAGTAAAACAATGCAACCACTGAAACATTTAAAAAAATTGTCGTCAACCTAGGAAAATCAAATATCCGTGAACAAATACAAAGAAGCCAAAATGTACCTAGGGTAACCACATAGCCCAAAACCTCCTCAAAAAACCATGCAAGAAGCAACCACCAGGTGCAGTGAAACACCATCACATAGTTAACAAAACAACAGAGGACGAGAGCCAAAGAAGGACCTAGAAGACAGCACGAGGTAGAGCGCCATCCTTTCCTTGTAAAACGAACCAGGTAAGAACGCAGGGGAGCAGAACCAAAACCGGTGGAAACATAACCAACTCAATCACAACAGACCACACCATGGAGCTGTGTCACACAAACCGAGACCACCTCGGGACGGAGGAGAATTAATTGCCCATTAAAAACTTACCTAAAATCCCAAGAAAATATGAGCGCGGGAAAAGTTGAACACAGGCCAACCACCACGTAGACTTTCCACCTTGGTGTCTTGGGGATTGTCACCACCTACTGATGCATTTTCTAGATTAGTCTTCATTTTTTAAAATTTAATATTTAAATCCATTTTTTTTTATGAATGTTGAATATACTTACGTATTAGAGGTATTGGTTTTGAACACTTTTATTGGAGATGTATGTTTTACAACTTAGATGAATGTCTAGGTCTAGCAATTAGGGACAAAATAATCTTTTAGGAATGCTTGTTGAGCAACTATAGCAAATAATCAGGTGTTGCAATTATCTAAATAAAAGTCTTCTCACTCAAGTATAATGAAAGCAAGGAAAATTTTAAGGATGGAAAATTTTCTTGAAGTTTAAAACATTGGCGAATCTCACTAATCCCTAATATGCAAATTATAAATGTTTATTAATATATTTGTAAAATTAATCAAATTTATAATTATTTTATATATAGTCTCTATATAATGTTGGCGATTTTTAAGGTAAAATAATTTTATATTCTAAAATTTGGGCGAATCATCTTTTATAAAATTGGAAATTGGCGAATCTTTTTTGTGGAAAAATCATGGAAAATTAGCCCACTGGGCGAACATTAGCCCCTAAAATTTTCCATAAATGAAAGTCAACTAAGGAACGTGGGGTGAAAGTGAACCAAAGCATGTGTAAAAATTGTTCCTCTAGATGCCTAACTCCTCTCCAAAATAATATTACCCTTATTTATCTACGTAGCTATGTGTTTGTGCGTCAACTTCCCTATTGCATTTTCCTTTATGGCTTTGTTCCATAATTCTATTGCACTCACCAATTCTATTGTGATTATAATTCACTTCAATATCTATCACTTATTCTATCATTTATCTACAACATTATTTTCCCTTCTTTTGTGTTGAAATTCAACTTAAAAAAGAACTAGAATCAAGAATATCTCATTAATGAATTGAATTGTTATTTGGGATATGAGATATATCCATGAATTACTAAGCTAGACTCTATTTAGAAAGTTCCTAACTTTAACTTTTGATACTTATTTTAATACTTATTGATTGTAATATATCAATTTTGATCATAAATAACGTATTACCTCCCATTCCTATAAGTTTGGTGCATCCATCGTCTAAATTCTAACATCTATTTTATATATCGTTTATGTTATAATTAGAATCCCTTTAGTATTTTTTCTGTACATTATCCATTGTTGAAAAAACATTGGAGGATATATCCTACTAATGCTCTTCCAAGGCCATTGAAATAAAAGTGTCATCAAAATAGGAATTATTAAATAGTTCCTTTGGATCATGCCATTACATAGATGTGGGTTTTGAGGGATCAAGTTGAGTGGGATGGATAAATGAATTTTTCACAATGCTTGGTATAAACAAGATCTTCCCTTAATCATCTCTTATAGGTTACAAAACGTTTTTCTTTTACTTCTAACTTTAGATTGTCTCATATATATCCTTGGATATGTTTTCATCTTATTATAGGATTTTTCTCCAGTCTCGGAGGATTTAGTTATGTTACTTTCATATATTCCATGTTTCTACTCTTAGAACCATTTCCAATGGAACAATTAGTGAAGCGACATTTCCACCATTATAACTATCACATATGTTTTCTTACATTTGCCTTGCTCTAGTATAATTTTGTGATTAAAAGCAAATGATAAACTGTAATGTAGTGAAATATGTATTCTCTGTCGTAATGTTTTTCCCATGAGAAGTTGGACAATTTTTTTTGGTGTTTGAGTGGTTAGAGTAGATATAAGGTTAAAACTCAATAAAGTATTCAACCAGTAATAACATCCCATTATCATTTTTATTGTTATCATTTGAAGAAGGAAAAATTGATGAAGGCCCATTCTTTAAGGTTTTATATTTTTGAGATGACATACAAATTTGGATATTTTTCATGTAATGAACCTTGGACACTTTTATTAGGTCTCACTAGACCTTAAAAGTCTCTTTGGATATATATATATATATTTTTCTGTTTTAAGAAATTTTTTCCTTGTTTCTACTATCAAAACTTGTGAAATTGTCCTTCATCATATTGAATGAAAACCTCTCTTGGTGTGATACATCACATGCATGTTCATTTTTTATTTGATACACCCCATCATAGAGAAACTATTTTCTTTATTAAAAAGAAAAATATATAAAATTTTTGAAAAGTTTTCATATGACGTCTAACAAATTTTGTGTCCCTTGCAATAGATCACTTGAAAATGCTTTTCCTTGGAATACATTACATCACATGAAACACTTTTATTTTGCAATACATTACACACAAAAAATTGTAGTTGCACCTCTTGAAGTTCTCATCTTTTGTGATAGATCATAGTAAAAAACACTTTTCTTCCTTCACAATACCTGTGACTTTCCAAATTTTGAAGCTCCATGATAGCTTCCCCTTATCGCAATGAAGTAAATATTAAAATTTTTCACTAAGTCCCTTTATTGCTTCATGTGACAGTGTGGAATGACGCGACTAACCATTTTCACCTCTTGCAAAAATTTGTATAGACTCCGCAACAATTGTTTTGTACCTTCTATAAATTGGTTGGGCATGGTGAGTGAAATTGTCGAAGCTACAAATTAATGATGGAGAGAACCCCTATGTATTGAATGCAGGTAGAAAATCTGCATCTAGATTAGATCGCAGGTGCAGCACATAAAGGATTCTAGGGTCATGGAAGAGGAAGAGGCAGGGGGGCTGGCAGAGGTCGTAGACAAGTTATTTGCTACAATTGTGGAGAAGCATATCACTTTGCATGCGATTGTCAGAACCCAACACATCCATCATGTCAGTGCTGCAGATAGTTTTGCCACATGATAGAATATTACCTGGTGTTGATAGCAAAGATGCATGAGAAAAATATGCAACAACCCACCCAAAACATACAGATGTTGAGCGTGGAGCCTCGTGAAGAGGACCATAGCATCAATATAGTAACGTGAAGCGGTGTTTCCATAGGAGAAGATAAAGGGAAGTAGCTAGAAACGGAAGGATGGGTACAAAAGGCTTCCAAAAAGGAGGTTAGATTTGATTTCAATAGGGCTCAGGAAACTTTTATGGATGCCAAGAAGAAATTTGTTGAGGATTCTACATCAAAAAGTTAGGAGAAACTAGCTGAAAACAATGAAGCACAGGACATAGACCCCTCACTATTAGCCACTTTTCTGAAAACATGTATGGAGCTGTTGCAGGATAGGAAGGCAATGGAAGGACTCTAGGTGCTAATTGATAACTGTACAGGTAAATCAAGACTCCTCCCAAACAATGTGTTGTGAGGAAACTGGGTAAACATAAGAAGCTGACAAGGCACGAGATGAGGCTGATTGCACATATTGGAGAGCATGAAATAGATAAAGTCATATTGGATCTCAGATCTGATGTGAACATACTTCCTAAGAAGACATGGGAAACAATGGGGAGACATGCGTTACAATGGTCTCCTATACATCTACACATGGCCAATCAACAAAATATCATTCCTATGGGGCACCTGTACAGGGTAAGAGTAAATATTGAGGGAGCAAGCACTCTGGTTGACTTTGAAGTAATTGAAATCATAGATGATAGCAATCCTTACCCTCCACTATTGGGAATTGATTGGGCCTTTTACATGGATGCCGTAATTAACTTAAAGAAGCAAAGGATGACATTTGAGAGGAAGGCACTGTGAGTCATCATACCTCTCGATCCTATTGAGGGAGCGCGCCACACTGAACCAATCCAAGACTATGGAGAGGATGATGATTTGGATCAGCTATGCAAGATTACTCTGCATGATGAATATTGGATTAATCCTAGTGTAGATGGGTGAATTACATGGGATAAAGATAACTCCTATACCTCAAATTTAGTTGAAGAGCTCGAGCCTTCGCATAATAGGTTGCACGAAGTTTCAACAATCTGCTACAATATGATGACAAAGTCGCTTTGGTGCATATCCAAAGAGGTAAGGAATCTTCCTCATTATGATCGCTTAGATGATGTTAGTTTTTTTCTGGATAAGTTTGAAAGAGAGGTGTCAGAAGATCATCGACACCAAGCTCTTGATCTGGCTCTGTGCACTAGGCTTGCCCATTGGTGGGGTATGCATAAGGATAGATTTACTAACTGGAAAGAGTACAAGTGAATGATAAAGTTAGAGTCCAGGTACATGAATACCCACCTGACAAATAAATATTCAAGAAAGGATGATCCTTGTGAGAAATTGGCATGATGGACTAAAGCTTGGGGGGAGGAACCTCAACTGGAATGGGTACATATCTTTTGTCACACCCTAGATATTATTCTGATGAACTAGTACTTGGAAATGGAACTACACCATGGGACGACCGAACGAGATATCTTGACGGAATGCTTCTTATTAACCTTAAGCTTTGATGATGGATTTGAGTGTATTGATGAAGCACTCTAGGAAATCAAGATTGCAATATTTAGGACACCTAAGGAGTCGATAGAATGTGTTCAACCAGATTGGAACACACAACTACGCCATGCATTGGAATGCTACAATGTTACTATAGAAGCAGAAGAAAAGGATCCATGAAATGTCAACATTCTAGAAACCGAGGGACAGTGTGAGTTTGAAGGCCCCAAAGCAGCAAACCCTGATATAAAAAAACCTATGAAGACTAGGCAAATAAACATTGGATCTGACACACAACCTAAGTTTGAAAAGATAGGCAATTACTGGGATGAAGATACAGTCGATAAAGTTGCAGAGCTACTATGCAAATATCAGGAATTGTTTCCTACCAAGTTCTTGGAACTGAAGGGAATAGTAGGGGATCTGGTTGTAATGAAGATCACTCTAAAGGCTAATGTGAAGCCTGTGAAACAAAAAACCTACGGTCTAAATCCCAAGTATAAGGAGAAGGTGCACAAAGAGCTAGACAAAATGTTGGAGGCTAGAATCATTGAGCTAGTGGAAGAGTTTGACCGGGTAAGTCCTATGGTTGTTTAGGAAAATAAGAAACAAGATGAAATAAGGATATGCATAGATCTGAGAAAGCTCAATGATGCATTCATTCATGACCCATTTCCAACGCCATTTATAGATGAAGTTTTGGAGAATGTTGAGGGGCAAGAAGCCTATTCCTTCACTAATGGCTTCTCAAGGTACCATCAAATTAATATCACATCGGAGGTTCACAGAAAGACTACCTTTGCAATGGAGTGGGGATGCTTCAAGTACAATGTGATGCCATTTGGACTGAAGAATGTTCGCTAGATCTTCTCAAGGGTTGTAATTTCCGCTTTTAAGGAGTTTATCCATAAATTGTTAGAACTATATTTTGATGACTGACTGTGTTTGGATTAGTAAAGCACCACATTGCTAGTTTGTGCCTTATGCTAGATACTTGTTGCAAATACCAGATTGCCCTGAACTTGAAGAAATGTATCTTTTGTGTGCCTTATGGAATCGTGATAGTTCAAGTGGTGTGCAAACAAGGATTAATGGTAGACCTTGCAAAGATAGTTGTTATTGTCAATTTAGAAGCTCCAAAGAATGTAAAGGAACTGTGTGCAATGTTGAGACACACCAGCTACTATAGAAAGTTTATCAAAGCCTATCCGTAGATAACTATGCCATTGGAGAAATTACTATAGAAGGACATGAATTTATGCTGCGATGAGGACTGTGAACATAGTTTGGATGTGTTAAAATAAAATATGGTGACTGAACCAGTTTTAGAGTTCTTAGACTACAAGAAAAAATTTCATGTTCATGTATCTCCCTCCTGTATTGTGCTAGGTGCAGTATTGACCCAACCATGTGAAGGAAAAATTCATCATCCTATAGCCTTCGCAAGAAGGAAATTACCAAAGGCTAAGAAGAACTACTCAACTATAGAGCATGAAGGGTTGGGAATGGTGTACGCGCTGCAAAAACTTCAAAATTACCTGTTGGGCATGCATTTCAAAATGTACACAGATCACTCCGCTCTCAAGTACCTGGTCAACAAGCCTGTATTGGCAGGGAGGATCTGTAGGTGGTTATTTTCTTATAGGAATATGATTTTGAGGTGATTGTGAAGCCCGGACAATTGAATGTGGGACCAGATCATTTATCGAGAATTGAGACAAGTGAAGAACCAACTAGTTTGGAAGAAGGGTTGCGAGATGCGCAGCTCTTTGTTGTAAGTGTCACAGATGATCATTTTGCTGATATAATCTAGTTTTTAACTACTCAAACAACCCCTAAATCATGTTCGACACAACAGAGAAGGAATTGGTGGTCCGCGCAACTGATTTTTCTGTAATAGCTGGAAATTTGTATAAGCTAGGCATTAGCGAAATACTATGTCGGTGTGTTCCAGACTTTAAAAGATCTAGCATTCTCACCGAAGCACATGGAGGAGTGGTGGGAGGATGCTATGTAGGAAGAGAAATCTCACAGAATATTATGTGCACAGGATTGTGGTGGGCGAGGGTGCATAAGGATTCTAAGGAATTTTGTAGGGCATGCGATGCTTTTAAGAGGATGGGAAAGCCATTGTGGAGGGACAAACTACCCTTAAACCACATATTTCTTTGTAGGTGTTTGACAAATGGGTGATTGATTTTTTGGGTCCAATACATCCACCAGGGAATAAGATGGGTGCATGGTACATTATTACTGTGACTGAGTACTTAAAAAGATGGGCGGAAGCAAAAACAATTAAAGACTGTAGCGTTGGTATAAATTCAAAGTTCCTTTTCGAATTTGTCTTAACTCGGTTTGGGTGTCCGAAGATATTGATGAGTGATAGGGGTACACATTTCTTAAATGAAGCAATTGTTGGGATACTTGAAGAATTATAGGTTTAATATTTATCATCAAAAGAGTATGCCCTATCATCATCAAGCTAACAGTGTTGTTCAAGCATTAAACAAGATCTTGGAGAACGTGCTGACAAAGGTCTGCAATGTGAAAAGGAATTATTGGGATATATGCATACCAGCAGTCCTATGGGAATATAGGAAAATGTGTAAAAAGTTGACAGGCCAAACCCCATTTAGGTTGGTCTATGGGATAGAGGTTCTGATGCCCATGGATTATATTGTGTCAAGCCTGTGGATTGTAGCACTGACTGATATGGAGGATTTTGAGACTATGGAGGAGCACTTCGCGCAACTACTAGAATTAGAAGATGATTATTTTTTAGCAGGATTTCACGAACAAGTGAAAAAAGAGCACGAGAAGGGCTGACATGATCGAAATATTAAGCTGCGTACCTTTCACGAGAATGAATTGGCCCAACTTTATGATAGAAAATTCACGAAGTTCCCTAGGAAGTTTGAAATGCATTGGCTAGGACCCTATGTAGTTATGGAAATTACAGATGGTGACACATTTTAGCTCGCGAAGCTAAATGGGGAATTATTTCCAGGAAGAGTCAATGGAAGTCGATTAAAGTTGTATAAAAGGGATCCTGCCCCTACGCAATGTCTATATTATGGAAGGATAGTCTTAGTACTCCAGGTAGTTGCAAGGAAGTACAGGATTGTAAACTACGTTGCCCAAGAAGTGGAAAAATGAAGTAAGGGGGTTGTGTGATGGAAGCAAGAAGCGCTCCAAGAGGAGTTGCGCCAAGAGGGTTGCACAAAAGTGTCATAAAATAGCAGTTGGATGCACTATAGATAATTGGATGATGAAATTTCCATTAGAAGGAATAGGTAGGCTACAATTATGGCTCAAATATTTGAAAATCTACTACCAAAGATGCATTTATGATAGAAATTTGGAGGGAATGGTTGGATTTGAATTTGAAATCGCCTATGAATCTAACATGCTTCCCTGCATTAGGAAACTTTTCTCTCTGAAAATTGCTTGTGATCTTTCATGCGTTGAATCTATGAACAAGTCCAATTGCGAGGATATTTTCTTACATCCAGGGTTATCTAATTTGCTGAAGCATTCCGCGAGGCTTTCTTGGAGAGAATGACGGTCACTAACCTCGTAGAAGCCACCAGTTATGAAGTCACTGCCTCTGAAGTCACAGCCCCTGAAGTCACATAAGAAATGGAAGCAACACCCTCTATCCCTATGGTTCCAAGGTCACCCAGGCCTAAGTCGTTTGCTTCCAAGAAGGAACAAAAGAAAATGGAGCAAGTTCTGGTGCACCAATCGCCAAGGAAAAATGCCCAAGAGATCTGCCGAAAGGGTAAAATGGATAAGTCCAAGGAACCGTATGAACCCCTGGATCTTGATGAAGAAGAGATTTGCAGAGGAATTGAGGAGATGGAGGCTGAAGAGGGTGAGCCTATGACTCAGATCTCGAAGTATATCCCACCACGACAAGGAAAAGGGAAGGTCCCGAAAGATCCAGATACCAACAAGTTTATGGTTTCTACACCAGTGCTACCATAGAAGGTAGTATTTGAAGGCACACTCTTAGGGTGCATTACTACACTTAAAATGGAATATTACGATTTTGTAGATCATGAAAAATTCCCCCAGTAGGAATCGAGCAAGTATTTGGCGAAGATCTACTATGAGGAGACTAGAGTGACATGCCTCAAGCCAATGAAATGGGTCATTGGAGTTGAGAAAGCAAGCTTACTAAATATGTTGTATGTGCCGAATTTTAGCAGGACAACCATCAACATGGTTTGTGTGAGACAATCTCTCATGTTAGTTCATGATGGGTGTCTCTAGTTGGGAGAACCCATCCCCCTTATAGATATGCTAATGCACCGCATCACAATGTTGCCATACTAAGGGGTGGATCCAACAAAGGATTTTGGAGGAAAGTCCAAGGACAAGAAACTTGCAAATGTAACAAGGGGCGAGTTTGGATTAGTAAAGAAGTCACGCAGATATTCCATCCACTCTATCCCAAACAAGGGAGTGCAGTTTTCCGCATAGATCTTGGCTTGTAAGGTCATGAGGAAGTGTCGTGCAAACCAGGTTTCAGCACCAGAGATTTCGCTTGCATCCTAATGTGCTAAGGGAGTGTTGTAAAATTGGCTGCAGTTCCTTTGTAAAGAATTTTTGCTCAATTGTCATGAAGCATGGGACGATGGAAAGCCATTCCATTATGCCTGACTATTGTTGTTGATTGCCCTAGTCACATGGAGGCTACGAGAAGATAGTCAATTCCCTCCACAAGATGTTCACTTACCAGAAGCAGCAAAGTTTGCTTTGCTATGGGCATCAAAGGACCCTATGAGGGTCATGGAGATGATGATGTTATGGGTATTAGTCGAGATTGATCTCCGCATGGTAATCAGCCAGAGGTCAAGTCTGTCACTGACCCTCTTTGAGAAGTTCGAATCTTATGTAGGATTCAAGGCAAATTTTCACAATGTGTCTATCCACGCGAGGAAGGATCTGAAGAAGACATGGTACAAATTTTCATGCCTGGTGAATGATGAAGGTGCATAGGAGATTGTGGGGAAATGGCCAGGAGAGTGGCTGCAACCATCATATCTCAGCGCAAGTATGAGAAAGGCCAGAGAAAGTTTCTCCACACAAGCTGATGAGCCCCAAAAATGGACAATTATTTGGGCTCATCCAACCTCCTAAGTTGACTTAATCCACCATTCTCATTATTTTATTGCATGTTTTTGATTATTTTTTTGTTAATAGAGTGAATTTGGTTAGTCATTATGCCAACAAGTCTAATGGGTGCTTTGTGTAGCCTTTTTGGTCCACTTGGAGACAAAATTGAAGGTCTAAATGAGCACTTGGCAGCGAAATTCGTGGGAGAACAAGCTAGAGGATTTGTAGGAAGGTGTCCCCCTCATTTATGGGCCCTTAGCTCGAATTCTCCACCATCAGATCGGAGTTCAAAGGCCACCAAATCAATGAGCACAAGGGCCGCCAAGCAAGTCAAGTAGGACTGCTGTTAACTCCAAGTTTTGGGCAGCCAAGTCCCTAACTTTTAGGAGGATTGTTGGGTCCTCAATTTGTATAAATAAGAGGGCTTAAGGCCTCATTTCAGTTAGTCATTTTGGGGAGCTAGTGGTTAGTCATTCTGTAGCTGGTAGTTAGTCATTTCATAGTCTTGTTGTAGTCATTTTGTAATTCGATTTTTAGGCAATAGATTAGTTTTGTTGTCAGCTCATTTTCAAGTTCTTCTTGTGGACAGTTTTTATGTAACTCTTCATTCTTGTTTAATAAAGATGAATCCAGCTTTGCACCAGCTCTAAATCTCTCTTGGGAGGCTGTAGCTCTTGGGGTTGGGCCCATCTCAAGCGCTCAGTACCTCCCTTGTTTATCTTTATGTGTTTGCTGCGTTCTTAAAATGAAATCTACTCTTTAGATCTTGCTTTGTTATTTGGGTTGTTTTTGATGGTTAAAGTAGCTTTTTATGGTTAGAATCGATTGGTAGGAGTTTGTCATGCATTTAGATCTTTTGGAATGTTCTTACTCACGTGATGTACATGGTTCTCTCTCCAAACAAAGCTGTTGTTTATTCATTTCATTGACAGTTGGATTAAGTTAGCTAGGACTTGGTTTGTTTGCAAGGATTCATTGACTCGTTTGAATGAGCATTGTGCAGGGCATCCCTATCACCTTCATCACCTCCTAGTTCATCTAAGCCTCGTCCATATCAGCTCCTCCATCACCAAGTCTGTTTCCTCATCTCCCATCTGCTCTTTTGCCACGTAACCCTACCTTCTTGCTTTTCCATTGCCTACACCTTCGTTGATGCAATTCAGCCTTCCACATCATCTCACCACTCCATCCATCAGTTCCTGGGTCACTTCAGACCCCCGTCCTACCTCCATAACCATCCATGCATCTTCCATCAACCATCCATCCTCAACCATCCAATTTCGAAACATCCTGTAGAAGAATTGCAGAACATCCTGGAGAAACCGCTGCAGACTTCCTGTAGAAGTTCATAAACACGGTTGCATGTCATCCAGACTTTGTGAAACTCTTAGAAAGAATGTTAGGGATCCCTTAGACCCTCTCTGTACCATCCCAACCTTTCCCAAAGAATTTAATCCCTTGATCCATCCCTGCACAGTGGAAAACTAGTTAGAAGCACATGCATGATAATTTCAACAACTTAAGCAAAAATACAAAAATATGTTTTCTTCAGATAGTAATAACTTAGACACATGCATTTTACCTTCTTAAAAGTAATGGCATCTCTTTCAGTAGTTTGCATGCTCTCCTTTGCATCAGTAGGACTAGCTGGTAGAATTAGGGTTTGCTAGGGTTTGTGTTTCTTTTTGGCTTTCAGTTTCTTTCCACAAGTAGATTAGCTTCCTTTGAGTTAGCTTTCGTCCATCATTTAGAAAGCTTCTTCTGAGAGCATATAGAAGTTGGCTTGAGCCCTAGCGGACTTGTGCCAGCTGACCAAGTGACAGCTGCAACAAGAGCTAGTACTTGTGCATACAGCACCGTCGCTTCCAAGTTTGTACGAACTACCGGGTTGATAAAATTAGAGATAGGAAGCTCCAGGAGTTGTAGCATTATTGCTACAATACTGGAGCCCACCATCTTTTTGGCACCGTTGCTGGGGAAGCGTCAGAGTATTGGTGATTGTCGCTTTTCTTCTATTTTCCACTACAATCTTCTTCTAAGTAGTTTATTTCGTTTCCATTATGCAATTTCGTTTATGCAAAAGTAGATTAGCATTTCCCGCTTTCATAGATTAACATTTCAATTCCGCAATTTCAATTCCACAAGCGTAGATTAGCATTTCAATTCTGCAATTTCATTTCTGCAAGCATAGATTAGCATTTCAATTCCGCAAGCGTAGACTAGCATTTCATTCCTGCAATTTCATTTGAGCAAAATAGATTAGTCCTTTCCTGCTTTCATTTCAATTCCTCATTTTCATTTTAGCAATATAGTTAGTTGCTGTTCAATCTATTTCATTTTTGCAGGTAGAAGTAGAAAAAAATCAAAAATCAACCAAAAAGATTTCATTTCATGCCTTGTAGGAGTAGAGATAAGCTAGAAAAATGATTGCACAACACCCCCACTGCTTCACACAGCCAAGATTCTCTCTTCTTCGATGGCTGTGATTGAAGAACCCCTGGGTGGACATCAAGACATATCTGAAGAACCTCTAGGGGAGAAGAAGAAGAAAACATTCCTCTGGAGCAAATGGCTACAAGCAGAAATGTTGGGAGCAGTCCCTTATCCAAAGATGAATTTGAAAATCAGATCGAAGGTTTCAAGAGTGATATGAGGCAGTTTCTTGCCATGCAACTGGATACCTTGCGGATCCAACAGAAGCAAGAGGAAGCCAAGAGGGCTTTGGTCATTTTTTGTCCTAGGTGCACTAGAAAGCATCCTAGGAACGAATGTCCATTGTACTCCATAGAAGTGTGTTTTGTCTGTGAAGAATACCATCCTACAGATCAGTGCCCTTCCTTACCCAGATTCAAAGCTACATATCAGAGAGCCAAAGGAGCCACTGAATCACTCTATTACATGAACCAAAGTTGGCCGCATGGACCTAGATCTTACCAGCAGGAACTGGAAGGGACACCCGAGACCTATTATGACCCCTATCCAGCCACTTTCATGCCTTCTTGGGGTCCCCCTGCTCATCCTTCCTGGTTCACACCTCCTCCTTGTTCCTTCACAGATCCATATTATGCCCAACCAGTTGCTCATTCATTTCACTCGTATGCTCAGCCACAACCTCAGTGGAATGCACCTTATCAGGAGTGGAGGCCCCAGTACAACTCTCATCCCGCTCATTTTCCTCCACCACCTGCTCATCCACAACCATCGCCTCCTCCTCCACCAAGGCAACCCCAAATGCCTACCCAACCACAATGCCATCCATCTCCATCTCAATTTCACACCTCCACTCAACTACCCGTACCATTTCCAAAACCACACAATGGAGCAGCTCAAGCCCATTGCATATCTGAGGCACAACATATCCAAACAACTCCTCTTGAGCCCAATGATCTTCACCAAAGCTCAGGAAGAGTGTTGCAAAGAAGAGATTATATTGACAACATTGAAGGACCAAAAGCAAAAGAAGATTCCAAAGAGGAGATCAAAGAACCATGGGCTGCACTTGATGAAGAGAAGAGATCTAAATCAGAGATCGAGAGAGTTTCCTCATGGTTACCATCAAATCTTCCATGTATTCAAGAGAAAGATCAGCAAAAAGAGGAAGATGAGGAAGTCATGTTAGAAGGTGACATGAAACATGATCCAGATCAGCAAAAGAACCAAGGATATCAAAGCTATATTGAGATATGGTTTCAGAAGGTCACTAAGTTGCAGCGGTACTTTCTTCCTCAGCTTTGTTTGATCCCTCCAAAGCCATATCATTTGGTCTCTGAGATCTGGATACCTGTCAAAGCATGCATTTTGAGCCTTCACATCATTTTTTCTCTAATCTCGATGTGCACATGGCTCCATTGGAAGTATTCTTATACTTGAAAATGATTTTTTTTTTCAAGTAGGGTAGGGTAGGAAAAAGAAAAAAAGAGAAAAAAAAAGAAAAAGAAAAAAATTGAAAAAAGAGGAAAATAGAGATCTAAGGTGAAAACCTCCTCGGAGGCGCCTTAGATTGGCTCATTGATTGAAAACCTCCATGAGGCGGTCAATGGGTTGGAAAAAAAAAGAGAAAAGAGAATAAGATCTTTGGGTGAAAACCTCCCTTGGAGGCGCCCAAGGCAGGCAATTAGGGTGAAAACCTCCATGAGGTGCCCTAGTTGTTTTTCAAAAAAGAGAAAAAGAAAAAGAAAAATAAAGCAAATCTCCATTGAATAATTTCATGTTGCAGCAATGACATTGCAGGTTGCAAGAAGGACATTTCATGACAGGAGGAGCACTCAAATCAAGGTTAAAGGAATTTTTCTTGTGCCTTCTACAGGAAGCTCTGTATTTCTACAGGAAACATCCTGTAGAACCTTTGGACGAGCCAAATCCAATTTCAAAAGTGAATCTAATGGTGGGAATCTGTTGATTAGGCCTGCAAGCACTCGTGTGTCCATCCCTTGCCTTTCTCCATCATTTTTTCCGCCTCATTGTGCTTCTCATTATGCTTCTACAGGAACTTCCTGTAGAAATTGTGGGAAACTAAACATGGATTTCAAAAAGTGGTTTGGTGAACATGGTAGCTTCCTCAAGGGTTCAGAAGTCCTCATGTAATCTTCCAACTCCTCCTCCATCATCTCCATACCTGCATCACAGCCCAAGCTCAGTTTTCCCTTCCATGCAAACACATGCAAAGTGCCTTGAAGCAAAAATCCATAGAGCAAAATTTGTTTTTGCCATAACTTGAAAACCATGCATCCATTTGACAAACCATTTTATGGGGAATTGTACAAGGTTGATGAAAACATGCCTGAGCAGTTTCAACCAATTCCGGTGCACGGTTTCCAAGAAATCAGCCTCCATCACCATCAGCCATTTTTGCGTTTTCTCCATATCCGTGAATCCATTTTAAAACCTGTTTCATGGGGAGATGCACATGGGTGATGGTAGCCTACCCCAGCAGTTTCAACTGATTCCGAAGCATGGTTTCCGAGAAATCAAGCTCTGAAATCTTAAGCCATTTTCCATTTTTCTCAAAATCTGTGCATCCATTGATCACGATTTTGCTATGGGAGATGCATAATGATGATAGCAACATGCTCACCGAGTTTCAGCTCAATCCGGGTTACCATTTGAGAGCAATGGGGAAAACAAGTTCTGATTTTGTGACCATGCAGCAGCAGCAGCTTGAAGGTGCAGATCTGAACGTGAAAACAATTGCATGCAGCTCAGATCCGTCCAGAGGACACCTGCACAAGGAAAAGCAATCAAAATCATCAGCCAAGCCTCATGTAATCAAAGGATCCAAGCATGCAGCAGCAGAATCAGAGGATGCAGCAGCAAAAAGCTTCACGACAGCCATTCAACTTCGAGGTATGTGACTGATCTCATTCTTCTATTGCATAGATTTAATTTGAAAACTGCATGAATTGATGGAATGGTGGAATTAAGCCACGAATTATCAAGGTTAAGCTGATTGTTCAGCCGGCAGTCACGCAGTACACGTGGACAGTTCACTCACGTGGAAATTTAAAAAACAGGAAGTGTTGGCCGGTTAAACTTCAGTTCAATTCACGGCAGTGATTACAGGGGGAAAACACATAGTTCATGAACAACACTTCCAGTTGCATGTGGCCACGTACACTTGGCCACTTCACTCTCTCACGCAAATCACACAGCAAATAAAGGCGGCTCGGCTAAAACGTATGAATTGTTGTTCATCTGCACTTTCCACATTCTCAACTGAAGTGTGCACGATCGGTTAACCTATCGTCCTCCACTAAGTTTTTCTACTTGTTTTAGAAATTATCCCGCATATCATATTGTTTAGAGGTGCAGAGACATCCTACAGGCGTTTCTACAAGAAGTCTTCTACAGGAAACGCAGAAAACAACCATGCAGAAAGAAAATGTGGGATTTTCGGCGAATTTCAAGCTCCAAATGAGGTAGGATCAGGGAAACTTCATTGTGCATGATTTGTTGGTACAAAATGGTGAATGGAACATGGCATCAAATTGAAAAAATGATAGTAACATTCTACCTGTGTATTCAACTAAACATGAAAGATTGCCTGCATGTTTCACTGTATTTTACCAAGTTCTTTCTCTGCACTCTGAAATCTCCCCGTCATCTTTAAAAGAAAAGAAGATATATGCTGTAGTAGAGGCCGCCCTCTATGCACGAAAACTTGAATTCACATATGTATCTATGTGTTGAAAAGAGAATTTGTGCCCTTATGCTCAGTTATGCAAAAACAATATTGTACTCTCAATAAACCGACAGTTGAATTCTGGGTGACAGAAACAAGAGACTTATTGCTATCTGGTATTCTGAGGAACACAAGAGAAACTCCTCCCTGGGTTCAGAAAACATCAAATTCATTTGTCTTCTATTTTAGTGATTGATTATTGTTTTCCTGAGCATTTTCTTTTCTAATTAAAGCATAAAAAAAGCACCCCCACCATTCCATGAGGATTCATAATGGGAGAACACATTGAAGAAGGTGAACAAAAAAAGCCAATGATGAGGGAGCACAAATCATTCAAGCAGAGGGCAAAAAAAAGGCAGAACAGAGAAAAAAGGCTATAGTAGAGAAGCAGAAGCTAAACAAGATGAGAAGAAAGCTAAAACAGAGCATGAGGAAGCAAGCTAACAGAGGCAGAAAAGACCAAAGAAGAGGAAAAAAGGAGGAAGAGACACACCATGAGATATCAGTGACAGTAGACCGAAACATTTTCTACAGGAAGCCAGAAACTAGCCACTACAGGACTTTCTACAGGAAGTCCAGAAAAAAGACAGCAGAAGGAAAAGTCGGCCGGAATCCTAGCTAGGGAGGCAGCAGCTGTGCTGTTCGCCCTAAGTACCTCTCCCAAGCTGAAGGAGAAGTGAAAGAGGGAGCTTCCACTACATTTTAAGGCGAGAAAAGGCATGCAGATAAGAACTGGCAGACCCCAAACCACAGTCAAAGAATCAAACTGTCATTGAGGACACAAAAGCTAAAAAAAAGGAGGAGTCTCCTTCAAGGATGTCCATCACCTATGAATGAGAAAGCCAACAACCTTCACTGGAAGAGAGAGAATTTAGATAATGGACTTAAAAACAGTTCTACAGGAAGACAGAGGACTGTTTCTACAGGAAGACAGAGGATTGTTTCTACAGGAAGCCAGCGAACTGTTTCTACAGGAAGTTTGAAAAGAGGGAAGCCAAAGGAGAAAACAGCCGAGATGTTAGCCAAAGAAGCCACCAGGGCCATCAAAGATGAGGAGAGAGATTGGTTGCTCAGAGGATGAGCAACACTTTCAGTAGGGGGGTGATGATGAGCCCCCAAAATGGACAATTATTTGGGCTCATCCAACCTCCTAAGTTGACTTAATCCACCATTCTCATTAGTTTATTGCATGTTTTTGATTATTTTTATGTTAATAGAGTGAATTTGGTTAGTCATTATGCCAACAAGTCTAATGGGTGCTTTGTGTAGCCTTTTTGGTCCACTTGGAGACAAAATTGAAGGTCTAAATGAGCACTTGGCAGCCAAATTCGTGGGAGAACAAGCTTGAGGATTTGTAGGAAGGTGTCCCCCTCATTTATGGGCCCTTACCTCGAATTCTCCACCATCAGCTCGGAGTTCAAAGGCCACCAAATCAATGAGCACAAGGGCAGCCAAGCAAGTCAAGTAGGACTGCTGTTAACTCCAAGTTTTGGGCAGCCGAGTCCCTAACTTTTAGGAGGACTGTTGGGTCCTCAATTTGTATAAATAAGAGGGCGTAAGGCCTCATTTCAGTTAGTCATTTTGGGGAGCTAGTGGTTAGTCATTCTGTAGCTGGTAGTTAGTCATTTCATAGTCTTGTTGTAGTCATTTTGTAATTCGATTTTTAGGCAATAGATTAGTTTTGTTGTCAGCTCATTTTCAAAATTTCAAGTTCTTCTTGTGGACAGTTTTTATGTAACTCTTCATTCTTGTTTAATAAAGATGAATCCAGCTTTGCACCAGCTCTAAATCTCTCTTGGGAGGCTGTAGCTCTTGGGGTTGGGCCCATCTCAAGCACTCAGTACCTCCCTTGTTTATCTTTATGTGTTTGCTGCGTTCTTAAAATGAAATCTACTCTTTAGATCTTGCTTTGTTATTTGGGTTGTTTTTTATGGTTAAAGTAGCTTTTTATGGTTAGAATCGATTGGTAGGAGTTTGTCATGCATTTAGATCTTTTTGAATGTTCTTACTCACGTGATGTACATGGTTCTCTCTCCAAACAAAGCTGTTGTTTATTCATTTCATTGACAGTTGGATTAAGTTAGCTAGGACTTGGTTTGTTTGCAAGGATTCATTGACTCGTTTGAATGAGCATTGTGCAGGGCATCCCTATCACCTTCATCACCTCCTCGTTCATCTGAGCCTTGTCCAGATCAGCTCCTCCATCACCAAGTCTATTTCCTCATCTCCCATCTGCTCTTTTGCCACGTAACCCTACCTTCTTGCTTTTCCATTGCCTACACCTTCGTTGATGCAATTCAGCCTTCCACATCATCTCACCACTCCATCCATCAGTTCCTGGGTCACTTCAGACCCTCATGCTACCTCCATAACCATCCATGCATCTTCCATCAACCATCCATCCTCAACCATCCCATTTCGAATCATCCTGTAGAAGAATTGCAGAACATCCTGTAGAAACCCCTGCAGACTTCCTGTAGAAGTTCATAAACACGGTTGCATGTCATCCAGACTTTGTGAAACTCTCAGAAAGAATGTTAGGGATCCCTTAGACCCTCTCTGTACCATCCCAACCTTTCCCAAAGCATTTCTTCCCTTGATCCATCCCTGCACAGTGGAAAACTAGTTAGAAGCACATGCATGATAATTTCAACAACTTAAGCAAAAATACAAAAATATGTTTTCTTCAGATAGTAATAACTTAGACACATCCATTTTACCTTCTTATAAGTAATGGCATCTCTTTCAGTAGTTTGCATGCTCTCCTTTGCATCAGTAGGACTAGCTGGTAGAATTAGGGTTTGTGTTTCTTTTTGGCTTTCAGTTTCTTTCCGCAAGTAGATTAGCTTCCTTTGAGTTAGCTTTCGTCCATCATTTAGAAAGCTTCTTCTGAGAGCATATAGAATTTGGCTTGAGCCCTAGCAGACTTGTGCCAGCTGACCAAGTGACAGCTGCGACAAGAGCTAGTACTTGTGCATACAACACCGTCGCTTCCAAGTTTGTACGAACTACCGGGTTGATAAAATTAGAGATAGGAAGCTCCAGGAGTTGTAGCATTATTGCTACAATACTGGAACCCACCATAAGCCACAACAATGCATAAGCGGAAGGTGGTTGAGCAGGCGACAACTCAAGAGAAAGTTACACAACAGAAGAAGGAAGCTGCTGGTAAGGAAACTAGTCAGAAGGATAGGGTGGCTAAGGAGACCACTGTTAATGTTGAGGATTCTGCTTCTTAGTACTTTGAGGAAAAAGTGGAGATTGATGTTGAAGGAGGCTAGGGCATGGAGTAAAGCACTCCCTCTAAACTATAGAGGCGGGCCAAGGAGACAACCTTTGGGCCTAGAAAGAAGTAGAAATTTGACAATCACTCACACGTTGATCCAATGGTTCTCACTGAGGGGGACTTGGATGAAATTGGAGACAAGGTTCGGGACACCGTGACAGAACTATGGACATAGTTTGAACAATAGTAACTGCAAGCATGGGGGAATGTTTAGAAGGATCTGTGTGACCTGTAGATTCAAATGGTGAGGTAATAAGCGAGCATTAGTCAAGCAAGTGGGATTCAAGAGAACGTGCAGAAAGCGGGTGTGATTGTGCTAGATACTGATCAGGCTCTGGACCTAAGAGTCATTCCATTGCCACAAGGATCCTTGTGCACGCAGTCACAGGAAGGAAACACTCAGTTGGCATAGATCAAGGATGTGGGTGTCAACCTCATGGCACTGCTTGTTGAAAATGCAACAAGATGATGGAGCTTAGTGGAAAGGAGTTGCCTTCACTAAGTGGGCCCGCAGGCTATTTTTTCGCGCAAAGTCTATTTTTAGACATATGGATCATGGTCTATGAGTTTCCCCTCCTCCTTGGAACGATCACTCTATATCACCCCACCTCCTACCTGGAGGTATGGCTACATGTGATCCCTCAGCCCACCTGGCTTGAAGTTTCCCCCTACTGGAGGTCTCTGAATGAGTAGATAGCTCTACTCGATCTCCACTCAGCTTCACCTGTTGTGGCTGCTCCACAACCTCCTGAAGTTGCAGCATCAATAATGGCTCCTCCACAATCATCTGAGACTTCTTCTGGCTCTGCATGTTGAGAGGTAATTTACTCTCCCTCTCAACCACCAAGTATCTAACCTTTTCCTTGCTCCTCAAGGATTTGCATGCATCTTGTACCTCAAATGCATACAGGTCCTTGGCTAGCACACCAATCTATTTCCACTCTCCCCTCGTCATGAAATTTTCTAGAAAAAGAGCTGATTTTAAATCAGCGATATCTCCCTCATCCGAACTCCGATTCAGCTGGTTTTTTTATTTTGGGTATTTTTCCTCAAGGAATCAAAATTTGCTCTTTATTTCTAAAAATTTTGTACAGAAATTTTCATATCTACTCTGCAAACTCTCAGCCCAAGACTCAAAACTTTGAAATCTCCTCTTAGTATATTGTTCTCTCCTTTCACTCACCTCTAACACTTGTCTCCACTGACCTGTCCATGCACTGAGTTAACTGATGTATTCTTTAGTTGATTTATGAGTTAATAATTAGTGAATTGATTAACAATTAATTCACATCACTCATCACTAGTGTATTCTGCAGTTAGACTAAATACAACTAATTTAACCAAGTCAAATTGAACACAACTCCATCAACTCCTAAATCAACTCCACCAACCTCAATCACTTGAGTTCTAACAGAAGTCCACCATGCAATAGCTCAACTGACCCATAAGAAAAGTGTATTTCCTTCTGACAGCTGCATGTGCCACATCTGTAGATCAAACTGAAGTGCTACAAGAGGACAAGGTAATGTTTATAGTCCAAATATTATTATGAGCTAATAATATTCGACTATTCTATTTTTAGCCTGGCAGTCTAAAAATAGAAACTGCCCATATGTCTAAAAATAGAAGTCCATCTATTTTTACCAACATGACCAATCATCCAAAAATAGCATCTTGTAACTCATAGAACATGATCCATATGCCTAAAAATAGACATAGTCTAAAAATAGACTTTGCGCCAAAAATAGCCTGCGGGCCCACTTAGTGAAGGCGACTTCTTTCCACTAAGCTCCATCATCTTGTTGCATTCTCAACACTCCCTCTCAACAAGATATGGATTATCTGCAACCCCTATCATGCAACTCATCATTAATTCACTAATTATTAACTCATAAATTAACTAAAGAATACATCAGTTAACTCAGTGCATGGACAGTTTAGTGGAGACAAGTGTTAGAGGTGAGTGAAAGGGCAAGATAGTTGTCAGTTGTGACTATAGTTGTGCATGAGATTTTCACAATCAATGGATTGAGTATTGCCAATGATGATTGAATGGTTCAGCCAAGGGAAATACGAGTTTGGATCAGCCATTCTCATCTATTCTCATGCAAGATTGCGCAGTGGAGGTACGCAAGTAGCGAAGGAGATTTGAAGCTATGATTGATTCAGATCTGAGCTAGTTTGTGTGTAACAGGTGAAGATAGTACTGACTACTTGTGAGGAGTATTTTACTATGTATTGTTACATGTTCTCAATCAATATAATATACAGATAGTTGGGGGTTTTCAGCTCTATTCTTTCCCCGTGATATATTGTGTTGATATGTGTGATTGATGCTTCAACGTGCGCATGCAATTGTTTTTGAATACTGCAAATTGATGATCAATGGTAGAGGAGCTTATGTGTTATGCATGCATTCCAAAAATAGTGTATAATCGGGATAATATCTGTGAATAAGTGTCATATTATTCAAAATTTCTACATGGTATCGGAGCAGAGTTGATCATCAGATCTATTATTTAGAAAGTGATTACATTTTATTTCTTCAGGGAGAGTCTGTAAACGAGCAAGGTAGCCTCTAGATTCATCCTTCCTTTGGAAGATGAGATATTCGGTAACAACCCATACAGTCAATCTCTTTACGAGAAATACTTTTTTCTCACGAATCATAGATTAGAAGCGGTTGAGTTTTGAGCTGGTGGAATTTGAATTTGCAACAGTGTTTTCTTGGTGTCAAAGTTGAAATGTCTTTCAACGGATTGCGATTGGAGTATGCTCTTGAGGGCAACTCGAATTATATTGCATGGAAAGACACGATGGAGGCGTGTTAGATGATAATGGGCTGAAGGAGTTCATAGAGGCTAAAGTCCCAAAACCTACTGATGTTGTTGAAGCTGAGGTTTGGCAAAAGAAGATAGCAAAGTGTCGAAGGATTCTATTGGAGGGCGTGAAGGATCACATTCTATCCAGCTTGCATGGGAAGGCTTCTCCATAATTGATGTGGAAAGAGTTGAAAGATCTATTCCAAAGCAAGAGCAACCAGAGGAAGTTGGTGCTCAAGGATAAACTCAGAAACATTAAGTGTGAGAATGGAAACAATTTGCCCAGGTATCTCACGAAGTTCACCCAATGCTGGGATGAGCTGGGATGTGTGGGGGTGACTGTCGATGATGAGGACTTGGTGAGCTTGGCTCTCCTTGGTCTTCTGTAGAGTTGGCATTCCTAATAGTACTCTGTCAATGGCCGGGAGAAATTGCCAGGATGGGAGAGACTTTGGTCAGATCTTGTGCAAGAGGAGATCAGGCGGAATACCAGGGACAGATCTTCATCAAAGGCATCTGATGAAGAAAATTGCACTTTGGCTGCCAAAGCAAAGAAGGGGAAGGAGAAGGGTTCTCTTTCTAAATCTAGTTCTTCCAATGATGGGAAGAAGGTTGACAAATCGAAAGTGAGATGCTTTCGTTGTCATGAGGTGGGCCATTATGCTGCAAATTGTCCACGGAGGAAATCCAAGAAGGGATCCGGGGAAGGATCTGAAGGTGAGGCACTTGCTTCACAGTTTGAGTTGGATTTCACACTCTTTGCATGCATGGTTTCATCCATGGTGGGAAGTGGTTGGTTTATTGATAGTGGAGCTTCTTTCCACATGACCGGTGACAAGAGTTTGTTCAGTACTTTGGAGGAGAAAGATCTCCAGATACTCATAGCGATGGGTAATGATGAGAAGTATAGTGTCTCAGGTGTAGGCATGGTTATTTCTCAGAGGGAGCATGGAGCTCGCCTTACCTTGACCGATGTCAAGTATGTACCAGGACTAAAGAGAAACTTGGTGTTGATAGCGATGCTGGAAGACAGAGGCTGTGATGTAGTCTTCAGTAAGGGAAAGGTTTTTCTTAGACACATCATCACTAGACAGGTGAAGCAGATTGGTTCACAGGTCAAGAACCTGTATACTTTTGAGGTTCAAGATGCATGCAAAGCCTTGAGCAGCGAGGTAACTGATGGAGACTTGGTGGTTGAGAGGGAGCATATATTACCTCTCAACATGCAGAGCCAGAAGAAGTCTCAGATGATTGTGGAGGAGCCACGATTGGTGCAACAGCTTTAGGAGGTTGTGGAGCAGCCGCAACAAGGGAAGCTGAGAGGAGATCGAGTAGAGAAATCTACTCATGCAGAGACCTCCAGTAGTGGGAAACTTTGAGCCAGGTGGGCTGAGGGATCGCATGCAGCCATACCTCCAGCTAGGAGGTGGGGTAATGTGGATTGATCGTCCCAAGGAGGAGGGGCATGATCCTTGAGGTACCCAACCTCTTAGATGAGACCTTGCTACGGGAGCCCCGATGTGGAGTAGCAGGAACTAATTGATTGGGTAGAGACAGATTCAGATGGAGCGGCACAGAGAGCGACAATGCAGCGAATCCTAGGACAGCACATAGCTAGCAGGCTGCAGCAATGTGAGAGGGACAAGTGTTTTGCACAGTGCTAGGTGGCACAGAGAGGTGTGAAATGGTGTGAGATGCATGGAGATGTTGCAGTAGCGCAGATGTCAGAGAGGGAGCACTTGTCAGCAGCAGGTAGAGCTTCAGCATCAGAGTATGTTCCTAGCCCAACGGAGTGGTCAGTTGGGAGTGTTTTTGTTTCAAGTGTTGTTGGAGCAAGTGGACCAGGCAAAATGTGTTGCATGCAGAACATTACAAAGTTGCATGATAGGGGTTGCAGATAATCCATATCTTGTTGAGAGGGAGTTTTGCAAATCCAACAAGATGATGGAGCTTGGTGGAAAGGAGTCGCCTTCACTAAGTGCACCCGCAGGCTATTTTTTGGCGCAAAGTCTATTTTTAGACATATGGATCATGGTCTATGAGTTGCAGGATGCTATTTGTGGATGATTGGTCATGTTGGTAAAAATAGATGGACTTCTATTTTTAGACATATGGGCAGAGTCTATTTTTAGACTGCCAGGCTAAAAATAGAACAGTCGAATATTATTAGCTCTTAATAATATTTGGACTGTAAACATTATCTTATCCTCTTGGAGCACTTCATTTCAAGCTACGGATGTGGCACATGCGGCTGCCAGAAGGAAATACCCTTTTCTTATGGGTTAGTTGAGCTATTGCCTGATGGACTTTAGTTAGAACTCAAGTGATTGAGTTTGGTGGAGTTGATTGAGGAGTTGATGGAGTTGTGTTCAGTTTGACTTAGTTGAACTAGTTGTATTTAGTCTAACTACAGAATACACTAGTGATGAGTGATGTGAATTAATTATTAATTAATTCACTAATTATTAACTAATAAATTAACTAAAAAATACATCTGTTAACTCAGTGCATGGACAGTTCAGTGGAGACAAGTGTTAGAGGTGAGTGAAAGGGCAAGACAACTGTCAGTTGTGACTATAGTTGTGCATGAGATTTGCACAATCAATGGATTGAGTATTGCCAATGAGGATTGTGTGGTTCAGCCAAGGGAAATACGAGTTTGGATCAGCCATTCTCATCTATTTTCATGCAGGATTGCACAGTGGAGACAGGCAAGCAGCGGAGGAGATTTGAACCTGTGATTGATTCAGATCTAAGCTAGTTTGTGTGTAACAAGTGAAGACAGTACTGAGTACTTGTGAGGAGTATTGTACTATGTATTGTTACATGTTCTCAATCAACATAATATACAGATAGTTGGGGGTTTTCCGCTGTATGCTTTCCCCGTGATATACTATGTTGATATGTTTGATTGATGCTTCAATGTGCGCATGTGATTGTTTCTGAATACTGAAAAATTGATGATCAATGGTAGAGGAGGTTATGTATTATGCATGCATTCTGCAAATGGTGTATAAACAGGATAATCTCTGTGAATAAGTGTCATATTATTCAAAATTTCTACAATGCCTATCTCGACCCTTCATGAATTATATTAGGGAGTATCCGATGAGTGATGAGCCTCATCATTGGGTAATTTTATGGGCCTTAATTCACCTCCTACCTTAGTCAAATGAACTCTTCTCACAACTTATTACATGTTTTGATAATAGTTTGTTTAATGATATGAGTTAAAGTGAGGTATTATGCCTAGTGAACTAATATGCATTGAATGTAGGTTTGGAAGAGAAAATCAGGCAACTTTGGCAAGACTAAGGTTTGAAACTTGAATGGGACAAGGGAGACAGATTGTAGGAGGTAAATCCTCCTCATTTTCTCCTCCCCCATTCGAATATTCCTCCATTAATCCCACTAGCTCGAAGTGCAAGAAGACAAGTCAAGAAGATCAAAAGGCAGCTGAGCAAGTGATAGACAAAGAGTTAGTTCATCTCGATTTTGGAAGCCAAGCCTCCCTAAATTTAAGGAAGTCGTTGGGGACTTCAGTTGTATAAGTAGAGAGACCTATAGCCTCATTAGGATTCAAATTTTCATTGTAAAAACTCTAGTTATTTTTGAGCTCCAGACTTGTGGAAAACATTTATGTAATTTTCTATTTTGGGAATAAGAATGAGTCTTTTCTTGATCTATCACTAAGTTAGCTCAGAGGGATTAAGCTCTTGGGTTATGGCCCAACCGTAGCATCAAAGGCTCCTCTTCTTGTATCTGTATGCTTAGCTTAGTTTCATAGATTCATAGTTAAACAATCTTTAGAAGTATTTCATTGTAGGTAGTGTAGATTTGATTAATTGTTTATTAGTTTTTCTCCATTTGTACCTTACTTCAGTAGAAGGTTAGAAGGGATAAAAGAAGCACCACAAATCTGTCAGTAGGTTTCCTGGCCTCACTTCTTCCTTATGGGATCATGATTTGAGGAAAAGACCCTTATGCAGCCCCAAAAAGATAGATTTCCATTTCTTTCATAAGATTTAGAGTTTACTGTACTTGAACCAGCATTTGATTAGTTTTACAAGTGTAGGATTTCATTTCCATCTCTTCTATATTCATTCTTGCAGTAGATCTCATTCATGATTCCATTCTATTCAACAATTTCCTCAGGCATAAGGTAGACAATTAGTTCATTAAATTTTACTTTTCTAGCTCATGAGAATTCTCCTTGTTTACATGACTTTTTGAAAATTACACATGTTTGATGCAGAGAAGGTGTTTTAGAAGTATAAAGAGATCTCATAGCAAGAAACCACCTTCCAACTTCATCCACCCATAAGCATTCCTTGTTTTCCTCAAGACCTTCACCAATTTCATCATTTTACATATAAATTCCCCTAAGCATGTTCAGCGAATCCAACCATCTCCTAAACTTGGTTTTGGGTTCTGAGTGATCCTAGGCCTTTTCTCACTCCATTCTACCCATAAACCACCTTCCCTAAGCCTTCCATCACCTCCAACACCCATCATTTTTCTCTCGACTATATCATGTAGAAATACAGGGAATCCTATAGATTTCTAGTACATCTTGTAGGTTTTCCTATAGTGACCTTTTTTGAGGCCGAATTGAGGGAAAAATTCAAGGAATCCACCCAAGGTCACCCAAGGGTCTCGCAAACCTTCCAACCATATGCTGAACCTTCCAACCATTCACTAGCATCGCTAAGCCACCTGCCACATCACCAAAATAGATTAGCTTGCACACTTGATTTTTCATGAAAAGAATAAAACGACAAAACAAATTTATTACAGGCCTTTACATGCATAATAGTGATGTTTGATGTTTTTAATTTCCATGCTTATGACATTAGCATTTTTTCATGTTAATTTAGCATTATTGCAAAGCAGAGCTCTTAGCAGTTAATTAGGAAATAGTGTGTCTTAGCATTGAATTTCTTTCTTTGTCATTATTACAATAGATCATCTCTCTCTTAGAGTAGACTTATATCTCTTTCATCAAGGAACTAAGCTTCTTCTGAATCCATAGAATTTTGGCTTGAAAACCCTTGGGGTCTTTCGCCCGCTGAACAGTGACAAAAAGCAGAACCATCACTTTTACTTGTGTATACAACACTATCACCTCCAAGTTTGTATGAACCCCGGGTTGATAAAGTAGATCTGGTAGCCCAGGAGTTACAACATTCATGCTTCACTACTGGTGCTCATCACTTTTTGGTGTTGTTACGAGGGAGGTGTCTGAGTAATATGTGATTACTGCTTTCTTTCTTCTATTTCTTGTTTCTAATATTCTTCCATTAGTTTCATTTTTGCAAAAGTAATTTAGTTTGCTTACTTTTCATTTTTCATTCTTTGATTTTCCTTTCCATTCTGCAAGTTAGATTTCAATCAAGTAGTTAAACTTTTATTCAGTCAGTAGTTTTCATTCAGTCTGCAATTTGAAATCTGCAATCACTTTCAAAGTTTGAAAAAAATCATAAAACTAAACAAGAACATTTCTTTCCATGCCTTGTAGGAAAAAGGATAACTTAGGGAAATTTTTTCCAAATAACCCCACTGCATCAAATAACCAACCTTCCCTCTTCTTCAGTGGCTGTGAAATGGAGGAAACCTTAGGTGAGCAACTAGACATATTTGAAGAACCTACAGGGGAAGAAGAAGAAGAATAACCCATTCCTACCGAGCCAATCGCTGAAAACTGAAATGATAGAGGGAATAGAGAGAGAGTTGAGGGTGCCTTCCCCATCATGGAAACCAATGGGGACAATAAGATGAAAAATATAAACCCCTCTATCCTTCCTCATTTCCATGGCCTGGCCACAGAAGATCCCGACACTTTCCTATTTGAGTTTGATGTTATATGCCAAACCTATGACTGCACAAGTGATGAGAAGAAGTTGAAACTATTTCCATCTACCTCAGGGATGCAGCTTTCTACTCGTTCATGGGTTTACCTGGGGATAACATCACAACTTGGGCTCAGATGCAACAAGACTTCAACAACAAGTATCGAGTCTATTGTAGGTCTAAAGATACTAAACAAGAAATTTTTAGGATGACCTTAGGTAACGATGAATCCTTAGAGGATTATGAAGAAAGATTCCAGCTTAGTTACATAAGGGTCAAGTGCAAACTTGACTCTGAGTCACTGAAACTGGTCCTGCATAGAGGAGTAAGGGAAGACCTTTTGGATACCCTACACCTTTTAGCAGGAGAAGATATATACTAGTTACCCTATGAGGATATCAATACTATCTTTAGAAACCATTCTAGGACAGCTAGGAAAAAGGGTATGGGAAGTCAACCTCTGGTCAATACATCCTCTTCCAATTCATCCATCAAGGGTGAAATTGGAAACATGCTGGAAGATTTCAAGAGTGAGATGTTGCAAACCCTTGCCTTATAGATGGACACTATGCACATTAGGAGAAAGCAGGAAGAAGCAGATAGTACCTTAACCATTTTCTATCATAGACACACCAGGAGGCACCCTAGGAATGAATTTCCATTGAATTCTATTGAAATTTGTTGAGTCTGTGAAGAAAACCACTGCACGGACATGTGCCCTTCTTTGCCTAGACTCAAAGATGTATATCAAGGAGCTGAAGGGGTCACTGAGAAACTTTGCTACATAAACGAAAGGAGACCTCATGGGCCTAGGCCATACTAGCATGGCATGCAAGGGTCATCCGATGCATATTACAACCCCAACCAGACCACATCCATACCTTCTTGGGGACCCCCTATTCATCCTTTCTGGTCTACACCTCCTCCTTGGTCCTTTGCATCTCAATATCATTCCCAGCTAGCCAGCCAGTCATTTCAACCATATGCTCTGCCACAACCTCAGTGGAATGCACCAGCCTAGGGGTGGAGGCCCCAGTACAATAATGTTCCTGCTTTATTGCCTTCACCACTTGCCCAACCATAGTTGTTACACTCTGCTCCACCTAAACAACAACAGATGCCTACCCAGCCAAATCCAAACTCGAACAACAAACAGGCACAACAAGTATATAGTGTATAGACATAATGTCCATCTTATGTTGTGGAGATCCAATAAATTAATCTGAGATCTAGGAGAGTGATCCCAGATAACCAAACTCCATCTCCACCTACGGAGGTTGAAGAAGAAAGAGGGGAAACAATTCATAAAGTAAATCCACCCTTTCCTGAGAGATTAACTCAACCACTCCAGCCTACCCCAGAAGAGACTGAACTTCTGGGATAATTGAAAAACATATGTGTCAATATTCCACTTCTCCAAGCAATTAAGGATGTACCTATTTACAACAATTTGATTAAGGAGAAGTGTTTCAAGCATCCAGGGAGGTGAAAAAGAGATGCCCCTACCATTAATGTCATTGGAAAACGATGTTGGGGCAGGTAATTTGTCCAAAGTATTTGGACCCTGGAAGCCCTGTAGTATATGTGCACATCAATGGCACCATTGTCCCACACACCTTGATCGATCTTGGGGCTTCCATTAATGTGATGACCAATGACACCATGCTCAAGCTCAACCTCCAAGGTTCATTGAGAAAGACCACAATAGTCCTACAACTTGCAGACCGTTCCAAAGTGACCCCTGAGGGAATTATGGAGGATGTGATGGTTTCCATTGACTCTTGCGAGTACCTGCAGATTTCCTAATTCTCCATCCTAAGGCTAAGCTTGCTGGTTACCCTCTAATCCTTGGGAGGAACTCATTGGTCACTTCTGATGCTTACATCAACTGCAGAACTGGGAATAAGACCATCAAGAATGGACATATGTCCAAGAAACTAGTCCTATACCCTCCTTCTCAGCCATCTCTAGAACATGATCTACCTTTATGGCTAGAAGAGGAGGAAGAAGATCAAGTTTATTCTGCCCAACTATATACCTTAGAAACAACGATAGGATGAGACCGATAGGATGAACATGATTTAATTGAACACCTACTCCAAGGTCCAACTCCTAATACATTGTCCCTAGAAGAAGTAGTAAAGGAATCCCAGAAAAACCATCCAATTGGTATGTACTTGGATGATTCCAACCCTCTCTGTGTCAAAACCATAGAATTCGGCCCTGAGAGAACTTTTAAAATCAATACATCTCTTTCTGTTCTCCAAGAGGAGAAGTTGTGTAACATGCTAAAGGAACATTTGGATGCCTTCACTTGGAGTTACAAAGAAATGAAGGGAGTACACCCCTCAATGTGTAATCACCACATTTACATCAAAGAAGGTTGCAAGCTAGTTTAGCAACCCCAAAGGAGGATGAATCTAGCTCTTAAATATATAGTCAAAGAAGAATTGCTAAAATTTCTAGATGCAGGATTCTTTTATCCTATCTCCGACAGTGAGTGGTTCTCTCCTTTGGTGTTAGTTCCCAAGAAAAATGGTAAGTGGAAGATTTGTGTTGATTACAAGTGTTTTGGGAAAATTTAGTGTTTCCTCAAATGCCTAACCCTCTAGACCTAGTAGCTAGTCTAGAAACAATAGATAAAGTAATTCGTTGCTTTTCCTATAGTTAACAGATAAGTGAAAGAAGAACAAAGGTACCAACCTATAACTTTTTCTTGATCCCTCTCTCCTTTGACTGATTTTGCCACTCCTTTCCGTACTTAACTCACTTGGAAAGTACCTGCACACAAGCCAAGACAGAAACCCATCAAATCATACAATAATGATGATCTTTTAACTAAAGATATCATAGAATCAAGAATACGATATACACCATATAAAAATATGAATGGAAAAATATTAGAATTCTTTATTGATAGAAGGAAATATTATAATTCATGTAGATGCATGCTCGATTCAATGTCATCCTTCCAGCTTCAAACCCTTCTCTGCTCATGAAGCAACAATTCGACATCATTACAATACTCTTACTAATCTCATTCAAATAACATTTCCTTAGCTCAAGAAATTCCAACCTAGACCAACCTTTGAATGCTTGGTCAATTTATAGTTGAATGGAGGTGTTTAAGCCATTAATGGCCCTTATGAATGCTTTGCAAAAATTGGGAAGTGGTTCCATGGGGGAAGGAATAATGGATTAAGGTTCATTCATCTCCTTCCTCATCCAAAAGCGAGCTCAATCAATTTGGAAACTTCTAGAAGCATCCATTGGATGAGGAATCCGATGGATTCATTTCAAAATTTTGATGAATCTCACTCAGCACAGGCAGAACAAAGGCTAGGTACAATGCATAGCACCCAGACAATGCAGTTACTGCAATGCATTGAAGCCAGATAGAAGGCCACCTGCACTGATATCCTTAGGAGCATTTTTTGGATGAATGGTGTCATGAAACTCTTGGGAGGCAAGCATGATGTAGGTTAACATCGTTAGGGAATGAAAACAACAGAATTAGGGGTTAATGGACCTTAACAATATGGATCTGGAATTTAGGGTTGATGTGCCCAAATTTCCCTAACAGTTTCCCCCTAAAGCATGAGGTCGAAAATAAACATGTCGAGTGAGATGCTTTACCACTTGGAGAGAAGGTTTCAAAACGGAAGGAGACTTGCATCAATTACAATACATATATCATGATCCTTTGATTTTTTCTCACAATTTAACTGAGGGAAGGCATACCCACGTTTAGCTTATAAACTTTCATTACATGTACAAATATAGTCTTCTACAGATATAGACACATGAATGGATGAACATGAATGTAAGGCCATTGTACATTTCATATAGTACACCTAAAAAATATATCGCAGACTGGATGGATGAAACTAGATTCGGGGTCTTCAATCTCGTCCAATATTTCACTCAATGTACAAGTCTAACCATGTGAATAGATGATTTGAGGTTGAACATGGAGAGACATCGTCTGATTACCAGCCAATGATGTAAGCCATTAACAGACATGAGAGGAATCACCAATATTGATAATGATCCTCAAGGTACTGTAGTACATTTCACAAGGTGTGAATAAATGATTTGATGTCAAACACCATATGAAGTCTTTCGGTCAAAGGCCAGTGATGTCAACCTATCACCAGAACCGAGAAACCTACCATTGATGTATGCAAGCCTCAAGGTACTGAAGGGGTGTTTCTAAGTCAACTTCTTGGATGATGTGCTGATGTCAACAAAAAGTGACTCATCGCAGGAGGACCTTGATGTATCCCACATCAATGACATGAAACGAGGTAAATGATTTTTGAGATGAAACATCAACTGAAGGCACAAGGTTCAGGAACGGTGAGCATGAAAATGAAGGTTTACTGTATTGTAAAGGATGAAGTTTTGAACTAAATGACTTCACTTGAACATATCAGCAACACTGAAGTGAATTGGTAGCAATGACCCAAAACAATGTGATGGATGGTATGATAGACAAACAGTAGGATAACCATCAAGCTAAATGACCCAACCCACATAGTCACAATGATGAGGTGAAAGTTTCATGTTCAAGAGCAACCTACTACCATAAAGTGTTCCCAACCTTTTCCATTTTCCCTAGTCATTTTTGACCAGTACCTCTTTATTTTTATCAAGCTTGAGGAGGATAACATATTCTTGTTGTATAATTCCACCCTTCGGGTGAATCCATCGCTATTTGATATTTTAAAGAGTCTAGCGAAGGTGAAACTCAGTCTTGTCTAGGTGGACAAGTTTGTCACTATTTGATGCTTTTAACGAGTTTAACAACAAAGATAACTTGGTCCTTTTCACATTTAGAGAGTCTGAAAAAGGGACTAAAAGGAAACTCCACAAGTTCATTTTCGTAAATTTGTCTCTCAAGCCCGAAAAAGCATAAAACAATACAAGAGAGAACCTATTGATCATGTTTGACCAATGAGTACCTTTTTCGTAGTTAATATAACTCAGCCCAAAAAAGGTGTAAAACTATACTGAGTAGATATCGATTCTAATCCATTAATGAGCTAGAAACGATAAGTGCTTTGCAATATTTTCATGTTTAGAGAGTCTGATAAGAGCTTAAACAAGACTTTGCATTGAGGAACGAGTGGTGTCTAGGGTAACAACTAGTTCCGGTGATGTTGGAACTTCTCAAAACATGTTGATTTATGTGAAGAGGCTAGCTAATAAGACCACTCATTGCAACTATTCCTAAAAAGGGTAAAACAACCAAGTGAAAGCATATGATCGGCCAAAGAGATGGTGGTGATGCAATGAAACAACCAAGTCTCAAAAGGATGATAGAATGGAAATCATAGGGGTTAAAATGGAAATGGGTCCATTTTTACACAAGCTTGAACCATATGGAACTATGCTTGGATCCAGTTTCATGTTTATACAATATTGAAATGAAAAACTATGCTTGAGATTGGTTTACATGCCCCCATCATGATGAACGGGAGAGTCCTCTGTAACCAGATGGAAGTTGTTGCGGTGAAGCAGGACGGTTATCCAACATTGTTTTGGCCGTCCAGATAGAAAAAGGTGAATGGGATGATTCCCTTCACATAACCCATAGGGAAACTTAACTTTACCACTAGGTGCATGCCCCCCAAGCTTCATTACATTCACATAAGTGAACTACTCATGGCTATCAAGTGGATGGAATGAAGGTTCTTTTACGAGATCAAGTGAAAGACTTGACTGGGATTTTACGAGATCTACTCAAAGGCTCAACTTGGAAGTTTGCTCTAGGGGACCTTGTTTCATTTTTTAATGAGCTTGACAAAAGACAAGGAACTTTGCTCAGATTCCTTGTTTCATTTTTTAACGAGGTTGACACAAGACTAGGAACCATCCTCACATTCCTTATTTCTTTTTTTTAACGAGCTTGAAACAAGACAAGGAACTGTGCTCATGTACATGTTTCATCCTTTTAACGAGGTTGACACAATAAAAGAACTATCCTCATACTCCTTGGTTTCATTTTTTAACGAGGTTAACACAGGACAATGAACCATCCTTGAATTCCTTGATTTCATTTTTTAACGAGGTTGATACAATATCACGAAACTATCCTCGAACCCCTTGATTTCATTTTTTAATGAGGTTGACAAAAGATCATGAAAGTATCCTCCAGCGCCTTGATTACAACTCATAAGAGGTCATGAAGGAGAGATCTGGTTCCAATGCCCCAATACATGCTGTACAACATCACTGAATTGATCATCAGTTGATGTAGGTATGGAAGAGGTTGCCACATAATTAACTCGTGGCAGGGATGATACTATTGGTATAAATGGACCATTTAGGGATGATGGTTGACTAGAAGCTATATTTAGATTGGGAAATGAAAGCTAGTCAATGGTGACAATTCTTCCTTCATGCAGGAAACAAATCACTCAAAAGAGTATTGAAACAAAAGCTCCCATGTCATAAACATAGTCATGCCCAAGAAGTAAATTGTAATCTAAAGGTCCTGGGACTACCATCACGTTCGGATAAACAGTATTTCCTACCAAGGTAATGGGTAACCGAGGGAGGATCCCTAATGGTCGACTCATTCCTCTGTTAAAAGCCAACAAATTCTGGGTAACTGGCATAAGCGATGACAAACCGAACACTTGCCAAGAAATTGAGGAAAGGATGCTCACTGATGCACCTTCATCTATAATAATTCCAGATACAATCATATTACAAAATTATGCTATGATTTGGAAAGGCACATAAGAAGGAAGGTAGAATCCTACTAGTTGATTCCAATCAAAGGAAGTGACTAGACTACTTGGAGGCGGTATCATGGAAATGGCAGGATTAACCCCTTGAGTTACGAGAGCGGGAGGATTTTCCTCCTGTATTAATGGAAAGGGAGGACTACCCCCAAGCTCATTAGAATCTGAAGAAATGAAAAGAACCTGAGTGGTACCATTTTCACTCTCTTCGAGAAAGGTACGATTTATTGAAGGTGAAATCAGGTTAACTGTTACCTCGACCTGTTGATTTGGGTCAGGTATAGACTCATTGGATTCACTTTCAAAGAGAGTAGGTTTGACCAATGGTTGATTTCGGTCGGTCAATTCATCCACTAGTGAAGGATTTAGGGAAATTTTCCTGTAACCAGATTGAATTTGCTTTAGTGAAGCAGGACAATTATCCAACACTTTTTTGGCTTCATCTAGATGGGAACAAACGTTAATGGGATTATTCTCTTTACATAACCTACATGGAAACTTAACTTTTCCCTTCTTTGCATGATCTTTACTGCCACTAGTTGATGGTGTGTTACCATCATGATCTCCAGAAGATGATGACACAGGATGATGTGAACTAGAGGACCATTCTTCTAAGATCTGAGGAATATCACGACAATTTCGAAGAAGATGGTCTCCTGCACAAAGTTTGCATGGATATCGAACTTTGTGAGGCTTGACAGGTCGTTTCTCATCAGATGTTGCATTCAAAACAATGGTTGCTTGGTTGCCCCTCTGCTGAATTTTCTTCTTCTTCTTCTTCTTCTTCCCTTTCTTCTTCTTCTTAGCCACCTGGTTACTAGTACCAATACTTTCACCAGGCGAAGAGGAAGAAGGGGAGGATGAAACAACCAAGGAAGCAGGAAAAGGGTCAACTTTAGGATCAACTGGAGGTTGATTTTGTCCAGTTGGAGGTGTACACGATTGCAGAGAAATCACGACATTTTGAACCAAGGAGGTTGAAAACAGCCATACTGACAAGCCAATGGTAAATCCTGGAAGGGACATTGTAGCCATGTATGGAGCACCAATATTTCCAAATGGAGAAAAAGGACTAGGATTCCTATCAAAAGGAATTCCTTGATTAGTGGACTCTAGATTTTTCGCCATATGTTTCAACCTAAGATCAACTAAGGAGCGAGCATGGAGGATGTTATCCGCAGTCAATTAATTTTTACAACACTGGAACACAACTTCGCTTTTTCATTTTTAAAGAGTCGAGAAAAAGCAAAAGATTACTCTAGTTGCTTTCAATGTTTAATGAGCCTGAAAGGACAAGTGCTCAGATGATCCTTTTCTTTTAAGGAGTCGAAAAGGAATGAAAGTGACTACTCTAGAGATACTAGACAAGAGGGTTTAACAAACTAATCACAAAACTACAATATACACCTTAGTGGTAAATGAAAGAGAAATTACCAAGGATTTACCGCACGGTAGTCAGTCTTCCCGAATGCTGTGTTCAGTGCATAGTGATCAGTAAGGTGGTAGAATCGGCTTCTTAGGGATAAAGGATTGCAAACTATGGGGTTTCCCACCATATATTCGATGGTACAGGGAGCACAAGTCTGTACTAGCACTTATCAAATCAAAGAGGAGGAATCACCCAACCTCAATGAAAATGATAGCCACTAGGTTTAAAGACATTGGAACACGTCTCTAGCCTAGACCTCTAGATGTTTTCGTTAGGTTCCAATGCGTTATTAGATTAATAGATGTAAATTTTAGGTTGATCTTGCTTAAAATTTTCCTTTAAGTGTTCACCATGAGATGTTTTCCGAAATTCCTAAGACTGAGACTACAATGAGAAGCAATTTTTCCATTTAATTTCATTAATGAAAATCCTAGCTATGAGGGATAGAGCATACAAGTGCTTTTGGATAAACAACAAAGAGCAAAAACAAATGCAATTCCCTAAACCATTCCTTTCAAGCATTCACAAACTTTAATATGTACAATGCATGTTTTTCTTTTCAAATTCTCTTAATGTGAATGATGCATAAGAAAAACTAATGCACAAATGTTTCAAAAACTCTTTTCACAAAAAACAATGATTTGTGACAATTTCTTTTAAAGGGAAAGGAAGACTGTATGACACTTTTGATTTTAAAGAAATGAAGATTTTCGACACTTTAAATGAAAAGACAAATCAAATGCACAAATAAATAAATCGATTATTTATGAAGTAAGACTTTATGACACTTCATTATTCGAAGAAAATGAAGACTTTACGACACTTTTCTAACGACAAAAATAATTGATCAAAAACTTTCTTTGACTATAGACTAATAATGACAAAGAAAACATTAAAGAAACATTAATCAATCCAATCAATGTAGGGCTAGATTGAGGAGATGAAAAGACTATTTTCAGAGATAAGACATCATTTACATTCAACAAGCAATTCAAACTGATGAAAATTGACAAAAATTTTCAGCTCCTAGATGGGAAAACTGACCCTAAAGGGATCATCATAGGCAGCAGTTAGAGACAGTGTGATGCATCGCACTGGATCTATGAGGGAAGTGCGTTGCATAACACTATGTCATTCTCAGGTGTGATGATTACTGAAGCAAATTTTATGCTTACAATTGACTCTATTTTTAGTGAATTTGGACTTGAATTCAACAAATGATAGAAGGTACAGTATCTAAAAATGTTTTAAAAGATTGATAAGCTACTATAAGGGATAGGATCGCTCCCTAGTGGAGTCACCATTTTGTCTTGGGAAAATTTAGAGTTTCTTCAAAGGCCTAACCCTCTAGACCTAGTAGCTAGTCTAGAAACAATAAACAAAGTAATTCGTTGCTTTTCCTATAGTTAACAAATAAGAGAAAGAAGAACAAAGGTACCAACTTGTAACTTTCCCTCTATCCCTCTCTACTTTGACCGATTTTGCCACTCCTTTCTATACTTAACTCGCTTGGAAAGTACCTGCACACAGGCCGAGATAGAAACCCATCAAAACATAAAATAATGAAGATATGTTAACTAAACATATCATAGAATCAAGAATACGATATACACCATATAAACATATGAATGGAAAAAGCTTAGAATTCTTTATTGATAGAAGCAAAGATTACAACCCATGTAGATGCATACTCAATTTAGTGTCATCCTTCCAGCTTCAAACCCTTCTCTCCTCATGAAGCAACAATTTGACATCATTGCAATACTCTTACTAATCTCATTCAAACAACATTTCCTTAGCTCAAGAAATTCCAACCTAGACCAACCTTTGAATGCTTGGTCAATTTATAGCTGAATGGAGGAGTTTAAGCCATTAATGGCCCTCATGAATTCTTTGCCAAAATTGGAAAGTGGTTCCATGGAGGAAGGGATAATGGATTAAGGTTCATTCATCTCCTTCCTCATCCAAAAGCGAGCTCAATCCATCTGGAAAATTCTAGAAGCATCCATTGGATGAGGAATCCAATGGATTCATTTCAAAAATTCGATGAATCTTGCATAAAATAGGTAGAACAAAGGCTAGGTGTGATACATAGCACCCAGATAGTGCAGTTACTACAATGCATTGCAGCCAGATAGAAGGTCACCTACGCTGATCTCCTTAGGGACATTTTTTGGATGAATGGTGTCATGAAACTCTTGGGAGGCAAGCATGATGTAGGTTAACTTCATTAGGGAATGAAAACAATTGAATTAGGGGTTGATGGACCTTAATAATATAGATCTGGAAGTCGGGATTGATGTGCCCAAATTTTCTTGTAATAGCAAGGAATTGAACAAAGCCACAAAGAACGACCATTTCCCTCTAACTTTCATCAACCAAGTGCTAGATGGCTTGGTAGGGAAAAAGATTTTCTCTTTCCTAGATGGATTCGGTGGGTAAAATAAATTCCAAATTAGCCCAGAAGACCAAGATAAAACCACCTTCACTTATCCTTGGGGCACTTTTGCCTATAGGGTCCTTCCTTTTGGCCTATGCAATGCTCTTGCCACTTTTCATAGAGCAGTCATGAGTATCTTTGATGAGTTAGTCCATGATGTGGTATAGATCTATTTGGATGATTTCAAACCTTATGGGGGTGATTTCGAGGAGGCTTTGTCCAGATTAGGTAAGGTTCTGCACAAATGCATTGAGATGAACCCGTTTCTCAGTCCCGAGAAATGTGAATTCTTGATGACTACAGGGACTATGCTAGGTCATTCAATATCTCAGCAAGGACTTTAGGTGGACCCAAACAAAATAGCCATCATCCAAAGGGTCCCACCTCCTCAAAAGTAGAGAGATGTCAGAAGTTTCCTAGGGATAGTTGGATACTACTGAAGGTTCATAAAGGACTTCAACAAGTTGGCCTCTTCTTTATTTGGGTTGTTGGCCAAAGACTTTGAGTTTATATGGTTAAAAAGTTGTCAAGAGGCCTTGGACATCCTAAAGAACAAGCTAACCACTGCATTGATTCTTTGAGGCTCAAATTGGGCCCTTCCCTTTCATATACATGTTGATGTCTCACATAAAGCCATAGAAGCAGCCCTAGGTCAGATAGCTGAAAAATTTCCTTACGCCATTTACTTTATTAGTAAGAATCTATCATAGGCCGAACTGAACTACATAGTGACCGAAAAGGAGCTCCTGGCTCTTGTGCATTCACTGGACAAATTTAGACATTATATTACAGGGTATCAAACATTTCTCCATATTGACCATGCTACAATCAAATATTTAACGAATAAACTGGATGTGAATGCTCGTATTATAAGATGGTTACTTTTATTACAACAATTTGATTAACTATTATTGATAAGCTAGGAAAGGAAAATGTTTTTGGAAACTTTTTGTCTAGATTAAATTTGCTTGTAGGCGAGGAGGGAGTGGTTGATGGCCAACTACTCGATGAGCACTTTTTCGCCATTTTAGTTCTCTGTCCATGCTTTGCTAACATAGAATACTATTTGGGATCTGCACAGTTCCCACTGAACTTGTCCTAGAAAGAGAAAAGCAAGATTATAATGAAGACCAACCCCTTCACTTGGATTGGGGGCAATCTCTTAAAACTTGGCTTAGATCAAATCTTGAGAAGGTGTGTCAGGGATGAGGAAGTCTTTGAAATACTTCTGACCTGTCATGATGGGCCTTGTGGAGGTCACTTTGCAGCAATGACGACAACATTCAAAGTGTTACAAGTAGGATATTATTGGCCCACTCTTCATCAGGATGTGAAAAGATATACTAGTCAGTGTGATCAGTGCCAAAGGATGGGAAAACCTACTCCAAGGAATGAAATTCCTCTACAAGATCAAGTGAATTGCGAGCCATTTGAAAATTGAGGCATGGACTTCATTGGACCAATTGACCTTCCTTCCAAGAAAAAATAGTACACCATTCTGTGCACTAACTATCTGACTAAGTGGGCTGAAACCAACACAATTAAGGCAACAACGGAGGAGAAGGTGGTTGAGTTCTTAAGGGATAATGTATTTTAAAAATTTGGGTACCTTAGAGAATGAGTCACTGATCAAGGAAGCCAGTTTACCTCCAACATGATTGAAGACTTGCTCAGCCAGCACAACATCAAGAATAGGACCTCCACTCCCTATCACCCAAAAGCTAATGGTAAGTGCAGGTGACCAACGGAGCACTAGAAATCATCTCGGCCAAAGTGGTTAGCATCAGTAGGAAATATTGGGTAGATAGACTAGTTGAGGCCACTTGGGCCTATAATACCACTTAGAAGACCACCACTGGATTCACACCCTATGAGTTGGTCTATGGGAAAAGTGCCCTACTATCCATTGAGTTTGAATATAACACATTAAGGATGGCAGCCCAACTAGATCAAGATATCAACAATGCATAAAAAGAGAGATTTCTCCAATTGGATGGCTTAGATGAGTTCAGAATGTAGGGCCTCCTACAAACAGAGGTAACACAACTTCAGAGGAAGATCTGGCATGATAATAACATCAAGGATAAGCGATTTCAAGAACGTGATTGTGCTTTGTTATATGATTCCAGATATAAAGACTTTAAGGGCAAGTTAAGGACAAGATGGCTAGGGCCTTATGTTATAGAAAGATGCCATGATAATGGTTCAGTGTAGATCAAAACAATAGATGTAAAGGCCATTCCGTTAGTTGTTAATGGGTGCAGACTCAAAGCTTACAAGAGGCTATTGCCAAAGCAAGAGTTCATTCATGGTATGAATAAAATAGTGATGGTGATGGAGCAAGTTTCAGCTCCTGTCTCATCAAATCACTAAGAAAAAGAAAAAAAAATAAAAAGAAAATAAGGACTCAAGTGAAAACCTCCATGAGGTGCCTGAGTCCCAATATTGGGTTGAAAACCTCTTGGGGTGGCATAATGATGTCAAAAAAAAGAAGAAAAAAATAGATAAAATTAAAATATCTCTGGGTGAAAACCTCTCTTGGGGCACCCATGAAAAACAACTAGGATGAAAACCTCTTAGAGGCAGACTAGTAGTTTTCAAAAAAAAAAAATCATGAAAATTTTATGTTTTCGGGTCAATAAGAGGACATCAAAGAATAAAGGAGGATAAAAAAGGAACCTATTTCACTCACATTTTTATTTTTGCACTCATCCTCATTCATCAATCCACCATTTCTCTCATTTTTTCACTCCTTTGCTTTAGTTTACAAGGGGACTGTGTTTTCTACAGGATCCCTTGTAAACCTATAGGATCCCCTGAAAGCCTATAGGATGATCCTGTAGGAATTACAGTGGCTCAGGAATCCTACAAGAAGTGACCCTAGGGTGAGAAAATGAATTGCCATGTCAAAAAAAAGAAAAAACATCCCTACATCACCATTTCATTACCATACCTCTCTCCACTTTGATAATCCCTGCATTCGTCATAAAAAATCACTTTCAAACAAAAAAATCACAGTCCTCAAGAGAAAACACAAAGAAAAAATTGAAACAAGAGGGCAGAAGGGAACAACATCTGAGTGTATTTCTCATTATTCACACTCCTATACCTCCTTTCTATCCATGTCATCATCTTCAAAATCCGAGCAGAGTGTATTATTAAAATTTATGACGGAGAAGCAACTACAAGACATCCTAAAGCATCCTATCCCATAGAATACAAATAATTATTGCAACAAGATTCCAGCATGAAGATCTAGGGGTAGAAAGATCTCTAGAGCAATAGCAACACCATCATCTTCAACACGAGGTACCTGCAGATCAAAGGAATCATCAGAGAGAAACAAAACAAGAATGATAAATAACATGTAGCCTACATACAACAAGCACCTCATGTCTCCAACAAATTACAGCAAGGTATTAGAACCACAGGTAAGTATCTTTCTTCACTCTCTCATTAGCATCTTGTAGTCAAAATATATAAAGGTTACGATAAAGTTGGTTTATAAGCGAAAGGTGGCTATTTAACTTGGTCACCTTCATTCAGTTGACGAAGACAAAATAGTTGGTCATCCAAAACATGGCAACAGTCAAGTCAAAAAAGGAGAGAAGAATGACAAAAGCAGTTAAGACTATGGAGGCATGAATTTTCAGTTAATAACGAGGAGAGGGGAATGACGAGGTGGTAGTGGGGACCAATGGTCCAAAAATGGAAACCATACCTCGGCTTCCAGCACACCACCTCACCCAACTCGAGCATAAATGGAAATAATCATCGATCCCCATGGACTCACGCATTCATTTCCTCAAGGCTCACTCTAACAAAGTCACTCTCATACCCAGGCAACCTACAGAAGATAAAATTCGACCTTTCCTCTCCACATCACTTCCTATAGGATTACACTAGAAAACCTACAGGATCACATAAGAATCCTACAAGATACAGACATACAGGGTATAGGATTGGCCGAGAGGAGTTTCAGAGGGGAAGACATGGGGTTTGGCTACAAAAGACTCTATGAGGAGGTAGGCTCTATAATTACTTCCCTTTTTCAAAGTGAATTGAATAGAAAATCCCCTATTATTGGGTGAATTTGGTAGCTGTGTAAGGAAATTGTCTCCATAGTTTTTTCAGTTATTTACTTCTGCATTCAAAAATTGTATCAACCATCTCAGCTCCTGAAAATTCACCAACCAAAATGACATGGGGGTTTAATAGAAGGGATCGCATTAACACTGTGAGAATCCATCAACACCCTCAGGTATTAGAAATATTCACAATGCATAATTGGAAGGGGTATTTTGAAAAATTAAGAGGGTATGATGATGAAGTGGCCAGAGATTTTTCTCTTTCCCTCATTACACTGACCAGAGTCCATGCTAGTTTTGTGGTGACAAGCCTCTCCATAGAGCTCACCCCTGAACTCATTAGTAGAATTACCACACTTCCCTTAGGAGTGCCTTGGAGAAAGGAAGACAAGGGAGATAACCAGACTGCCAAGAAGAAGTTCTTTTTAGAGGTAAAAGAGCCCATATAGCACAAAAATGGAGTAAGGAGAACAAGCCTACCATATCTATGGAATGAGGTGAGATACCACCTGTTGGGTTGTTAATATGCCATTATTATTATCACTTTTGAACGCTTATCCACCCATTTCTACTATTCTTCATCATGTCATTTATTATAATTTATTACATAAATCCATTTTATAATGATTTATGCTCTTATGCATGAATGCTATTTATTCTCCTTTATTTCTAATAAATTGATGATTATGCATGATTTTATCAATTAAATTTTAATAAATTTGTTATAACATTATTCACCATTTTTAGCCTCCAAGATAATTTCCAGATTGAAGATTTGATCATTAAAAGTGCCAACTCAGAAATGCGCTGGAATAAGAAGTGACAGTTTTGCGGTTGAGATTCTGAGCAAATGAAGCAGAATATGGAAAATCCAGAACATGGGTTTTGTCCAGAACAGACCCAATTAACTTTATCATAGAACGGCTTGTCTAAATTCGGCTTGTATTGAGAGAAACGCAGGGTTCTTTGAGCACGATTTTCTCATATTTGTTGTTGCGGCCATCCTCCAAATCTCAGCTGCAAAGCCAAATTCGTCTTGCTCTTGTTGAAAGCTGGATGGAAAAATATCTTCTTGTTGATCAATTGGTTGGAAACAATCTAATTTTTTAATAGAAATTATGTTGTACTTATCTTTATTGTAACTTCTCTCTGATCTCTCTCTATTTAAATGAAAACAGAGATCAGAGATGGGGATGATTTGGGGATGGAAAAATGATGGAATTGAGGATTTAGAATTAGAGATTTAGAATTAAGAATTCATGATAGGATAGGAGGAAGAAAGGATTGTTTCAGGCTGTAAGTCTCAAAGCTGCTGCTGTTGTAATGATTTTACCATTTAATGATTAATACCTGATTTGGGAGGAGTTGTTCATTCTTTTCATCTGAAGTAGCCTAGCAGCATCTACTGGTGGCTAAGGGCCCAGCCTCTAGTGGAGTACGCTGCTACTGTATTATATCTTTACGCTTCATGTGTGGTTTGATCTCTTTCTTTTACTCTGTTCAGTAATCTGACGCACTTTAATGTTTTACATATCAGCCCTGTTATATATACTTGATTGGATACTATCGTTATCTGCAACAAGAATGCTATGTTATCATTTTAACTTTGTATCACATTTCTGTTCCTTTTGATAGTTGATATTACATTGTTGTTCCTTACAGATTGTCATTCGATTACAGATTAACCGCGCTGTATGTTCCTACATCGGTACAACTGTATGATGTATTCTTAAATTGTGACTGTTGTCTATTCGGGATTGCTGTTCCATTACAACTGCTGTTACTTTATATTTGTGATTCATGCATATTGTATCAAAGCTCAGATTACTATTCCTTTTAATGATAAGTGTGTTGCATGCTTGATTTGGGTTGTTGTACATTCAGGTTTAATCTGGTATTCCATTTCCGTGTGTTGTCTGGTTTATTCTTAGAGTAAAGATTGCTATTAATTTGGCTTTGCTGTTGATTTCCATTAATTAGAGTTTGTTGTTCAGATTCCTTTAATTACAGTTTTTTGTCCATTTACTTTGTTGTTCATTTCTGTTGATTAATTGCAATAGTTTTCTTTTAAAGAGTTTTCCTAGTTTAATCTCAATGGAAACTTTAGTTCAATTTCTATTTCCTTTTAATTGCTTTAAAGAAGGACTTCCAACTGTAGAGAACATTGGTTATTGCTTCCTCATTCCCAGATTGATTGTTTTGTTCCGGTTTGATTTCAATTGCATCAATATCTAGAGGAATGAGTTATTGCTACTGTATCCTCTATTGATGGTTGTTTGAGTGAATGATTTAATTACAGAGCATTTGAGTTTCTTGTTGTTCTAATTAGATTTTGTTTCCAGCTTTCATTTACTTTTGGGTTTTAAGAACTATACTGCAAAACATTACTCTTGAGTAAATAGCCGCCTCAGGCTGAGTACACTCTTGAAATAAAAAGTCATCCCTAGGTTGATAATTAATGTGAAGGTAATTAGGAGTTAAAAAGACACCTTTTTATCTCTCGACACCACCTTATCAAATACATATCATGTGAGGTTAGGTAAAGTGTGGTTTATGGGTATCACTTTAGGCTTCTCGAAGAGTTGAGGTTTGTTGTAGAAAAACCTCCTCAGCATAGGCTCAACATACCATACTTCCTCCTCCAATCACTGATAGATACAAGCGTAAAGGTGCAGGAGAGAAACCACCAACAGTTAGCCCACCATGGGCTAATTAGAATCGTCATAGAAGATGCCCTCCACAACCTAATAATTCCAATCCAATGGTTAATTTTCACAGACATGCAGACAAAGGAGAATATCAAAGCCCTCACATATGACATTAGTCCTACTGTCAGTGAAAAAGATGAGGAAGAAACTGAAACAGATGGAGAAGAAACAAAGATCGATGACGATGAGATAGAAGAGGAGGAAGAAGAGGAGGAAGATAAATATGATGATGAAGAAACATAAGAAGATTACAAAAAGGAGATTCATAAAACAAGATTAGGGTCTAGAAGGAGGAGAAGAGGGGAAAAACATAGAGGAAAAGGAAAATGGGAAAGAGGGGGCATAAGACAAGGAGGAGTCACCTAGGGTGTCTCCAAAACCCACTGATGGAGAAGCATCAGATAGCCTGAATGCTCTTACCACCACTATCAAAAAAAAAGGCAAAAGAGAGAGGCATACCCCCTTATATTTTAGAACAAGGAAAATCACAAGGATAAGGTAGGGGAAACCCAAAACTCCAACTAAAATTCCCATTGTAATTGACGACTCACCTAAACAGCAGGAGAAAATGCCTCCTCCTTTGAAAACTAAAGGAAGAGGATCCTCAGCACAAACCTCCCTTAAATCACCTATGTGAGAAGGCTTGTAACTAGATCCACCTCATCCAAAGGAATAGAAATCCGACAGGATACACAACAGGACCTACACAAAGAAGAAGCAGTCCTACAGGAGACTCTACTAAACCTACAGGAGACTCAAAACTTTGACAAGGAGGGATGCCTACAGCAAGAAACTAAAGAAGATGACCCAGAGCTTAGGGAACCTAGCTCCCAACCTAACCTTGACTCCTACTATAGATTTATTGAAGGGCATAGGGTCATTCCACAAAAATTTTCTATTCCATTATTCTTTGAGCTTGAGAAGGAGAGAGCCAAAACTCATAGATGGATTTAGATTACCAAATCCAAGGGGGTGCAGGACATTGATCACATGGAGGAGAATCTCAATGAGATGGGTAGAGAACTAAGTAGCTTGAGAGATAGAGAGGCCATAATGAGAAATCGGTTAGAGATAGAAAATGCATGGTTGAAAGGATAGCTGCAAGAAAGAGAGAATGAATTGGCATCCATGGCTAGTCTCTCTTTGGAAGCCATGTAGTGCAGGATGCCAACTAAATCCTATGCACTATAGCTTAAGGATCAGTGGTCGCAGTTCAAAATCAAGACCCTAGGACAGAGAAGCACTATGCCATTTCATGATTATAGAAAATTCATTGCTCTTTGTGATCAAAGTACATTAGAATATAGGGCCAAGATGTCTGAGTTTTATTTGCATAACATGGCCTTAACAGACATGAATGTATGGGACCCTAATGCCAAGTTAGGAAATTTACAGTTGATGGCTTTGGCATCATGGATGAACCATGAAGAAGCAAGGGCTGCAGAAATGAAGAATATATTGGCAAGAGAAAAAATAGAGCCTCTCATAATTAGAGCTGAGCAGTCCAATCCAATGGTCGTCATTAGTACACATAATTTAATTACAAATGATCCTCAGCTTGCACCCAGGTGTCTTGCTACCCAAAAGAAAGAAATTACACATTTTGAGGACATGTTCAGGCTGTTAGGGGATGACATCATGCAAACTTTCCTGAGGAGATGGAACACATTTTCATACAATTTAAAGATAAGAGAGTACCACTCTCCTCAAAGAATGAGAGAAGCACTGAACATGACACCCATGTACACACAATCTATTCAAAGGATCAAAGTCAATTGGACTGGCTTGAAACATAGTTTGCCTCTGCTCTTAGTGATGTTAGAAGGAAGGAAGGAAGAAGAAGAATGGAGGCAGTGGGAGGAGGTAGAAAAGAAGGTAGGTTTCTATGCACAAGAAGAGGAAAGCACAACCGCGACATGGAATGTCAGGGAGGCCACTAGAGCTATGAAAGACATGTATATTGATTGAGTTGCTAAAAGGAGGAGCAACACTTTCATTAGGGGGGTGATGATGAGCCTCATCATTGGGTAAAATATGGACCTTAATTCACCTCCTATCTTAGTCAAATCAACTCTTCTCACAACTTATTACATGTTTTGATTATATTTTGTTTAATGAGATGAGTTAAAGTGAGATATTATGCCTAGTGAACTAATATGCATTGAATGCAGGTTTGGAAGAGAAAATCAAGGAATTTTGGCAATAATAACATTTGAAGCTCGAATGGGACAAGGGTGAGAGATTTTAGGAGGCAAATCCTCCTCATTTACTCCTCCCCCATTTGAATATTCTTCCATTAATCCCACCATATTAGAGTGCAAGCAGGCAAGTCATGAAGATCAGAAGGTAGCCAAGCAATTTATAGACAAAGAGTTAGTTCATATCGAGTTTGGAAGCCAAGCCTCCCTAAATTTAAGGAAGTCATTGGGGACTTCAGTTTTATAAGTAGAGAGGTCTAGAGCCTCATTAACATTCAAATTTTGGTTGTAAAAACTCTAGTTATTTTCGAGCTCCAGACTTCTGGAAAACTTTGATGTAATTTTCTGTTTTGGCAATAAGAATGAGTTTTTTTTTGATCTAGCACTAAGTTAGCTCAAAGGGTTGAAGCTCTTGGGTTAGTACCCAACCCTAGTAGCAAAGGATCCTCTTCCTGTATCTGTATTCTTAGCTTAGTTTCACAGGTTCATAGTTAAAATGTATTTAGATGTATTTCATTGCAAGTAGTGTAGATTTAATTAATTGTTTATTAGGTTTCCTCCATTTGTGTCTTATTTCAGTAGCATGTTAGAAGGGATAAAAGAAGCACCACAAAGCTGTTAGTAGGTGTCCTAGCCTCACTTCTTCCTTCTTGGATCATGATTTGAGGAAAAGACACTTATGTAGCCCAAAGAAAATAGATTTCCATTTCTTTCATAAGATTTAGAGTTTACTGTACTTGAACCATTTGCTCGGTTTTTCAAGTGTAGGATTTCATTGCCATGCCTTCTATCTTCTTTCTTATAGTAGATATCATTCATGATTCCATTCTATTGAGCAATTTCATCATGCATAAGGTAGACAGTTAGTTCATTAAATTTTGCTTTTCTAACTCATGAGAATTCTCTTTGTTTACATGACTTTTTGGAAATTACAAATGTTTAATGTAGAGCAGGTGCTTCAGAAGTAGAAAGATATCTCATAGCAAGCAACCACATTCCAAATTCATCCACCAATAGGCATTCCTTGTTTACATCAATACCTTCATGAATTTCATCATTTTATGTAGAAATTCTCCTAAGCATGTTGAGTGAATCCAACCATCTCCTAAACTGGGTTTTTGGTTATGAGTGATCCTAGACATTTTCTCTCTCCATTCCACCCATAACCACCTTCCCTAAGCCTTCCATCACCTCCAACACCCATCATTTTTCTCTTGGATGTATCTTGTAGAAATGCAGGGACTTTTGTAGGTTTCTAGTACATCTTGTAGGTTTTCAGTTGCTTGTTTTGAGGACGAATTGAGGGAAAACCTCTGGAAAGCCACCCAAGGTCACCCAAGGCTCTCCCAAACATTCCAACCATCTCCTAAACCTTCCAACCATCCACCAGAATCCCTAAGTCACTTGCCACATCACAAAAGAGATTAGCTTCCACACTTGATTTTTCATGACAAGTATTAAAACCAAAAACAGATTTATTACAACCATTTACATGCATAACAATGATGTTTGATGTTTTGAATTTCCATTCTTAGGAAATTAGTATCTTTTTCATGTTAATTTATCATTACTGCAAAGCATAACTCTTAGGAGTTAATTAGGAAATGGTGTACCTTAGCATTGAATTGTAGAATTTTCTCTACAAATCAGCTAGCTCACTGATATCATGTAGAGATTTCACCTGCAGATCAAACCAATATATGCAATTTACTAAAGCATAAAACTATATCTACATCTACCATAAAATTTGCGGAAGCTAATCAACCATCAGCAACATCAAGCATGAACACATATAAGTGATAAGAAGGAATCAATGACAAATAACACAGAATAATTTATTCGGGAAAAGCACCAGCCTAAAACGCCGTCTCTATATTATCAATCAAGTGGAAATCCTCAATAACATACAAAAGGAATCAGCGCAAAAGCTATCCTGTTCTCTCTGTACTCTGATGATGTAGCTCATGGACTACTTAGGCCTGTATATATAGGTTGCACAAGTCTTCCAAGCTCCTATTTCCTTGCGCAGTTTTGATTGGGGTCTAATTACTTAACATGTGTGAATTGGCCAAATCATACCTGCTGACACCTCAAGTCCAACTACGCAGTACTAGAAGGAATAACATTCCTTCCTCATGCAAGGAATATTCGCTAGAAATATCCTAGCAACTGATAGTACACTGTCCCTCATCTGATCTCAACTGGGTCTCTGTCTAAACTGCCATGCATCGATTATCGATATGTAAATACTCAATTATCTAAATACCAGTTGTCACATGCATGCAAGCATCAACAAACTAAATCTCATTAATTTAACAACTTGTTAAATTAATCTAACTGGACTTGACTAAGTTAAACTAAGTCAACTGATCCTCTCAATATGGAACTCATCCTTAATTCCTCAATCAGTGGAGCAAATCAAGGACACGTTCCCCAATCAGTGGAGAAATTATTGGATGTTCTCACAAAGACTTCAAGTTTGATTTTCCTTAACTAATTAACTCAAACTGAATTAATTAATTAATATTCAAACTACAGGTAAGACTAAATTCGAAATTTACTACCTATTTCTAGTCCAAGGAATGACTAAAATAGGAATCCACACTGAACTTCTAAAAATTGAACTTCTATTTATAGCACTTCCAGTTTTCATTCCCTGTTGCCCAATCTAGCAATGGTACCCAAACTGCTATTTTTAGCACTTCTATTTTTAGCAATTTCTTGTTGCCAATTTTCAACACTCACTCTCAAAAAGAAATGGTTCCTCTTGAACCCGATCCTGTACCTCTGGAATGTTCTGCATGGAACACATCTACCAAGTGTGGTTGCTCCAGCAACTCTCGGAACAAAAAAACTCCCGACTAACCTTTCTGTTGGGCTCGAAACATACTCTGATGCTAAAGCTCTACCTGCTACTGACAAGTGCTCCCTCTCTGACCTCTGTGCGACTGCAACATCTCCATGCATCTTGCACCATTGCACCCTTCTTTGTGCTACCCTGCACTATGCAACACACTTGTGCCTCTCGCATTGTTGCAGCTTGCATGCTCTACGCTGTCTTGGGATTCCCTGCACTATAGCTCTCTCTGTCGCTCCATCTGTGTCTGTCTCTACCCAATCAGTCAATTCCTGCTACTCCACATCAGGGTTCTCGTAGCAAAGTCGAATCAAAGAGGTTAGGTACCTCAAGGATCTTGTCGCTCCTCCTTGGGACAATCACTCCACATCACCCCACCTCCTACTTGGAGGTATGGATGCATGTGATTCCTCAGCCCACCTGGCTCGAAGTTTCCCCCTACAAGAGGTCTCTGCATGAGTAGATGTCTATACTCGATATCCACTTAGCTTCCCATGTTTTGGCTGCTCCACAACCTCCTGAAGTTGCTGCACCAATCGTGGCTCATCCACAATCATCTGAGACTTCTTCTGGAACTGCACATTGAGAGGTAATATACTCTCCCTCCCAACCACCAATTCTCCATCAGTTGCCTTGCTGCTCAAGGCTTTGCATGCATCTCAAACCTCAAGAGCATATAGGTTCTTGACCCATGAACTAATCTGCTTCACCTGTCTAGGGATGATGTGTCTAAGGAAAACCTTTCCCTTACTGAAGACCACATCATAGCCTCTGTCTTCCAGCATCGCAATAGACACCAAGTTTCTCTTTAGTCTTGGTACATACTTGACATTGGTTAAGGTAAGGCGAGCTCCATGTTCCCTCTGTAAAATAACCATGCCTACACTTGAGACACTATACTTTTCATCATTACCCATCGCTATGAGTATCTAGCGATATTTCTCATCCAAAGTTCTGAACAAACACTTATCATTGGTCAGGTGGAAATAAGCTCCATTTTCAAGAAATCAACCACTTGCCACCATCGATGAAACCATGCATGCGAAGAGTGTGAAACCCAACTCAAACTGTGATGCAAGTGCCTCACCCTCAGATCCTTCCCCGGATCCCTTCTTGGATTTCGTCTATGGACAATTTGTAACAAAATGGCCCACCTCATGAAAACGAAGCATCACACTTTGGATTTTTCATCCTTCTTCCCACCATGGGAAGAACTCAATTTGGAAATGGAAACCTTCTCCTTCCTATTCTTTGCCTTACTCGCTAAGGCACAGTTCTCTTCATCCTCCATGGATGAAGAACCATCTCTGGTGCTTCTTCTTATCTCCTCCTACATCAAATCCGACCACATTTGTTCCCAATTTGGCTGTTTTTCCCTTCCATTAACCAAGTCTTGGTAGCTATCCTAGCTCTTAGGAAGGACGAGGAGTGCTAGACTCACCATGTCATCATCAGCTGTCATGACCCCTACACTTGCAAGCTCATCCCTGCATGAGGCGAGCTTGTTCAGATACATAGAGATCATCTCATCCTTTTCACACTTGATCTTTCGAAGTTTTTCCTTTAGTGACAGCTTCCTTTGATCATTGCTCTTCTAATAAAGATCTTTCGATATTTTCCACATCATAATTGGAGTCTCCTTCTCATGGAGGCTCGAGACTATGTGATCTCGAACTCCCTCCAAGATGATTCTCCTAGCTCTAGCCACACACTTTATCCATTCCTCTAGCTCTTGGGCATTAGATCCTAAGGACTTGGGGACTTCTTGATTAATTAAGTCCTTCACCCCATTATCCTCTAATACTGCCTCCATGTGATGCTTCCAGGCTATATAGTTTGAGCTAGCATCCAGTGCATACTCAAGCCTCAAACCATAGAACGCCATTGATGAAATCTGAAATGTGATAAGAACTCGATATCTATATCTAGAAACCACAAACTTCTTCCATATCATATACTATTATTCCTTGATCACCTATGCTCTGATACCATGTAGAAATTCCCACCTGTAGATCACCTGGTAATGCAATATACTAAAGCAAAACACTTGATCTACTTCTACAAACAATTTAGCGAAAGCTTAGTCGAACATGAGCAACATCAATAAGAACACATATAAATAATATTGAGAAATCAATCACACATAACACAGAAGTATTTATCCAAGAAAAGCACCAGCCTAAAACCCCATCTTTGTATTATCAATCAAGTGGAAATCCTCAACAACGTACAAAAAGAATCAACTCAAAAGCTATCCTACTCTCTCTGTACTATGACGATGTAGCTCGTCGACTACCAAGGCCTGTATATATAGGCTGCAAAAGTCCTCCAAGCTCCTATTTCCTTGCGCAATTTTGATTGGGGTCCAATTACATAACATGTGTGAATTGGCTAAATCATACCTACTGTCACCTTAGGTCCAACTACATAGTACTAGAAGGAATAATATTCCTTCCTCATGCAAGTAATATTCACTGGGAATATCCTAGCAACTAATAGTATGTCGTCCCTCATCTGATCTCAATTGGGTCTATATCTGAACTACCATGCATCAGATATCCATGAGTGAATACTCATTTATCTGAAAATACCAGTTGTCACATGCATGCAAGCATCAACAAACTGAATCTCATTAATTTAACAACCTGTTAAATTAATCTAACTGGACTTGACTAAGTTAAACTAAGTCAACCGATCCTCTCAATATGGAACTCATCCTTAATTCCTCAATCAGCGGAGAAAATCAAGGACATATTCCCCAATCAGTGGAGAAATTATTGCATGTTCTCATAAAGACTTCAAGTTTGATTTTCCTTAACTAATTAACTCAAATTCAATTAATTAATTAATATTCGAACTGCTGGTAAGACCAAATTCGAATTTTACTTCCTATTTCTAGTCTAGGGGTTGACTAAAATAGGAATCCACACTAAACTGCTAGAAATAGAACTTCTATTTTTAGCACTTCCATTTTTCATTCCCTATTGCCCAATCCAGCACTGGTACCCAAACTACTATTTTTAGCAGTGCTATTTTTAGCACTTCTATTTTTAGCAATTTCTTGTTGCCAATTTTCAACATGAATTTCTTTCTTTTTCATTATTGCAGTAGATCAGCTATCTCTTAGAGTAGATTTATATATCTTTCATCAAGGAACCAAGATTCTTTTGAATCCATAGAAGTTTGGCTTGAAAACCCTAGTGGTCTATCACCAGCTGAACAATGACAAAAGGAAAAACCATCAATTTTACTTATGTATACAACACTGTCACGTCCAAGTTTGTACGAACCCGAGGTTGATAAATTAAAGATGGTAGCCCAGGAGTTGCAACATTTTTGCTGCACTACTAGTGCTCATTAGGGAGCAGCGCACACTGATAGTAATCAACAAAGTGAAGACCAACAATGAACAAACGTTCACAGAAAAGGCACAAGTGCTGAAAGAAAAGGAATACCTGGCCATGCACAACCAGCCGTTGGAGGAAACCATTACACAGGCATGCGTTGCGCTGCCAGAACTCAACATTCCTAAAGACGCAGCCTCAGGAGCAAAGATTCAAAAGTTGGTTGCAGTCATCTAGGAATCAAAGGAGGAAATTGGCTGAGTTTGATTCAAGTTATAGATGTTCTTTGGATTACAGTTAAAGTTACAACTAGGCACTCTGTAAGAAGTCTAGGAGTAGCATGGAGTAGCCATCAAAGAGGGAATGACCACTTTAGATATAGAAGTCAAGGACTGCAAAGATCTCTTTGAGAAGGAAATGGAACTACGGAAATGTCTGTAGGAGGACCCAACTTTGTAGAAAATTTGTATAGATATCAGGAAGAAGTAGCAGCAATTTGACGAACTCGGGGTGACTGTGTGCACTTTGCCGCCAATCCAAGATTTTGCTCAATTGACCAAATGAAAACAATTGCAAACATAAATTGAGGAGCTGCAAAGAAAAGAGGCCATCTTGAAGGCCAGGACATGGCCATGGAAAGAGGAAGCTAGCTAGTTCATTCTCTTAGTTCAGGAAAAATTGAAGACCATCAAATAGACACAAAGGATGATGGGCCTCATTTGGAAGGCCCTATTATAGATAACCTGGTCAAAGAAGTACAACAGGTCATGACACATGGTACTTTTGATTTGCAGGTATTGAAGGTGGAGTTACTAAAACTCCAGGAGAATATTGTTGCACTAGACGTCTGACTGGAGGGCGATTCACCAAATTTGTATTCGGATAGGGTCCCTCAGGTTATTTTGGTCAAATTTTGGTTCAATTTGTAATCTCTTTTTGAAAGAATGTAAAGTCTCCACGAAATGTGGAAGTAGAGCATGAATTTAGTATGATTCAAAGGGGCTTTAGTCCCTTAGGTGGGTAGGTGATAGGAGGTTTTTCAGATCCGACCATGATATTGTAAACAAAATGCTACATATAGATGAGTCATAGTGAGTCTAGAGAAGTAAATTTTTGAGAAGAATCATCGCAAGGGCCAGGTGCTAAGTTAGGAAAGGTTTGTTTCCTATACTTAGGCGAAAGGTGAAGGCTCCTATAGCTTAGTGTGCGAAGACCTTTGTAAGTCTGCAGGCTGAGTGTGTGTGGCCCTGTAGCTAATTGCACAGGGAAATGAAGTCTGTACGTGAAAAATTATACTTATTAAAGACTGTTTTGAGCCAATCCTAATGCATCTGTGCCTTATTTATTACTTCTGTAATGTTTATGGATCTTCACTCCTTGTTATGATTTATATGAATTAATGCTTATTTACTGCATGAAACTAGTGGATCTATAATAGTTATGCATGATAAGTATAATTAGGAACCTTCGCGAACTTCTAGAAGTTGTTTAAAGATAATTATAGTAATTATATGTTCTGGAGGGTTAGAGGTGTGCGAAGGTAGATCTAAGCCATAAGGACTGTAGGAACCCATCACATAGGCCTTGGGATGTAAAACCCTAGTTTTGTAATCCCCCAATACTGCTTCAGGTGAGGTTGTAGCCTTCGTTATGCAAGTTGTTGCCCGAAGGGCCAACAATTAGTGTTTTGTTCGTTCACGTAGATAAAGCTAACCCTGGGTCAGGACCCATCAAGCCAACAAGGACCCACATGTAATCCATGGGAATGGATTCCTAGGGTCGGCTATGAGTCAGCAGGGGAGTATACAAGCCTTGCTTCTTGATTTTAGGTTTGGAAATATTGTAGGAAGTGTAGGATCTAATGTACTTTCTCACATGTTGTCGAAGGTTTGACAAATAAAAGTACTTCTTCATCACTCCCACTGTCCTTTCTACCACAAAATGTCCAGTGGCCTAACTGCAATGTGTCTCCCAAATTATCTTAGCACAATCACTAGGAGGAACACAGAGCATCTCAGGTAGCATAACAATGTGTCGTGGATGTGAAAATATGGGACTTGCTTACTTTTGTTGCCTAGATTTTCATACTTTTACTCACACTTTTACCGTGTTATTTTTACCCATTTCATGGCAATAATGGTTGATCGATATCTCAAAATGCACAGGTATACATCTTTTCATGTCTTTATGGATTATTGGTCAATGAGGCATAGTCATTGGGAATTATTATTTAAGAGGCTTGCTAATTGAGTTATTTCTATGGATTTAAAGGAAGAATGACCAGGACTGTGATTCACTGAATGATACCATCAAAGCTAGAAATGCTATTACTTAAAGATTGGATAAAATGGTGAATCAATCTCTCGATGAACACACTATTATATTTTACATTTTTTTCTCTTTGAAAACTACCATGTAATTAAAGGTAGACAACACCATAATTATGAGAAGTGCATTATTGACAAAATGTATAAAGTAGAGTTGTGGGCTGTGAAATCTATCATTGTTAATCGTCGTTAAGGTTACAAGTGAGATAATATAACTTTGGGTATGTAACAACATACTTGTAATATTGTGATGAAGGGGAGCGTGTTCCACTTCTTTAATTAATGATAGTTTGATCTTCTGAGCATATTGTGATTTCTTGATCTCGCCACAATCCTAATGAGGGAGTTGGTCCCACTCTCCTCACTAGGTGCTGCTGTATTAGACGTGTGTTTAGGTTTATTTATGTGAGTTTATTGTTGTTGTAAATGTTTATCAGTGTGTGTTGTGAGTCCTAAGTATTGTTACTCTTATTGTTGTTATAGTCATTACTTGTTGTTACTATTATTTGTTGTTACAGTTATTTCTTATTGTTACACACTAATGAATTTATAATTAATGTTCGATACTGGGTAGGGAAATTGTGGCCTGCACATATAGTGCACAATAGCATTGATTGGTAGAACCCCCTTGATAACTAAATCTAGATTGGGTGAATTGCATGGTTCATACTTGAACACCAACATTTTGGCGTCATTTTCGGGGAAAGCTATCAAAGGCGTGAAAGTACAACCATTATTGACTATAGGAATGATCTCTTGTCTTGGGTAAGGAAGCTTACACCTTACTTTAGGTCATGAGTATTAGATCATTTGGTTGTTTGGTTTCTTGTTTTTCTTATTTATTTTTTATGATTATTCTCTTGTCTTGTAGAAGGAATTTTTTATCACCTTTCTCCTGGTCTAGAGCTTTAGATTTCCTTGTTCTTCTTTCATAATCATTTCTCTCTTGTCCTAGGAAGGGACATTTTATTTTTCACCCTATTTATGGTCTTGAGCTTGATTTTGGTGATTTGTTTATTTTCTTTCTCTTGTTTTCTTTAGGGGCCACCCTCTCGTCCTGGGGAGGGAATTTATTATCATGCTCTAGGTATTGAGATTTTAATATGCTTGAATGTTTCCCTTTTATTTCCTAGTTATATGAACAAAGACACCAATAAAAGGGGCGGAGGGAGACCCCTGACAAGAAAAAGGGTTTATTTAGGTAGAAAAACTTACATCCAAGAGATCATTTCAAAGGCTGAGTCTGGAGTATCATCATGAGCTTCTATTAGGGTAAGATCTGATATGATATCTGGAGGACAATCAATTTCAAAAATAGAGCCTTCTCCATAACAAAAGTGCAATTCGGGAAAGAAGAAGTAGCAAGTAGAGGATCTGAGGGACTGAATATTGCAACTTCAGAGGAAGAAGATTTGAGGGAATTATTTGCCCGATTTGATCAAGAAAGTTTTGCAAGCAACTTCAAACACCTATTATAAACAAAACAAGAGCCAGAACCTATTCAAATTTGAAAGTGGGTATTGGCAGATATTCATGGCCCCTACAACTTCATCGATCGAATTTCCAATTAGAGATATCATTTATGATGCACCTATGAAACCTATTTCTTTGACAACAGTAGATAATTTCCATGGATTTTCTTCTGAGGATCCAGACACATTCTTTTTTAAATTTGATGTTGTTTGTCGAGGGTATGATTATATTTCTGATGCTCATAAATTGAATATATTACCTACTGCTTTCAAGGGCATAGTTTTGAGATGGTTTATGGGTTTAGGGGGGAAATATATTGTTACATGGGATGATATGAAGATGATTTTCCTCGAGAAATATCAGGACTACTGCAAATCCCAATATGTGAAGGAAGAAATATTTATGATTATGCAGAAAGAGGATGTGAATATGGAAGATTTTATGGAACATTTTCAATATAGTTTGTAGAGATCATGCCACAGTGACCTGGATAAGAATATCTTGAAGATCATCTTTCTCAAAGCACTGAGGGAGGAATCTCTGCAGCTATTGAATGTAGTAGGGAAAGGAGATATATCAAAGGAAGAATTTGATACCATCTGCGAATTATGCATCAACTCTTCATGAGGGGCTGTGAGATAGAGGCAGGGAATCTAAACTCTAAAAACATCCAGCAGTGGAGTTACAAAGGATGAAATTAGGAATATGCTAGACAACTTTAGAACTGATATCCTAAGCACAATATCATCGCAACTAGACTTGTTGCAGGTGAAACAGAAGCATATGGAAGTAGCGAAGGCTATGTCTATTTTTTTCCCTCAATGCATGAAGAATCATTTGTTGAAGGAATGTCCATTAAATTTCGTGGAGACTTGTGCGATATCTGAACAGAGTCATTCCACTAGCACTTGCTCTGTAGGAATTTACAGGGTAAGTTCCTCAGACAGAACACCAAAGGACACCGCTCACAAACAGATCACAGATCAATACACCAGTATTTTGACGTGGTTAAAACCCTCAAAGAGGGAAACAGTCCACGACCTGAGCCAACGCGGCCACTTCAGGCAATTTATTAATAAAAGAATGAAAATTTACATATGCTTCTCTCATATATGGATTACCCTACAAATGACCCTCCATGCTCTTTAAATAGAGATCATGGACCAATCAGGTGTTAAGCCATAGATCAAGTGTCGGTAATACCGAGGAGAGAATGAACCATCAGATCACTACATATCGTGACCGTCAGATTGTAAGTTACAAAATGTACATAGTAAAGAAACACACTTTACCTAACTCTATAACCAACTCTATACTAGACCAAGTTGTACTTAACTATTTCCTATGTGTCGGAATATCCTAACATCCCCCCTTAAGAACAACTTGGGATAGGATTGAAGGATTTACAAATATGACACAATAGGAGAAGGAAGGAGGCACTAGAGCTTATCCCCCCTTAGTGACAACTTACTGAACTCCAAGCATAAATCGAAGTTTAGTGAACTTCGCCTCTGTGAGAGCCTTTGTAAAGATGTCTGCAACTTGATCATCTGTTGAACAATATTGCACTTCAAGAACATGGTCATGAATGAGCTTTCTAATGAAGTGCATGTGCAGTTCAATGTGTTTGCTGCGCTGATGTTGGACTGCATCTTTGCATAGTTGAATGGCACTTTGATTATCACACCAAAGTGTAGTCGGATGCTGCTACTGAAAGCCAAACTCTGACAGGATCTGATGAAGCCACAAGGCTTCCTTACTAGCTTCTACGGCACCACGATACTCTGCTTCTACTGAATAAAGTGAAATGGAACCTTGTTTCTTGCAAGCCCATGTAATAGGTCCTGAACCGAGAGTGAGCACATATCTTGCAGTAGACTTCCGATCATCAGGGTCACCAACCCAATCAGAATCAGTGAAACCCACCAATAGAGGAGATGCTTCGACACTGTAATGAATCCCAAACTGAACTGTACCTCGAACATAACAAAGTATTCTTTTAGCTGCTTTCCAATGACTTTCACGTGGGTTTTGAATAAACCGAGCAACAAGGCCAACAACAAAGGAAAGGTTAGGACGAGTATAGGTTAGATACAAAATTTTTCCTACAAGTTGATGGTATAAGGTAGCATCAACTTCAGGAGAAGTACAAGTGACTGAAAGTTTGACTCCAGACTGAAAGGGAGAAGGGGCTAGCTTACAGTCTTCCATGTGAAAATGGCGTAGAATATCACAAGCATACTTGGACTGGGAAAGGGAAATACCTTCTTTGGATTGCAAGACTTGAAGACCAAGAAAATAATGTAAGTGTCCTAAGTCTGTCATTTCAAACTTCCTTTTACGGCTAGTCTTCACATGGTTTATAAGGTTGGGATCACTACCAGTTAGGATAAGATCATCAACACAAAGAACAAGAATGATAAGAGACTGGCCCACTTTCTTGGTGTAGACAGTATTGTCAGAATGGCACCGAGAAAAGCCATTTTCTAAAAGAAATTTATCCACTTTGGCATACCAAGCTTGAGGAGCTTGCTTGAGACCGTAAAGGGATTTCTTTAGCCGACATACAAGGCTAGATTCTGTTTGTATAAATCCAATAGGTTGTTCCATATAGATTTCTTCATGCAAGTCCCCATGCAAGAAGGCAGATTTAACATCCATCTGATGGACTTCCAATTTGAAAGAAGCAGTAAGGGAAAGAACAAGGCAGACAGTGTTCATTTTGGAAACAGGGGAGAAGGTTTCAGTGTAGTCAATGCCTTCAATTTGGGAAAAACCCTTAGCAACAAGACGAGCTTTATGTTTATCAACTTTCCCATCTGGTCCATACTTGGTTCTGTAAACCCATTTGCATCTGACAAGTTTTTGTCCCTTTGGTAGAGGAACAAGATCCCATGTATCATTTTCCAATAATGGATGATATTCTTCATTCATAGCTGCTTCCCAATCTGGATGGACTGAAGCTTCTACAAAGGTGTCAGGATCATAATTCACTGAAGCTTGAGCTAGTAAAGAAGAAGCTCTCTCGAATTGAGAACGTGTACGTCGTAGATCTGTAGGATCACCGGCAAGATCACCTGCTGCATCCCGAGTAGCACGGACCCATTTTGGAAGCTGAGGAGCTGAAGGAGGATCCTAAGAAGGTGGGGGAGGATTTTCATCCTCACTTTCATCATCTGAAGAAGAAATATTTTCAAAAGTAAAAGAGATAGGGAGAGGTGGCACATTCGCCGAACTAGGCTCGCAGGCCGATATATTTTCAGCAAACTTTACATCTCTTCTAATGATAACATTTTTGGACTTAAGTGGAATAAGTCTATATCCTTTGACATCTTCAGAATATCCAACAAAAATACACTTTTCACTCTTAGGTTCTAAAGCTTTATGTTTCTCATCTGGAATATGGGCCCATGCTTCACTTCCAAAAACATGAAAGTGACTTACATCTGGGTTGATTGAGCTCCATGCTTCTTCTGGAGTGATATTCTTTAAAACCTTAGTAAGAGTGCAATTTATTATGTAATTTGCACAGTTAATTGCTTCTGCCCAATAATTAAGACTAAGTCCTTTAGATTGAAGCATACAATTAGCCATTTCCTTTAAGGTGCAATTCTTCCCTTCAGCTACACCATTTTGTTGTGGAGTATATGGAACAGTATGTTGCATTTGAATTCCATTCTTAGTGCAAAATTTGATGAATGTGTTTTTAACATATTCTCTGCCATTATCAGATATTAGCTTAAGAATTTGATGTCCAGATTGTTTTTCAACAAAGGCCTTAAAGGCCAAGAACATGTTAAATACTTCACTCTTGAGTTTTAAGAAGTATACCCAAGTGCGTCTGGAGAAATCATCAATGAAGGTTAAGAAATACTTGTAGCCAGAGAATGAAGCAACTGGAAGTGGACCACATAAATCACTATGCACGAGCTGTAAAGGGGCTGAGGCGTGCCAAGAGGCGCGTTTTTCAAAACTGTCCCGATGATGTTTTCCGAGTACACATCCAGAACAAACACCATCTCTGCAAGATACCATTGGAAGACCTGTCACCATATTTTCTTTACATAGATTCTCAAGAGAGCGATAGTTTAAGTGACCAAATTGCTCATGCCAAAGTTTGCTCACTTCATCATTATGAGCAACAAATATCGAGGGAAGATTTGATGACCCAAAGTTGTGAAACTTATACAGCCTTGTAGAATCATCAGTAATGCTAGTAGCTAAAATCTGTCTAGGATCTCTTAGGTCCTTAATTACAACATCATGAGATGAAAATTCAACGATTTTACCTTCACCTGAATGAGTTAGCTGATATACAGATAGAAGGTTGCATGATAAGGTTGGAACACATAATACATCATTAAACTGACCATTGTCTAGATGAACAGTTCTAGTCCCTACAACACTAAGAGATCTGTCATCACCAACATATATATTTTTGGTGTTACAATCATTTAAAGAAGAAAACATGGCTTTGTTTTTGGCCATGTGATAAGAAGCTCCAGAATCAATGAGCCAGTCATGAGAATGAGAAGAAGAAGATACATTTAGTGCATAACCAGATCGAGATGCTTGACAACCACATGCGGAAAGTGCCATTCCTGAAGATGAAGTTGAAGTTGAAGAGTGCTCCAAATTGATATTATGCTTCTTCATTGCTGCTTCCAAGGCTTCCATTTTCTTAAAGCATTTGGATTCTAAGTGGCCATCTCGATTACAAAAGTTGCAATGTCTATCATTTTTCTTCCCTTTATTTTTATTTGTCTTATCATTTTGTTGAAATGATTTTTCATTTCGAGGCTGAAATTTCTTAGGACCCTTGTTTGGTTTAGGACCATTCCTTTTAGGATACGAATTCTTAGGATTCTTTGAATTTGGTTGCTGCTGGGCGGCTAACGCTTTCTTAGAAGAGTTTCCAAGATGAAGAAGACCAAGGTGTAAGAGTTTTTCTTGTTCTCTTATTAAAGAATCACAAAAGGAATCAAAGGAAGGGGAGTTGTAGGTTTGTCCTTGAGAAATGAAGGCTTCTCTTGTAGAATGGAAGGTGGAAACAAACACAGAATAGGTTGGTCCCAACTTAGTAAGAATGGAGTAGATAAGGCTACTATCTTCTTTCTTAACCTTAACACCTTCCAAGAGAAGTCTAAGGGTCTTGAACTTGGACAAAAAATCTTCAGTGCAAGAAAAATTATTGGGGTCCAATGTAAGTAATTCATTTTCAAGTTGATGGGATTTAAGTTCATTTTTAATTCCAAAGACTTTAGTAATCGGTTTCATTGCTTCATCAGGAGTATCAAGTTCTACAATATGGAATCTAATATCTGGAGAAATAGACATCCCTATCAACCCACATGCTTGGTCTTGCCTATTTTCCCATTTAGCTACCTTGTCTTCATCTTTCGGTTTGGTCTCTTGGCCTGTGGCTATTCTGTAAAGAATTTTACTTATAAGTAAATCCACAATATAGGACCACCATTGGAAGTAGTTGGTGCTGTCAAGAATAACTTGGCATGGGCTTTCTATTTAAAAAAAAAAATTGAAGCTATAGATTCTGAAACTAAGTGAACCAATGGAAATATCTTGAAAAATTACGCTGTTTAAAAAAAAAATGGTTCTGAAAATGGCTTCTGGATGAAGAAGTTATGGCTTTTTGAAAAACATTTGATGAAGTCATCGACAAAGTGCGGGAATGTGCGGAAATGAAAAATCCGCCCCCACAAAATGGAGACTTGAACCCAAGACGTCTACTCTCATAAATTAGATTTGCACCACGTGAGCTATACAAAAAGTTTGAGAGAGAGAGAGAGAGAGAGAGAGGTGGGGGGGGTTGATGCTTTGGGTTGCGTGCTTGCTTTGAGAAAGCTCTTTTCCCTACAAAACAAAAAACACAAAACCCAACACGGACATACAAAAAAAAAACGAACCTTGCGGCTCGAAGTTAGCTTTAGCCAGAAACTAAATATTTTCAAAAATGAACCTTGCGGCTCGAAGTTAGCTTTAGCCGGAAACTAAATATTTTCCTCAATGTTTCTGATTTTCCGAGATCACACTAAGGCGCAACGAAAAAGAGCATACGCTTGAGAAAAATCCTTCCTTTCTGTTTCTGATTTGCCCAGATCGCACAGAGTCGCAGGGCAAAGAGCATACATAGAAATGAAAGCTATAGATCTGGTAATAAAAAAAGCTAAATAAACCGAAAACCGAAATAAACAGAGAGGAAATAACTGTAAACTGCAAATAAACACTGTATACCTCCAGATCTTAAAAATGACACAGCTAGGGCTACCGGAAACCTTTTCGCATGAAACTAAAGGGGTTCCTCACTGGAACGGATACTCCCAACACAACAGAGCAGTTCTCTCGGCCCGAAAGCAGTCAAAAATAGTAGATCTAGGAAACGATAGTCGGATGCAGTTCTACCGGCTTCAGAATTGGATCACCAACGGATGCGGCCCTCAAATAACTCTGATACCATGTAGGAATTTACAGGGTAAGTTCCTCAGACAGAACACCAAAGGACACCGCTCACAAACAGATCACAGATCAATACACCAGTATTTTGATGTGGTTAAAACCCTCAAAGAGGGAAATAGTCCATGGCCTGAGCCAACGTGGCCACTTCAGGAAATTTATTAATAAAAGAATGAAAATTTACATATGCTTCTCTCATAGACAGATTACCCTACAAATGACCCTCCATTCTCTTTTAATAGAGATCATGGACCAATCGAGCGTTAAGCCACAGATCAAGTGTCGGTAATACCGAGGAGAGAATGAACCGTCGGATCACTACATATCGTGACCGTCAGATTGTAAGTTACAAAATGTACATAGTAAAGAAACACACTTTACCTAACTCTATACCTAACTCTATATTAGACCAAGTTGTACTTAACTATTTCCTATGTGTCGGAATATCCTAACACATCTCTTCCTAGATTGGAGGAAGTCTTTTAGGGAACAAATGAAGAAACATATTAGATTTATTTTATGGGATCAAGGAAACCATGGAAACCAAAGCTACTGAACATGAATCAAGGTATGCCTCAACACCCGTCTCAGTATTTTGATAATATGAATTTTGGTCATCAATCTGTAACTTTTTCACCTTCTTACTCATGGTATTACCAATATCCAAATCCCTGGTAACCATGGTACCCTCAATCTGGTCCAAATTCTTCATGGTCCCAAAATTGCTGTGGACCTCCTACTCCTCTTCCTTCAGGACACCTCTCCCAAACTGTGCCACAATAGCAGCTACAGCTACCTGCTAATGTGCCCATTGGAAATCCTCCTCTTTGTCCTTATTTGCATATCCAATCCAATCCAAATCCAAATAATAGAGGGGCTCAACAAGTTGAGACACTCAACCTCCCTACATATAGTGTTGCCACCATGGAATGTAACAAAGTAAATCTTCGATCTAGTTGAGTTGTCAATGCTTAGACTTCACCAATAATTGTTGAACATACTGATGATGAAGTCTCAAAACCAGAACATAGAACAATAGGGGATGAGCCAACATAGATTCCTACAAAGAAACAAACCCCTTCACAAACTATTGTTACTAGAGGATGTCAAACCAGTCTACCTTATCCGAAAATATTATCTTTGAGCAAACAAAGTCCTCATCCTGAATTTGACTTTTTAGGGGAATTGCAGAATTTATTCATTAAAATTCCATTACTTTAGGCTATGAAGGACGTACCAATTTATGTTAAGAAAATTAAACAATAATGTTCTAAGAAAGCTGGAAAAAAACCAAAGGACCCACTTACTCTACATGTCATGGATAAATTATCAGATATAATGCTGGGGAAATCTATATCTGTCAAATACGGGGATCCTGGGAACCTGATTCTAATAGTACAGATTAATGGGGTGAATATCCAAAATGAATTGGTAGATTTGGTGGCAGTGATTCATGTTAAAACCTCTGCAACCATGATTACCTTGGGTATGATTAACCTTAAACCAACTCCCACTGTCCTAGATTTTTGAAAATTGGTCTACTATAAGACCGGTAGGGAAGATGGAAGATATCACTATTTTGGTAGACTCATCGAAATAATCCATTGACCTTTTGGTTTTACATACCCAATGCCCAACCGTTGGGCATTTTTTTATTTTAGGAAGTCCTTGGCTTTCAACTGTAGATGCTTACATTGGATGTCGGTTTGGAAACATGGTAATATCCAATGGGGAAGTTACAAAGAATATTATTCTTTACCTGTTAAGTTATGGTATGTTCTATGCTTATAACAATTTACTTCTTTTTCTTATTATATTCCACCGATTAGCAATCACATCTACATAAAGTAAAGTGCAGATAGAACATTAAACGATCGACAGAAAACAAGCCAAGACAAGAGACACAAGATGTGGCGGCTAGCCAGGGAAAAACCCCACAATGTGTGGGGAAACCCTTTGATCAAATCTTCTTTTATCTTCAATAATTCAGCAGAGAGAAATAGTACAATAAATCTGATTCATATCAGTAGTAGCAAACCCTAGATCAGTAGCATCAGCATTAGTGGCTTCATTATCAAACTAGGGTAGACCATAACTCACAAACCGACAGTCGGATTGACTTCATTCCACCACCAAAAGTTTCGGCTTCCAGAGGAGGTTCATATGAACCTATAGCGTAGTTCAAATGATGAGATCTTCTAGGCCACGCAAGTCAATCTTTACTTCTGCAGTTGCAGCTTCAAATTCAACAGCTTCCGGCTTCACATGTGTGAGAGAGAGACCCATTTCAGCGCAGTAGACAAGAGACTCATATCTGCGCAGTAGAGAGAGAGAGATGTGATGAGATGAGTGAGTCCAAATGAGGAAAATTCCTCTTATATTTATACACAACGTTGGTCGGTGAATAGATGCGACTGTTGGGCTTCTGAGCCTACATGAGTTGTAGGTCAGCTTGATAATAATTCCATAATCAAAATAAATTCATATCTCCATGAATACTTATCGGAATTGGATGATCTTTATATCAATCCTACACCTCGCGATGAGAGGAATCTAATAAAAATATTATTAGCCATGAATAAGATGACCCACATGAAGTTTTTCCCTGGTTTCCAATTTTAACACTCCCTCTCAACCATGGAGAACTTCATCTCGAATCTGTCTATTGGTTGTTACTATTCATCCATCAAATGCACTGCCTTGTACAGCCTGACCCTTACCCTGCTCTGCTCTATTTTACCTGTTCTGCTTTGTTTTGTTCTGCCCTGCACTGATCTGTACTTTTTTGTTCTGTTCTGCTCTGCTCTTGCATTGTTCTGTTCTACTCTGCTTTTGTCTGAATTATGAAGAAGAAGAAATGATCAAGGATGTATCATACTAACTCAAAGTCAGTCTCAGAGTATGTAGCACTGGTCCCAGACTAGTCTCAACCATCCCAAAGTCAGCGTCATAGTGAGTACAACTCCAATGGTCCCAGACCAATATCATCCTCCACTGACTCAAAGTCAGTCTCAGAGTATGTACCACTAATCCCAGACCAGTCTCAACTGACCTGAAGTCAGCGTCATAGTATGGTACAACTCCTACCACTGGTCCCAGACCAGAATCATTGATCCCAGATCAATGGAGGTCATCCTAGCATAGGGAGTACGGTAGTTACAACGATGCGTCCATCGATGCTACTATGGTCCCTAACTTCATTTCCTTACTCATTGATCAGATGAGAGGTACTTCCCATGAGTCCCAGACTGCATGGGTAGGATGACTCGACAGGAGAACTAATCAATCCTGTCCTCATAGGAGAACACATCAATCCTGCTACAATTTCCATGGAGAACACATCAATCCAGGCCTCACAGGAGAACACATCAATCCTGCTACAATCACCGTGGAGAACACATCAATCCAGGCTTCCATGGAGAACACATCAATCCAAGCCTCACAGGAGAACTAATCATCCTGCTACATAGGAGAGCGAATCATCCTATTCCACAAGAGAGCGAATCATCTTGTCCCACAAGAGAGCGAATCATCTTGTTCCAGTGTGCACCACCAGGGGAGGGTGAGTCACCCTGTGGTCATATGTTGCTCCAGTAGGAACCACAAGCCCTTAGAGCTCCCAGAGCTCAATGTATGCAACATGCAAGACCCTTGTACAAAGGTTTCTTGCCGACTCCAATTCGTTTGGGAAAATCACATATTAGATCTTTCCTCGGGGCTTTGACAAGGTGTATCAACCTGTACATCATCTTAATGTGATGGAGCTTCCTTGCTAATTGACTTACCATATCCCAGATGATGTCTATCTGCTGGAGCAACTGACGAATATGGGATTCCTCAATAATCGAATCCCACCTCTGGTTGCTATAGAGAATCACTGTGGTATCCAATGTAAATCCAAACAGCTCACTGAAGAGCTTTCGCAACCAGACTTCCTCACACGAGGTTATGCTAGTAACAATATATCCTGCTTCGGTAGTGCTCAAAGCCACCAACTTCTGCTTCCTGCTCATCCAGGATATCGAAGCAGATCCCAAGGTGAAACAGTACCCGGAAGTGCTCTTACGGTCCACCACATTGCCTACCCAATCAACATCAGTATATCCAAGTAGTCTCACAACTCCGGAAGTGTATCTTAATCCATGAGAGATTGTGTCCTGAAGACATCTCAGAAGATTCCTGGCATCAATCCAGTGAGGCTCAACCAAATATGAGCTCAAACAATGCTAACTGCAAAACATATGTTCGGATGGAGGTTCACCAAGAACATCAATGCGAATGAGTTTTTGAAACTCAGAGGCATTTCCCAAGTCTGGTTCGACATCACTACCATATAACTTCTAAAAGTTAAGATCTTCGAGGTAGTCACAGGCTTGCAGTCCATCATACCGAATCTTTCCAATATATTTACCACATATTTTCCTTGAGATAGGAAAATTTCCCTTGGCTTCTGCCACACTTCAAGTCCTTGGTCCTTCATTTCAAATTCAGAAGCCATCTCCCTCTTACATTTGTGAATGAGAGGGTTTGCACCTGTTAGAAAGAGGTCATCCACATACAACACCAGTATGAGAGGCTTGTCATCTTCAACCTTAAAGTAAAGGTTAGGATCAGCTTCACTCCTAGTGAATCCCAGCTTCATCAAGTAGCTATCGATCCTCTCATACCATGCTCGGGATGCTTGCTTCAGCCCATAGAGAGCCTTGTTCAACCTGCATACATGAGATTTTCAATCATAAATCTCAAATCCTTCAGGTTGCTCCACATAGACCTCTTCTTTGATAGAACCATGCAAGAACGCAGTCCTAACATCCATCTGATGTAGGTTCCATCCTTGTGAAGCCACAAAGGCTATGATCAAGCGGATGGTCGTATATCTGGCAACAGGTGCAAATACTATACCTCCCTTCTGGGATAAACCACGAGCAACAAAATGAACCTTATACTTTTCCATACTTCCATTTGCTACATGCTTTATCTTGTAAAGCCATTTTGAAGTAACAATTGTCTTGTCCAGGGTCTGGGAACTACTTCCCAGACATCATTCTCCATAATAGACGCATATTCTATGGTCATAGCATTCTTCCATAGTTAATGCTTGATGACATCTGAGAATGATGAAGGTTCATTTTGTATGATCGTGCTCATGATGGTCAGGTATCCCTGATACCTGTTAAGTTTCTTACTTGGATGGAAGGTTCCTCAGGGTGTAGCATGTCCTTCAGCATCATCAAGTATCCCCCTAAGCCATGAAGGCCTCTTACTAGAAGAGGAAGGCCCATGTGGATGAGGATCAAGCGGATCCATGGGTTCTTCTACATCAGGCATTGATTCATCATCCTTTTCCTTTGGTTCCCTGGTGTCGACTTCTTGAGAGCTACTCAAAGTCAGCAGATTGTCCACCTTTCTGAGAGCCATATCTTTGTCAAAGGTGACATCATCACTAATCACGACTTCCCTTTGACCGGTGGTGAACATTTCTTCAGGAGTTTAGGAACCCAATGCTTGATGAGGGCGTCGATTTTGTACATATACGACGGTGATTGTAGTTTCAGCCCATAGAAACTTTGGAAGTCTTTGATCATGTAGCATGGCCTAGACAGCTTCCATCATCGTGTGGTTCTTCCTTCCCACCACACCATTATGCTCAGGAGTATGTGGTGTAGTAGTCTCCCTCTTAATGCCAGCCTCAGGTATGCCTGAGTAAACCAATTGTAATATATCGGAGGTCTTGCTTTGGCTTGAGGGGAATGGTCCCCTTTTGAGCTTTCCTTTGGCACATCCCAGACATACACCTTATTTCTCTACTTGGAATTTGGACATCCCTGTTACCATCTGTCTTACATCGGTTAAAGCTTTGTAATGAAGGTGGGTAAACCTCCAATGCCAAAGTTCGGACTGAAGAGATGTGTCATAAGACATGACACCTAGTAGACTTCCATCGACCTGATATAATGAATCAAAACTAAACCCAAGTGTAAAGGCATATTTAACATTATTTTTCCATATACGTACCTTGTCATCGCTGAAGGTTACCTTGTAGCCTTTGTCTTCCGTTGCCGAGATGGACACTAGGTTCTTTTTGAGGTTAGGTGCATTTCATACATCCTGGAATTTCTAGCCTTCTTGAATGCTTGTCCTCTTCCTTGATTCCCAGCTCTCCTCTTACCTTTGTTGTTGAATTTGTCATTCCTTTGATTTCCATCAGAGGGATTTCGAGTTGCACTTCTGCATACTGTACCATGCTTCTCTAATCATGATTATCATCATGCTGCCCATGTCCATGATTTTATCCATCATAATGCTACTCAAACTAGTGTGCATCATCATCATGCTATCCTATATGTCCATGATCTCATGTTGACCTTTATGTCCATGATCTCATTCATCATGATGCTCATGATCTCATACATAGTGACTTGCTTTATCGCAAATGTAACATCGTCATTTTCTTCTAGCCTTAGGTCCAGCCTTTCCTTTTGATTTAGTCCCGGAATTATTTCTTTTCTTTGCATGAGAAGAAAAAACAGCAGGAGGACCTTTAGGCAAGGGCATTTCCTACTCTTCTACCCTTGTTTGTTCTTAAATGCATCTAGCCATTAATTCCTCGAAACTAGGAATTACATTATTGTTCAGAATAGTAGTCCTGGAAACATACAATTCAGATGGTAATACTCCGAGAGTTTTGAGTGCCATTTCTCTGTCAGTAATGGTTTCCCCAATAGATAGGAGATTGTTCTTGATCTCGGTGATCCTTAAGAAGGATGCTTGCATACTTTCATCTTTACCCTTCTTGATTTCCCTCAACTTATTTCTAAGAAACAAAACTTGATTTACATCATTAACTTTAAATAAACTCACTAGTCTGTCATAGATCTCCTTGGAGGTGTCTAGATCAGAGATGTAGGTCACCAAGCGCTTCTCGATAGAGTCCCGGATGATCTTCTTTGTTTTTACTTCTCCATTTTTCCATTTGTTTCAGGCAGCAGCAGATGCATTTGATGAAGGCTCAACAATATTGCCTCTTACATGGTCCAACACTCCTTCATCTTCAAGGGTTAGATCGATAGACATCTTCCATCCGTGATAGTCAGCTTTCTCATGGAGCTTGACTTCGGCAGGAAAGAGTGTTGAGGACCCCATAGTTCTTTTAGGATAGCCTTGCCAATCCTCTCTTCAATGATTTCTCTTGATCTTGCTCGGGCTTTGTCTTCACCTCTGCTCTAATACCATGTTAAGTCATGGTATGTTCTATGCTTATAACAATTTACTTCTTTTTCTTATTATATTCAACCGATTAGCAATCACATGTACATAAAGTAAAGTGCAGATAGAACATTAAACGATCGATAGACAACAAGCCAAGACAAGAGACACAAGATGTGGCGGCTAGCCAGGGACAAACCCCACAATGTGTGGGGAAACCCTTTGATCAAATCTTCTTTTATCTTCAATAATTCAACAGAGAGAAGTAGTACAATAAATCTGATTCATATCAGTAGTAGCAAACCCTAGATCAGTAGCATCAGCATTAGCGGCTTCATTATCAAACTAGGGTAGACCATATCTCACAAACTGACAGTCGGATTGACTTCATTCCACCACCAAAAGTTTCGGCTTCCAGAGGAGGTTCAGAGAACCTACAACGCAGTTCAAATGATGAGATCTTCTAGGCCACGCAAGTCAATCTTTACTTCTGCAGTTGCAGCTTCAAATTCAACAGCTTCCGGCTTCACATGTGTGAGAGAGAGACCCATTTTAGCGCAGTAGAGAAGAGACTCATATCTGCGCAGTAGAGAGAGAGAGATGTGATGAGATGAGTGAGTCCAAATGAGGAAAAGTCCTCTTATATTTATACACAACGTTGGTGGGTGAATAGATGCGACTGTTGGGCTTCTGAGCCTACATGAGTTGTAGGTCGGCTTGATAATAATTCCATAATCAAAATAAATTCATATCTCTATGAATACTTATCGGAATTGGATGATATTTATATCAATCCTACACCTCTCGGCGAGAGGAATCTAATAAAAATATTATTAGCCATGAATAAGATGATCCACATGAATTTTTGCCCTGGTTTCCAATTTTAACATTACCCCCCTACAGAACCAAGTTCACCAAATAAACCCGGATTTACTTTGATACAAAAGTCTCCACCTACCAAAGAGCATGAATCTAAGAATGAGGAAGTTAGACCTATCCTTACCATCAATGTGGCTCTCTATTTTAAGGATGAAACAAAGGATGATGCCATTAGAACCTTTCTCAGTAGCCCCAACTTTGTTTCTAATTCAACTCGTTAGTTGTTAGAAACTTTCATGAGTTGTAATGTTCAAGAAGAGATTGAACTAGAAAGAGAAGTAGAAAACGTTCTTAAAATTGTACCTCGTAATAGTGTTCATGTAGAAATTGAACCAGGGAAAACATTGAATATTAATCTTGACCTTTCACACTCCCAATCCGAACAACTGTTGAAAGTCCTTCAGGAGCATAAAGAAGCCTTTGCTTGGGAGTATACATATATGAAAGGAATCCCTGCTGATTTATTTACTCATCATATATACATTAAAGATGAATGTCGACCTATTAGGCAACAACAAAGAAGAATGAATCATGCCTTCAAAAACATTGTCAAAGATGAATTACATAAGCTATTAGATGTGGGTTTTATTCATCCAATATTGGACAGTCAATGGGTTTCCCCACTAGTCATTGTTCCTAAGAAGAATGGAAAGTGGCATATTTTTGTTGATTACAAGAAACTGAGAAAAGCAACTCAGAATGACCATTTTCCCTTACCCTTTATTAACCAATTTCTTGATACATTAGTCGGGAAGGAGTTTTTCTCCTTTCTCGATGGGTTTAGTGGATACAATTAGATACAAGTAGCTCCTGAGGATCAAGAAAAAACCACCTTCACATGCTCTTAGGGAACGTTTTCCTACCGAGTCCTTCCATTTGGCCTCTATAAAGCACCTGCTACCTTCCAAAGGGAAATATTAGGAATTTTCTCTAATCTAGTTAATGATAGTGTTGAGATTTACATGGATGCATTCACCCCATATGGGGATCCCTTTACAAAATCATTGAAAAACTTAGAGAAGGTACTTGAAATATGCAAGATAAAACATGTTTCTGTTAGTATAGTTGAATATCATATGATGATGAAAGAAGGAATAGTGTTGGGACACTTCCTTTTAGCTACAACAATTTGGATTGATCCTGCAAAGGTATTATTAAAACCTCCTAAGCCTAAGACACCGACATAGGTACACAAATTTATTGGTTATATGAGATATTATAGGCGTTTCATAGATTTGTTTTATAAAATAGCATTCCCACTTTCTCAATTTCTACCTAAGGATGGAGAATTTGTGTGGACAGGTCAATGTGAAGCAGCTTTTGTAGAAATCAAAGAACTAGTTTGCAAGGCTCTGCTATTATGCAGTCTTGACTAGAATCCCCCGTTGGACATCTTGACTGATTCTTCTCAAACAAAAATAGGGGTAGTTTTGGGGCAACAAGAAGACAAGAAACTATACACAACTTACTATGTCAACAAGAATTTGACCCCTGCTAAATTAAACTATACAATAATTGAAAAGGAGTTCTTGGCTCTCATTTATGCTATTAATAAATTTTGGCATTATATCACAGGGTATCCTATTTTCGTGCACATTGATGATATAACTATTAGGTATCTGATGAACAAACCAATAACCCCTAGTCGTGTTATAAGATGGTTACTATTAATTCAAGAATTTGATATTACCATTGTAGATAAACCATGGAAAGATAATTTAGTTACATATTTCCTATGTAGGATGGATACGAGTGATGAAGGTACATCCGTAAAGGATAGTTTTCTAGATGAACACGTCTTTCTGCAATTTCTACTCATACTTCATGGTATGTAGATATTGCTAACTATCTTGCTACAGGAAAGGTGCCTCAACACTTGCCTTACATAGAGCAATGAAAGATTATCCATCATGGTGCTCATTATTCATGGATAGAGGGATATCTCTTTTACATAGGATCTGACCAACAAATTTAGTGTTGTCTAAGTGGTGATGACATCTTTGATGTCTTGAAAGATGCTCATGATGGCCACTTGCGGGGGACATTTTGCAGATAAGAGGACATATCATAAGGTTTTAAAAATGGGATACTATTAGCCTCCTAATTTTCGTGATGCAAGGAAATATGTTAGAGGGTGCAATAGTTGGTAGAGGATGGGTCAACCTTGTCAGGCAGATGAAATGTCATTATAGCCCCTACTAGCTCTTGAGTCATTTAAAAAATGGGCTGTCAATTTTGTTGAGCCATTTAATCCACCTTCATAAAAGAAAGTTCACATTTTGGTCTGCACACATTATGTGACAAAGTGGGTAGAGGCAAAGGATGTTGTGAAAGCAACAAATCAGGTTCTCTTAGACTCGTTATTTGAAGAAATTCTTGTAGGGTACAAAGCTCCTAAAGAGATAGTTTCAGATGGAGTGGCACAATTTACGTCACATATGATAGCAGGACTTATGAAAAATTATGGAATGAAGCATAGGGTAACACATCCATATCACCCTTAGTCAAATGGTTAAGTCGAAAGCACAAACAAGGTACTAGAGAATATTCTTACAAAGACTATAGTGAACCATCGCTAGAATTGGGCTAAGAAGCTTCTTGAAGCACTATGGCCGTATAGAATAACATGGCGTAAAATAAGAGTGTTTTCACCATACAAGCTTATCTATGGGAAATCCCCTTTGTTTCCAGTGGGATTCAAAATTAATATGCTTAGGATAACACTTGAAGTATGTTTAGATCTTTTAAAAGCCTAGAGACACTAAGTGGAATAGTTAAATGAGTTGGATGAAATTTGTTTGGTAGCTATCCAGAATACTACTACAATATAGTAGTAGTAAACTAAATGGAATGATAAATTCATTAAGAAAAAAGGTGTTTCAAAGAGGAGATTGGGAATTTCTCTATGATTCTTGGTTCAAGGATTTTAAGGGAAAACTCTGCTCCAGGCGGATGGGACCATATGAAGTTGACACAATGTTCCATAATGGGAATGTTAGACTTATAACAATTGATGAGGCACATACTCCTCTGATCGTGAGTGGACATTGTGTCAGATTATATCATCGTCCAGCTTCAAGGGACTCCTTTATTAAATATCTCTCTGAAAACTTTGGTTTTGATGTTATTAGTGCAGGGAATTCCTCCTCTGCACTGCTAATCTAAAAGGAGAAAAAATAATCTCTCTCTCTCTCTCTCTCTCTCTCTCTCTATATATATATATATATATATATATATATATATCTATATATATATATATATATATATATATATATATATATCTATATATATATATATATATATATATATATATATATATATATATATATATATATATATATATATATATAATATAATATAATACAATGTTGTTACTACTCTATCATTCTTTTTCCTACAGGAATCTCGCTAATGCTGTTACTCCTCTGGTGTTGTTACTTTGATCATGGTGATTTTTTCTAAGTACCTCAATGGTGTTGTTAATCCTCCAGTGTTGTTACTTTGATCATCGTGATTTTTTCTAAGTACTTTACTAGTTTTGTTACTCCTCTGGTGTTGTTACTCATCCAATGTCGTTACTCTTCTAAGATAAGTCGCCAGGTACTTCCCCAATCAACTTTGCCAATTTGAATTGATAATTCATTTGCCATGACCTGATATGACCGAGGATGGTCATACCTTAGTTGGCGGAAGGTAATATAATAAATGAAAAGGATTCCATAATTAAATTACAATAATGACCTATTATTATCATTATTGAACCTTGTGCTAAGTGCATACACTCCACGATTTCCATCATACTTCGCATAGTTACCCATATGCATCGGGACTTGAAGTTAGTACTATTATATTAATGAGCGACCCTTTCCAACATTGCGAAGTAATTCACACAATTACCACTCATTATCACCATTATCTGCCATGAATTTTTCCATATTTCATCATTACCCTATGGGATTTTACTCTCACTGCACCCCATCACTATCACAACTCTCTCATTGCAAATCTACATGCCGACACTCCTCGTCAACGATCTATTGTCACAACAAAGTGTTGCTACATAGCCATTGCCGAATGGGTGGGCAAGCTGTGAGACATGAGCTAGAAACCAGAGAGTAGGATAGATGCAACACAGGTGTTTAGAAAGTCTTCTTGGATTCAACATGACATGTCTATTTTGAGAGGCTATAAGGATTTGATGAAGCTATCACAGTTAAATTTCCGTTAAATCTGGAAGGAAATCATTCCAGAGTTTGGGAGCTAGATATTTTTGCCACAAAGGAAGTTATTTCGATTGTTAGAGGGTTGTAGTGAGGAGGTCGGAAATGGTTCTCTTGGAAGTCTCCTCTACCAAAGTGTCCAGAATCATTTTTGTAGGCTCGAGAGATAATGGTCCATAAAGGAAGAGGGTATGATCATAAATATCTTCCATATCTATCAGCCAAGGTGGTGTGTTTTGTTATGAGTTATGTTACCTGCAAAGGTTGGTTTCATACATTGTTTAAATACCATTGCAAACTCCTTGAATGCATTTAGTTTCGACATGTGCAGGTTCATTCTTTATACATGCCATAATTTTTATGGAGAACCCTTCAATTGATGGCTCAATATAGTCACTGGTTTCGACAATGATTGGCGGTTATCACAAATCATGGGTTTTTTAGATTATTGGTAGTGCATCCTCTGTCTCGAACCTTCATGTCCTAGCCACAATTCATCGAGCTAGCAGAGGAAGTACTTTCGGCTATGCTACCTGCAAGGTAGGAGGAAGAAGACTTAGTAGTGGAAGGAGAGGTCACAGATGATGCTGATCCAGTGTCACTTCTTGGCCCAATACAAATATACGCAATGGAGATAGAAGAGAGTACAGTCAACGCATATCCACATGATCTAGGTGGCTCCAGACATAGGCAAAAGTCCAAGAGGACTCAGAAAGGCGCAAAGTTCGATGTGGTAAGATTACTCCCAAATCAACACCAAATTGAAGTACTCGTCACCCTGGTTCCAATGGTGGAAACGACACTCAAATCCAAGATCGTACAAGGGAGAATGAGCCAGTCAAAGTTTTGGTCAAAGTTGGGCTCTGGGCCAGGTTTAACTGTCCTACAATTTGACCAACCTTGGGGCATGGAAGTTAACTCCTGAGAGCGAGTGAAATTGTTGCCTCTTTAATTTTTCTAATATCTCTTATATCAGACAAAATAAAAAATGTGGCTATTGTTATAAAAAAAAAAAAATATTAAAATGGGTGGTAGACCATGACCCCCACAACCTCCACTGGACCCAAAAATATTTTGTTTAGTTAAATATGGCCAACGGGCAATGACCCCCATCGGCCCCCAACCAAACACATTAATATAAACATATGGGATGGGCGGGCCACCTACGGTGGACCCAATCCACACCCCAACCACCCAACGAATACGTTATAAAATAATATGCCATCACATTTTATGTGAAGCCAACAGGGATTGAACCTGCCCAGCCCACGTGGGCCAGCCCCCACCAAGTGGCCCCATGTGTCAAACCACCAAAATACATTGTAACATCATTTTACCAACCATATAACACAAAACTATGCTCCAAAAGCAATGGACTATTATTGGGAGGCGAGGGGATTCGAACCCCAACCATCAGCCGAATAAGTCAACTCCATAACCATTGTGCCATGAGCCCTGTGCTTTGAAGCCTCTACCTGTGTATTATATTTAATATTGAATTATTTCCCATTCGATGTGGGGGGAAGCGTGTGGAGGAGCCGACATGTCTTTTTTAACCAAAATTTATTATGTGATTGCAGAGGTGGAGCCATGACTCTGCAGAACCGTGACTGACGTGTTTTTCGAGACACATATTTTCTTAATTTATTTTTGCAGGTGGAACCATGAGCCTGGTAAAAGAGTAGCCAGAACCACGATTGAGTAAAATTCTCAGGAGGGTGAGATTTTCCTAGTGTCCAAATTGGACAAATTTTATGTTGATCTTACACCTCTCAGTGACACGAACCTAGTGGTGTCATTAAAATTTTGATCTAAGTAGAAAATCTTAAGATGACCTGGAGGAGGGAATCATTGAGGAATCTAGGGGGAATTTAAAATATTCCTTAAGCCCCAGATTCTCACTTTGTCAGAATTCAAAAATTTGATAGTAGATTTTACCCTATTCGATGCCACAAATCTGATGGTGCAATCAAATTTTCCATTTGATCATTTCATTTTTCAGCCACTTTTCAAAGTGGAGTGTAAGTGTTAGCATTCAACGTGTGAGCAGTCATTCCACGAGATTCGACACTGCGAGATTAATGGTATGGCCAGCTTCAGTAGCTTGACATCCTTTTCTTCAAATGGCCCTAGGATGTGAGATGAACATCTCTTGGAGCCACTCTTGCATGAGGGAATATTCCTTGTATGATAGAGAAAACACATGCATGTACATCATCACTCTTTCTAGCACTTAATGTAGTGACCTACACCATATTGAAATTGGGGCACAGAGACATAGTCCCTCCTAGTTGAACTCCATTATCAACGTCTTGAATTTTATATTGTTGTTTCTTGTCATGTTCCTTGTTCTTTATAGAATGCATTTATGTTCCTTTATGCTATTTTAGATGCAATTTTAATCACATCATGAAAGCAAAAGATATCGGTTAAATCTAGAAGCTGAGTTAACTCAGCTCAATTTTGGTATGAGAGCAGTCTTTGCATGGATGTGAATTTCCAACATGAAAAATTGAACGTACAACGATAGAGGATGAAAAAAAAATGTACGAGACCATGTTGAAAATTTCCCAAAGGGTGGAAATAATGTATGAACCTCTACAAAAAGACATAAAGGAAAAGGAGCGATTATAGCTTCAGTTGCGAGCCATGGAAGAGGCCCTAGAAGAACTAAAGCATAACAACTAGAATATTCAAACAGAGAACGTTGAATTGAAAATGCTTCTACATGAAGAGAAAGAGGAAAAACAGAGTTTTCTACAAAAACTGCAAGCTAAGGGCGAGGCCTTGAAAAAGTTGCAGCGTGACCCATGTGAGGTAAAAAGTAATTCTCTGAATTCATGTATGTGTCATGATGATGATTTGGCTGTTTTTGAAAATCGTATCATAGGAATTCTCTCCAAACTATTGAAGAAAATGGGTTATGAAGGAAAAGGCTTGGGCATTAATGGGCAAGGCATTATCAACGCCATCAAACTAGAAGAATTACCTCATCAGGCAGGACTTGGGTATGTCGGGAAAGAAGTTAGGGAATCTGCCAAGATAGACAATGAACCACCAACAACAGATGATGAGCGGGCCTCATAAGTTCTTTCCAACTGGACAGTGGAGGTAAAAGATGTTGATTTCCTTTTAGTTTCACCTTCACATAGTATGATTTTTGTTGGAGATTTGGAGATCCCAATTACAGGGACAGACATAAGGCTCCTTACCATGATGAAGTACAAGGAGGAAGAAGAACTTGGTGTTAATAACCAAGGCATCAATCAACCATTGGAGGTTGTGCAGAGACCTCGATTTGCAGGCTTGGGATACACCAAAGTAGAATGCTCGAAGGTGTTAGATTCTTTCAAGATGTCATCAAAATCGTCGAGGAAAGAGAATGATGGGAACACATACCCATCATCCCATGGGAGTGCTCACTACAGGGAAAGAGCGGAGGCAAGCTCTCATCAACATAATGACAACAGAGACACAAAGGAAAGGTACAACCAATCTTGATATTTGAATGTTCATTTCAATTATAATAATTTTGTTAATGATAGACATAAAACATGGCATCAAAAAACATGTACCTTTTGTGGATTACATAAGCATACATTTGTTAAGGTTTGGAAGAGAATGGCAACACAAAAAAGGATTAGGCATGAAATACCCACTCAACAACAAGTAAAGAAACATGTTAAGTAGATCTGGAGGAAGAAAATGTATTATATTCATTGCAACAGAGGTGTCCATCAAAGAGCCACTTGTTGGAGGCTCCATCCAGAGCAGTGCCTTAAAGACAAAGTGTTGATGCATGAACCAGATGAACCGTTTTTTTAACAAGCAAAACCACCATAGGGGGATGGCCCATTCACATCGTTAACTGAAAAATGGTCTCTAGATATGTTAGCTTGCCATGGTTATGCTATTGTAAATCATTTGTTGCATTTTAATATCTAAAGGTGATGATGTGTTTTCCATAACTTGTTAAACAACAATGATGTCTAGTCTTATTTTGTGTTGCATTTTACACTTTGAAAGTGATATTGTGTTTCCATAATTTGTCAAATAAAAATATTGTTTGGCCTTATTTTTGTAAATCATGTGCTGCAGTGATGATGTGTTTTCCATCACTTTTTGAAGCAATAATGGAATGCTGGCCTTGTTTTCATAGCTGGGGCAATGTTTCCATTTTGATGTAAACCTGTCTAATGAGTATGTGTTATAAACTCGTGGAAAGTATGGGATGCTTGGGTCATTAGTTGGTCATGTAATTCAAGCATGTAATTCGCAAAATAGTGTACTACAGGTTTGCAGAGGTTGCAGGTGTCGGCTCATCACTTATGGCTCTGAAGGATAGAGGTGAAGGAGAAGGAAGGGTGACATATCAAATACTAGCAAGCGTAGAAAAGGTATAAAGAAGTGGCAGATTCTTTTCATGCTTTTGGAGGACCAAAAGCTCTTCAATGGGGAGGATTGATCCAGGTGGCTCCAGACATAGTCATAAGTCCCAGAGGACTCAGAAAGGGGAAAATTGCAAAGTGGTCAGATTCCTCCCAAACCGATAACAGATCGAAGTACTCGTCACCTTGATTCCAACAGTGTGAACAAAACTCAAATCGGAGCTTGAATAAGGGAGAACGAACCAGTCAAATTTTTGGTCAAAGTTGAGTTGTGGGCGAGGTTTAAGTGTCCTACAATTTGATCGACCCAAGGGCATGGAACTTTGCTCTCAAGAGCGGCTGAAATCATTTCCTTTTTAATTTGTCTAATATCTCTTATATCAGTCAAAATAAAAAATGTGGCTATTGTTATATAAAAAAAAAAGAATTTAAAATGGGTGGTGGGCCAGGACCCCTACCACCTCCACCGAACCCAAAAATATATTGTTTAATTATATATGCACAACTGGCCATGACGCCTATCGGCCCCTAAACAACCACATTAATATAAACATATGGGTTGGGTAGGCTGCCTCTAGTGGACCTGAGCCACACCGCAACCACCCAACAACTACGTTATAAAATAATATGCCATCACATTTTATGTGGAGCCAACGGGGTTCTGTGGAGCCAACGGGGATTGAACCTGCCCGACCCATGTGGGCCAGCCCCCACCGGGCAGCCCCATGTGTTAAACCACCAAACTACATCGTAACAACGTTTTACCAACCATATCACACAAAACTATACTCCAAAAGCAATGGACTATTATTGGGAGGTGGGGGTATTCGAACCCCAACCACTGCCCGAATAAGCCGACTCCATAACAATTTCACCATGAGCCCTGTGCTTTGAAGGCTCTACTCGCATATTATATTTAATCTTGAAGTATTGCCCATTCGATGTGGGGTGAAATGTGTGGAGGAGCCAACACATTTTTTAACCAAAATTTATTATGTTATTATATAGGCGAGCTGTGATTATGTGGAACCATGACTGACGCATTTTTTGAGACACATATATTTTAATTAATTTTTGCAGGTAGAATTGTGAGCCTAGAAAAAGAGCAGGTGGAACCATGATTGAGCCAAATTTTTAGGAGGGAGAGATTTTGCCAATGTCCAAATTGGACAAATTTTATGTTGATCTTACAACTCTTAGCGACACGAACCTGATGAGGCAGTCAGAATTTTGATCCAAGCAGTAGATCTTCAGATGACTTGGAGGAGGGAATCTTTGAGGAATCTAGAGGGAATCTAAAAGATTCCTTAAGCCCCATATTCTCACTTTGTTAGAATTCATAAATTTGACAATCGATTTTACCCTATTCGATGCCACAAATCTGATGGTGCAATCAGATTTTCCATTTGATAATTTCATTTTTCAGCCACTTTTCAAAGTGGAGTTGCATGTGGGAGCATTCAATGTGCAAGTAGTCATTCCATGAGATTCGATGCCGTGAGATTGATGGTATGACCAACTTTATCAGTTTGGCATCCTTTTCTTCAGATGGCCCTAGGATGTGAGTGGAACATCTCTTGGAGCCACTCTTGCGTGAGGGCATACTCCTTGTATGATAGAGGAAACACATGCATGTACATCACCACTCTTTCGAGCACTTAATGAAGTGGCCTACACCATTTTCACACCGGGGCCCAGAGATGTAGTACCTCCTGGACAAACTCTGTTATCAATGTCTTGAGTTTTATGTTGGTGATTCTTGTCATGTTCCTTCCTATTTACATCATGCATTTATGTTCCTTTATGCTATTTTAAATGAAATTTTAGTCACATCACGAAAGAAAAATATCTTGGTTAAATCCAGGAGATCACCACAAGAACTAGCATTGACTACCAATTTAAGAGGAGAATCTCCACCCTTGGATGCAATTACAAGTGGTGCGAACACACAAGAACTAGCATCACATGTTCAAGTAATTGAAGAACCTTTCGTTGAAAATGTAGGTGTTACTGACACACAAGAGCCAACACCACCTATCCAAGAAATTGAATAGCGTTTGATTGAAAATGTAGGTGGTGCTAACACACAAGAACTAGCACTGCCTGCTCAAAGGAATGTGGAAGCTTTGGAAGAAATAGGGGTTGCAGTCGACAATGCTCCACAAGAATCAGTTTCGATTGCAGGGCGTAATGACAATTTTGAAGAAGCACGGGAAGAAGGAGAAAAAGGGATCATAGAAAATCTGGTGAACATAGAAGAATGAGGAGGAAGTCCAGTGTCAATAGGCATTGAGAGAATGGAAATTGATGAAATTATTCTTTTCTCTCCTTTTATTACGTCTTTTCCAAAAGGGGAAAGGAAATTTCATTCCCCTAGATGCATGGAGAAACAAACATCTTCTCCCCCAATCCTAAAATTTGTTGGGATGGTTAGAGGCACCATTATTGACACTGTTACTCAAAAACCAATGTCGGCTGGTGAACGAATTCAGAAAATTGAAGAGTTGGTGGTCGACACTACCACACAATAACTAGTGCCGACCAAAGGAAAAAAATGAAGAAGTGATGGTTGGTACTACTTCTACAGAAACATTAGAGGAGGATGTTGCTGATCAGACTAATTCTAAGGGTTAGAGACAATTCTTGAGCAGATGGAAGAGGATGGTTAGGAAACAGAGCAACCGCAAGAAGAGGGTGTCAAGGATGCCACCCCACAAAACCCTACATTGAATCTAGAGCCACAGAGGGAAGAAGTAGAGATCTTAAGACTTGAAGAAGGAGATAGTGGGGATGTTCCCGGAGTCGAGGAGAAAATAGAAGAAAACATAATAAAACAATAACCACGTGATGACTTTGTCAATGTTAACCCACTAAGCCCTGGACCAACTGTGAGACGTATAGAAGAAGTTGTTGTAAAATAAGAATTCATCGATGAATGTGAAAAAAAGAGACCCCCTCTTAAGGAAAGATATCAGTCAGAATTCAGAGAAAACATGCAGTTGAAATTGGAAATCATTAAATTGAGAAAATAGGTACGACACTTACTAAGAAGAGTAAGGAAGCACAAGAAAAACGTAGGGAAGCCCAAACCTGAAACTGATTCAGTTGTAGCATAGACCGAATACAGGACCACGACTTCATCGACTGTACAAATTGACACTCTTGCATTTATTTGAGTCTCGAAAATTCATGATGGTTGTAGAGACCGAGAAATTGTAAGTTGTTGTATCTCACCTCCAACAGGGTTCCATTTATCTCGAACCCCACCCGGGAGGAATAAGGGAAATTCATGAGAAATATGCAGAAACAGTCTCCAAATACATAGAATAGAAACAGAAGGAAAAGTTGAAGCAGGAGAGACAACATAAGAAAATTGTGGGAATATAAGAACAGGTGAAGCTATTAAAGGCCGATAAGGAAGAAATATTTACTTTAGCGCAATAGGTAATGGCTTTCTGACCCCATTCTCATAGCTATGCTCTATTCCTCCATGAATAGTACCCATTATTTTGTTTAGAAAGTGTCCTCTAGGATCTCAGCCATGAGATAGAAGATTCAATTCAGTTTCTACATATCTTAATATGCCACAATATTCTGGATCAACACTTAATGTGTGAGTTATACATGCATGTTTATTTTTCTGGATGATGACCAGTCATTCAACCCATATTTAGTTAAGATCTTTCACTTCCTATACAATTAATCAAGTTAAATGGAAAAGGATTTCAACACATTTGCAGAGAATCACGCAAATATGCCACTTGTCCTTTAGATGGAGAATTGTTAGTCTATGAATGTTTATAACATACACGAAACGCTATTAGGGATCAAGGGATGGAAAGAACAAATGATGGAAACCTAGAAATGGTGCATTGACATATGAAAAAAACAAATCTTTACTTGTCAAGAGGTGGCATGGGACAAATGTTAGAAAGAATGGATGCTATCATCATCAGTTGTTATGATACGTGAGCCTTTTGGGGCCCCCAATTTTACTCGGGCTCTAAATAGGGTACCTCGGTATATAGCATGCATGCAGCTTTGTGGGGTGCAATGGATGGGTTTGAGGTTCCGATTCCCCATTATCTGGTTGTTAGCCGATTAGTATACTCCAAATTATGAGGAAGGCAAGGATTGGTGGAAGGAAGTCATCCAGACAGATGGATATAAGCCTCTAAGAACATAGATGTCTGCAAAATATGATCTCAGAGAGCTTCATGCTGATCATCGCAACTCCAACACTGATATGCACATGCCACGAGCTGCATGAGGACATGCACTAATGCCAGTTGGGGGGAGATGCTGGTGGCTACATTTGCATACTTTTACTCACCCTTTTACCCTATTCTTTTTACCCATTTCATGCCAATAACGGTTAATCAATATATTAAAGTGCACAGGTAGACCTCTTGTCATGTATTTATGGATTATTGGTCAATGAAGAATAGTATTAGGGGATTATTATGTAAGTGGCTCTCTAATTCAGTTATTTTTGTAGATTTGAAGGAAGAATGACCAAGACCATGATTCACTAAATGATACCATCAAAGCTGGAAACACTATCCTTGAACATTGGCTACAATGGTGAATCAATCTCTTGATTGATAGGCTATTATCTTTTACATTTTGTTTCGTTTTGAAAACCACCATGTAATTAAAGGTAGATAGCATTGTATTATTGGAAAAATGTATAAAGTAGAGTTATGGGCTATGAAAGCTATCGTTGTTAAGAGTCATTAAGGTTAGAGGAGAAATACTCTAACTCTGAGTATGTAACATTATACTTGTAATATTTATTTAATTAATGACTATTTCATCTTTTGAGCATATTGTGATTCTGATTGATCTCACCACAACCCTAATTAGGGAGTTGGGCCTACTCTCCTGAAAAATTGCTACTAGATTAGATGTGTGTTTAGGTTTATTTCCATGAGATTATTGTTGTTGTGAATGTTTTTTAGTGCGTGCTGTGAGTCCTAATTGATGTTACTATTATTGTCATTACAGTCATTACTTGTTGTTAGTCTTCTTTGTTGTTACAATTATTTCTTGTTGTTACACATTGATGAATTTATAATTAATGTTCATTTCTGCGTAGGGAAACTGTGGCCTACACATACAGTGCATGATAGACTTGAAATAACTGGTAGAAACCCAGGGTAATAATTAAATGTGGATTTGGTGAATTGCATGATTCATACTTGAAGACCAACACTTACCTTCTAGGAGCATCTTGTATGTGGTTCTGAATTTTGGATCACTCTTATAGTTATGTGGCCATCCCAAAGTCTCATGTCCACAAGAGTAGAGCAGAGTGGTCAACGCCATAAGCAATGTCGGTTGAGGTAGTATGCAACATTATTCGTGTTGCCCTTCTTGTACTTAATATTGAAATGGAGCTATTGTAGATATGTGGACCATTTATTTTGGTGATCGTTCTGTAACTTTCCTTGTGTTCATATCAACTACAAAGGTTAGTGGTCTGTGTGGATGACCATTTCCTTCCCCAAAATGTAATGCTCTCATTATGGAAAAGATTGCATAATGGGATACACATCCTTGTCATATGTGGGATACTTTCGGACTACATTTGAAAGTGTCTCAATGTGATATGACATTGGATGCCCTTGTTGGGTAAGGACTGCACCAACAACATAGTCAAAGGCATCTGTCTCAATTTCAAATGGTTGTTGTAGATTTGGTAGTGTGAGCACTAGGCAGAGAAGAGGTGATGCTTTAGCTCGGAAAATGATTTTTCTTGTGATTTGGACAAAAATAAATTTACTTTCACTTTTCTCTTGGTTACTTCATTAAAAGTCCAATTGATATGAGAGAATCTCAACATGAACCTATGATAGGAATTGGCAAGCCCTAGAAAGATGTGGATCTCTATTAGGGTGGTTGGGGCCGACCAATCCTCAATAAATTGAATCTTGGCTTGGTGCACATGCACACCCCACTCATTAGTGATGTAACCCATGTTGAAAAATGCAACAAGAAAATCCAAAATAATTTTTTCGTTCAATTAAATTAGGAATTAAATTGTAATTCTAATTCTCATAGCAAATTGTAATAGTTAACTAAGTTAATTTGACTTAGTTGGATCAGTTAATTCAATTTGGGAGTCTATCTATGGTCATGCAGAGTGGTTCCTAAATTTTAGGGGCCCGGGTTGAGTTTATTTTGAGTTGTAATTATTTAATTTAGTTTAACTTAGTTAAAGTCAATTAAACTAGTTATAACTAATGGAGGAATTAGTCAGAGATCAAGTAGTGGGGTGTAATATGCAGTAGTGAGGTGTAACTTGTAGTTGTGGCATGTAACCAACACTACTTAACCAATAAACTGAATATTCATTCATAGTTAACTCATGCATGTCAGATCTGAGAAAAACCTAGTTGATATTGGAGTTCAAGGATAATGTACTATCAGTTGTATAATCATCTAAATTGTACAGGTGGTGGATGCAATCAGAGGAAGGCCTATGAGGATTGCAAATTTCATTATTGAGGAATTTCCCAATTAAATAAGGGCTAATTACCTATGAAACTACGCAAGGAAATAAGAGGTTGGGAGGAAGAAGATTGGGATAATTATTGGATGGAGATTGTTTGTGAAGCAATGAGATAGATTTGGATAGTGTAGAGGTTGCTCAGGATTGAGCAAAGAATTGTAATATTCTCATATTTTTTTATTAATGCAATATACAGATAGTATGGGTTTTTAGTTGTGGGTTTCCCCACAAAAGTTTTGTGTTATGTGTGATTGAATTATTTCTCTTTTATGCTTCTTGATTTCTTCAATCTTTTATTGTTTCTTCCGATGACTAGAGTAAATTCAAGTCAATTGTTTTATCATATTACAACCTTTAGTTTGAAAGGAATTTCTACATGGTATCAGAGATGAAATCACTATAGAAGAGGAGAATACGAGTTTGTTTTTTGCTGGAAAAATTGAATTTCATTATCATACTTCAAAGCCAATAGGATATTGTTTTATGGATTGAGACTCAAATATGCCCTTGAGGGTAGTTCAAACTATCTTTCTTGGAAGGATAGAATGGAGGCAGTGTTGGAAAGTGATTGGCTTAAGGAATTCATAGAAAAATATATTCCTAAGGTAAATGATACTTAAGATCTAGCAGAGTGGAGAAAGTGTGTGGAAAAGGTGAGAATGATTATCCTAGAAGGAGGTCAAGATCATATTGTCTTGAAATTCGACGATAATAAAAATCCATTTGCAATGTGGAAGGCCTTGACGAACCTGTTTCAAAATATTAGTAACCACACGAAGCTATCACTGAAGGAAAAACTCAAAAAGGTCAAGATGGAGAAGGGCGACACAATACCAAAGTACTTAAGCAAGTTCACCCAATGTCAGTATGAGCTTGGAATTGTCGGTGTTATAGTTGGTTAAGATGATCTAGTGAGCCTAACAGTTCTAGGAATTCCCAAGAGCTGGAACAACTACTAGGACTCATTTCATGGGAGGGAGAAGCTACAAGAGTGGGAGCGATTGTGCTCTAACGTGGTAGAAGAAGAGATTTAGTGGAACACTAGAGATGGATCCTCATCGAAACATGATGATGAGGAGAACCATGCCTTAGCTAAGAAGATGAAGAAAGGGAAGGGGAATTCATCCCATTCTAATTCAAATTTGATTCAAGGTGGCAAGAAGAAGGACATGTCGAAGGTTAAATGTTTTCACTATCACGAGTTGGGACACTATACCACAAAGTGTCCACACAAGAAGGCCTGTAAGATGCCCCCAGCAGGAGCAATAGGTGAAGCTCCTGCTTCACAATTCAAATCATATTTCACCCTCATTGCTTGCATGGTGACGTTAGTGATGGGTAGTGTGTGGTACCTATATAGTGGAACCTCATTCCATATGACCGCGAACAAAGAGTTCTTTAGTGACGTGGAGGAGAATGACCTTGATATGCACATCGAGATGGGAGATGATGTGAGGTATAGCACAATCGCCATAGGTACTCTTACCTTTCAGATCGAGTCTGGTTCTCCTCTCACATTAAAATATGTCATGTACATTTTGGGTTTGAAGAAGAATTTGGTTTGAGTTACCATGTGTGGAGCGATAAAAATGTGTCTTTTGAACTCCTAATTACCTTCACATTAATTATCAACCCAGGGACGACTTTGTATTTCAAGAGTGTACTCAGTCTGAGGCGGCTATTTACTTAAGAGTAATGTTTTGCAGTATAGTGCTTAAAACCCAAAAGTAAATGAATGCTTGAAAAAGAAATCTAATTGGAACAACAAGAAACTGAAATGTTCTAAACTAAATCATTCATTCAAACAACCATCAATCGAGGATACAGTAGCAATAACTCATTCCTCTAGAAATTGACAGAAAGGAAAATAGAGTATGGACCAAAGATCTGGGAGCTAAGCAGCGACTTGCTGACTCACTGCAGCTTTAGACCTTCTCTCACACCAAAGCAGCAATTGCAAGGAAATGGAATGGCAGCAAGTAAAATGAAATAGCAAAAGGAAATAGAACAGCAGTAAATGAAACAACAATCAAAAGAACTAAATCTCGCGAGTCAAAACCAACTTACTCACACTCTGCTATGAAATAACACTCTTCACTCCTCAAGCAAACTGGATGGAATATACTTTATGGAACAGCAGGGATCAATCATATATACACGCAACACGCTAATATAGTAATTTGATCTTGGTAATCCACTTGTCAGTCTTAGTTATAAATAATACGATTGTCTTTTAGAATGTAACATCAACGTTCATAGATTCAACAATCACAAGGAAATATAATTTCTAAGATGAATTCAATAATACCAATGGTCAAATGTTACAACACAGTCATTCCATAATTGAATAGCAACGGTATCCTGTAAAAACCATTTATATCAGCACTTAAAGAAACAACAATGCGTTGCAAAGTTAATATAACTGTTCTGTCTTCAGAAATGATATTACTCAGTAAATCAAATGTAACGGAGCTGTGATGTAAAATAACATAACATATCAGATTACCAAATAAAACTGATAAGCAAACCACGCATAAAACAAAAGAATATAATATACAGTAGCAGCAGCAATTGTAAAAATATGATACACAACAGCAGCAGCGTACTCCACCAGAGGCTGGGCCCTTAGCCGCCAGCGGACGCTGCTGGGTTACTTTAGAAGGAAAAGAGTGAACAACAACGCCCAAATTATGTATTAGTCATTAAATAGTTAAATCATTACAATAGTTGAAGCTTTGAGACTTACAACATAAAACAATCCTTCCTTCCTCCTATCCTATCATGAATCCTTGCTTCTGAATCTCTAATTCAAATCATCAATTCGCCATCATTCGAATGCCCAAAGTCATCCTGAAGTCTCCCCCTCTCTGATCTTTGTTTTCATTTAAATAGAGAAAGATCAGAGAGCAGTTATAACATAGATAATTACAACATGATTTCTTTTACAAATTTGGGTTGATTCTAACCAGATGATCAACAAGAAAATATATTTCCTTTCATCTCTCAACAAAATCAAGACGAATTTGGGTTTGCAGCAGAGATTTGGAGGACGACCGCAACAGCAAATCTGATAAAATCGTGCTCAAAGAACCCTACGTTTCTCTCTGTACAAGCCGAATTTGGGAAAACCGTTCTTTGTCAAAGTTAATTGGGCCCGTTCTGGACAAAACCCATGTTCCGGATTTCTCAAATTCGTCTTCATCTGCTCAGAATCTCAACCACAAAACTGTAACTCCTTAAACCAACGAATTTCTGAGTTGGCAGATTTAAAAATCAAATCTTCAATCTGGAAGTTACCTTGGAGGCTAAAAATGGTGAATAATGTTATAACCAACTTATTAGAACTATCATTGATAAAATAATGCATAATCATCAATTTATTAGAAATAAAGGAGAATAAATAATATTCATCCATGAGAGCATAAATCATTTATAAAATGGATTTAAATGATAAATTATAACAAATGATATGATGAAGAATAGTGGAAATGGGTGGGATAAGTGTTCAAAAGTGATAATAATAATGGCATATTAACGACCCAACATACCCCCACACTCAATATGTTGCATGTCCTCATGCAACGAAAACTGAATATATTGCATGTCCTCATGCAACCCAAAGACAAAAACCTATGTGTTAGCCAAGTAATAAAATAAATATGTTCATCTCAGCGCATGAAATGGATAGAACAAATGAATTCTTCCTCAATTAATGAATATTCAATTTTAGGAATCTTGATGAAGGCATAACAATTAAGTTGCAGCAAAATATAATATAAATAACAACAACCTTTATTAACCATTTTCCCAAAAACTACAACCCAGCTTTTGTTGAAATTTGGCAAGTAAATTTATAATATATGAATGCCTTTATGATCCAAAAATCGGATTGTTTTGATGCACGGATCATGAGATATAAACAAAATGGTTGTAGGTGAGAGTGCATGATTTCTGAAATTTTTATGAACCAATTTATCTTGAATTTATCTAGGTATGTGTATTTTAATAGTATGTCTGTGTTTCCTAGAGATCACAAGAATGGAGTTCATAGTTTTAAAAGTATGTGGAAATCATTTTCTGCACTGTGTGAAAATGAAATTGTATGCCTTAAATAAGGAAGAAAGTAGAAAACATCCATCATGCATAGCAATTCCTCCCCCTCTCTGAAAAATTAGCATGTCCTCATGCGATGCTAGAAAACAAATAGAGGTGGTTGCTACCAGCTGTTGAATTCTATGCTTGGTATAAAACAACATGGAATAAGGGAGGTGTTGAGAGTGAATAAGAATAGCAATGGATGATAAAGAATATGAATGGCGTGGTGATAAGAAAGAAAGGAATGAAAGGAACACTCCCCCACACTCGAAAATGACATGCTGCTGAAAAAGGGGAAGTGGTAAAGATGTGGAATGAAGGATGACAAATAATGCTCAAAATGGATTTTCATTAGATTCTCCTAAATTTATAATAAATTAGAAAACTATGCAATTTTACCTCAAGTTTTACCTCCAAAAATGTGGAATGACATATATGGACTGGCAGTTGTTGAAGCTGATGTAGGCAGAGTTGGTGCTGAAAGTGATGCAAAAGGTGGAATCCAGGGAAGCACAGCATGTCTGAAGAATTGTTCACGTTCGCGAGCCTCTACTGTGAAGTGCAATAGTGTGGTCATGCTACGAATAGAATTCTGCCCATACTTTTTGTTCGCCTGTAAACAAAGCACTATTTTGCATACAATGTTCTTGAATCCATAGTGTTAGTTTTCAATAGAAATAGATAAGATGCATGCAAAACTTTCAGTCAGAAAAACTTTTGTCAAATCAACAAGTTATGGCAGAGTGTAGTAATCATATCGCATGCAATTCCATAATGCAGACATTCCCCCCCCTCTAATTGAAAAATGAATTCCATGACCATAAAGCGTATGAGAGGGGTTATGCTGATGGCAAGGCAAGGGAATGAACAATACAGTAGTAGAGTACACATATCAATGATAGGACGACGAGAGTTATGGTTATATTGAGAGCAAAGTGTGTAAAGATAGTTATGAATAAGAGATAGGATGCTTTGGATTGATGATAGTTTATGCAAAACGAAAAAGGACAACAATATGCTAAAAAGATGCTTTGCTAATGGTATTCTAGCTGAAAATGATGTGATTGATCATAAAACAATTTTTCATGCATAAAGGTTCAAAACGGGGAAAAAATTAAGGGAATAACTTCTCTGATAAAAAGGAAAATAAGAAAAGAGTATTATAATAATAATTGATGATAAGATATAACTTCAATACCATAAGCAGAGCCGCTACTGCCAGCAGACGTCCATAGCCTCGGCAGGGTTGCTTTTTAACCCATATGAGCCAGAATCCTCAATTTATAACTAGAGAGTTTCAGTGTTGTTCTACAGAAGAGATCAATGTGCTGGCATGGTAACCAGATAACCACACTGCCATTCACTAGGATGTAGCAAAAGTGATCAGGCCGGCTCGTGATAAGACCTCCTGTTCCATGGATAATTTGGCTATCCAATGGATCATAACCCTGGTGTGGTGGCCATAATGGGAATGTCACTTTCTTACAACCTTATGAACATGGTAGGCTGGCTCGTAATGAGACCCCCTATCCTCCATCTGCGAACAAAATTTTGTTGTTATTACATATTTTTATGATAAAAAGAAGGAGGCTCAGTACTCCTTAAGAGCAGGGATGGTGGAAGAAGTTGAACATGTCAAAAAAAAATATACCCATAATCTCGTTTATTACAGACAGAGAAGATTATAACCAGGAAGGGTGGAACCAGCATGGTATTAAGATGGTCAATCAATATCATGTTCAACAGAAAACAATGCAGTAAAGTGATATATAAATAATTGTGTCCCTTCTGAAAAAAATCTATCATCAAGGAGCTGTCCGGTTAAAGATTATAACGTGAATGATATTAACTTTGCTTCAAAAGAACCCATAATTCTTGTCCTGATAAAAGTAGTGTACTTCATGCCATAAAAGGGAATCGGTAAAATGTGGTTGAGATGAATTAGGAATAATATCACAAGAGGAAGAAAATGGTTGCTCTCAAAAATACTCCCAAAGTGTTGCTTTTTTTTGAATGAACAACAAAAACACTCAAAAAAATGTTATTCCTTGTAGGGAACAACAAAGGAAATGCACACCAAAAAGCAAAAATACACACAAAAAAAATGTGAGAATGCGAATGCCGTTCCTTTGGAAAAAGGAACAACAAAAATCAAAAGTACCGTTCCTTTGAAAAAGGAACATCAAAAATGAAAAGTGTCGAAGTGCTGTCTCTTTTGAAAAGGAACAACAAAACGTGAAAGTACAGAAGTGCTGTTCCATTCGAAAAGGAATAGCAAAACGTGAAAGTGCAGAAGTGCTGTTCCATTTCAAAAAGGAACAACAAAACGTGAAAGTGAAGAAGTGCTGTTCCATTTCGAAAAGGAATAGCAAAAAGTGAAAGTGCAGAAGTGCTGTTCCATTTCAAAAAGGAACAGCAGCTGTTCCATTTCGAAAAGGAACAGCAAAATGTGAAAGTGAAAAAGTGCTGTTCCATTTCGAAAAGGAACAGCAAAACGTGAAAGTGCAAAAGTGCTGTTCCATTTCGAAAAGGAATAGCAAAACGTGAAAGTGCAAAAGTGCTGTTCCATTTCGAAAAGGAACAGCAGCTGTTCCATTTCGAAAAGGAATAGCAAAACGTGAAAGTGCAAAAGTGATGTTCCATTTCGAAAAGGAACAGCAGCTGTTCCATTTCGAAAAGGAACAACAAAATGTGAAAGTGAAAAAGTGTTGTTCCATTTCGAAAAGGAACAACAAAACATGAAAGTGCAAAAGTGTTGTTCCATTTCAAAAAGGAACAGCAGCTGTTCCATTTCGAAAAGGAACAACAAAATGTGAAAGTGAAAAAGTGTTGTTCCATTTCGAAAAGGAACAGCAGCTGTTCCATTTCGAAAAGGAACAGCAAAATGTGAAAGTGAAAAAGTGTTGTTCCATTTCGAAAAAGAACAGCAAAACGTGAAAGTGAAAAAGTGTTGTTCCATTTCGAAAAGGAACAACAGCTGTTCCATTTCGAAAAGGAACAACAAAATGAACTGTGAAAAAGGAACAACAAAATGAATGGCTGAACCAAAAAGTGCTATTCCTTTAGAAAATAAATAGCAAAACGAAAATGATGTCCCTTTGAAAAAGGAACAGCCGGAACGACAAAAATGCACACAAATGCTGTCCCTTCAGAAAAGGAACAGCAGAATACACAACCATAAAATGCAAAAAACGCAAAGAATGAATTAGCTATTCACTGCATTGATGCTGAGGATGAGTTGCACTTTGAATGAAGCAACACCTGAAACACAAAATATAAGAGAAATTAGAAAAAAAAACAACAAAAAGCAGTATGTAAATAAATAAATTGAGTTACAACAGCTATGATGTTATGTCAAAAAAATGATCTATTTGAAAAATGTTTTGGCAACAGTGACAAGACATGAATTTTCAAATGGAAATCAATTCTTCATTTCTTCTATTATGAATCCGTTGGGTTATGAGTTGGATGAAATTCCTTTGTTTCATTTAAAATTTCTTTCAAAAATCACTCGTCCATAAATTGACCTTTTTTATTTTCCCAAGACCTGCAAAAAACGAGTATCTACCTGCAATAAAACATTAAATCATGGAGAAAGAGAGGTGCGCGGGCTCCCCTAATCCAAGAATTATGTAAAAAACTAACAAGTAGTTACTCTGTAGAACAAATCCTTGGAGAAAATAACAAAGTAAAGTTTATTTGTTACCTGCGGGAGAGCAGTGGCCAATCATACTAACCTGCAGTGTTTTAATCACAACTTCTTTGTTTTTCGTCGAAATTGAGTGATTCCAAAGCCAAATGAGAGCTAATTCGAAGCTTTATCTCCATTAGAAACAGGTTTTAAAGATTCAATGATATGATATGTCAATTTTAGTTAGAACAACCTGCATAATAGAGTCATTGTCGATTACCCGGCTTAGACCAACAGTTGATATTTCAAGCGTAACGTTTTCGTTTGATGTCGGATTCGAATGATTCAAATTGGAAATAAAAATAGATTCATTTATTTATCTCCAATAGAAACAGGTTTTGAAGACAAGAAGAATTGATAGGTCAAATACTGTAAGGAACAGTCAGAAAGACATAGTGTTAAGAGTGCTGATTTACGATAGACAGTCAGTATTTTGATCATAACTTCCCCATATGATATCGAAAATGAGTGATTCCAATTGCATTGTAAACTAGATTCATAGGGGAATCTACCATAGAAACAGGTTTTAAAAATTCATTCATTTAGGCCTCCAAAAACGGACTGTCCCAACTCTGTTCCTGAGCTGCCCGCTAGACATCCGGTCAATGTTTTGGCTCTAACTTTTTCGTTTCAAATCAAAATTGAGTGATTCAAATTGGGTTAGAAATTATACATCAAGAGCTACTTAGGGTAAAAACAGGTTTTAAAAGTATGGTCATTTAGGCCTCCAAAAACTGACTGTCCCAACTCTGTTCCTGAGCTGCCCGCTAGACACCCTGTCAATGTTTTGGTTCTAACTTTTTCGTTTCAAATCCAAATTGAGTGATTCAAATTGGGTTAGAAAGTAGACATCAAGGGCTACTTGGGGTAGAAACAGGTTTTAGAAATATTCACTTTTGGTCCCTCAAAACATGACTGTCCTGACTGTTTTTCCAGAAAGTTCATCAAGCCCGCAAGCCAAAAAAATGAAATTCAAGCATTTTTTCAAATTGGTGATAAAAATGAAAATGAGTGTTTGTAGAACTTATTATTTCCATTGTAAATCATCTACATACACAAATTATTAAAAAAAATTATCACCGATGTTGATTTCGATAGCATGTTGCAACAAAAACAACTAGTTTTACAAAAGAACAAAATGCACTTATTTATGTCCTTATTTTATTTTATTTTATTTTTTCACTAACCTACTTTGATTGAAGGATGAATATGACTACGTATATGAGTACTTCCAGTGAAGCCATTTTCGAAATACGGCTTCACGTATGCACATACCCAAATTTGAAAAATGCATGTTAATGGATATTAGGGTATGAGAAGCCAACTTCCCTTCAAAAAATGGTATCAAAAATTGTTGAAGCATGGAGTGATGTTGAAAAAAAATGATGGAGTGAAACCAATCTTCAATGTATCCTTTATTTTCTTGATTTCGCATAGTCATCATATCATGAAGTTCTTGAGCTTTTAAAATAGCTTGTTGATGCATAATAAAAGAAACCTCATTTTCTTCCATAGCTTCTACAATTTTTGCATTTGAAACATTCTGAATCTCATTGTAGGTTTTCTCTAATAACACAAGTGAGATAGAATGGGTGGGAAGGGTGGGTAAATTTTCCAGTTCAACATTGTAAGCATGTTGTACTGGTTTATTATGGTGAGGGTGTGGAATTAGTTGAGCAGGAAAATGTGTATGGAATGGAGCATTTTGATGATGTGGTTGATTGGGTTGTGTGAATGGTTTTGATGGGCAAGCAAGATATTGTGGAAGAGCTGGTGGAGAATATGGAAAATGTGCTTGTGCTACAAGATGAGGGAGAGTAGTCATGCCATCATAAGATGAACCATGCCCAACTTGTAAACAAGATTGGTGGTTATATTGAAATTGACATGGCTGCCCTAACACATTAGTATTCCATAATGGATTATGCAAGTAAGAAAGTGTAGAGGGAGTGTTTTGAGCCATACCTGTAGGCCATGATTTCCATGGTTTTGACCTTGTTGCAGCTTCCTTACATCTTTGATATGCTACTTCCATCCTAGATAAGGAAGAGTGAGTATCTATGAGATGCTCCTTTCGGTCCTGAGGGTAAAACACTTCATCCAATTCTTGATTTTTATAAACCTGCAAAACATCCAATTTTTCATTTAGAGAGCTAATAAAATCAACTTTAAAATTTTCAAATAAAGCATTGATTTCAGCTTTTATGTTTCCTATTCTTGTAGCAGATTTAGAAAATAAGGGACAAACTTCTCTAGAATTCTTACCAGCCTTGGAGATTCCTCTTGAATACCTTATGCACAATTCACAAACATCATCATATGACAACTGAAAAACATCACCTTTTCCTATCAGATTTAAAAGTTCTAAAAATTTATCTTTAATTCCTCTAAGAATGAGTGTTTTTAAGATCTCTTTTTCCAAATGCTTATGCTTTGATTTTTGAAGGTTATAATGAAATCGATCTACATAATCCTCCAAACTTTCATCTTCCCCTTGTATCATACCGAAAATATCTTCATTGGATTTGCAATAGTCTTGGTACTTCTTCAAGAATATGTTCTCCATGTCCTCCCATGATTGGATGCAATTCCCACCTAGGCTCATGAACCATCGGAGAGCTGCTCCTTTTAGAGTAAGAGGAAACACTTTCAATCTTTGATCATTAGTACAATAATCATATCCTCTACAAAGTATTTCGAACTCAAATAAAAATGTATCTGGATCTTCATTTGCTAAACCATGAAAACTTGGTAAAGATGGGGGAATTATGTGCATTTGTGTCACTTCTCCTAGATCTCTGATAGGAAATTCAAAAAGTAGAAATGTGAGCCATTTCTTACCATAATATAAGATGTTCTTCATGTGTTTCTTCAAGGCTCCTTCTTCAAATGTTCCTGTCAATCGGTTAGTGAAATGGGTGGTGCTTACATCACCACTTGCGTGAGATCATGTGATTCATTTTTTAAAAATTTCTATCTTTTTCCTAATTATTCACACAAAAATTCAAACATCTATTTCTACTCTAGGTTCTTTAACATTCCTACTGGAAAGCGGATAGGGGAGCAGGGCTTTTACATGCTCCGTACGCAGGTTCTTACCTTCCGTTTTTAAGATCCAACTCTTCCCTAGGAGGCACTCATCAGATTCACACTACTCTTTAGAAATGGCTACACTTTCCCCGGCAACGGCCCCAAAATGTGGAGCGATAAAAAGGTGTCTTTTGAACTCCTAATCACCTTCACATTAATTATCAACCCAGGGACAACTTTGTATTTCAAGAGTGTACTCAGTCTGAGGCGGCTATTTACTTAAGAGTAATGTTTTGCAGTATAGTGCTTAAAACCCAAAAGTAAATGAATGCTTGAAAAAGAAATCTAATTGGAACAACAAGAAACTGAAATGTTCTAAACTAAATCATTCATTCAAACAACCATCAACCGAGGATACAGTAGCAATAACTCATTCCTCTAGAAATTGACGGAAAGGAAAATAGAGTATGGACCAAAGATCTGGGAGCTAAGCAGCAACTTGCTGACTCACTACAGCTTTAGACCTTCTCTCACACCAAAGCAGCAATTGCAAGGAAATGGAATGGCAGCAAGTAAAATGAAATAGCAAAAGGAAATAGAACAGCAGTAAATGAAATAGCAATCAAAAGAACTAAATCTCGCGAGTCAAAACCAACTTACTCACACTCTGCTATGAAATAACACTCTTCACTCCTCAAGCAAACTGGATGGAATATACTTTATGGAACAACAGGGATCAATCATATATACACGCAACACGCTAATATAGTAATCTGATCTTGGTAATCCACTTGTCAGTCTTAGTTATAAATAATACGATTGTCTTTTAGAATGTAACAGCAACGTTCATAGATTCAACAATCGCAAGGAAATATAATTTCTAAGATGAATTCAATAATACCAATGGTCAAATGTTACAACACAGTCATTCCATAATTGAATAGCAACGGTATCCTGTAAAAACCATTTATATCAGCACTTAAAGAAACAGCAATGCGTTGCAAAGTTAATATAACGGTTCTATCTTCAGAAATGATATTACTCAGTAAATCAAATGTAACGGAGCTGTGATGTAAAATAACATAACATATCAGATTACCAAATAAAACTGATAAGCAAACCACGCATAAAACAAAAGAATATAATATACAGTAGCAGCAGCAATTGTAAAAATATGATACACAACAGCAGCAGCGTACTCCACCAGAGGCTGGGCCCTTAGCCACCAGCGGACGCTGTTGGGTTACTTCAGAAGGAAAAGAGTGAACAGCAACGCCCAAATTATGTATTAGTCATTAAATAGTGAAATCATTACAATAGTTGAAGCTTTGAGACTTACAACATAAAACAATCCTTCCTTCCTCCTATCCTATCATGAATCCTTGCTTCTGAATCTCTAATTCAAATCATCAATTTACCATCATTCGAATCCCCAAAGTCATCCTGAAGTCTCCCCCTCTCTGATCTTTGTTTTCATTTAAATAGAGAAAGATCAGAGAGCAGTTATAACATAGATAATTACAACATGATTTCTTTTACAAATTTGGGTTGATTCTAACCAGATGATCAACAAGAAAATATATTTCCTTTCATCTCTCAACAAAATCAAGACGAATTTGGGTTTGCAGCTGAGATTTGGAGGACGGCCGCAACAGCAAATCTGATAAAATCGTGTTCAAAGAACCCTATGTTTCTCTCTGTACAAGCCGAATTTGCACAAACCATGCTTTGGAGAAAGTTAATTGGGTCCGTTCTGGACAAAACCCATGTTCCGGATTTCTCAAATTCATCTTCATTTGCTTAGAATCTCAATCGCAAAACTTTCACTCCTTAAACCAGCGAATTTCTGAGTTGGCAGATTTAAAAATCAAATCTTCAATCTGGAAGTTACCTTGGAGGCTAAAAATGGTGAATAATGTTATAACCAACTTATTAGAACTATCATTGATAAAATAATGCATAATCATCAATTTATTAGAAATAAAGGAGAATAAATAATATTCATCCATGAGAGCATAAATCATTTATAAAATAGATTTAAATGATAAATTATAACAAATGATATGATGAAGAATAGTGGAAATGGGTGGGATAAGTGTTCAAAAGTGATAATAATAATGGCATATTAACGACTCAACACCATGTTCGAGGACCATGGCTATGGTGTGATATTTAGCAAGGTAAAGGCTTTCCTTTGTCACGTAGCCTTAGGATAGGTGAAGCAGATTAAGGTTCAATTGAAAAACCTCTAAGTATTAGATGTAAAATACTATACTTATTTGAGCACAAAAGAATAGAATGTGTAGAGTTGAGACATCGATGGGTTGTCGCATAGAATATTGGGTCACTTGCACCATGGAGCTTTGGGTAGCATGCAAAAAAATTATATAGGACTTCCCAGGGATACATCAGAGCATGGAGAAACATGAAAAGGGTGTACATTGGGGAATCACACCAAATATTCCTTTCATGATGAAGGTAGTTGAACGCAAGTGATCCTTGATCAAGTTCACTTAGATGTGTGTGGACCGTTCTCGAAAACATCCATGAGCAAGGACATGTATTATGTAATATTTGTTGATGATTTTTATCTTTAGTGCTAGATTATCTTCATCCAGAAGAAAGATTAAAAGTTCTCTAAATTTTGTGAATTTAAAGCACTTGTTAAGAAAGATATTGGTAGGAAAGTTAAAGCTCTTAGAAGCGATAACAATGAATAATATGTGTTGAATGAATTAAAGAAATGTTGTGCATTAGAAGGAATTCAATTGGAGTTAATAGAATCTCATAACCCATGTTGGCTTGAGGGGGCCTGACCGAGGGTCAGTGTTAGTTATCGAAAGAAATCCCTATAGTTGTGACCCTTTCGACATCAGCCCGCGGAACACGGACTGAAGTCTCACCAGAAGCAGTATGGGGGGATGCTGGAACCAATTTTCTACACCCTTGAGATGGTTGTGATGTCGGTTTATTCAAGCTATACCTACCTGCGTGCAGGGTGCTTAACCCTCTGTTCATCCTTCAGCACTTTCGCGAAACACTACAATTGAGTTTTGCGCAGCCCTAACCTAGGGATAATATGCTTTCACGCTGCTAGGGCAGTGCACTGTGATATTTCCCCAACTATGATATCTTACATTTCTTATTAGCAGATCTTAGTTAGCTTTACATAATCAAATTTTTTTACATGCATTCACTTAACCAAAACATTTACATATATTCGCACATGATATAACCATTGGAAGTGAAATTCATACACAATATAATAGATGCATAAACAAGAAATAAAGATGAAGAAATTATAGAATAATTCTCTTTATTGATAATTCCAGATGATTATAGACTCGATTTTCCCTACACACTTAGATATAGGGGTCCGTGCCCTCAGCTGCGGACTTCTAGACCTCTGCACACTCAACTGCAGAGCCTCTTCCTATGCTACAAACTAAGCTTAGACTTCTACTTCAGTGCTATCTCTTAATCCTTCATGATTTCATTCCTTATGCCTTTAACTACTTAGAGCTTAGCTCTATTTATACAATCCATTGTCCACAAACCATGGGTAGATCTTCTACAGCCGACATTACATTTTCAAAATAAGGGAAGACAACCCTATGACTCCTTAACAACTACGCACTCCATGACCAGAAAATGTGGAGTATTTACACTTCAATTACAAAACTGGACCAACATATGGGCTTTAAGCCCCAAAACTGCCCTTGGAGGATCCCACTCCTAATGTGTCCCCAACATAAACATCGTGACTCGCCCTCGAGTCACTTTGCAGGTGCGGAGATGTTAGCGTGAAGACCTCCTAGCTCTATTTGGATCACTACAACTTCAGAAGCGCACTGAGCGGCCACCTGTTGGACTTCTTCCATGCGCTGTTAGGTGACTGCTGCCCTGAATCTTCTATTGAGCTGCGTACAATTTCACAAGATTTCCTTCAATGGAGGCTCTGATCACATAAGCCTCATCTATCCATGGTTGTAGGCACACTTTTAGGACCGCTTCTTTGTGCCAAGCGGCATCCACCTGTTCCTTGGGTGCCTTTGCCTCCTACATTTGTGAAAGCCTCTATGTAATGGAAACTGTTTGCATGGTCCCTTTTACCTCATCATACCTTTGTTGGAGCTCGCGCGGCTCTGTCTCTAGGCACTCTACATTTAGGTCCTCTTGTAGGGTAGTTAGGACCTCTAATGATTGTTCGAAAAGCCGCACGTAGTTTTCCACTGCACTATCAACCACCACTATCATTGTTGTAATCGTGGTGGTACGTTGTTCTCTGACCTCCAGTAGTGTTGAAGGTTGAACCCTCAACTGTAATTCCATGATATGTAGGTTCAGCTCCAGTTGAACCCTAGCCATCTCTGCTCTTGCATCGCGTACACCTGTGGCTAACTTATAGACACATGCCTCCATTAGTTCTTCTGCCTGAATGTCTAACTCCAGGACCATCCGGTAAGCTTCCTCCACAACCTGCATTATCTATTTGTTCTACTCCACTGCCTCATTACGCTATAGGCCCAACTATTGAATGTTGATGCGTTGCTCGCTCAGTACCTATAGAGCGCGACTCTCCCTAGCCCGAAGTTTTGCAATGACTCCATCTTGTAAGAGGTAGAGCATCTCCTGAGGGAGTGCAACCATGTTTAATCCTACCCCTTTCAAACTACTCACCATGGGTTTGTTGACCTCATTCTCTGTAGTAGGTGCTCCATCTGGTAGTACTCTCGTGTTGGCCACTCTTGTGCACAACATATCCTCGGTAGTTGAAGTGCCAAACGTGAGGCTGGTGGAAATTGTGCCAGCCTATGGAGTGCAAACCTACAACTCCTGCAACTCTATCCGAAGAGACCCCAATACAAGCTGTTGTTGTTCTTCAAATTGTTGGAGGGCCTCTGCGGTGAGATCCCTCACTATTTCACCAATATCATGCAAATACCCCTCAGTGAGGGTGATTGGGTTGAAATATGTCTTCGATGCCTTATTTTTCTTTTGTGGCACTATTTGCTCTTGTGGCCATGTTCACTTGAGTTGGGTGGACATCGTCTATGGGTCCACACCACCTTGCTCTATGTCTGTCTCTGGTTCAGTGCTAGGCGAAGGTGACTTCTGTTCTTCATGCTCTTCTTCTCCTATTTTTTATTGTTCCGCCAACTTTGTAGCATCGCACACTCCCTGGGACATAGCCGCTGCTTCCTCTTTCTTGCACTTCTCAGCCAATTGTGCCATTCGAAGCTTTGCCTCTTCCTTCTTGCGCTACGCAACAAACTTGTATGTTTCCACCGCGGAGCCTGTTGGAGCGCGCCACTCTGGCAGCCAAGACTCAAGGACTACAAATATCACATTGTTGGTCACCAGGTATGGTAAATCATGCCATGTCTTCATAGGGTCCTTCCATGCCCTGATGAAAACATGGTGGAAATCTACTTTGAACTCTGCGAAGATATGCAAACTAGCGTAGACTGTGGACAATAATGGTGGCTTGCGATTGATCCCCATCCAGATGTTCATCTCCATTAAGACCCAAAAGATCTTACCTTCTCTGATACACTGTGCATCCTTGGCTGCCCACAGTGAAGCATACTTCGCTGCCTCTAGAAGGTCTGACATGACAAAAGGGAATTGGCTATCTTTATGTAGCTCCCATGCCACCAGTACAAGTGACAATAGGAGCCACACGTAGTGAAACGTTTTTACCTACTCTTGTGCCTCATGAAAGTTCGCAAGGAACTCATAGCAGAGATAGTTTTCCTAGTTGAACTGGACTCCTTCTGCACATTGGGCTGCTAGTGCAACCACTGGTGTGGGCACCTCATCTACGCGACACTTTCACATCACCTTCCCTGCTAATATTTGGTTCATGACCTTGACTGCAGGGTTGTTAATGTTGGAGATGGCATACCCTCGCTTCCTCTTCTACATCTTGAACTTCTTCTTCATTGCTTTTGCGAGCAGCAACTCGCCACCTTTTCCCTCTGAAATGTTGGTTGGATCCTCCCCTAAGTAAGGCAGCTGTGTAATCTGGTGAATCAGATGGTCTGTGATGGGCATGGGCTCCTCCAGCCACGAACACCCATCATGCACCAAGAAGAGTAGCTGCTTGATGATGAAGATGGTCACTGGGACGTTGTGGTAATGCAACACCCAGAGCAGGTAAAGTAATCCAGCTTTCTCTACACCTCTGAGCCATTTCTGTGGCTCCAATTGATTTTTTTCAATAATCACGTCAATCCTCTATCACATTAGCTTCTCAGTCACTAAATGCGGGGACTTCTCGTGGTCTATGGGGTCCCAATATTCAAATTTCAACATAGGAACCCACCCTAAGTGCGGTCCCTAAAAAAAATATCGTTTGGAAGCAGCAGAGTTTGTAAAGGGCTCTTGTTCTCAATTTATATCCTTCAGTACCTTGGCTTTACCCTTGCACGAAGGAACATATTCAGGTAACTCGTAATAGGGTCCGCACCTTGGGTTTCAACTTCCATCTCTACATCCTCCTCATCTACCAGGGTTTCTTTAAATTATTCCTCCTTGACCTCTAGATTAATGGCCTTGCCCTTTCTTGCAAGGTGAATTTAGTCCCCTGTGGGTTTTTGGGATCATAGCTTGCTTATCCTTCTTAGGTCTCGGTGTTCGCGGTGATTTAGGGATGTCAACTATTGCTCCAATGCTCTCTGGGGCTTCCACTTCCACAATTTCCTGCATGGCTTCTTCGGCTGTCATTACTCCTCTATCCATGGCTTCTTCGGATGCTGACATAGTGCTATTCCATAATTCTTGCATCATCTCTAGTAGTTGCTCAAACAATGAATTCGTTTTAAGGGTCTCGAATAAGTCTCGGTTCATGTATACTTGAGCGCGCAACAACTCAGTTCTCAAAATGCCAAGTGTTTTTCACCGGATAGCCACTTGTAATTTATGGGGCCTTTTGAATTTGAATTCAACTGTTCCCCCCACATTTGGCCCATTAATGCTAGATTAGTGACAGATTTTCAGGAATCTAACCAATGAAGTTCGCCTTAAATGCCTACCGCCCACTCCATTTGGCCTCAAACCAACCATCAAATCATCAATAATGACTTTAATGGTCTCTTTTCGATAGACTTGTGTGCCAGCATAGCTGTCTTCACGCCATCTCGGACCTTGTGACACTTCGTTGCTTCGTGCAGTCATGACATCGCGCAACTCTTGGGAAATTTGGTTTATTGTCCCGCAGCTCATTTCAGTTGCTTGGAGCACTAAGACTATGGTACTTCCATATAGTCACATCATTGGATCGTCGGTGTATGGCTTCAAGCGACTTCCATTCACCTTTCCTAGGAAGAGTTCTCTGTTTAACTTGACCAGCTGTACTGCACATCCATTGGTAATCTCCTTAATAACATACGACCCTAACCAGTGCATCATGAGTTTCCAAGGAAATTTATCAAACTTACTATTATACAATAGCACCAAGTCATTCTCCTTAAAGATGGGTAACTTAATACGTTGGTCATGGCATGCTTTTTCGCGCTGCTTTTGGACCTACTGGTGAAATCTAGCCAAAAATCATTCTTCTTTGAGCTCATCCAGCTGCGCGAGCCTCTCCTCCAGGGTTTCGCTTTCCGTCATACCTATGACCGCTGCTATGCGCAGTCTAGGCAAGATGAATTCCATATGCATTATAGCTTCCACTACATAGACAACCCTAAAAGGTGTCTATCCCGTCAGCTTCTTGCATGTCATCTAATAAGCCCATAATACTGTAGGTATGTGTAGGTCCCAATCACTTTGCTAAGAATTGCATACCTTGGTCAACACATTTTCAAGCACTTTTTTGAATGCCTCCACTGTCCCATTAGCCTGTCGGTGATAAGGTGTGCTCTTCTAGTGATACACCTGAAATTCCTCCATTAGTGAATTGATTGTCTCATTCAGGAACTGTGTACCATGATCGCTCATCAAGATATTTGGACATCCAAAGAGCGTCAGTACATGCTCTAATAGAAACTTCGTGGCAGTCGTGCCTATGCAATTCTTCACTGGTTATGCTTCTACCCAACGAGTTAAGTACTTTGTCACAGTGATTATGTACCTCGCGCATGTCTTTCCTTGGAGCTGAATAGGTCTTACAAACTCTATTTCCAACTTTTCCAAAGGTTGCAACATCATTTGTGGATTCAAAGGAATTTCATCCCTTTGCGAGGGCCTACCTGTTCTTTGACATACATCACATGCCTTGTAATATTCTTTTGAATCCTAATGAATGGTTGGCCACCACAACCCCACGCATAGAATCTTCTCCACGGTTGCTCTTCCTGCATAATGTCCTTCTGCACGCCCCCATGAGAGTCTGTGAGGATCCTGCTTTGTTCAAACTATGGTACATACCTTCATAGTATTTCATCATTCCCCATCTTGTATAGATGCCCAACAATGATAAAGAAATCTACCGTGTGTACCACTAATTCCTTCTTTTGATGGATAGAATATCCTTCTAGCGCAGTTCCATTTGTAAGAAAGTGTATCATATCCATGAAATGTCCATCCATGATGCGCATAGCAAAGAGTTGCGTGTCAGGTAATCCTTCCTCCAAATTAGTAGATTCCTCCCCTGTCTCGATGCACAATAGGTGGTCTGCTCCCATGTTCAATGGTCCAGGTTTCACAACAACTTCAAAATCGTACTCCTGGAACAATAAGAGCCACCTACAAATTCGCCCCCCCAACACAGGCTTATTGATTAGGTAGTTTACTACGAAGTACAGTTGCATCTACTCAGGTTGGGGTTTTCTCCATAGGCCTATATCTATTTCACCAAATGCATGCATGGATCATCCTGCCCATCATACTTGTCTTCCAGTTGCATCTTAGGCTTCCAAAATCATACTCGCATCATTCCCCTACACTCGTGCCAATCATCAAAGCTTCCTTTGTGCATACCCCACCATCTTGTGGGCGTAGCACACAGTACACAGTCCAAGGCTTGGAAACATTGATTTTCTGGCAACTCTATTTCAAATGCATCCAAGAAGGTATCTACCTCATTTAGACCATGATACATAGGAAAAATTCTTACTTTTATCGACACGCAACAGAGTGACCAGGTCATCATGTTGCAATTCAGCGTAGTTACCTCATGTAACCAATTCTGCCAGCATTCTATTTCTTCATTGGAATCCAAAGTGTAGGAACTCTCGCTCTCCCATGTAATCTTCCCATCGACGGAGGGATTCACCTAGTCTTGTTATCACACTATTATCTTATGGATGGAGTCCAGATCATCATCACTTTCGTAGTCGCAGACTGGTTCCATATAGCGCGATCCTTCAGCAGGATCCAAGGGTATTATTACGTGTAGTGATTGCTTCTGAAAGATCATCTTTTTCTTCTTCAGATTGATTACCCCATTCATATCAGTAACCTAGTCAATTCCCAGAGCACAGGGTAGGGATCGTTGTCATCAATAATCTCTATTACTACAAAATCAGTCAACATGCTTTCTCCCTGAATATCCATGGTTACTCCATATAATCGCCCCATGGGTATGCCTTTCTACTAATTCACCATTCTCAGCTAAATCGGAGACCATTGCAGCGCGTGTCTCCCCATTCGCTTCCATCTCTATTTTGGTAAAACATTCACATCTGATCCCAAATCCAAAATAACTTGATCCATGTCGTATTCTCTGATCTGCACGGTGAGTCTCATTTCATGCCTTGTTCTTGTTTTATATGTTTTTTGATCTTCTGGACTACATGTGTTTCTCCTGGCATGGTCTAAGCATGTCTGTTGATGTGTACATGTAACCCTTTCAAGGCCTTACTGTCGCGCAGTAACTTCATACAGGTTTCTAGGAAAGTCATGAGCATAGAGGGGTCCATCTCCAGCTCAAGCTTATCTTTGCTTCCTGAAGTGGAGGCCTCAACAAAGCTCTTCTTAGATTCCATGAAGGTTTCCTGAGTGTGCTCCAAATAAAACTCAACGTCTCTCACCAGGGCTTTATGAACCCAGGTACTGTCTTCTGGTTGCTCCCCTTGTCATCTCTCGTCGCTATTCCACTTCGAAGCACTATATTTACGTTGAGATCTTCCTTGTGTGGCTCAGACCTCATCATCTGTAGGTTCTAAGTTGGTGGAGGTGGTAGCGCTCCTTTGTCACGTATCCTGGCTATTAGCGTAGGACAATCTTTGGTTTCATGATCAAACAGCGTGCAATACTTGCACGATGGGCGAGTTGGATTAGTACAATCGTGGGCATAGTGTCTTGGCCATCCATAATTGTAGCAAATCAACTGTTCGCAACCTCTACCAGGTCCTCCTCTGCCCCGGCCTCGTCCACGCCATCCTTGCATTCTGGTCAAGGGGCCACATTTCAGCCTAAACCCTATAGGCAAGAGTTCTATCCATCATCAAGTCATAGCCCCTGCAAGTACCCTCATCATGTCCCACCGACATACAAAATTTGCAGAACAACTGTTGTAGAGTTTGCATATACTTCTGTAACAAGTGGCAGTTATCCATGGCATGCTTTCTGACTATTTAACAGATAGCGTAGCACAAACCAGGTGTTGCGCTAGGTTCTACTTGAGCTTCCAACCTTAAAGGTATCGGTCCTCCTCCTGCAAGGTAATTTGTAAAGACTAGGTAGTGGTCCTTGTCATGGCCTTGACTCTTGCATTTCATGCACCATACTTCTTCGCACACGTCTAGCTGAGCCATCCTATCCTGCTTCAAGCTTTGCATCTGAAGGCATAGATTCTTCAGCTGCAAGTGGCTCTGTTGAACTCCTAGATTAGGATCTTACATCGGGGTCTCATGTAGTCTCTTGGCAATCTCCAAGGCCTCTGCATGTGTTGTTATCTTCTGCTGCAACAACGCACTTCTTAGGTGTGGTAGTAGTGAAGCCACAAACCACTTGTGATGTTGTCCATCTGTCAAATTTATGTTGGCTTCACAGATCATACATTTCAGCCTCTGATCTAGTTCCCAAGGCATCTCGCCTAGTAGCATCATGATTTCTTTGAATCCAACAATTGACTGCACTTCAGATTCAGGCCTGCTAAATTCCCTATTCAGTGTTGCTTTGATGTCTGCTACTCTAACATTCAGGTTATCACCGGAGTACATGATATACCAAGTTACCATGTGATCTTGAAGAGCACTAACCAGTGTCGCTTTCTCTATATGGTCATCTGTAACATATTGAGCTTCCTATATAGCCCTCACAACGAAGTAGAATTGATCCAAGTCCTCATTTCCCAATGCCTTGAATAAATGAAACTTCACTATGTTCAGCGTACTAAATCACAGTGGAGGTGGAGGTGGTACGCGTGAAGTTGGAGGTGATGGAAGTGAAGCCGGTGGTGGTGTGTGCCGAGGTGGTATTCGTGGGAATCCTTGTCTTATAAGATAAATAACACTTTGTGGATAGACCTTCACAATCCCTTCTTCATCCCCTCGCGGAGGTGAAATCAAGGGGCTATGCTCTGGACCCTTATTTCCTTCATTTCTGTAAATTATTCCGCTTCGCATAGACTCGAACATCGAGGTAGATGCATAACCCTCTTTTCACACAACAACATTTTAATCCAAGTATTCAAAGATTTTACGTACTTACCTCACGGTCCTTTGAAGAAGCGTCGCTCTACTTCATTATAGCTGACTGAGGTGTCGACCATGAACTCAGTAACAAATCATCCTATAATTTGACTGAGCCAATGATCGATGGTGCATGTGATCTTATCCTTCGATGCTTGCAACCTTCGCACTAGCTATGGGGTCCACACAATAGCATCGTCAAATTTCCACCTTCCTTGGCTATATGCTAGCTTCGTGATCAACTCGTATAACTCAGTAGGGAAGTATACAAAAAATATTTCGTGGATCTTCGTATACAGGTAACAGTCCCACCATTGTTCTTTTGATAGTCGCAGGTTTCTATTTTCTTGTGCCACGAACTTGTGAATCCTTTTGCCTAACCAGCCTTTGGTTTCTTTGTTATAAACCAGCTCAAGAAAAGATAGAAAATATAGATCAACACCTTAGAATTCAGCCTCTTCGAGGGGGCAACCTCCTTTACATTACATAAATGAACAATTCTTTCATGATACAAATGAAAAAACCTCCTTTCTATATATAGGAGTCTAAGGAGTCACAATATAATCCAGCCGACCTCACAATAATAATATAAAGCCACAAAAATAAAAATAGAGGGATTCTATGGGGCACAGAAATAACAACATGGCGGTAATAAGGGCACAACAATATAAATAAGGGGTATAACTACAATAGTAATGGGGTAATCACTAGTATTATAGGGACGCAACATGCCCCTCTCCTTCAAAAAAGTGTTGTCCTCAACGCTTGAGTAGTTTTGGATACTTCTGCATAAAATTCTCATCCTTCCATGTGGAATCTTCAACAGATAAGTTCTTCCACTTGATAAGATACTCTGAAATTGCTCGATTTCGTAACTGTTGAGTTCTTGTTTCTGTGACTGCTTCTGGTTCCAATATAATTTTTCCTTCCTCATCAAGTTCTGGCAATATTGTTTGCACTGGGAGCTTGTCACCTATAACCTTCTTTAAACATGAAACATGGAAAACTAGGTGCAATCGAGAAGCTGCAGGAAGCTCCAATTTGTATGCCATAGTACCAATCTTTTGCAACACCTTGTACGGACCATAATACTTTGGTGATAATTTATTATCCTTCTTAGCTTGCTTTAGGGACATTTTCTTATATGGTTGTAGCTGTAGGAATACCCAATCACCTACATCAAAACTTCTTTCACTGCGATGTTGATCTGCCTGTTGTTTCATTCTATTTTGTGCCAACACGAGGTTATCCTTTAAGAGTTGGAGGACTTGTTGTTGATTTTCGATGTGATGTTCCACTACCTGAACCTTAAAATTTTCTCTTAAATATGATGTGATGGATGGTGGTTGATACCCATAAAGTGCCATAAATGGGGTCATTTTTGTTGCTGTATGGAAGGAAGTGTTATACCACCATTCAGCCAGAGGCAACCATTTGACCCATTGTGTCTATTTATCAGATACAAAGCAACGAAGATATCCTTCCAAACATTTGTTTACTATCTCAGTTTGCCCATCAGATTGAGGATGATAAGATGAGCTATGAGCTAACTGAGTACCAAGACAAGAAAATAATTCTGTCCAAAAATTTCTAGTGAAAATGGGATCTCTGTCACTTACAATAATCTTTGGGTTTCCATGTAGCTTTTGAATTGTTTCCATAAATGCAATAGAAATTGTACTGGCATTAAATGGATGTGATAATGCACAAAAATGTGCATACTTGGTAATTCTGTCAACTACCACCATGATGACACTCTTTCCCTCAGACTTGGGTAAACCTGTGATAAAATCCATTGAAACCTCCTCCCAACGTTGGCTTGGAATGGATAAAGGTTGTAATAGACCCAGTGTCTTAATTGTTTCAACTTTATTTTGTTGGCAAACCAAACATTCTGCCACAAACTTTTGAATATCTGATTTAAGGCCATCCCAAAAAAATTCCTTCTTAACCCTGTGGTAAGTTTTTAAAAATCCCGAGTGCCCTCCTAAGGGAGAAGTGTGCAATTCCATAAGAATCTTTTGTTTTAGCTGGGAATTCTTACAGAGGTATAAGCGATCTTTGTACCATAATGAATCATTTTGGCAGCTAAATGTATCAGACGTACTGGAATCTTGTTGTAGCTTTCGAATAAGTGCCCACACTTCTTCATCATTCTTCCATTCCTCCCTTGCTTCGTTTATCCAATCTGGTTGGATAATAGAAATCGCACACAACAATGCTTCCACATCCTCATCCTTTCTTGAGAGTGCATCTGCCACCACATTTTGCTTCCCTTTTTTGTAGATGATTTCAAAGTCATAACCCAACATCTTTGTGACCCACTTTTGTTGCTCTTCAGAGGATAATCTTTGTTCTAAAAAGTATTAAGGCTATCATGATCCGTTTTTACCTTGAAGTGTCTTCCCATTAGGTAGGGTCGCCATTTCTTAAGTGCATGGAGTATTGCCAACATTTCCTTCTCATAAATAGCTTTGCTTAAAAACTTTCCCTTGATTGGACGACTTTCAAAAGCAATGGGTCTTTCATCTTGCATTAGAACAGCACCAATTCCATTTCCTGAAGCATCACATTCCACAATAAAGGTTTTTGTGAAGTCCAGTGTAGCTAAGACCGGTGCTTGGCACATTGCCTCTTTAAGATGTTCAAAGGCCTTTGTTGCTTCCGGAGTCCATGAAAATGCATCTTTCTTCAATAATGTTGTTAGAGGTGCTGCTATTCTCCCATAATTCTTAACAAACTTGTGATAATACCCTGTCAACCCAAGAAATCCTCGCAGATGCTTTATGGATGTGGGGATTTTCCATTCCTTAATGGCTTTAATTTTGCTAGGGTCTACCTTAACTCCTTCATGAGATACAATATGACCCAAATATTCCACCTCCTGGACTCCAAAGAAACATTTGGATCTTTTTGCATATAATTGTTTCTCCTCCAATAGTTGTAGCACCCTGTCAACATGTTCAACATGATCCTTCCAAGACTTGTTGTAGATTAGTATATCATCAAAAAATACTAACACAAATTTTCTAAGGAATGGTTTGAAAATTGAATTCATCAAACCTTGAAATGTTGAAGGTGCATTGGTAAGGCCAAAAGGCATGACCAAAAATTCATAATGACCCTCATGAGTTCTAAATGTCGTTTTCAGAATGTCTTCAATCTTCATTCTGATTTGATGATATCCCAAACGAAGATCCAACTTGGTGAAGTAAATTGATCCATGCAATTCATCCAGTAATTCATCAATGACAAGAATGGGGAACTTATCTTTAATAGTGAGCTTGTTGAGCTCCCTATAATCCGGACACATGTGCCATGATCCATCCTTCTTGTGCACCAATACTACTGGAGCAGAGAAAGAACTTTGACTTGGTTGAATTATACCAGCCTCTAGCATTTCTGCAACCATACGTTCAATTTCACTTTTTTGGACATAGGGATATCTGTACGGCCTGATGTTTGGAGGAACACTTCCTGGAATCAGATGAATAGCATGATCATGATCACGCATAGGTGGGAGACCTTTGGGAGTCTCAAATACCTTGGAATGATTGTCCAAGACTTTTTGGAGATCTGGAGAAATAGATGATTCCGATGTGGAAACATCTAGCGAACATAATTGTGCAATTACACCTCTTTGCTCCTTTTTTAGAAGCTTTGTCATACCATTAGAGCTGATTATCTTTCCTAGTTTCCCTACAATACCCCTTAATTCAACTTCCTTTCCCTCCATAGAAAATTTGATGAAAAGTTCTTGAAAATTAAAAGCTATTGTACCCAAGGATTGTAGCCATTGGACTCCTAGTACAACATCAGCACCTCCCATTGGAATGGAAAGCATTGGGCTAGTCAATACATATTCTCCCATGGATAGCTTGATATTATGGCACCTTCCAGAGAAATTTATTGTTCCTCCATTTGCAATCATCACTTGACACTCTGGTGCTGGATATAGGAAGCAATTCAATTCTTTTGCTACCCTACAATGAATAAAATTGTGGGTGCTTCCTGAATCAATCAACAATATTACCTTTTTCTTCTTGATTTGTCCTTCTATCTTGATGGTTTGAGGAGTGGTAATTCCCACCAATGCATTACAAGATATGGTCGGATTTATTTGTTCTTCATCTAGGCTTCATTCCTCGAGTATATCTTCTTCTTTTGACCTTTCTTGCTCCTTTTCTTCTTCCTCTTCACAATCTATGTAGAATAATTTCTTCTCACCACACTTATGACCTTTAGTGTATTTGCTATCACAACTGTAACAAAGCCCTTTTGCTCTTTTTTCTTCCAATTGTTGTGGTGTCAACCTTATAGGTTGTGGAAGACTAGGGGCAACAACACTTCCGTCTTTATAGTTGTGAGTGGTATGCTTCCTGGTTGCCATAATTTTGCTTTCCATTTTTCTTGCTAACCTGAATGCCTTCTCTAATGAATCAGGTTCCCAAAGGCGAACATCATGTTGGATATTATCCTTTAAGTACCCTATGAACACATCAATCCTATGCTCCTTTGGAATATCTTTTACCCTTATGTTCAATTTTTGGAACTCCTCAATGTGCTCCATTATTGAACCCTTTTGTTTGAGACTTATCAATTGGCTAAAAAAAGTGTTGCTTTTTGTATCTTCATAATGTGCTATCAATTCTTCTGTAAAAATTTCCGAAGTGATAATTTTTTTACAAGAGCAAAGCCATTGATACCATACAAACTAATTTGGTTCCAAATATACAGTTGCCATACGTACCTTTTGTGTGTTTTGCACATTATTGAGATCGAAGAACTGCTCCATCTGTAATATCCATGTGGCGGGATCCTTGCCATCAAACTTCCTCATATCGATTTTTGGAATATGGTGGGTCTTCGATCCAACATTAGCATCTATGGAATCATGAATAACATTACTTTTGTTCACATCATGAGTTTCCTTTAGAACCTTTTCACCATTAGTAAGTATTTCTTGTAGAAAATTCGTCAAATCTGTCTTCAAATCTGCCATGTCTGTCTTCAAATCTGTCTTCAAATCTGTCCTCAAATCATCCATCTTAGCTTCCATGGCCTTTATCTTAGATTCTACGCCATTTATCTTAGATTCCACGCCACTTATCTTAGCTTCTGTTAGCTTTTGTGAGCGTGACATTTGTTGCACTTGTTCTTGTAATTTTGATATATCATGTAGCATTTCTTCCTCTTCTTCATGAGTCATGCTCGAGCTTTCAGGTTCCTTACTAGGTGTTTGCATTTTATTTCCTCGGGGCATCAGTTACCGATAATAATGCTTTACTATGCCCTTTGAATTCCGTTAAACCAAGCTTACACAAAAATAAAAAATAAAACTACACACCATTTTCCACTTTATAGAAGCCTGATATTGAAATTGATGTATCTCTGTAATTTCAGATCATCCAGTTTTGAAATTGTGATCTGTAGTAGCCTTCTGTGTTCTCTTTCCAATGCCTCAACGCTGACCCAAATTGGATTCTCCAAGGAAGAGTTATGTGAAATCTCCCACAGTGACTTGCTTTTAGACTAGTTCAGTAGAGCGAACTTGTACGACGTGCCACGAGTCACTATTTCAACCTTTGAATCTAAAACACACATACAAGAATCTACAGTCCGTCCTCTTTCAGTACCTTCTTATGAAATTTCAATCTGATCCCCAGAGCGAAATTTATGACGCTTTTCCCCAGGTCACCTGTTTTGAATGTAATTCAGGAGTCTGCAAAAAGACCAACTTCCTCAGATCATATCTCCGCAAATATCGCGTGAAAAGCTCTAAAATTGGGACCCAAGGTTTAGCGCGATTTCTTCTCACATGGGTTTTTATTGCAACTTCTGGAACATCATAGAAAAAAAGTTATAGCGAAAATGCCACGATGACCTGTTTGGAGCAACGAAACCCTAGAATCCAAAGCTCTTGATACCAAATGTTATGAAACCAGCTCAAGAAAAGATAGAAAAGATATATCAACACCTTAGAATTCAGCCTCTTTGAGGGGGCAACCTCTTTTACATTAGATAAATGAACAATTCTTTCATGATACAAATGACAAAACCTCCTTTCTATATATAGGAGTCTAAGGAGTCACAATATAATCCAGCTGACCTAACAATAATAATATAAAGCCACAAAAATAACAATAGAGGGATTCTACGGGGCACAAAAATAACATGGGGGTAATAGGGGCAAATCAATATAAATAATGGGTGTAACTACAATAGTAATGGGGTAATCACTAGTATTATAGGGACCCAACATTCTTTCTTAGTTGGATTCGAGTGATACGACATCACACATCTCTTATGCAGATTTCGGTCTGGTAATGAAACCGTTTGTTGGCTTGAGGGGGGCTGACCCGGGTTTAGTGTTAGTTAGCGAAACAAATCCCTACACTACTGGCCATTTCAGCAACAGCCCGCGGAGCGCAGATTGAATTCTCACCCAAAGCAGTATGGGGGAATGATGGAACCAAGTTTCTGCACCCTTGAGATGGTTGTGATGTTGGTTTATTCCAACTATACATGCCTGTGCACAAAGCTCTTAAACCTTTGTTCATCCTTCAATACCTTCACGAAATGGTACAATCGGCTTTCGCGTAGCCCTAAGGTAGGTTGATATGCTTTTGCACTGCTAGGGCAGTGCACTGTGATATTTCCCCAACTACGCTAAGAATCTTACTTATCTTATTAATAGATCTTAGTTAGCTTTGTGTAAACAAATGTTCTTACTTACGTTCACTTAACCAACAAATTTACATATATCCACACATCATCTAAGCATTAGAAGTGAAATTCATACCCAATATAACAGATGCATAAACATGAAATAAAGACGTAGAAATTATAGAATTCTTCTTTTTATTGATAATTCCAAATGATTACAGAATCGACTCGCCTTGTGCACTCAGCTACAGGGGTCCGCACACTCAGCTGTGAACTTCTAGGCCTCTACGCACTTAGCTACAAAGCCTCTTCCTATGCTACGACCCAAACTTAGACTTCTACTTCAGAGCTATCTCTTAATCCTTCATGATTCCATTCCTTATGCCTTTAACTGCTTAGATCTTAGCTCTATTTATACAATCCATGGTATGTGGACCATGGGTAGATCTTCTACAGCCGAAATTACATTTTCAAAATAAGGGCGAACAACCCTATGACTCTTTAACAACTACACGCTCGACGACCACAAAATGTAGAGTCTTTACACTTGAATTACAAAATTGGACCAAAATATGGGCTTTAAGCCCAAAAACTTCCCTCGGGGGATCCTGTGCCCAACAAACCACAATAGAATGCGGCTGCTAAAAGGAGGAACAAAAGTATTGTGGGAGTGGTACGGGCAATGTTACATGATCAAGGCCTACCATTACACTTGCGGGATGGAGAGTGAAATATAGTTGTTTATTTGTAGAATAGAATCCCTCATCAAATTCTGGGGATGAGTACACTTGAAGAAGCTTTTTCATGTAAGAAGCTAGATGTGGCACACTTTAGGATATTTTTTTCTTCAGTCTACTGTCATCTTACAAAGGATGCATGTAAAAAGCTAGAGCCAATAGCTGAGTTGGGCATATTTGTAGGGTACACTTATACACATCACAACTACCAGGTGTACCTTTCATTTAACAGGAGGCCAGTGGTTCATATAAATGTGAAGTTTGATGAAGACAAGGTCATGACACGTTTCCTTGAGAGGGAGATTCAGTTAAATGCAAATGTGAAGCTTTTAGCTCCAAAGGTGGAACCTCAGGATGATGTGGAGCAACCACATGCAGAGGAGTAGAGGGAGGAAGCACCCACTCATGCAGAGACTTGTAGAAATGGAAGGAAGTGCACCTTAGAGGCTTATAGATTGATGCATGATTCTATAGAGAATGTGGGAGCACCCACATCACAACACAAGCAAAGGAGGTCAGTAGATCGATACACTAGATACATGGCTTTGATGAGCGAGAGTGTAGATATTGAGCCATCCTCATTCGAGGAAGAAGTGTAGGAACCATTATGGGTTGATGCCATGGTTGAGAAGTATGACTCCATTATCAGAAATAGTGTCTGGGAAGTGGTCCCAAGACCATCAGATAAGTCAATGGTGAGTTCCATATGGATTTACAAAGTAAACCAAGCAACAAATGGGAGTGTGGAGAAACACATACTAGATTTGGGGCCAAAGTGTTCTCTTAGGTCAAATGAATTGATTACAAGGAGACATTTGTTCCAATAGAAAGGTAGTATTCAATCATATCTATTGTATCACTGCTAGCGCAGATGGGATGGAAGATACTCTAGATGGATGTGAAGAAAACATTCCTCAATGATATGATTAAGGAAAAGGTGTATATTGAGAAACTAGTGGGATTGAGACCGTCAATAGAAAGTCAAATGTGTTCATTCTCAACTGAGCATTGTATGGACTAAAACAAGCACCCCATGCTTGGTACACCAGGATTGACATTTATTTCACCAGTTTGGGCTTCACCAAAAGTGAAGCAGATGTGAACCTTTACCATATTATGGTTGAAGGTAAATTGTTGATTATATTATTATATGTCGATGATTTGATTCTAACAGGTGATGAGAAGTTGATAAAATCTTGCAAAGAGGATCTTGCAAGATAATTGGAGATAAAGGACCCGGGGCTCATGCATAACTTTCTTGGTATGGAAGGACAACAAGGAGATGCGGAACTATTTGTCTATCAGGGAAAGTATGCCAACAATATATGAAGAAGTTGCACATGGACAAAAACAAACTGATGGAGACTCCTCTAATAGGTAATTGGAGGAAGGAAGATGTTACTTTTGGTGAAATAGTGGAGGTTACTATTCATATACAACTTGTGGGTTCACTTATGTATTTGGTGGACACGCGACCAAACATGTGCTTTGTAGTTAACCAAGTTAGTCAAGTAATTGTTAATCCAACCAAACATTATTGGAAAAAATCTAAACATGTGTTGAGATACCTCAAAGGAACCACTCAGTTTGATCTTTGGTATTGACAAATAGAGGGAGTGAAGATTCAAGGTTTCAGTTATCAAGATTGGTAGGGATTCCATCCGAAAGGAAGAACACAATAGCTGGAATCTTCAGTATTGGGTCAAGAATAGTTTCTTGGTACAGTAGGAAGGAGAGATTAGTTACACTCAGTTTGGTAGAAGCAAAGTACATGGTTGTTAGTCAAGCAACTTGTGAGGCTCTCTAGATGAGGAAGATCCTTTTTGGGTTATTTGGTCAGTAGATGGATCCTATTGTGATTTACTGTGAGAATCACAGTTGTATCAAACTTTCTGAGAATCTAGTTTTTCATGATAGGTCCAAGCATATCGACATTTGATATCACCATCAGCGAGATTGTGTGTAGAGGGGAATCATGTTGCTGGAATACATTCCTACATAAGAGGAGGATGAAAACATTTTGACAAAGGCATTGCCAATATGAAAATTAGAGTTTCACAAAGGTAGGATTGGGGTAGAAAATAGTCCCTTTCTTGTTGAAAGGGAGTATTTAAAAATGCAATAATAAAATCCTAATTTAATTTTCTCCTTGAATTAAATTGTAATTATAGTTATCATATCAACTTATAATAGTTAACTAAGTTAATTTGACTTAGTTATCTCAGTTAATTCGATTTCGAAGTCTATCTAGAGTCATGTACAATGGTTCCTAAATTTTAGGGTCCATGTTTGAGTTTATTTTGAGTTGTAAATATTTAATTTAGTCTCACTAAATTAAAGTCAGTTAAACTAGTTCCAATCGATGGAGGAATTGGTGGGAGATATAATACTGGGGTGTAACTTGTAGTAGTGGGATGTAACCAACACTCCTCAACTAGTAAACTGAAGACTCACTCATAATTAACTCATATATGTCAGATATGAGAATGACCCAGTTGATATTGGAGTTCAGGGACAATGTACTATCAATTTTATAATCATGTGAATTGCACATGTGGCACATGCAATTAGAATAAGGCCTATGAGGATTGTGCAGTTCATTATGAGGAATTTCCCCATTAAATATGGGATAATTTCCTAGGAAAGTACCCAACAAAATAAGAGCTTGTCGGGCAATAGATTTGGCTAAGTATTGGTTGGAGCTTGTTTCTGAAGTAGTGAGATAGATTAAGATAGTGTAGAGGTTGCTCGGGCTTGAGAAAAGAATTGTAATATTCTCATATTTTTTATTGATCCAATATACAAATAGCAGAGGTTTTTATTTGTGGATTTTCCCAAAAAATTATTGTGTTATGTGTGATTGAATTCTTTTTCTTTATGCTTCATGATTTCATCAATCCTTTATTGTTTCTGATGATGGGTAGAGTAGATTCAATTCAATTGTTTTAGAATATTACAATGTGCAGCTTGATTCTATAAGGAATTATACACCCCAGATATTGAATTTGGGTCATACCAAAAGTGTATTTCTCCAAATTGGCATACAATTTGTGTTCTTGCAGGGTTTGGAGGACCATTCAAATATGGTGTATGTGATCTTCACAAATTTGGTTCAACATCAGGATGTTGTCTAGATAAACTACCATGAACGAGTTGGTCAAGGGATGAAACGTATCATCCATAACCCACATCAAGGTTGTGAGGGAATTCGTCAACCCGAAAGGCATGGCTAGCCATTTGAGAAGGACCTCCTTGGATTTGAAGGAATCTGCCACATATCGGAGGGTTCAATCGATACCTAGTGATAAATGGACTTCAAGTCAATCTGGTTGAAATATTTGGCCCCCTTGATTTGGTCCAAAAGGTCATCAGTCCACAGGACTGGATACCTATTCTTGACAATGATCTGATTTAGTGACTGATATTCAATACAAATCCTCTTCTATACCAACATGATTGGGCTCCCACAGGGTGATGAAATTGGTTTAATGTGCCCTTTCTACAACATCTCCTAAATATACCTATTGATCTCATTGTTCTCTATAACAGAGTGTTGGTAGATTGGTCCCTTGGGTAGCGGCACACTCGGGGTCAGATCGATGCAGTGCTTGACTTGACAGTGTAGGTGTAACCCTATTGTTGAGGTGAATATGTGCCTTTACTCCTCCATGACCTTGTCCATCTGTGGCTACCGTGTGGAGAATCTCTATGTGGAGGTTGTGGATGTGGCCATAATATTCTTCTTGTTCTGAGGGAGAATCATAAGGAAGAAAAATTTCTTAGTCTAGGAAATGATTTTACTACCTTGTTTAGAAGATATCAAGGAAACAATGGTAGGTGGTGCTACCTCTAGTATCCTGTACAATATATGACCTAAAGTAATAATAATAGAATGAGCTCTAGATTCATATACAACATGACACTTCCATAGGTATGGATTACATAATAAAACATCACATACTTCCATAGGGGGAACACATCGGACAATACATCATCTGCAAATGGCTTAATCCTATAAGATAGGAAACACTATTGGCTGACACATAGATCTTTCCCTTGGTGGAGCCACCCTGTTATAGAACCATTTACCAGCATGGTAGATTTTATGCTCTGAGTCATGGCCTTAGGCAACCATTTCCCTTAGACTTTCTCCATTTATTAAAAAACATTATTTTAAATTCCATACATGACTTTCCCTTCAAAAAGTACATGCACATGCGGGTCTAGCTATGCCCAACCCACGTATATAATTTAAAATATTAAAAAAATATAAAATCCCTATTTTATGGGAGGGGTTTACAAGTTACACTGGAAGCCCACCTATAGGAGCCTGTGGCATAACTATATTACACCCTAGGGCCTCGGTCAAGAACCCCAACAGATCGAAGGGCATGCACAAACAAGGAGCAAGAAAATGAGCAATCCTAATGCTTAAACCACTAAAGTGGGATGAAGAGATATTACCCTTAGGTCCTACGTTTGAGGATGTTCCAGTAGGGTCCAAACCATTTGCTTCCTCGAATGATTCAAAACCTGCAACTCATTCTAAAAAAGCATATATACTATCAGCGGTTCAAAGCATGTTCAATATATAAATGTTATATCATAAACACATATAAATATAAAACATGATATCATACATAATTAGATAATAACATGAATTAAAGTATAAATATTCTTTATTGACAACTGCAAAGAATGTGGAAGAATACAACCTGATTCAACCACGGCTAGAAGAGAAACCTTCATCCATATTCATCCAACCTGTTGACGCGACAAATTTTCACTGTGCCAACAAGGGGAACCCACCCGATCACAGACCCCGATTAGATCTACTTTCATTTGGAATGGCTGGCTCTGAAGGCTTTTAAAGGACCCCATAAACTATTATAGGTTTTGAAAAATTTCTCCTCGGAGGAAGACATCCATTAAATCAACAAAAGAAGCAGCTAACCTATATGTATCAAATCCTATCTATACTGATTCTAACTACTTATGCTAGTCCTAACTATTCTAATCTATCCTGCAGGAGCATTACAAAAAGAGATTAAACATCATATATAGATTCCAGGTCCAAATGAATCAATTACTGGTTCACAGATGAACAAGGCTGTATTAAATCTTAATTTCAACCTAATTACTCATACAAGAATACACATTCCTTTCCATACAAATAAAACTTGCAATTGATGTTTAACAAGGTTTTGAATTAGCAACCGTTCATGAATTAACCATGGTAACAAATTATATTTGAATAAGAAAGACTAGTCACAAACTGTCTGCTATCAATATGTACAAAACAAAACACATTTATATTTATGCCAGCAACAACACCCTGATTCTAAACACAATAAAGAAGAAGAAAATAAATCTAAAAAATGCTCCTTCTTCACCCAAACAGTCTTCTTTATCAGCATAACAAATCCAAAGTTGTTTTGCCCAAACAAAAGTCCTCCCTCCATCTCCAGGGGTAATACTTATGCAGGAAGAAATTGACCCTTTGTATCCCCTTGACCCTCCCTCTTCCTGGCTTATTAAATATAAAAATTAAAATATACGGATGTAGAACAGTCCGTCAAATTGATGACACATTGAGGCTACATTTGCTGGCGCATTTTTATTTTCTGGGGGAAATGAAAGGATGTTGATTAAAAGAGCATGACTATGTGTCATCTCTTTGCACCTGTATGGAGCGGATGTTATTCCCTATTATTTCCTGAAGGAAACTAAAGACACTGCACTCATCATCCCACATATGGCATGATTTAAGGTTTGCTTTGGAGGTAATAACATCTTGATGGATCAGTGCTGTCATGAGTGCTTCTTCTTGCAATAAAGCGTGCCTCCATGCACTATGGCAGTTCGTATCCATTTCTTGCAGAGTATGTCTTTTTGCAATATCAACATTGGTGGTGCAGAGGTGTCGTCTTGAGATAAATTGCATTTATCCGTTACAGGTTCCACTCAAACTCACTTTTATTCTCTTGATCCTCACCTACAGAAATAGTCAATATTAGCTATGATTATGAGAAATATGAAAAAAATGCCCACAAAGAAACCTTGTGTTCAGCCACAGTTTCTATTTAATCTCGCAAACGGAGAAACTATAATTATTAAACCATTGAACCTGTTGCAACATGTATTCTCATTTCCCATAATATTCACTGTTATTCAAGGATTGCTTTGACAATGCTTCAAAAGTTGACCATTCACTCTATCAGATTTTCTTTTAAAAACCTGGACCACAACACTTTACCGAAATACATGGGAAGACACGGGAAAGCCTGCAGCCAAACCATAAGGTCAAACATCAAACACTATACACCTGGATCTATAACCATCGTCAGGTTTGTTCATCGCATCGCGCCTTATGTATAAGCCTTGGGCTCCACCGATTGCGATTTGCGATAGGCTAGACATGAAATATATATGTGCTGCAGTTAATAATCCTATCAGGTCTAATCATCGCATCACGCCTTATGTATAAGCCTTGGGCTCCGCCAATTGTGATTTGCGATTGGGGAAGCGGACACGAAAAATATATGTGTTATGTTTAATAATCTCGGTGGGTTTGCCAATGTCGTAGAGTGCCTTATGTACAAACCTTGGGTTCCGCCAATTACAATATGTGATAGGCCGGACCTGAAAATATATATATCATGGTTAATGATCCTAGTGGGTCTACCATATCGTGAAATGCTTGAAGCTTGGGCCTATATACTGGTCGAGAGCACCAATTGTGAGATGTGATGCAATCAAAGACTTGATTGCATCATAGTTAGTCATGGGAGATGGACCTTTAGCCTTTACCAATGCAAAAAGTGATATGCAATGGAGGCAAGGACAAGCAATTGCGATAAGCGATGAAGGCATGCATCGAGAGATGTGTAAAGACCCAGGAAGTGCAAAAAGGGTAAGTTATGCATATTTGTATAGTATTTCTATTATCAAAGCATTGATATAGAAATAAGGACACGATAGAAGGTTTTGAGGGTTGATTCCATATACACCCATAGTAAAGAGTGGGGGTTGGTTATATGTGAGAACATAGAGTACCATGAATGTTTATGAGGATTGAGAAAAGTCCCAATGAAAGAACATGAATGAAGGGCTAGAGTTGGTTATAAACGAGTCATTCCGTAGATATTCGTAAAGGGGACATGATCCTTCAGCTTAGAAGACATAATTCCGTTTAACAACTCCAGTTAGAAATGATAGGTTAAACGTCTAGGGGACCTTATTCAAATTTGCCACTAGAGCAGGTTTTAATAGGGTAGTGGTTGTGGCCACAATAAATGGTGAACCGTTGGGTGAACTAGTTATTTCTGTTACCAAATAAACCTTGGATCAATAGAACATCAGGGTGTTAAGATAAAATTGAAATGCAAACTGTATAGATGGACAGGCATGGGTTCCACTTCAACATTAACTACTTCAGCCGGGATAAAGACAAATAGCTTCTACTTACTGATAGGGTTTTGACAAGCATTCTCCAATGGTATTATTATGGGATTTATTGGCCTTCCTTTACCTATTTTCTACATTCAAAATCCTTTCGGGCCATCACTGGTCTGTCAATACCTATTTAGGTGTGTACCTCAACTCTTTATCACTCATCAAACTTGATGTAGATATGTTTATATGCACTTTATGTAAGATTTTTTTTTTTTTTTTTTAGTTCTATACTTTCATATGATCGCATGGGGTGTGGTCATGGATCATGTCATATTTTTAAACCGCTTAAGAAAGGTTGGGCTTGCTGTGTCAACCGGGACTCTGAGCCTAGCAACAGTCCCTACTCCAATCGGCTTCCCAAATAACCTGTCCTTCTAGATTGGCACAAGGACTTGATATTTCCTTTTCTTTTAAATAAGCCCTTCCAGTTTTAGGCACAAGGACTAGAGAACAATTAGATTCGTCACATGATAAGTGATAGTGAGCTTAGCCCATGAAAGGAGGTTTACTTGTAGATGACAAATATTGGAAATTTTAGTGTGGTGGATGGAGCCAATGGAGAATGACTGTTAACCTTGTAGACAAGTATAGGCTAGGTCTGGATGGGATTTTAAAAATGCAGTGTTCTGCCATGCGAGTCCAGCGATGGTTACACATATTTCATTTTACAAAGAGGCCCCTACATGCTCGGGTATCCAGGTTATGAACAGATCCTACCTAGTTCCCAACAGATGCCAATGAGTGGCTCTAATTTGAATTTCATCATTGATTTTCCAGTTCTCATAGGCTCATTGAAAGTTTTCTTGATTTGCAAGGTAACAATGAATTTAGGATTAGCAGACTCATTAGCAGGTTACTGAGGGAGGCAAAAAGCTGAAGGTGGGGAATGAGGGAAATATGAAGAGAGTTATAAAGGTGAAAATGAGATTGAAGGACCGAAATAAATTTCCTGAAAAGGACTGAAATTCAAAATAGAAGGAAAAAAGAAGAGAAGAAAAAAAAAAGGATGGATGGGATGAAAATATAACTTAAGTTAGCATAAAAAATAAATGAATCCTAACCTACTTAGGAGATAACCACCATGTGGTGGATACTGGAAGTTTCTCTTAAGATGTTGGCCATTAACAGGGAGTTTCTCAATTTCTCCCTGTAAAGTTTTCAATCTGTAAGTTCCCTGACCAATTTTTTCCTCAACTTGGAATGGGCCCAACCATAAGTGTTGGAATTTCGTGTGCTTACCTTTAGGCTCACTCAGCTTATCCCATTTCAAGACTAGCTCTCCTACTTGGTAATCTTTATCTCTTGCCAGATGATGATCAAACCATCTCTTCACAATCATTTGGTGATTTCCAAATTTGTTTCTGGCTTTATCTCTCAATTCCTCCAACCTCACTAGTTGGTTGATCCTTTTTTGAGGTAAGGTTGCAAGGGTCCCTCTCGAAGCTTGGGAGAGCTGTAAAGAGGGAAGAGTAATGTTAGGAGGCAATATGACTTCCTGTCCATAGACAAGGGAGTATGGGGAGTTTCCTAATGCTACTTTTGGGGTGACCCTATCGGCCCAAAGGGCATTTGTTAGAGCGTTGTGCCAATTCCTCTTGTTGTCGGCGACAGATTTATGGATTATGCAGATGAGGTTTTTATTTGAGGACTCTACAACTCCATTTCCCTGCGGGTAATAGTTTGATGCATACCTTATGTGAATTGATTTATCGATAGAAAATTTAGTGAATTATAGTGATGAAAAGTAAGAAGCATTATCAAATATGAGAACATCAAGGATGCCAAACTTGTTGATAATAAATTTCTCAATAAAAGATATTACCTCGTCTTCGTTAACCTTCCAAAGTGGGATGGCTTCAGTCCATTTGGTGAAGTAGTCGGTTGCCATGAGTATATACTTATGCTGTTGTGAAGAGTTTGGAGTGGTCTCACCTATGACATCGAGACCCCATTGCCGGAACGGGAGATAAATCATAACCGGCCTAAGGGAAACCACTGGCTTTCTTTCTCATCCTGCGGCAGTTTGACATAATTTTCATTTCCAAGCATAGTCATGTGAGTCTCTGAACACTATGGGCCAATAATATCGAGCTCTTAATATTTTGTGAGCAGTGGTCTCTCCTCCATAGTGACCACCTGCTAGGTCGTCGTGCATTTCTTTCAAGACATGATCGGCATCATCCTTTTCCAAACACCTCAGCCAGACTCCATCATAATTTTTATTGTATAATGTATCATTGGCCAGGTGATACTGATTAGATTTCAATATGAGCGCTCTCCTTCGTGATGTATCCATGTGTTCAGGACATGATCCCCGTGCTAAATAAAAGTGTATGTCGTAGTACCATGACTCAGGGTCCAAAGCGATTTTTGACATTTCACGCTCACACATCAGTGTCTCGTTAATCCATAGGGGCTCCTTCGTGAATTCTACTTGTGCATTTTGTATGCTCTACGCTCCTGCTTCTTCAAATGGCCCTTCTTTATCCACCAAGGCTTCTGCCGTGAGCTCACACAATCCCTGCCCTCAAACTACCTTCACTGGCTTCATCTCGAGTTCTATTCTTGAAGGGCGGTTATCTAATTCTCTCTTCATTCACCCATTTCTTTCTGCATGAAGAGGGCTCTTACAGTAGGGTGGGGAACGATTAATTTAGTCCTGGCCTTTAATAAATAAGGGTAGAAATTTTTTACAACTTTCAAAACCACAAAAACTTGTTTCTCCACGTCTGGGTAGTTCATTTTCGCTCCTTGGAGATAAGATATCATATAAGAAATAGGGACTTCATTGCCATCTTCATTTTTTTGGGTGAGGATTGTGGCATATGAAACATCAGAAGCAAAAGTGTACAGGAGGAATCCCTTGTCGAAATCAGGGCTGACCAACGCAAGAGCTTCTATGATGGCCTCCTTAATTCGCTAAAGTGATTTCTTAGTTTCATCATTGCACCTATACACAACATCTTTCTTCATCATTAGTTGCATGGGACGCACTATTTCTGTGAAACCTGAAACAAACTTCCTAACAAAATTAATTTTCCTGAAGAAAGATTGCATTGCCCTTTTCTTTGTAGGGGGTTGTATTCTCATGATGGTCTCTATTCTTTTAGGATCAATAACAATCCCTTCTTTAAAGAGGATATGACCCAGTAGTTTCTATTCCATAACTGTGAAGATGCTCTTCTTGGGATTCAATGATATTCCATATCTTCGGCATCTTTCGAAAATCTATTGCAGGTGATAAATATGATCCCTTTTGCGATACGAATACACAGTAATGTCATCCATGTACACTACTACTGATCTGTTAATCAATCCTCGGAAAGCTATTTCCATAGCTCTCTGAAATGTGGTGCCTGCATTAATAAGTCCAAACGGAGTTTTACGGTATGCGTAAGTGCTTCATTTAGTGTTGAAGGTTGTCTTAATTTGATCTTCATTCGATACCAAAACTTGATTATATCTCGAAAAGCCATCCAATAGAGACAACATTTCAGACCTAGAAATGCACTAAAGAATGTGTTCCATAGAAGGGACTGGATATTCATCTTTCTGCGATGCTTTGTTTAGGTTTCTGAAATAGATACATAATCTGATGTCTCCATTTTTCTTTCTTACTGGAATGAGATTGGCTACCCAATGGGTGTGCCTGACAGGAAAAATGATTTTGTCATCCAGCATTTAGCTTAATTCGTTCTTCACCAACGGTTCTAGGCTTGGATGCATCTTGCGAAGCTTTTGTTGGTATGGCCTAACATCCTCCTCCAACGGAATCACATGTTGCATAATGCTGGTATCGAAGGTTTTGAGGTTGCCATATGTCCATGCAAGGACGTCCTTATTCTCTTTAAATAGCTTAACAAATGCAGCCTTTTCTCGTGGAGATCATCCCAAGCCCAAATTAACAATTTTTGTGTCTTCTTTGGTTCCAAGGTTGACCGATTCATACTTCATGGATGAGCTATGCATTTTGCAGTTAGTCGGCTTCTTAAATTTATCATGCAGGTCATACAGGTGCTCCATCTTGACAAATGACTTGGGAGTTATATTGGACTAATCTTTTTCCTCATCTTCACTCCCATTGATAAGCGTGTCATGCTCTTTTTCATCAATGAGTGCATTTTTTAATGTCTTCTCGTAATGTAGGAACTCAAGGATTTTCTCGTCACCTTCGAATACCTTCATATCAATGGCTTTATTCAGGCCCCGCAGGAAGCCTTCGTATTCTCCTGTGTTGTTGGTGCATGAGAACTCCAACCGAGTGGCCATCAGATGTTGGTTCCCTTGCGGTTCAATGAGAATGCCCCCAGCACCTGCACCTTCAAGGAAATTAGAGCCATCAAAATAGAGTGTCCAAAATATAGAATCTAATGTTACACCAATTGAACTGCTTTCTACAAAATTAGTCCTACCATCTACTATAATACAAGATAATTCATCAGTTGGATTGCAGGGGAGAGCTTCCATCCATGTGTTTATTGCAGTTTCTTCAATTGTCTCTGCATGGAATTCTCCAAAAAAGGTTTTCGTGGCACAAACATCAAAACTATAATTCCCAAGGATAGAGTTGGTAAACATTACAGGTTCATTGGGGTCGTTTAGTTCCATCACCACATACTTCGTGTATCTTTGTCGATCAACTCTCAGGATATCACCTTTTGCCTTCTGAGGTAGCAAGAGGTGGGACCAATCAGTTGAGAAATATCCATTCAGTTTTGCTGACTAGTCCCTACTAAGAAAAATTCCATAAGCCTCGGGTATGTCGATTACCACTATGTCAATGACTTGTGTGAACCGTGGTTTGTTAGCCATTCGAATCAACACATATTTCAATTCTCCAATTACTTTCACAACCGTTTTGTCTAGTTTCATAATTCAAATTCCAGTTTTCTTGGGTATTGCATGAAGCCTTTTAGCAACAACGTAAGGAATAATAGTGGACAAGGCACCGGAATCCAAGCAATTGTATAAGTTCATGTTGAAGATTTCAAATGTGATAAGGAAAGGTGGAGTCATGGATTTTGATTTCCTTCCTATTATGGCTGCACTAACATCTTGGGGGCTTCGATTCATATTTGGCAGAGTGGTTTCCATTGCTAATGGAATTTGGGTTGTGCTAGGGGTACTAACAGGTCTAGATGTTGACTTATTGGTCTGGCTACTCAGATTGGTGGGAAATTTTCAATTTCATTTATTGATAGCTTTCAAAGGGAGATCTCGTTGCTGCATTAACTTTAACAAATTGAACTATGTGATATTAGCTCGAGATTTCTTCAGATCATCAAAAATTTTGTAATCAATGTTATAAATAGGGTAGGGCAGAGTAAACATACCTATTTTTCCATTCTTAGGTGGGAGTTTACCATTTTGAGTCGCCTTCATTGCAGTCAGAGATGTATTATCTTTCTCTTGATAGTTCACAATTGGAGTACTCTTGGAATCACCACTAGGTCTACCGTTCTCAATAGGAACTTTAAGAGTGGATGCCTTCAAAGGGAAAAAATCTTTCTTTGTTTGATGTACAAGCTTCATCATGCCCACAAGTGGCCCTTTACTTTGTGTGTGGATTTCATTACTATGTATTTCTGTAGTACTACCTCCTTCGTTGTCATCGTTCTCATTTGTATAGAAATCCCACATTGCATTTGATTTAAGATTGTTCATCCAAGGGCTATTCTACTTGGTATTCTTCCTCATTTTCTTGTTCTGGCTCCAACTCCACTATAGGTTCTTCTTTGTTAAGGAGCGATCTGATAAGATCCAGCTCTTCCATATTCAAATTCCCTTCATTGGGTGGAGTATGAAACACAAGTTGACCATGAACACCTTTTGTCTTCTTATGATTGAAAGGTTTGAAGGGTTTTCTATTGTTATAATCTCCTCCATTCCCACTTGTACTCTCTCCAGAGTTCCTTTTCATATCGATGACTATGTTCGTCAATTTCTTAATCATCCGATGTAAACCTTCCACATCTGTGGTGTCCTTTTCTTTAATCTCAACCACCTTGTTATCACTCCATTATTCTTCTTGGATGACTGAGAAGTTTTCTTTCCTTCAGTCGTATGATGACATGTTATGAGACTGATCATTTTATTCTCGACTTTTACTAATTCATCAATAGCACCCTGGAAGGTTGTGTGTTACTCCTTTTGACCGACATCACAGTAGGGATAGGGAGAGTAGTGATGTAGAATTCCATGAGCACTTCATCAATAGGTCTAGCATTAGCCGAGATTCTGTTGAGCAAAGTGTTGAACTAGATGTTAAAATCCTTGACCTTTTCTTTGGTTTCCATTTTCAAATGGGATAGTTCCAAAACTAAGGCCACAGGTGTTTTGTCATCACCAAAGTTGTCTAAGAAGGCCTGTTGAAAGGCACCCCTTGATGTGATCGATCCTATTCTCAAGTTAAAGTACCATGTGGAGGTCTCACCAATCAGAGTAGAAGGGAACAATTGACATACCACATCTTCATCGGCTACCCCCAATATGGGCACGGATAGGAAGAAAGAGTGAATATGGTTATCAGCAGTGTCTCCCTACTCCTGGTCAAATTTAGGCAATACTCTTTCTGAATTCTTGGGTAAGGCATGTGTTGCCTAGGTACCACTACGGAATCCTGAGCGAGTTAGGGAGGGAGTGATCCCAAAGGAGGTGGGGGTTGATTCCCACCTAGATGAGGTGGTAGAAGTGGATTCCCACCTAGAGTGGGTGGTAGAGGCAGATTCCCACCTGGAGGGGGAACGTTAGTCATATTATGGATAGCGAGGTTCTGGTTGGAGGTTTTACCCAGGTGTTCTTCATTAGGATTTTCCAAATCAAGTCAGGGATTAACTTTAGAAGGGATATCCTTAGGATTTTCTTCCCAAGGAGTGTCAATACTTTGCAAAGACTCTAGCACAATATATTCAAGAGAAGGGGTTGTAGATGTTTCTTCGTTTATGTGATAGGTCCTTGGTTTTCTTTTAGATGTCGGAGGTAAAGACTGAAATATGGGGAGTTGTGATAGGGAACGAGCATAAGCATGAGTAATTACTCCGACTGGTTGTTCCTAAAAGATAGGGTACTCCCACGGCCTCTCTTCCTTGTGTGACCCAAACAAAGGACTTAGAGGGATCTCTGTTTCTTCAAAATGAGGCTTTTCCAAATGGAGGGAAGGATCTTTTCAACCCTTACAATCCATGCATTAATCTTTTCAAACCCATGTGCGACATTTATATATGAAATCATAAAAGCTGTGGACAGCGGTTTAGGCCCTCCTTCTGGCTCCAATTTTTTGACGTGGCCAATTTTTGTTGTGCTAACAATGGGAACCAACCCGATCACAGACCCCGATTAGATCTGATTTCATTTGGAATGGCTACTTCTAACGGGTTTTAAAGGACCCTATAAATTGTTATAGATGTTGAAAGATTGCTCCCCAAAGGAAGACTTCCATTAAATCAACAAAAGAGGTAGCTAGCATATATGTATTAGATCCTATCTATACTGTTTCTAAATACTTATGCTAGTCCTAACTATTCTAATCTATCCAGAAGGAGCATTACAAAAAGAGATTAAACATCATATATAAATTCCAAGTCCAAATGAATCAATTAGAGGCTCACAGATGAACAAGGTTGTATTAAATCTTAATTGCAACCTATTACTCATATTGGAATACACATTCCTTTCCATACAAATAAAAATTGTGATTGATGTTTAATAAGGTTTCGAATCAGTAATCACTCATGAATTAACCATGGTAACAAATTATATTTGAATAACCAAGACTAGTCACGAACTGTCTATTATCTATATGCACAAAAAAAAACACATTTATATTTATGCTAGAAACAAAATCCTGATTCTAAACACATGAAAGAAGAGGAAAATAAATCTTAAAAAGGCTCCTTCTTGGCCCAAACAGTCTTATTTATTAGCATAATAAATCCAAAGTTGTTCTGCCCAAAAAAAAAGTCCTCGCTGCATCTCCAGGGGTAATACTTATGCAGGAAGAAACTGACCCTCCGTATCCCCTTGACCCTCCCTCTTCCTAGGTTATTCGATATACAAATTAAAATATACAGATGTACAATAGTCTGTCAAACTACTGACACATTGAGGATAAATTTGTTGGGGCATTTTTATTTTTTGGGCGAAATGAAAGGATGCTTATTAAAAGGGCGTGACTATGTGTCATCTCTTTGCACCAGTATGGACCAGGCATTATTCCCTATTATTTCCTGAAGGAAACTGAATACACTGCACTCATCATCCCACATCTGGCATGATTTAAGGTGTGTTTGGAGGTAATAACATCTTGATGGATCAACAGTGTCATGAGTGCTTCTTCTTGACATAACGTGTGCCTCCATTATGCACTATGGCGGTTAGAATCCCTTTCTTGCAGAGTATGTATTTTTGCAATATCGACATCAGTGGTGCAGAGGTGTCATCTTGATATAAATTGCATTTATCTGTTAAGGGATCCACTTGAACTCGCCTTTCTTCTGTTGGTCCTCGCCTGCAGAAATAGTTCATATTAGCTATTATTATGAGATATATGACAAATATGCCCACAAATAAATCTTTCATTCAACCACAGTTTCTATTTAATCTCGCAAACAGAGAAACTATAATTATTAAACCACTAAACCTATTGTAACATGTATTCTCATTGCCCATAATATTCACTGCTATTCAAGGATCGCTTTGACAATGCTTCAAAAGTAGACCATTCACTCTATCAGATTTTCTTTTAAAAACCTATACCACAACACTTTACCGGAATACATGGGAATACACAGGAAAACTTGCAGCCAAATCATAAGGCTAGATATAAAATAGTATACACCTGGATCTATAATCATCATCAGGTCCATTCATCACATCACGCCTTATGACCGATTACGATTTTCAATAGGCTAGACCCGAAATATATATGTGTTGTGGTTAATAATCCCGTCAAGTCCATTCATCGCATCGCTCCTTATGTATAAGCCTTAGGCTCCGCCGATTGCGATATGCGATTGGGGAAGCGGACCCAAAAAATATATCTGTTATGTTTAATAATCTTGGTGGGTCCGCCAATGTCACAAAGCACCTTATGTACAAACCTTGGGTTCTGCCGATTGCGCTATGTGATAGGCCAGACCCAAAAATATATATGCTGCAGTTAATGATCCTGGTGGGTCCACCATATTACGAAATGTTTGAAGCTTAGGCATATATACTGGTTGAGATCACCGATTGCAAGATGTGATGTGATTGGAGACTTGATCGTATCGTAGTTATTCATGGGAGATGGACCTTTAGCCTTTGCCAATGCGAAAAGTGATATGCGATGGAGGCATGGGCAAGCGATTGCGATAAGTGATGAAGGCATGCATCAAGAGATGTGGAAAGACTGAGGAAGTGTGAAAAGGGTAAGTTATGCATATTTGTATATTATTTCTATTATCAAAGCATTGATATAGAAATAAGGACGCGATAGAAGGTTTTGAGGGTTATTCCATATACACACATAGTAAAGAGTGGGGGTTGGTTATATGTGCGGGTATAGAGTACCATGAATGTTTATGAGGATTGAGAAGAGTCCCGATGAGAGAACATGAATGAAGGGCTAGACTGGGTTATAAAAAAGTCATTTCATAGAGATTTATAAAGGGGGCATGACGATTCAGCTTAGAAGACATAATTCCACGTAACAACTCTAGTTACAAACAAAATGTCAAATTTGTAGGGGACCCATTCAAATGTTTCACTAAAGCAGGTTTTAATATGGTGGTGATTGTGGGCACAACACAACCCAAGCCCCAACAATCATCTTTCAAATGCACACACATAGATTCCATATAAAGGAGATGGGCATCTCTATCAAGAAAGAATGTTTTCCTATAAATGGGAGTGCAGGAGGCACAAAGATAAATCAGAGTTGGTCAGGGACTAATTGGATATAATATGAATATCATCTCTTTCTCCCTCCTTTAGGCCTTTGCTTGAGGTGTATTTATATCATCCCAATATAGTTTTTTCAGTTTCAATTTAGTTAGGCGACGGGCTCCTGTAGGTGGGCTTCTAGTGTAAACTATAAACCCCACCCATAAAATAGGGATTTTATATTTTTTTAATATTTTATATTATGTACATGGGTTGAGTATAGCTGGACCCGTGTGTGCACACACTTTTTGAAGGCCAGAGTCACGTAAGGAATTCAAAATAATATTTTTTGATAAAGGGACCAATTCTGAAGGCAAAGGGGTGCCCAAGGCCATGACTCAGAGCATCAAATCTACCAAGGTGGTAAGTGGTTCTATAACAACCCGATGGTGTATGGATGTCGATGCGACACCGTTGGAAGCTTCAATATCTCAATGACCTCGGCTAAAATTAGGCTCTTCTGGCTCCTACTATCAATGATGAACTATACGGTGAACCCTTTACCCACATCTATGAGTAGAAAAGGTCCTACCCCTCCTCTAGATCCTTAGATTCTTCCTTTTGGAGCTTGGTAGTGGCTACCATTGTAGTGAATTCAATATCAATGTTCTACTTTCCCTCATTTGTTCCCTTGTCAAGTTCTGGGACAGAGTCAAACCATATATCCATCTTTGAGTCTTTCATTTTAGCCACCAGTGCTTGCTTTGTGCAGCATTCTTTCTTGTTGATAGCAGGAGTTTTATGGAACTCACACCACTTGTCATTTTCTTTGTTTGCCTTCTTAATATTCTTGGCTTGCAGCTTCGAGGAGTTTTCCTGGGGGGTCATGGCCATATTCTACCATTTTCTCTGTGGCTTGGGGGTGCCTTTGGTCTGTTTTGGGTTCATAGATCCAAAGTCTCGCTTCTTCTGCTTGATTTTCTTCTCAATCTTGGCAACATATCGGTATGCTGCACAAAGCGAGGAGATGTCCAAGAAATCCATTTCCTCCTTAATGTATTTGTGCAAATAACTACGCTACTGGAGGACTCGATGTTTCTTACAATATTTGTTACCCAACATTGTGCATAGGGTGTGAAAAAGATTATTCAACTCATGAACATCTTGATCCATTTTCTACCGCAACATAGTCAATTGTATGTACTTGTCCTCACAGCTCCCCATGGTGTAATAATGTTCCTTGATGGCATCTTGGAAAGAATTCTAAGTCAGTGTGGTGGAAAATAGTGAGGGTTCTCTCACATCCCTGTGTTCATAGTAGGTTTTCCACCAGTCCTTAACATGGGGGGTGGCTTTGCGGAGTGAAAAAGTAATCTTTTCCCTATTGGAAAAATCATGAAACAGAAAATATCTTTCCAACATTATTAACCATCTATCTACAAGATCTCCATCTATCTAGCCTTCAAAAATGGGAATTTTTTGGCTTAATTTGGTATGATCCAAGTTCAATCTTTTACTATGCCCCAATAAACCCCTCAATCACTGGCCCTTTTGGTAATAACCTATAAGTAGATCGCAGTCTCACTCAAAGTGACTATGGGAGGATCTAGAACTAGGTTTCTGCAGTACTAAGGGATGCAAAGATGTGGTATTTTTGTGTTTTCTTATACTTAACATTCATAAGTTACTTCACATTCATACATTACTTCGCCACATTAGATTAATCGCTTAAAACATATCATATACATACATATAACTTCATTGTACTGAAACAATATGAAACTGTAATAAAATGCTATGGTACAATAGATAATAAGCAAATAAACACACGGAGACACATATTTTACTGTGGGTCATCCCAATGTGGGACTACATCCACAAGAACAATTTCTTATAACAGAGAATGCATACAAAAAAAAGTTCTTGGGCTGCACACTCAATAGCAGGTAATCCACACACTCAACTGCAGACATAGGCCTCTACACACTCAATTGTAGAGCATCACCTTCTTTCCCAAACCAAAATTCATAAAGATACAATACATGATGTTATTCATCGAGACTACTAAATGTCTTCTTCTTTATTATTCATCTCTATATATACTATTACATTGAGGGATATATCATTCCAATACCATGGTCGATATACTATGGACTACCCTAATACAAGCTATTATGGTCTGAAAAACCATTCATCCTTTACAAAATTACATTCTTTAAACAAAAAGGGATGGGCTTTGACATGCTTTGAAGCCCATATACCATGTACTATATCTATTGCAAGTTCCACTTTGGAACTTTATTGTTCCACTACGTAGTCTACTTCGCACTCTGCTGCATCCTTTACTTGACACTCTACTCCCCAAAATGCAGACTCTGCATCAAAATCTAGCCCATGTTGGGCTATGCCTAATAGGCCCCCAACGCTCACATGTGACTTTTCCTAAGTCACTCAGTTGCTTTGCCTCTGATTTTTGCTGCGATGTTGTTGTAGGCCTGGTTGAACATTGCAATTTTTTTGTCACCTCCTTTTCCTGACTATGTGCTTCCTCCAATAGTGCCTCTGTCACATGTGTTTTAGCCTTCTGCACCAACATTGTTTCCCTTTTTCAAAGCCCCTGAAGCTTCTCATCCACTACCTATGATAATGAGAGGGCCTCATCTTGTGAAGGTTGAGTCCTCTCTATCACAATATTCTCCAACTTCTTCAATTCCTCAATGTTCTTCTAGAGGGCCTTACTCTCATTGATCTTCATAAGCCTCTGCAAGCTAGGTCCGATATTTGCAAATGCCCAAACTTATTCTAACTATTGTTGCTTCTGCTGAAATTCTTCCTGTAGCTTCTTTACATTTGTATCTTCCTACAGTGGAGTCCAAATTTGCAAACTTTTGTCTAACAATTTACCACAGTCTTTTGATGTAGTGGAGATGTTGTCCATTACAGTCTTTAGGTCAATCTCCTTTTGATCCCTCACTCCTTATGGTGTAGTTGGCTGCAGCTTCATTTGCAGCTCACATATTTGTATTGCATACTTAAATTGCACTATGAAAATTTTGTCCTTATCCTCCTTCACTGTAAGTCCAAGCTTCACAACCTTGTATTATACTAGCTCTTCCTCTTCGACATGAAGGTCCAAAATATCTTTACATGTGGCTTCGACCAGCTTCTTGATCTTCCGGTGTTCCTCTACCATTTGATCCTTTTCTTGGATCACCTACTCGATCTTCTGCCAAAGCACAACTCAATCTTTTTCTACTTGTATATTCAACTGTGATGTATGTTGTTCCCTCAAATTTAGTTCCTCTATAATCTCTAAGTGCAGTTTGTGTAGTCCTGACAAAGACACTACTGCAATGTTCACATTAACATGCTTCCATTATTTAGCCTGCTATTGCAGTTTGATAGATTCAAAGAGTAAGGCTCCTACAGGTATCTGTGCTAGCCTTTCTGAAAGCATAAGCGCTATCTGCCTTTCTACTCCAACACTCTCCTCTATCTGTGTTTGGTTGTCTGACCTTCTGCAATAGTATTTTCAATTTTGGGATCTTCTCTACAACACTAGTCAAAAGTGCATCATAACAATCTTTGACTCTGTTCCAGGATTCTGTTTTTGCTTCCTGTATCATATCCATGATTTGATCTAATTCCACATCAGTAAGGACCATGACACCCTTCGTCTTATTAGCCTTCTACTTCTTCTTTTTCTTTGAGGCAGCTTCATCCTTTTCCTTCCTCTTCTCTGCAACAGTTCTTTCTATTTCTACCTTTTCTATATCCTTGGTCTTCTCATCTCCCTTAAGAGGATCCTTCTAACCCTCATTATGTTTTTCTTCCTCCTCTGACTCATGTTGATCTTGCTCCTTATATTTTCTGCTGGCTTTGGCATGCTGCAAAGTGTCCACCTCTTGTTTTGTCTCACTGTCTCCTCCTTCCTCCAATGGAGTCATCCATTCTATGGGTCATTTCTACATCTGTACTACAAGGTAATCTTCCATCACCATATATCACAAGGGATGCGATTTTTATTTGTGTCCCTACACGCATGTATGTATACTATGTGAAATCTGCATTGAACTTCGCCATAGAGCTATACCACTCATATAATCTCGGCGAGCGTTTGGGATGCTGGTCCACTAGCTTGTGTAAATCCATGTGATAAAGTAAAAGAAATATTTGGTTTTCTTATGCACGAGATGCGTTGGTGGTAAAACACAACGAAGCATACCTCACAAGTTCTTAGGTATCTGTAAGCACTTGAGGGAACTGCGACTCTAGTTTTTTCCATGCCAACATATAAATAATTAACATCAACCAAACGTAGTGGAATGTTTTACCTTTCTCCTACACCTCATGGGAGTTGTCGAGGAAATCCTTGCAGAGGTATCTATCCTAGTTATACTGAACCCAGTTGGCATAGTGCATGGTTAATAACACCACTTATGTAAGAACTTCATTTTTGTGACATTTCCGCATAATCTTCACAGCCAAGATGTGTGTCACAAAGCGAATTGCTTGGTCGGTGATCAAATTTATATCATAACCTCTCTTTCCTTTGAAAAACTTGAAAGTTTTCTTCATATTTTCTACTATAGTGTGGTGTTGATCCTTTCTAACAAACTTCTCCACAGGGTTTCATCCTTGGTATGGAAATCTTGTGATCTTCGATATCAACATAGCATCTATGAGGACATTATTCCACAACCATAAATTTCCATTATGCACCGGCACAAGAAATTTCCTCACACACGTTATGCTCCTCGTACTTCTGCCTAAGTGCGACATGTTTAGCATATTTAGCAGTTCTGACTACGCTAACCAGCTTGCCCACTGTTGTGGTTCCATCCTTGTCACTCTATTATCCTCATAATGTACTTGCTTCAAATAGAATTTTGGTGTGAACTGAGGGTACTTCTTCCAATCATTAAATTCATAATCCGTGAACTTGAGTTGCAAAAATTTCCCTAAAATGTTTCCTTTAAAGAGTATTTATTCTAACAACAAGGGTCTAAATGTGGCATACCTCACATCTTTTTATTTTTTTACAGGTTTATCATTTGGTTTCCTCAATGGAATGTATGGTGGTAGGAGTGATAAAAATACTACGCTTCTTTCCTCTGTCTATACCTCCTCTACTTCTTTGTCACTTTTTTTGACATGTTATGGTTGTTGTTGAGGTTTAGCGGGCTTCTTATCTTGTTTCTTTTTCTTCTCACTTCCTTAGTTTATTTATATCTCAGGGATCTCTGATGTTTTTGTGGTGGTGGCGCTATAGTTGATGCTACTATGGGCATCTTTACTGATGCGATAGGTGTATCGATGACTTCCATGATTCTAGATAATCCCTTCTCGCAAAAAATTCTCACAATTTCCTCCCAAGAATGCTCAAATGGCATAAACAGTGAAAATATCTGTAATTTTTTCACACTATCAACACTCAAGCTGTTGATTCAAATAAATTCTTAATCTGGGCAGGAGGCAACTAGTTTTAACAATTGTAAAATTTGAAGCCCATCATTAATTTGATTTTGTATAGATTGCATTAAAATTTTCTCATTCATTGCATATCTATCATTAGATTTTGCCAACATTTCCTCATAAACACAAGTTTCCACGTACTTTCCACTTTTAATGGTCATATTTCTATTTTCTGGTGAACTTTAATGCATTCCACACTATAGCACAAATCTCATCTTCTATTGTGTTATAGACATTTTTGTGCCTTGCATCACTGAGCATGAAATGTCAATAATCAAGGGATCCAAAGTCCCTAAACATGTTGTTCCTACCCCTAGAGGAACAAGGCCAGCAAACCACAGCACTTAACAAAAGTTATTCACCTGAAAACACTCAAAACAAGGCAATTCTGGATCATGTCAACTGCTCCACTGAGCATCTGCGCTGAATGTCAACTGCTCCACTGTCTACCTGCGTTGAATGTCAACTGCAAAGAAGGCTACCTGCGCTGAGCGAGTTTGGACAAGTGGCAGAGTCATTCCTCAAGGTGTCAATGCCCAAGAAGCTTCCAAAATGACACTTGGATCAGGGAATTCGACTGGTGATGAGTAAGAGGTTCCAAATCTCCAAGTGGAAGCAAGAACCTCCAAGTGGACTCAAGAACTGAAGTGGGAGAGGACACTAGTCAGCTCCATGCCAGCCTCAAACTTACTCATCCTTTCTCCAAAACTCCTATATATAGATCCCTCTCATGAGGTCTAAGGAGGCTGGAATTTGGTATTTGCAAAGAATTGATGTTGGTTTGTGGCTAGAAACATTGGGTGTATTATGCTTTGAAAGGAGCTGAAGAAGGAATTCCATTCTGCTGGGAAGGAGATGCTGGGTTGGAGCCCTATGGGTTGTATCTCTTCATGAATCCTGTTACTTTCAATAAAGCTATCTTGATTCTTCCCTATATGCTGGTGTATTTTGTATGATTGCATTAGTATATTTGATTTACTTCTAATCCTGAATCATTTATGAATATGTATATTTGCCTTTGTATTGTGTCCTTCTCTTGTTGCAAGTAGCTGTTCTCTTGTCACATGTAGCTGTTCTCTTGTGATTTCGTGGGATTCAAGTCGCTGTTCTCTTGATCAAGCGAGGAGGCAAGTAGCTGTGGACACACAAAGAGAAGAGGATCTAGATCGAGGGACAACCGGAAGATAACGGTAAGTCTGCCAATCTCCCCTCTTTCACATTTCATAAAGGAAAGAATCATAATAGCTGTATTCGTTTGTTGCTAAGGTACTGTCACACCTTAGGTGTATAGGATCGTCCTAAATAGGCATTTTTCCCCACAACAAATTGGCGACTCCACTGGGGAAGAACTTGTTTATTCATTTCATTTCTGTTTCCGTCATTTGTTTACCTCATAGACTTGACAGCAATTCTTGAACTGCATCTTTCCCGGATGCAAAGTAAAAGTTGCTGCTTTGATCCAGTATGTTGGACTTGTCTATGATCTAAACTAGATCCACAAACGATTTGATTGATCCTTGTGATAGTCTTTAGTACCCTATCAAAGCATCCCTCTATTTATACCTTGCTTGTGTTTCTGATTTGGCCTGAAGCAGTGTATTTTTGAGCATTTTGTGACCCGAAAACAAAGAGAAACGAGAGTTTCTCTCTTCATTGCAGGCACTGTGAAGGCAGTCTGCATTTCAACGCAGGTCCCGAAGGGGCTACCTGCGCTGAATGTCAAATTGACAGTGTTGTACCTGTGCTGAACCAGTGTGGCCTTGTGCAGCTGGGGTTCTTTGTCCTTTTTGCCCTGTTTTGATCTCTCTTTTTGCAGCCTTTAACCAAGTATAGGTGCTGGTCTAATAACCCTTTTCTTTGCCTGAATTCCGCCCCATTTTTGTACAAAAAGATTGTGAATGTTTTTATGTGTTTGTGGCGTCATTTACAGTCTTCCTTTGCATGAGTAGAGTGGTCTTTCTGTAGCCGTTGATTCAGATCTGATTGAGATTGATCTTAGAAGAGAGTTCATTGGCTGTTTGTTCAGATTGATTATAGTTTTACTTTTGCTTGTTGGTTTGAATTTGTTCTTTTCAAAGTATCAAAACGAGTCTTTATTTTGAAAATCGCAAAGTGATTGTAATCTCTTCTACCCTTGTTGATTTCGAAGAAAGTGAACTTGTTTATTTTGATCATTGTAAAAGCAAATTCAAAGTTGTGCAAAAAGCTTTCTTTGTAGGCATTTATACTAAGAAAGTTGAAAACAAACACCTTCATTGTGCATTTTGCATTTGATAAGTTTGCATGTTGGATTTAGGGAAAGTGCATTAGAGTGTGCTGATTGCTCTTTGAGAAAAGATAGTCACTCTCTTTTCCCTTAGTAGCTAGGATTTTCAAAGTTGAAAGATTGTAAAGCTTGCTTATCATCTTAGACTGCATTTAGGAATTTGTATCATACATCTCGTGGTGAACCTTGAAAGGCAAAATTTAAAAAGATCAACCTAAAATAAACTGAATGAACCTAACAACGCTTTGTAACATAACGCACAACATAGAGGTCTAAGCTAGAGACGTGTTCCGACGTCGTTAAACATAGTGACTGTCGATCTCGAAGAAGGTGGGTGATTCCTCCTGAGAGTCGGTGACGCTAATACGGATTGTGCTCCCACTTACCATCGCGTATATATTGGGAGACCCCTATAGGCATATATCTTTTGTCCTTAGGAAACCGTGTCGGCCGCCCTACTGATCACAATGCAGTGAACATAGCATTCACGAAGATCGACCACCCGTACTGTAAAACATATTCTGTGGTTTTGCGAAAAGTTTGGCACACCCTCTGCCTAGATCTCCAGAGCAGTTTCTTTTGGCCTTTTTCAGACTCTATAACAGAAAAAGTCCATCCGAGCATTTGTCACTTCGGGCTTGTGAAAACATCGAAGGAGACTAGAGTCATCTTTAGCTTTTTCTCGACTCTTTAAAACTGAAAAAGCAAGTTGTGTCTAAAAGCGTCGTTAACAATTTATTTTAAACGAAACAATCACCCTTTAATCCTGCGTTGATCTTTAGGTTGAAAAGATGGAGCACACCAACCAAGGAGTTCCCTTGGGTGGAAATCCTAGTCCCTTCTCCTCTTGGGGAGATGTTGGTGCGCCCCACATGGCCACATTGTCGCTTCCAGGACTGACAATTGGCTTACCAGTTTGGCACTTTTCCACCAATGTCGTTCAGAATACCACCACTCCTGAACAGTCGAGTCAACAGTTAGATCAGACAAGAGTTTCCTCCCAGCCTTCCACTTCATCTTCCTCCCCTCCTTCCTCTTCGTTTGACGGAACTGGTCGATCAAAAAATCGGGTTCCTAAGGAGAAGAAGGAGAAGAAGAAGAAAGAAAAGAAGAAGAAGGAGCCTAAGGCGACTGGGGGCAAACAAATGTCATCTAACAAAAATCCACACACCGCACTTGTAAGGCCTAAATCGCCATGCATCATATGCAGGGGAGACCACTTCCATAGAGATTGTCCTTGTATCCCACGGATACTAAGAGATTGGTCCCCCCGTTTGCACAATTCGGGAGCATCGACCTCTGATAGCCATGTCGACTGCTCACCGTCAACTAGTGGGAGTGAAGCTCCAGGACAGAATGGGAAAGTTAAATTTCCCTGCAGACTGTGTGAAGGCGATCACGCCATCCACCGTTGTCCCTTCTTAGACGAGGAAAAAAGAGTTCTGGAAGGTCGCCCGATTTTACGAGCGAATCTTCCTCCTGGATATCAAAGACTCCTGCCAAGTCCCTCACTAGTTGAGAATCCGACTGAGCCACTTAGATGGTCAACCAAAGCACCTGCCATTGAAGAAGAACCGTCTGGATCCATGCCTGACGAAAGTCAAAAGGTTGATACGGCAGTTGACCCGGTTTTGCCTTCAGAGGCTCCATCTTTGAATGACACTATCACAGAGGAGAATCAAGACGACACCGTCCAGATTCTCTTCATCAGCACTGACTCTGATGATCAAGGGGGCAATGCCACCATTCCTTTGTCGCAGGAAGGAAGTTCATCAGAGCGCTATCCGGCCGTATATTTGGTCCCACCACCAAGCAACCTGGTTGTGTCCTTTTATTGGAACCAACTAGGCAGACCCCGGTTGCCAGCCAGTGTGCCATTCAGAATTATTTGTCAAATATATAGAATGGTAATGGCTGGCACTATCATTGATGAGGGGGCATCTGTGAGTATCCTTTCCTCTATTGCTTGGAAAGCGCTTGGCTCGCCGGCACTTTTGCCTGAGATGAGAAATCTATCAGGTTTTGATAAAGGAACCAGTCGACCTTTAGGGATCCTCCCCAATGTCCCTATAACATTGAAAGGGAAGACAGTTCAAATGAACGTGATGGTAGTTCAAGGACCCTTGGATTATAACCTACTCCTTGGACGAGACTACATATATTGCATGGGAGCTGTAGTCTCCTCACTCTTTAGGGTAATGTGTTTTCCGCATGAAGGAAGAATGGTCAAGCTCGTGGACCAACTTTCGTTTCCCGGATCACACATCGCAAATAGTCATATGCCATCCCTAAATGGTCTATTCATGCAAGAAGTGTCTCAACCCACGGTCCGTCCTCCTGATGAGCGCGAGTAATCTGGGAGGATATGACCGGAACCCAGGGGGCATGCATCCTGGCCTGCTTCGGCAGGGAAACTTTTGGGTATAAGGTAGGTTTCCACAGGAGAATATGACTAGTCCGTACCCCGTCCGTGGATGGAAGAGGGGTTGTTCTAGAATAAGATTCTTTTGTCAAAGTTACATGTTTGACAATGGTCATTCACCCTTGTCTATTTCGGTAGACATTGCCAAGGAAGTGTTTTGTTTGAAAGAGTAACGAGACAATCTTTGGGTAGCCTGAAAGAGGTAAGCCTCTCCCGGTGAAACGAAAGTTTCGATGGAATTGAAGTAGAGGTAACCTTGAAACTCTGTTTTATACCTGGGGGCATGCAACCTTTTGGAGTGCAAGCAAGGGGCGACTATTTATTTTTTAAAATTTTAGGTCCTCCCTTTAAACCTGTAGGTCTAACCCTTTAAACTCGTAGGATTAGCCGTTTCCGAACTTGCATAAAGAAAGGAGAGTGAGCATAGATTTGGTAAGGCGCAAGCTCTATAAAAAATGGGATCTTTCATGAGACACTCTTATCAAAAGACTGGGTAATCGAGCAGTTTGAGCATAAAGTTCATGCTCGTTAAAAAATAAACGCAAGATTCGAGCAGTTTTAACGCGGTCTTCATGCTCGTTAAAAAATAAATATAAGCAGTGAGCAGAGTTTCCTCCAGTGTTTAAGCTCATTTTTAACTAAAAAATGAACCTATCCCGGTAAATAACCACTGTGATCGTAAATTTATCAGCCATAAAAACCTTGGTCGTGTTTGCACCTGCCACCTCCACTTTTCATTTGGCCGACCGTTCACCTCCATATGATTGTTTACCCATTTTGAGGAACAGCTGTGAAGAGTGATTTCACCTAGCCATCCTTGTGACACTACCGTGATTGGAAAATTCCAACCTGTACCTGGAACCAGTTGCTATCCCTGTTTATCACTCGTTCCTCAAAAGACGAGTCTTCTTTAAGCTCTTTTCAATTGACTCGTAAAATATGAAAAGATTGCCGAGTTTTGGCCTTCCAGCTCGTTAAAGTGACCGGAAGAGCTATCCCTCCTCTAGATTTTAATCTTTTTGGACCTGAGGGATTATTTCACAAAAAGGTCGAGCGCTTGTTTTATTCGGCTCGTTAAAGTTATCGAAAACTCATCCCTTCTGTATTGTTTTATACTTTTTCTGACTTAAGGGATTAGATGACGAAAAAGGAATTTTGGAGTTGACTTTATGTACCTTTTCAGACTCTCTAAAAATGAAAAGGACCGAGTTATCCTTGTCGTTAGACTCGTTAAAATGATTAAATAGCGACAAACTTGTCTTTAGACGAGAACGAGTTTCCCTATCGCTAGGCTCGTTAAAACATAGCGATGGGCTTGCCCGAAGGGCAGGTTATAGAACAAGCATATGTTATCCTCCTCAAGCTTGACAAAAGTAAAGAGGTACTGGTCAGCAATGACTGGGGAAAAATTGGGAAAAATCAAGAAAACTTTGATGGTAGCAGGTCGCTCTTGAACATGACACTTTTCCTCCGTATCACATTCGGGTTGGGTTGTTTCATTCACCCGTCACGTCACCATGGTCTCGCCATACCATCCATATTTGGGGTAATGCTACCAATCCATCACATCAGTGTCGCCATATGTTCAAGAGAAGTCATTTAGAAAGAGTCAACCGGGTCCCATCCATTGCCATACATTATCCTTCATCCATTCATGACCGCCACCCTGAATCATATGTCACAGATTGTTTTCATCTCCATTAAAATCATTAGCTCCGTTCCGTGTCACTGATGTGGGATTCATTAAGGCCCTCCTTTGACGGATCGCTCCTTGTCGACATCAGCTCATTATCCAAGGAGTTGATCTAGGAACACCCCCTTCAGTACTTTGAAGCTTGCATGCCCCAATGGCAAGTTTCTCACTTCCGGCGACAGGTATATATCAATGACCTTCGACCAGAAGATTTTGCGTGGTGTTCGACGCCAAGTCCTTTATTCACACCGTGTGAATTGTACTGCAGTACCTTGAGGGTCATTATCATTATCGGTGATTCCTCTCGCACTTGTTAACAGTTTACATCATTGACCGGTAATCAAGCGATGTCTTTCCATGTTCGACTTCAGCGCAATTCTCACATGGATCGACTTGTACTTAGAGTGAAGATCGAACGAGTTTTAAGACCCCAGATCTAGCTTCATCCATCCAGTCTGCGATATATATTCAGGAAAAATAAAGACATTTGATATGTACATCATTGCAGCAGATGATCATCCTATTCAAAGGATGATAATTTCGCCTAAATTATCAGTCTACCATCAGACGATCGCCTGTTCCATGTACAAAAATGAATTTATAAAGCTGAGCATGGGAATGCTCGCCTCATCTAGATCACGAAAGCAGTATGAATCATAATGTATTGTATTGTATTTTATTACAGGTCTCCTCCCAGCAGATGGATGAACTTCGGACCCTCCTGGATAAAGCATTTCACCCGATAAACGGCCTCATACTTTAGGGGGAAACTGTTATAGACATTTTTGTGCCTTGCATCACTGAGCATGAAATGTCAATAATCAAGGGATCCAAAGTCCCTAAACATGTTGTTCCTACCCCTAGAGGAACAAGGCCAGCAAACCACAGCACTTAACAAAAGTTCTTCACCTGAAAAAACTCAAAACAAGGCAATTCTCGATCATGTCAACTGCTCCACTGAGCATCTGCGCTGAATGTCAACTGCTCCACTGTCTACCTGCGTTGAATGTCAACTGCAAAGAAGGCTACCTGCGCTGAGCGAGTTTGGACAAGTGGCAGAGTCATTCCTCAAGGTGTCAATGCCCAGGAAGCTTCCAAAATGACACTTGGATCAGGGAATTCGACTGGTGATGAGTAAGAGGTTCCAAATCTCCAAGTGGAAGCAAGAACCTCTAAGTGGACTCAAGAACTGAAGTGGGAGAGGACACTAGTCAGCTCCATGCCAACCTCAAGCTGACTCATCCTTTCTCCAAAACTCCTATATATAGATCTCTCTCATGAGGTCTAAGGAGGCTGGAATTTGGTATTTGCAAAGAAATGTTGTTGGTTTGTGGCTAGAAACATTAGGTGTATTATGCTTTGAAAGGAGCTGAAGAAGGAATTCCATTCTGCCGGGGAGGAGATGCTGGGTTGGAGCCCTATGGGTTGTATCTCTTCATGAATCCTGTTACTTTCAATAAAGCTATCTTGATTCTTCCCTATATGATGGTGTATTTTGTATGATTGCATTAGTATATTTGATTTACTTCTAATCCTGAATCATTTATGAATATGTATATTTGCCTTTGTATTGTGTCCTTCTCTTGTTGCAAGTAGCTGTTCTCTTGTCACAGGTAGCTGTTCTCTTGTGATTTCGTGGGATTCAAGTAGCTGTTCTCTTGATCAAGCGAGGAGGCAAGTAGCTGTGGACACACAAAGAGAAGAGGATCTAGATCGAGAGACAACCGGAAGATAACGGTAAGTCTGCCAATCTCCCCTCTTTCACATTTCATAAAGGAAAGAATCATAATAGCTGTATTCGTTTGTTGCTAAGGTACTGTCACACCTTAGGTGGATAGGATCGTCCTAAATAGGAATTTTTCCCCACAACATATTGCGACTTCTGTGAACTTCAACATACCCTAGACTATAACAAAGTAACTTTATACGTTAAATCTCTCTCCTGGATACTTTATAGTCTAGTGCCCACTTTCAACTACAGGTAGCACTAAGACGTTTTTGCTTTATTCCTTAGAGTGAAGCTTTAGGGGTAGGGTTGTCCCTGTACAACTTCAATCTACTACCATTTACTTTTTGCTGAATCACTTATCCATTTAGCTTCGCTAACTGAATTGCACCTCCATGAGTAATATACTTGATAACATATGGGCCTAAATATTGCATTTTGAATTATCCTGGGAACTTCACAAACCTACTTTCATAGAGGATAACAAGGTATCCTACCTAGAACTTCTTTTGCTTAATATGCATATCATGCGAGGCCTTTTCTCTTTCTTTTCGTACTTGTTGATGGAATCCTACTATAAATCTATCATCTTCCAAAGAAATTAACTACGACATTATTTCCTCCATTTTTCAAGGTCTGGCATATTTATAAATGGATAATCTTTAGGTTAGGGACAATGTATTTCATAGGCATCACAACTTCTTGCTGATAAACCAACCTGATGGGTGTCTGGCATGTTAAATTCTTGCATGTAGTTCTATAAGCCCATAATACTACTGGAATCCTAAGGTCCCAGTCATCTTTATTTACATTGCATACCTTAGTCAATGCATTCTCCAAAATCTTATTGAATACTTCCATAGTTCCATTGGCCTAAGGGTGATAAGGATTACGCTTCTAATGACATTTGAAATTCCTCAATCAATGCTTCAATAGTCTTGTTCAAGAATTGTGAACCTTGGTCACTCATCAAGATTGTTCGACACCCAAATATAGATAGTATGTATTCAAAAATAAACATTGCATTAGTTTCTAAACTACAATCCCTTACTAGCTGTGCTTTGACCCATCTGGTCAAATAATCAGTTGCACTAATTATGTACCTCACACCAGTCCTTTTCCTAGGTAGACCGATAGGTCCAACAAAATCAATAGACCATTTATCAAAAGCCTGTAATGTAACCTATTGTACTACTGGTATCTCATCTCTTCTTAAAGGTTTTACTATTCTTTGACATATATCACAAGCTTTTCAATACTCCTTTGGATCTCTATGTAGTGTAGGCTACCATAATCCTACTCTAAAAATGTTCTACGTAGTATCTTTTCATGCATAATGTCCACTAGTTGCACCTTCATCAGCCTTTGTTAGAATTATTTATCTTTCATGTTCAGGAACATACATGCACAATATCTCATCTGGTCCCATATTATATAGGTGTCTTGTTATTGATGAAAAATCAGGTGCCTTCACCACTAATACTTTCTTCTGCTTCATAGTATATTTTGACGGAGCCATTCCTATGTTCAAAAATTGAATAATCTCTACAAATTGGTCATCTTCTACTATTATTGCAAATAGTTGTGCATTAGGGAGATTATATTCTATGCTAGTTGGTTCTTCACCTATTTCTAATCTTGACAAATGGTCAGGTCCTACATTCAGTCTTCCTAGTTTAACAATGATTTCAAAATCATATTCCTGAAATAACAATAACCATCTACAATTTGTTCCTCCTAAGTCAAGCTTATTAACCAAATACTTTAGTGTAAAATGATCTGTAAACATCTTGAAATGTGACACCAACAAATAATGTCTAAACTTATGTAAATCATATACCATAGCCAACCCTTCTCTTTCTGTAGTTGTGTAATTATTCTCAGCTTTAGATAGTTTCCTACTTGCAAAAGCTATGGGATTGTCAATTTATCCTCCACTAGGTTGTGCCAGTATCACTCCCAAAGCTATATAAGATGCATCCACATGTACATGAAATTCCTTATTCCAAATAGGTAATAATAGTATAGGAGAATCTACCATCTTTTCCTTCAATATGTCAAGGCTCTTTTGACATTCTTCATTCGATTGAAAATTGACATCCTTATTGAACATTCTTTCCATAGGCACACTAATCTGAGCATATCCTTTGATAAACTTCCTGGAATATCCTATATGTCCCAATGTAGTGAAAAGTTGTCTTACTGTCCTCGGTTGAGGTATGTTCAAAATGATAGAAATTTTTGTAGGGTCTACCATTAATCCTTGCTTGCAAACAATATGTGACAATAATATATCAAAAGGTACACAAAATATGCACTTCTTTAAGTTCAAGGAGATATGATATTTTCTACATGTATCAAGCATAAGTCTTAAAATTCCATTATGTTTTCTTAACAACCTAAATACTATCCAATCATGAAAATATACTTCTAGAAATTTGTGGATATATTCTTTGAAAGTTGCAACCACCGCCCTTCAAAATATAGCAGGGGAATTCTTCAGTCCAAAACACATCACTATGCATTGATATGAACCCCATTCTGTATCAAAGGTTGTCTTATGTCAATATTTAGGTGCAATTCTAATATGATGATATCCTAAAAATCCATCTATAACTGAATAAAATTTCTACCCTCCTACATTGTCTAGTACTTCATCTATGAAGGGAGTAGGGAAAGGATCCTGTAAGAATGCATAATTCAACTTCCTCAAATCAACATAGATCATGATTTCTCCTTGAGTTTTATTTTTTTGTACCACTATAGGACATACCCATTTTGATTCTTCCACAGGTTCAATAACTTCAGCTACCATCATCTTATCCAACTCAACTTTTACTTTCTCCTTATATTTAATATTCAATCTGTAAGGTCTTTTCTTGAATGGATTTGCATAAGGATTAAGGGGGATCTTTATAAATCCTACATCTCCTATTATACCATTCATTTTTGAAAGCTTAGTGGGAAACAACTCGTAATACTCATGAAGTAATTTTGTAACTTTGTTGTCTGTCTCTTCATCCCAATAATCTCTTATATTTGCAAACTGCAGTTCCTATTTTGATGCTATATTCACCATCTTTGTCTTTAGTGGATTTGTTATATCTAGTATTTATGGCTCAAGATCTTCTTGTGCTTCTGCAATAAGGTTATAGAATTCTAGTGCATGTTCTATTTGTGCAGCGAAATCAGATTGCTTCCATGTCCTTGGAGTTGTATTCTCAAAGATATTATTCTTAATTGTCTGAAGGGTTGAATCTATATGTGGAATATCATCTTCAATGCTAAATGTCAATATAAACCCATAAACCGTATATGCCCAGCTCGCAGTACCATGTCTAAGTTTTGTTTTGAGGTACCAATTCTGAGGAATTATCTCAAAGGTATGAATGAACCCATGTACCCATCATTGTTGTGGAATCTCCTTCCATGTTGTGGTTGTTGTGGGGAAAAATGCCTATGCAGGACGATCCTATCCACCTAAGGTGTGACAGTGCCTTAGCAACAAACAGAGGAAGCTATTCTAGTTTCTTCCTTTATGAAATGTGAAAGAAGAGAGATAAATGGACTTACCGGTGTCTTCCGTTTGTCCCTTGATCCGGTCTCTCTTCTCTTTGGGAGTTCACAGCTACTTGCCTTCTTGCTTATCCAGCTTCAACTTCTTGCAAGATCACAAGAGAACAGCTACTTGCGACAAGAGAAGAACACTACACAAAGACAGATATTCACATTCATAACTAGTTTAGGATTAGAAATATGTTGGCATTATGATTCAGGTGTTGTCCTTGATGGCAACCCATTCAGGTGGTAGATCACTTTTCTTGATGATCAGCTCTCTATTTTTAAGAAAGACGCAGGCAATCTGTTCAGAAAGTGCGTCCCCGCAGGTATACCATGCAGAACCCGCGTCCAGGGACGCAGGCCAGCCGTTCAGGGGGTGCATCCACCCAGTGCACACATTTCAAGACAGAGAAAAGCACGAGGGGGTTTCTTGTGTGGTATCTAGCCGACGGTTTTGTGTTTCTATGGTGTCGGCTCGTGGTATTGTTCCATGTTTTGGGGAGGAGCTTGCCTATATAAAGCAAAGGAGTTCATTTGGATTTATCATCATCTTTGGTTGAATATCTTTTGGTGTGATCTAGTCCAGATCTATGAGGGCGAATCTTCTAATGGACTGTGATCTCTATGGTGCATGATCAGATCTGCAGATCTGACTGTTTGGGCTAGTTCTGAAGTCTTCATATCTTTTATATCTGAAGGGACGCAGGTTCAGTGAAGTGCAAGTGTGCCGAGACGCAGTACAGTAAGGGCTCAGGTGCGTCTCTGAAGCGAAAGACGCGGCGCGATAGTATTATTGGGTGCGTCTCTGAAGCAAAAGACGCGGCGCGATAGTATTGTTGGGTGCGCCGGTACGCAGAGCAGTTTAAAGGAACAGTGCGTCGGTACGCAGAGCAGCAGAAGGTAAAACTGCGTCCAGTCGCAGGCCACAGAAAGAAAAATTGCGTCCCTGTCTTAAGATGATCTGTTGACTGTATTTTTCTGTTCATAAGGTGTTCTGGGTTAGTTCTGTGATTACTGATCTGATAACTGTAGTGGACTGTAACTGTTGTATACTTGTTGATCATTTGATTCTTCATGAAAAGAAGTAGGGGGTTGTAGCTCCCTTCCAGGAGAGACTGGAGAACGAGAGAGAGTTGTAGCTCTCTGCAGGTTGCAGCCTGCGTACTGGTAAAGGACTGCACCAGTACAAAATCATTGTAAAAGAATTTCTAAATTGAAAGAAGATAGAGACATATTGCAGCAGGTGGTTTTCTCCCACATTGGGTTTCCACCTTACATCTTGTGTTCTTTGGTGTGACTGTCTATTTTCTTTGTTCATGCTCATTATTTTATGGTACTGATATGCAAGAATAATTCAAAAGATCAAATAAGGAAGATTTGTTAAATTGCTAGATAATACTGATTCACCCCCCCTCTCAGTATTATTTCCAACAATTGGTATCAGAGCAGGTCCTTCAGAAAAGCTTGATCGCTTGAAGGTAGATCGTTCATCATGAGCAACTACGAGAGAGAAGCATCAATCAGGCCACCGGTTTTTGATGGGACAAACTTCAATTATTGGAAGGTAAGAGTTACTGCATATCTTCAATCTCTTGGTACAGAAGTTTGGGACATTGTAGAAACAGGCTATGCTTTTCCTTCAGCCACTCCTACAGATCCAGCTGAGAAAAAGAAGTATGAAACAAATGCAAAAGCAGTCAGTACTCTATTAGGAAGTATATCCCAAACAGAATTCATGAAGGTAATGCACTTCAAATCAGCAAAAGAAATATGGGACAAAATGATCACGAGCTATGAAGGAGATGAACAGGTAAAACAAGCTAAACTTCAAACTCTCAGGATTCAATATGAGACTCTCAAGATGTATAATGATGAAAGTGTGGCTAATTATTTTCTTCGGGTAGATGAGATTGTTAATTGTATGAAAAATTTGGGTGAAGAAGTAAAAGAGTCTATAGTAGTTCAAAAGATTCTAAGATCATTATCCCCCAAGTTTGAATCTAAAGTATCTGCAATAGAAGAAAAAGAAAATCTCCGTGTTCTCACTATGTCTCAGCTACATGGAATTCTAACTGCTTATGAAATGAGAAAGGGAGGTCCATCAGACAGAAGGGAGGCTGCTTTTAAGGCATCAGGCAAAGAAGATCACTATGAAGCAAGCCATGTTCCAGAAGAAGAGGAAGAAGAATCAAATTTTGTCAGAAATCTTCAAAGGGGTTCTGGAAGGTTCAGAGGTAAGCTACCCTTCAAATGCTTTGCTTGTGGGAGAGTAGGTCATTATGCTGCAAAATGTCCTTATAAGGATAAAGGAAAGGAACCAGCTAGATGGAACAAGAAACAAAGTGCAAATAAGAAAAGCTATTACACCCATGAAGATAGTGATGGCTTATCAAACAGTGATGAAGATGAACAAGGTAATAAATATAGGTTGTTAATGGCATTTGAAGATGATGATTATGAGGATGCTGTAGATGTGGATAACCTTTATGATGAAATTACTAGACTCAAGAGATGTATAGAAGAAAAGAACATGATCATTGATACTCTACAATTTCAAATTGATGAAAAAGAAAAACATCTTGAAAAATTAGAAGGTGAAATTGTTGGTCTTAGAAAAGAAATTGAGAAAACAAAAGCTATTAATCTCAAGTTTGTCAAAGGATCTGAAACTTTGGATGAGATTATCAGTGTGCAGCGGTCTCCACTAAATAAGACAGGTCTGGGCTATAATGGAGAAACTTCTCAAGCATCCACTTCAAAAAGTTATCTTGATGCAGCAAGAAGAAATGAGCAAAAGCACAATGAAGATCATCAGGTAAAGCAGGGACAAACTTCAAACAGAAACTATCAGGGGAAATCCAGCTTAAGGGTGGACAAAAGCCACAACCAGCCACAGGTAAAATCTTCCCAGTTTGGTTCAAGAATAGATGAAAATAGAAATTACAATCAGTTGGCTGGTAGATTCAATAACCGCATAAGCTTCTTCAATGGACAATGCTTTTCTTGCCATAACTTTGGTCACAAAGCAGCTCAATGTGTTGCGTATAAAACAATCATGACTAGGGAAGCTCAAAAACAAAGAAGTATGACAGGGATTACAAAAAAGACCTATAACAGCTTTTCGGCTCTTGAAAATGAAGTTGAATGTTCTATTTGCAATAATTTTGGTCATGAAGACTTTGAATGCAGAAGCAGGTTTCAGGAAAGAAAGGAACAAGAGCGGAAAAAGGAACAAGCCTCAAGAACCAAAACATGGAGAATAAAGGAACCTCAAACAAAAAGATGTGGGATAGCGTTTTATGCAGAAGGACAGGAAAATCTATGGTACATTGACAGTGGATGTTCGAAGCATATGACAGGTGATAAAGAAAAACTTGAGTCTTATTCTATTTTAGAAAAGGGAAAGAAAGTCTCTTTTGGAAATGATACTCCTGCAACTATAAAAGGAAAAGGTATTGCTCCTTTAAAAGAAGATGTTAAGGCTGGAAATGTTTTGTTTGTTGATGGATTGAAGCATAATCTACTAAGTGTCAGCCAGATGTGTGATCAAAGAACCGAGGTTATATTCAGATCAAATGGATGTCTTGTTCGTGATCTTGATACAGGAAAAACAGTTCTCAAAGGGAAAAGAACTCCAAATAATCTATACATATTTGAAGAAGGACAACAACAATGCTATCTAAGCAAGGATGAAGAGCACTGGTTATGGCATCGAAGATTGGGACATCTAAGCTTCTCACAAATAAGGAAAGCATGCAAATATCAGGCAGTTCGCGATCTTCCAGATATCAAAATTCCTGACAACACCATATGCAGATCATGTCAGTTTGGAAAACAAACCAGGACTAACTTTCCAGAGAAAGAAGGATCAGCTAGCATGCCTCTTGAGCTAGTACATACAGATGTATGTGGACCATTCAGGAAAAGAACACCTAGAGGAGAGGAATACTTGATATTATTTATTGACGATTTCTCCAGGTTTGTTTGGTTAGGACTTATGAAGCACAAAGATGAAGCATTCGAAAAATTCAAATCCTTCAAAGCCTTGGTTGAAAATGAATCAGGTCACAAAATTAAGTGCCTCAGATCCGACAGAGGTGGGGAATTTACTTCAAATGAATTTTTCGATTTCTGTGATGAACATGGGATAAGGAGAGAATTCTCTACGGCTAGAACTCCTCAGCAAAATGGAGTTGTTGAAAGAATGAACAGAACAATCCAACAAATGGCTCGTGCTATGCTTGATGAATCAGGAACTCCCGCAACTTTCTGGGGTGAAGCTGCACATGCTGCGGTTATTATTCTCAACAAGACAAATGTCCGGGTGAACAGCACTCAAACTCCTCATGAGCTCTGGAGTGGTAAAACTCCTTCGGTAAAGCACTTCAAAATCTTTGGGAGCAAATGCTATATCAAGAATACTGAAGAGCAGCTTGGCAAACTTGATCCTAGAGCAGATGAAGGCATTCTTCTTGGCTATTCTCCACATAGCAAAGCATACAAATGCTACAATAAAAGACTTGGCAGAATTGTTGACAGCATTGATGTAGTGGTTGATGAGAAGGGATACATTCCTAGGCAAATACATCGTGAAGACATCGAAGAAGATGAAAGCTACCCTCAAAAACAGAATGATGAAGAAGAAGAACCTCAAGAAGAATCTCAAGAAGAACCTCATGAAGACGCAGAAGAACGAACAAGAATAGAAGAAAAGACTCCATCCAGATATGTTCAGAAGAACCATCCAGAATCTCAGATCATGGGACAGAAAGAAGCAGGTATACAAACTAGAAGAACAGTTGCAGAAGCTTCAAGCTATTTGGCATTACTCTCCTCTACTGAACCACAAAATGTGAAAGAGGCATGCAAAGATGAATGTTGGGTGAAAGCAATGGATGAAGAACTTGAGCAAATCGAAAATAACAACACTTGGGAGCTGGTTCCTAGACCAAAGGATAAGAATGTTATCGGAACTAAATGGGTCTTCAAAAATAAATTGAATGAAAATGGAGAAGTAATTAGAAACAAAGCCAGACTTGTTTGTAAAGGGTATGCGCAGCAAGAAGGAATAGACTTTGAAGAAACTTTTGCTCCTGTTGCAAGACTTGAGGCCATCCGAATGTTCCTTGCTCTCTCAAGTTTTCAGAACTTCAAAGTATTTCAAATGGACGTAAAATCAGCCTTTCTGAATGGAGACTTGGAAGAAGAAGTGTACATTGAACAGCCAGATGGGTTCATTCTTGGAAATGATCCAAATCTTGTATGCCGATTGAAAAAGGCTCTCTATGGTCTCAAACAAGCCCCAAGGGCTTGGTACTACCGGTTGGACAAATATCTTCATCAACAAGGTTTTTCAAAAGGTTCAGCAGATAGCAATCTATATATAAAAGTTGAAAATGACAAATTGCTAATACTTGTTGTGTATGTAGATGACATTATTTTTGGCAGCAATGAAGAAGCTATGAGTCAAAGCTTTGCCTCGGTAATGCAGAAAGAATTTGAAATGTCCTTACTAGGAGAACTGACATACTTCCTTGGTTTACAAATCCAACAAAAGGAAGGAGGAATCCTTTTATCTCAAACCAAGTATCTCAAGCAGATTTTGAAGAAATATGGCATGGAAGATGCAAAACCAGTATGTACACCCATGGTCACAGGATGTAGTCTCAGTGCAAATGATGAATCTGCAGCAGTACATCAACCAACCTACATATCTATGATTGGAAGTTTACTATATTTGACAGGTACCCGACCAGACATCATGCATGCAGTTGGAATAGTTGGAAGATTTCAGGCAAATCCGAAGGAGACTCATCTTCAGGCAGTGAAGAGAATTTTCAAATATCTTCAAGGGACTCAAAATTATGGCTTATGGTATCCTAGAGATACAGATCTCACTCTTCATGCTTATACAGATGCAGATTGGGCCGAAAGCGTGGATGACAGGAAAAGCACAAGTGGTGGTGCGTTCTTTATGGGTTCCAGACTGGTATCTTGGTTCAGCAAGAAACATAGTTCAATTGCCTTGTCTACAGCTGAAGCGGAATATGTTGCTGCTGCATCTTGTTGCACCCAACTCCTTTGGATGATGCAGACCTTGCAGGATTATCAAATCACTTGTACACCTCCAATCCCTATCTTATGTGACAACACAAGTGCAATCAGCATATCAAAGAATCCGGTTATGCATTCAAAAACCAAGCACATACCAATCAAGTACCATTTTCTCCGGGAACAAGTACTTGAACAGAAGGTCAAGTTGGAGTATGTTCCTTCTAAGGAACAAGTTGCTGATATTTTCACGAAACTGTTGCCCAGAGACACTTTTGAATACCTCAGGCAAAAGCTGGGGGTTGTTGATGCATCATCTTGTTGAACCTCTTCTTATTGGTGGTACAGGCTCAGGGGGAGCACATAATGCATTGTTGGCATTATGAAGAAGGAGATCTTGGAAATAGCTGCAATATGTCTCTATCTCTTTCATGGTGGATTTCTGGTTATTTGCAGATCTGGAGGAGCATGAGCGTAGGGGGAGCATACCCTTTGCCCTTGATGTCAAAGGGGGAGAATGAAGCTGAAGATCATGAGGTTGCCATCAAGTCCAAAGGGGGAGATTGTTGGCATTATGATTCAGGTGTTGTCCTTGATGGCAACCCATTCAGGTGGTAGATCACTATTCTTGATGATCAGCTCTCTATTTTTAAGAAAGACGCAGGCAATCTGTTCAGAAAGTGCGTCCCCGCAGGTATACCATGCAGAACCCGCGTCCAGGGACGCAGGCCAGCCGTTCAAGGGGTGCGTCCACCTAGTGCACACATTTCAAGACAGAGAAAAGCACGAGGGGGTTTCTTGTGTGGTATCTAGCTGACGGTTTTGTGTTTCTATGGTGTCGGCTCGTGGTATTGTTCCATGTTTTGGGGAGGAGCTTGCCTATATAAAGCAAAGGAGTTCATTTGGATTTATCATCATCTTTGGTTGAATATCTTTTGGTGTGATCTAGTCCAGATCTATGAGGGCGAATCTTCTAATGGACTGTGATCTCTATGGCGCATGATCAGATCTGCAGATCTGACTGTTTGGGCTAGTTCTGAAGTCTTCATATCTTTTATATCTGAAGGGACGCAGGTTCAGTGAAGTGCAAGTGCGCCGAGACGCAGTACAGTAAGGGCTCAGGTGCGTCTCTGAAGCGAAAGACGCGGCGCGATAGTATTATTGGGTGCGTCTCTGAAGCAAAAGACGCGGCGCGATAGTATTGTTGGGTGCGCCGGTACGCAGAGCAGTTTAAAGGAACAGTGCGTCGGTACGCAGAGCAGCAGAAGGTAAAACTGCGTCCAGTCGCAGGCCACAGAAAGAAAAATTGCGTCCCTGTCTTAAGATGATCTGTTGACTGTATTTTTCTGTTCATAAGGTGTTCTGGGTTAGTTCTGTGATTACTGATCTGATAACTGTAGTGGACTGTAACTGTTGTATACTTGTTGATCATTTGATTCTTCATGAAAAGAAGTAGGGGGTTGTAGCTCCCTTCCAGGAGAGACTGGAGAACGAGAGAGAGTTGTAGCTCTCTGCAGGTTGCAGCCTGCGTACTGGTAAAGGACTGCACCAGTACAAAATCATTGTAAAAGAATTTCTAAATTGAAAGAAGATAGAGACATATTGCAGCAGGTGGTTTTCTCCCACATTGGGTTTCCACCTTACATCTTGTGTTCTTTGGTGTGACTATCTATTTTCTTTGTTCATGCTCATTATTTTATGGTACTGATATGCAAGAATAATTCAAAAGATCAAATAAGGAAGATTTGTTAAATTGCTAGATAATACTGATTCACCCCCCCTCTCAGTATTATTTCCAACAAAATACACTAAACATACTAATGCATTCATATATCAAAAATACATCAGCATATAGGAGAAACCAAGATAACTTTATTGATGAATAACAAGGTTCAGGAAGAGATACAACCCAGAAGGCTCCAATCCAGCATCTCCTTCCCAACAAATGGAATTCCTATCTTCACCCCCTTCAAAGCATTAAGCACCCAATGATTCCAATCTCAAACCAACAACAATTCTTTGCAATAACAAAATTCCAGCCTCTAGATCTCATGGAGGAGAGATCCATATATAGATGTTTGGAGAGAGGATGAGTCGGCTTGAGATCTAACTAGTGTCCTCTCCCTCTGTCAGTTCTTGATTCCACTTGGAGGTTCTTGCTTCCACTTGGAGATTTGGAACCTCTTACTCATCACCAGTCGAATTCCCTGAGGCTAGTGTCATTTTGGAAGCTTCCTGGGTTTTGACACCTTGAGAAATGAGCCTGCCACTTGTCCATTCTCGTTCAGCGCAGGTAGCCAGTGTTCCAGTTGACATTCAACGCAGGTAGCCAGTGTTGGCTTTGACATTCAGTGCAAACAGCTAGTGTAGCCACTGAAATGATCCTGAATTGACTTGTTTTTGAGCAGTTTCTGGTGGAGAACTTCTGTGAATTGCTGTGGTTTGTTAGCCTTGTTCCTCTAGGGGTAGGAACAACATGTTTAGGGACTTTGGATCCCTTAGATTATGGAAATTTCATGCTCAATGTTGTAAGGCACAAAAATGTCTATAACAGTTGCCCCCTAAAGTATGAGGCTGTTTATCGGGTGAAATGCTTTATCAGGGGGATCCGAAGTTCATCCAATGCTGGGAGGAGACCTGTAATAAGATACAATACAATACATTATTTTTCATACTGCTTTCATGATCTAGCTGAGGCGGGCATTACCATGCTCAACTTTATAAATTCATTTTTCTGTACATAGAACAGACAATCGTCTGATGGTAGACTGATAATTTTGATGAAATTATCATCCTTTGAGTAGGATGATTATCTGCTGCAATGATGTACATGTCAATGTCTTTATCTTTCTTGAATATATATCACAGCCCGGATGGATGAAACTAGATCTGGGGTCTTCAAACTCGTTCGATCTTCACTCTAAGTACAAGTCGATCCATGTGAGAAATGTTCTGAAGTCGAACATGGAAAGACATCGCTTGATTACCGGTCAATGATGTAAACCGTTAACAAGCACGAGAGGAATCACCGATAATGATAATGACCCTCAAGGTACTGCAGTACAATTCACGTGGTGTGAATAAAGGACTTGGCGTCGAACACCACGCAAAATCTTTCGGTCGAAGGTCATTGATGTATACCTGTCGCCGGAAGTGAGAAACTTGCCATTGTGGCATGCAAGCTTCAAAGTACTGAAGGGGTTGTTCCTAGATCAACTTCTTGGATAATGAGTTGATGTCGACAAGAAGCGATCCGTCAAAGGAGGGCCTTAATGAATCCCACATCAGTGACATGAAACGGAGCTAATGATTTTAATGGAGGTGAAAACGATCTGTGACATATGATTCAGGGTGGCGGTCATGAAAGGATGAAGGATAATGTATGGCAGTGGATGGGACACGGTTGACTTTTCTGAACGATTTCTCTTGAACATATGGCGACACTGATGCGATGGATTGGTAGCATTACCCCAAATATGGATGGTATGGCGAGACCATGGATGTGACCGGTGAATGAAACAACCCAACCCGATTGTGATACGGAGGAAAAGTGTCATGTTCAAGAGCGACTTGCTACCATCAAAGTTTTCTTTTGTTTCTCCCAATTTTTCCCCAGTCATTGCTGACCAGTACCTCTTTATTTTTGTCAAGCTTGAGGAGGATAACATATGCTTGTTCTATAACCTGCCCTTCGGGCAAGCCCATCGCTATGTTTTAACGAGCCTAGCGATAGTGAAACTCGTTCTCGTATAAAGACAAGTTTGTCGCTATTTAATGATTTTAACGAGTCTAACGACAAAGATAACTCGGTCCTTTTCATTTTTAGAGAGTCTGAAAAGGTACATAAAGTTAACTCCAAAATTCCTTTTTCGTCATCTAATCCCTTAAGTCCGAAAAAGTATAAAACAATATAGAAGGGATGAGTTTTCGATAGTTTTAACGAGCCGAATAAAGTAAGCGCTCGATCTTTCTGTGCAATAATCCCTCAGGTCCAAAAAATATTAAAATCTAGAGGAGGGATAGCTCTTCCTGTCCCTTTAACGAGCTCGAAGGCCAAGGACTCGGCAATCTTTTCATATTTTACAAGTCAGTTGAAAAGAGCTTAAAGAAGACTCGTCTTTTGAGGAACGAGTGATAAACAGGGTTAGCAGCTGATTCCAGGTACAGGTTGGAATTTTCCAATCACGGCAGTGTCACAAGGATGGCTAGGTGAAATCACTCTTCGCAGCTGTTCCTCAAAATGGGTAAACAAACATATGGAGGTGAACGATCGGCCAAATGAAAGTGGAGGTTACGGTGCAAACACGACCAAGGCTTTAATGGCTGATGATATTACATTCACTGTGGTTATTTACCGGGTAGTTCATTTTTTAACGAGCTTAAACGCGGGTGGAAACATTTGCTCGAACTTATGTTTATTTTTTAACGAGCATGAACTATGTGCTAAAACTGCTCGGATCTTGCGTTTATTTTTTAACGATCATGAACTGGGTGCTAAAACTGCTCGATGAGTTTGCATGCCCACAACATAATAACACAAATCGAGGTGCATGCCCCCCAAGCTTCATTGCATTCAACTCGGTGGTTGGAATGAAGGTTTACCTTTGAGATTTGGAAAGGAGATTGTTTCATTTTTTAATGAGGTTGACACGAGATTAGAACCATCCTCGGAACCCACTGTATTTACAGTATTTCTATTAGGGCGATGATCCATGCTGACAAAATGTTTAGGAATCTTCCGAATCCATTAGATATATAAGATTTCATATTGTAGGTTTCCACTGTGGCCACTTCCGCCAGATTACTTGCAGGCGGTAGGGCAAAAGTACCCATTAAGGCAGGGTCTTTTAGGAGACCTACTCCAATATTTTGAAGCGAATGATTGCTTCCATGGATCATTGGAATGCTTCCCGTAACTTGTGAACTGTCGGGGAGGAAAGTTTGTTGGTCGACGACTGTAATTCCTCCTTGAAAGGGAAATGCAATCTTCCTGAAGTAGGTCGACACAACTACATCCATGGCATATATCCAGGGCCTTCCCAGTAGGATGTTGTAATCGAGGTTTCCATCAATTACTTCAACATCAATTCCTACTATTTTTCCCCCTAGTTCAACTTGCAAGTTACTTAAAATCCCGTATGGAGTGTATGATCGTCCATCAAATGCTTTTAACGTCGTTGACGATCTCGACAAGGGTGGTGAGCCTAAATTCTTCCAGCAACTCATCGACATAATACACGTAGATGCCCCCTCATCAATAATTGTTCGATGAACAGTTTTGTTGAGGGCTTTCACTTGAATAAGGAAAGCTAGTTGAGCTGGTAACTGAGGTTCATATCCTTTATGATCAAAGGCCACAAGATTGGAGTCCATTGGGTCAATTTCACCTATCGCTGATAATAAAGCTTGCTCTTGGGAGAGGCAATTTTGTGGTACCTCAAGCGTCGACATAGCGGACGGCGATTGGGCCAGGTCCTTTATTATATTATAATTCTGTGCTATTTTTGCACGAGGATTAAATGTCGACTTGTACACTACTCCCTTTGGTGACTTTATCATTTGTTCAGGAATGGTGGGTGGCACAACTTTGGTCAAAGTTGTTGTCGAACTACTAGGTTGTTCATTAGCCTTGTTATTCGACACCTGTGGATTCCCGTAATCTTTATTCCTTGCCAAAGCATCATTTTGCTGCTTTGAGATAGACAACATAAGCACTTGGGATCGGGAAGCATTTTGATTAGCAACAAGTTTGGTACCCGGGCTTGGAAACGGATCAGTCAATACTACTGAGGTTTTTGAACTCTTAAAGAGTTTCTTAACTTTAGCTATATGTGGACAATCTCTCGTCCAATGATCCTCATCGCATATATGACACCCCGCAGGGGGTTTCCTTTTTCTCCCTTTCTTTTTCTTCTTGCCCCCTGGTTGCTTCAGTTGTTTGCCCTTGTGGGTCGACGCGGCATTTTCTTCCGAGGCAAGAAGTTCCTCATTTGCATTTTGACTGGAAATCTTACGGGCCCTTTTAGATGTAGCCTTTGTCGATTTCGTGTCTGTCGTGCCAATCACGCCATCGATGGCATGAGAGTCATTGTTTGATTTAGGAGGAGGAGGAATTGAGAATTCCGGTCTAGGGGCGTCAGGTATTTTGTCGTAGAGCGTGCAAGACTGAGTATAGACCAAATCCAGATATTGCGCACGAGCGATGACTTGCTCTTCCGTTACGACTCCCCCTTTTGCCACATCTTCCGTTATGGCAGGAAGTAACGACTTGATAAACCATTCAGCTAATAGCTGATCGGGAACGTATGTTTTTACCATCCTACGACGACGTCGCCACTCATGTATATGATCAGATATATGAGTGGCCGTTGTCTGTTTGAAGTTGGTTAGGAGTTCCGTTCCCGTTTCATACCTTATCGGTAATTGAAAATGGGTTAAGAAAGTCGTGGCTAAGGTACTGAAATTTTCGAACGAAGCTCTAGGCAATTCAATATACCATTTTGCCGCTGGACCCGTTAACGTCCTCTGAAAAAGGTGAAGTCTTATCGAATCATCATTCAAGGTGTTTGATGAACACCACAGATGAAATGTCATCACATGATTCGATGGATCTTCACCCGGATTTCCATTAAATTTAGGAATGTCTGATGGAAGTTTGTGCGGAATCGCTGGCCACAAAGGGGCATAAGAAATTGGATCATTCGTCAGTCGGTTTAGATCTGGTAATTCTAGAGTTGCTACAAAGGGAAACTGTTGATTCAGGTTAGGTGAATCATATCCAGGATGAGATGGAATCGCCTGAGCAGTGGGTCTTTGCATACCAGCATAGTGTATTTGATGCTGGCAACTTTGACAAGGTTGATGGGCATAACCATTATAGTATGGTTGTTGATAACCGCTTTGGAAATGCATTTGCCCATTACTTATAAAGACTTGTTGCTCAGGTCCTTGATATGATTGTTAGAATTGTGGTTGTTGAGATTGAACCAGCCCTGATTGTTGAACCATTTGCTGTTGACCAATACTGGATGATTGACCAAGATGAGGAGTCACAATACTTGTTTGATCCTGAGTTGCTCCAGATAAGGAGGCACTAACCTGAGGTTGTGATTGAGTGGTTGAGACAAGATGCTGTTGTATTGCAACCTGAGGCTGTTGGGGCTGACATACAACAGGTAGCCCTTGTACTTGCGACGCAGTATCCATAGCAGGTATAGTGGGAATATTCGACACAGGGTAGACTGGTTGCATTGAATATACAACCCTTGGTTGCTGATGCAGTATTGGTATCCAACCGCTGGATGTAATTCCAGTTTGACCTGAACTTTGTTGTAAACTCCCATATGGTTGTTCTCCGTGAGGGAACAATGAAAAGGCATACTACCCTCCATATGGTGGCAATCCAGTACTTAAAAGGCAGATTGGCCTTTGAAGACACATTGGATCAATTTGTTGAGTTTCAACATAAGAAATACCAGATGATAATCCGGATGAAGAAATAGGAACTAACCATGTCGTCGAAGCAGTCCCTGATGGGACTCCGGCTTGTTGTTAATAACTTTCCGGGACAGATGGTATACCATCGAACATCGTTGAGGTAGCAGCAGGAGGCTCTGCCGCTGCTGTGTCGGATGACACAGTCCTGGATGTCGACGGTTGTTCAGACATATCTAGTCTATCAAAAAGATTTTCTAGCGATTCTACAAGAACTTACGTGAAACGAGACTAACTTCGAAGATCAACGAGGGAATGGTGATGATTATTCCGTTTAAAATAAATTTTAACGACACTTAGACACAACCTGCTTTTTCAATTTTAAAGAGTCGAGAAAAAGCAAAAGATGACTCTAGTCTCCTTCGATGTTTTAACGAGCCCGAAGTGACAAATGCTCGGATGGACTTTTTCTGTTATAGAGTCTGAAAAAGGCCAAAAGGAACTGCTCTAGAGTTCTAGGTAGAGGGTGTGCCAAACTTTTCGCAAAACCACAGAATACTTTTTAAGGTACGGGCGGTCGATCTTCCTGAATGCTGTGTTCAGTGCATTGCGATCAGTAGGGCGGCCGACACGGCTGCCTATGGATAAAGGTTATATTCCTATAGGGGTCTCCCAATATATATGCGACGGTACGTGGGAGCACAATCCGTACTGGCGCTATCATCCCTCAGGAGGAATCACCCACCATCAGCGAGATCGACAGTCACCAGGCTTTACAACGCCGGAACACGTCTCTAGCCTAGACCTCTATGTTGTGCGTTAAGTTACAAAGCGTTGTTAAGTTCATTCAATTTATTTTAGGTTGATCTTTTTAGAAGTTTTCCTTTTGAGGTTCACCACGATATGTATGATACAATTCCTAAATGCAGTCTAAATATGATAAGCAAGTTTTATCTCTTTTCAACTACGAAAATCCTAGCTACAAAGGGAAAAGAAAGACACCATCTTTTCTCAAAGAGTAATCGGCACACTCTAATGCACTTTTCCTAAATCAAACATGCAAACTATCAAGATGCAAATGCACAATGCAGGTTTTTGTTTTCCGCTTTCTTAGTATTGATGCCTAAAAAGAAAGCTTTTTGTACAACTTTGAATTTGCTTTTAAATGACAAATACAAACAAGTTTACTTTTTCGAAATCAGAAAGGGTAGAAGAGATTACAACACTTAACGACCTTCGAAATTAATACTTGTTTCGACACTTAAAAGAGACAAACTCAAACCAATAAGCAAAAGCAAATGTATAATCAACTGTAAACAACCAATGAACTCTCTCCTAAGATCACAATCAACAGATCTGAATCAAGGGCTATAGGATGATTATTTCACTCATGCAAAGGAAAACTACGAATGACGCCACAAACACATAAAAACACTCACAGTCTTTTTGTACAAAAGGAGGCGGAATTTAAGCAGAGAAAAGGAGTTATCAGACTGGTACCTATGCTGGTTACAGGCTGCAAAAATCAGAGATCAAAACAAGGCAAAACAGAGCAGAGAACCGCAACTGCACAAGGCCAAACTGGTTCAGCGCAACCTCAACACAGGGGTTTTGACATTCAGCGCAGGTAGCCTTCACGGGACCTGCGTTGAAATGCAGAACCTCTTCATAGCTGTCGCGCTGAAGGAGAAACTCTCGTTTCTCACTGGGTTCTGGGTCACAGATTGCTATTTAATTCACTGTTTCAGGCCAAATAAAAGCAACAAGCAAGGTACAATCAAAGGGATGCTTTGAGGGGTACTAAGATCTATCACAAAGGATCATCAAATCATTTGTGAATCCATTGTTCAGATCATAGACAAGTCTAGTGATTGGATCAAAGCAGCAACTGTCTACTTTGCATCTGGGAATAGCAGATGCAGTTCGATTGTTGCTGTCAAGTCTATGAAACAAACAATGATAGAAACACAAATAAAATGACTAAACAGATCTCCCCAGCGGAGTCGCCAATTTTTTGTGGGGAAAAATGCCTATGCAGGACGATCCTATCCACCTAAGGTGTGACAATGCCTTAGCAACAAACATAGACAGCTATTCTGGTTTCTTCCTTTATGAAATGTGAAAGAAGAGAGATAAATGGACTTACCGTTGTCTTCCGTTTGTCCCTTGATCCGGTCTCTCTTCTCTTTGGGAGTTCACAGCTACTTGCCTTCTTTCTTATCCAGCTTCAACTTCCTGCAAGATCACAAGAGAACAACTACTTGCGACAAGAGAAGAACACTACACAAAGACAGATATTCACATTCATAACTAGTTTAGGATTAGAAATAAACTAAACATACTAATGCATTCATACATCAAAAATACATCAGCATATAGGAGAAACCAAGATAACTTTATTGATGAATAACAAGGTTCAGGAAGAGATACAACCCAGAAGGCTCCAATCCAGCATCTCCTTCCCAGCAAATGGAATTCCTATCTTCACCCCCTTCAAAGAATTAAGCACCCAATGATTCCAATCTCAAACCAAAAACAATTCTTTGCAATAACAAAATTCTAGCCTCCAGATCTCATGGAGGAGAGATCCATATATAGATGTTTGGAGAGAGGATGATTCAGCTTGAGATCTGACTAGTGTCCTCTCCCTCTGTCAGTTCTTGATTCCACTTGGAGGTTCTTGCTTCCACTTGGAGATTTGGAACCTCTTACTCATCACCAGTCGAATTCCCTGAGGCAAGTGTCATTTTGGAAGCTTCCTGGGTTTTGACACCTTGAGAAATGAGCCTGCCACTTGTCCATTCTCGTTCAGCGCCGGTAGCCAGTGTTCCAGTTGACATTCAACGCAGGTAGCCAGTGTTGGCTTTGACATTCAGCGCAAACAGCTAGTGTAGCCACTGAAATGATCCTGAATTGACTTGTTTTTGAGCAGTTTCTGGTGGAGAACTTCTGTGAATTGCTGTGGTTTGTTAGCCTTGTTCCTCTAGGGGTAGGAACAACATGTTTAGGGACTTTGGATCCCTTAGATTAAGGACATTTCATGCTCAATGCTGTAAGGCACAAAAATGTCTATAACAGTGGTGCATAACTAGATGTTCTCCCTGGGACTAGTTTCACCATCATAGTTCAACTCTATCTTTTTGTTTATCAGACCAAATCATATCCACATCAACCTTCGATGTTCCTGCCAACCTCCTATGTTCTTCTTATATGTAGCACAACATCTAGTAGTAGTGGCTTTTAGGGCTATATACAAATCTAATAATCTTGTAGTTTCTGGAACTTGTTCCTCATATTTAATAAGAAAAATATTAACATCACCCAAGCCATCATAAGAAGTCAATTTAAGTACCTGACAACATACCTCAGATCTCATGCAGCGAACTAATTTAGTAAATCTTATACATTCCTTTGTAGATACTTCATGTAGTCTGTTCTCCCAATTCTCCAATTCTTCTTCTAAGTCTGATGCACAAGAACTATCATGTTCCCAAGTTAGATTTACCTCTGTAATATGGTAAAAAAAATCCTATTCATTTATCATCAATTGATAGATATTATCTATATCAGTTGTGTAGTACTCTCTTGTATTTGACTATGTATATCTTTCTCCTTTTGAGGATCCAAGGGAAAAATTACCATCATATTATTCCCTTCGAATACCATTTTTCCTTTCTTTAGATTAGTTATAGGCATGTCATTAAATTCCCAATCAATTCCAAGCAATGTAGGATACGGGTTATTCTCATCCACAATTTCTATTACTTCAAAGTCAGCCGTAGTGTGGACTCCTGCGATGTCTATTGTTACACCTGATAGTCTTCCTAAGGGGAAGATCTTTTGTTGATTTTCCATCCTTAGCTGAATAGGTTACCATTGAAGATTTTTCTTATCCATTAAATCCCATGTATGCTTCATCATAACATTAGCCTCAGATCCCAGATCTAAAATAAATTGATCCTTCTCAGAGTCCCCTATCTGTGCACTGAGCCACATTTCTCTTCTTATTCTCTTTTGTCGATGCAAATTGTCAACTGCACACAACTCACTTCACAATGTTTATTTAGATGCACATGAATCTATCAATTCCTGTAGTCGTTCTATAGCCTTTTGATCTCTTAATAACTGGATACTAGTTGGTAGAAAACATCTTAAAATGCCTTCCTGTCTTACTGACTCCTAATCTTGTGTCGAAGCTTGTTCTTATGTCGAAGCTAATGCTATGTCACAATTACTTTTTTGTTTCAGCTATGATGTAGATGTAGAAGCTCTAACATCCATAAAGCTTCACTTTACTTCCATAAACACTTCTTTTTCCTTTTGAATATCAAATACAAGATCTTTTTCAACATTCTTTCTAACCCATGCAGTCTCAGATTCCTTCCTTTCATTTAATGTGTCATCATCAATCACAACTCCACTTCTAGTAACAATATTGATTTAGGGATCATCTATCCTTCTTTAGGTAGTCAAAATCTGGATATTTTGTGTTGGATGTTGGTTTATCTTTTCTTGAATTTTTTCCATAAGTATAAGACATTCTTCAATTACATGATCAAAGGCTTTACAATAATTACATGTCATAGTGGGATTTTGACAATCTCTCACAAAGTGTCCTGGCTAGCTGTCGTTATAGAAAATAATTTGTCCTCACCCTCGGCTAGCTTCACCACCTCGACCTCTTCCTTGATAACCACCTCAACCACTGTGTTGTCCATTTTCATCTTGTCCATGTTAGTCTTCTTGCATTCTATAAGTATCACCATCATGCTCCATCATTAGTTCATAAGTTTGACAATGGTTCTCATCATGTCCTACTAATTTATAGAGCTTTCAATATAAGTTCTTAGGGGTCTGCACATGTTTCTTGAACAAATAACAATGTTCTGAGCAATGTTTGCCTCTAGTTTTTTCATATCTTGCACCATCGGATGGATATGGCATTCAAAGGATTTTGTGCTCGTCTAGTCATGTAATTTTTTAAAAGAGAGCATCGTTCCTTAGAGTGGCCTTCTAATTTACACTTTGTACACCATACTTCTTCTCTGACTTATTTACTTTTCTTTATATGTTGTAACCGTAGAGTTAAATTTTCTAGCTGATCCTAAATCTATTGCATACCTACATTGGTATCTCCTATAAGCGAAGCTTCTAATTTCATCGCCAGCTCTACAAATTCGACTTGAGTTTCTATCCTTTGTTGCATTAAAGGAAATATGATATGTGGTAGAAGTGCAACTATAAACCATTCCTTATGTTGTTGTAGAGCTATTTCGAAGCTGACCTGATCCAATAATACCTTGAATCCCTGGTCATATTCAGAAACAATCTTAGTAGGCCTTTTTTTGATTTCTTTTAACTTTGTGTTGGGTTGCGACTCAGACTTCGACTTCATAAATTCTTCTTCCAACATTTTTTTAATGTATGAAAATGATCTTATTTGATTGCTTGAATACTTCATGTACCATGTCAACGCTCAATCTCGAAATATCGTGGAAAGCTATGCTTTCTTTATACCTTCATCATGGACCTTATTCGTGGTCCATATTGCTTCGCATAAAAACCATAATTGTTCTAGCTCTTCCAATCTAGTTCCTTTAAAAACATGTAGCTTAATATCGTCGGCCATATTTGTTCTCAGATGGGGAGGGGGAGGGGAAGTGGGATTTGTTAGAGGAGTGGGGTGGGGGGTCATAGGGGTAGGAGGAGTAGGGGGATGGGGAAAACTGAAAACGCCTTGATTATTACTTGATTCTAGTTTCAACAAAATTTCACGTTGAAAGGGTGAATACTAAAGGGATACTTTGGGGTTTTCATAAAGGCTCTCTTCACTTTCAAATTCACTTGAAACGATTTTATAATCAGTTTCTATGAAATTCTTCAGATATTGGCCATGAGATCTCTTTCTTGTGTCTATTCTATATCTTATTTCCACTTCGCGTTGATCCAATTTTTTCTTCGGATCTTCTCCCAAACATAAGTAATCTAATAATCTGATTGCATTTGTAAAACTCCCTTTTAACACAAAACAAACCTAATACAGATTTTCAGAGATCTCAAGTAATTACCTCGGGATCCTTTGAAAAATTGTTGTTCTTCTTTGCTATAGGACACAGTCGATTCTACTGCAAACTCAGTAATGAATCTTCCCAAGATGATACTAAACTAGAAATCAACAGCTCCTGAAATCCTATTGTCGATGTTCTTGAGTCCTTGTGTCAATTGAGGAGTCCACTCTCTAGGTTCTCCTCCTTTGAAACAACCTTTTCTTTTGATAAACCTTGATATCCACGTGTATAACTCAACATGAAATGAACTGAGGAAAATTTTGTATTGATCTTTGAAAATATACTTCTATAACCACTTTTTAGATCACATATGAGGGCTTTTGTTTTATTTATCTACAAATTCTTGTTCCTTTTGTTCTATCCAATCTTGAATTTCCTTCTTCGATGGATGCCACATCCACATATTCGTCAAATAGATCCTAGTCTAAGAAAATTAAACCATTTATTGGCTTAGGTTAGGCTCACCTAGGTTCAATCTTTTACTACACACCAACAAAACCCTCAATCACTGGCCCTTTGAGTAACGAATTGAGATGAGCCTCATCATTGGGTAATTATATGGTCCTTAATTCACCTCCTAGCTTAGTCAAACCAAATCTTCTCACAAGTTATTACATGTTTTGATTATATTTTGTTTAATGAGATGAGTTAAAGTGAGATATTATGCCTAGTGGACTAATATGCATTGAATGCAGGTTTGGAAGAGAAAATCAAGGAATTTTGGCAAGACTAAGGTTTGGAACTCGAATGGGACAAGGGAGAGATATTGTAGGAGGTAAATCCTCCTCATTTACTCCTCCCCCATTAAAATATTCCTCCATTAGTCCCACCATCTCAGAGTGCAAGCAACCAAGCCATGAAGATTAAAAGGTAGCCAAGCAAGTGATAGAAAAAGAGTTAGTTGATCCTGAGTTTGGGAGCCAAGCCTCCCTAAATTGAAGGAATTAGTTGGATACTTCGGTTGTATAAGTAGAGAGGCCTAGAGCCTCATGAGGTTTCAAATTTTTATTGCAAAAACACTAGTTATTTTCGAGCTCTAGACTCGTGGAAGACTTTTGATGTAATTTCTTGTTTTGGTAATAAGAATGAGTTTTTTCTTGATTCAGTACTAAGTTAACTCAGAGGGCTGAATCTCTTGGGTTAGCACCCAACCCTAGCAGCAAAGGCTCCTCTTCTTGTATCTGTATGCTTAGCTTAGTTTCATGGATTCATGGATAAATTGTCTTCAAAGTATTTCATTCCAAGTAGTGTAGATTTGTTCAATTGTTTATTAGTCTACTTCAATTTGTGCCTTACTTCAGTAGAATTTCAGAAGGGATAAAAGAGGCTCCACAAAGTTGTTAGTAGGTATCTTGGCCTCACTTCTTCCTTCTGGGATCATGATTTGAGGAAAAGAACCTTATGCAGCCCAAAAAGATAGATTTCCATTTCTTTCATGATATTTAGAGTTTGTTGTACTTAAACTAGCATTTGATCAGTTTTGCAAAGTAGGATTTCATTTCCATCTCTTCTATCTTCATTTTTTCAGTAGATCTCATCCATAATTCCATGTTATTTAGAAATTTCTTCATGCATGAGGTAAACAATTTGTTCATTAAATTCTTCTTTTCTAGCTCATGAGAATTATTCTTGTTTATGTGAATTTTTGGAAATTACACGTGTTTGATGTAGAGAAGGTTGTTTAGAAGTAGACAAAGATCTCATAGCAAGAAACCACCTTCCAACTTCATCCACCCATAGGCATTCATTTTTTTCATCAAAACCTCCAATTTCATCATTTTACATAAAAATTTCCCCAAGCATTTTGAGTGAATCTAACCATCTCCTAAACTTGGTTTTGGGTTCTCAGTGATCCTAGGCCTTTTCTCACTCCATTACACCCATCAACCATATTCCCCAAGCCTTCCATCACATCCAACACCCATCGTTTTTCTCACTGCTGTATCCTGTAGAAGTACAGGGAATCCTATAGGTTTCTAGTACATCCTATAGGTTTTCCTATAGTTACCCGTTTTGAGGCCTAATTGAGGGAAAATATATAGGAAGCCTCCCAAGGTCACCCAAGGGTCTCCGAAACTTTCCAACTACCTCCTAAACCTTCCAGCCATCCACCAACATCCCTAAGCCACCTTCCACATCACCAAAAGCGGTTAGCTTGCACACTTGATTTTTCATGAAAAGCATAAAAAGACAAAACAAATTTATTATAGTCCTTTACATGCATAATAATGATGTTTAATGTTTTTAACTTCCGTTCTTAGGACAGTAACATTTTTTTCATGTTAATTTAGCATTATTGCAAAGCATAACTCTTAGCAATTAATTAGGAAATGGTGTGCCTTAGCATTGAATTTCATTCTTTTTCATTATTACAATAGATCAGCTCTCTCTTAGAGTAGATTTTTATTTCTTTAATCAAGGAGCCAAGCTTCTTCTGAATCCATAGAAGTATGGCTTGCAAACCCTATTGGTCTCTCGCCAGCTGAACAATGACAAAAGGCAGAGCCATCACTTTTACTTTTGTATACAACACTGTCACCTCCAAGTTTATACGAACACTGGGTTGATAAAGTAAAGCTGGTAGCCCAAGAGTTGTAGCATTCTTGCTACAATATTAGTGCTCAAAAACCTACAAGGAGATCGCAGTTGCACCCAAGTGTTATAGACATTTTTGGGCCCTACAACCCCAGGCATGAAATGTCCATAAACCAAGGGCTCCTAAGTCCCTAAAAGTGTTGTTCTAACCCCTAAAGGAACAAGGTCAACAGATTACAACTTCTCCCAGAAGTTCTCCATGAGAAACTGCTCAGAATTGGTCAAAACAGGATCATTGCAGCTGCTCCACTGGCTAAGTGCGTTGCATCTCACCCAAATACACTGTGAGGGTGCGTTGCATTTCAAAATTCCCTTCTGTGGGGTGCGATGGGAGAGAAACGACAAATGGCAGTGTCATTCCGCGAAGTGGAGAGGCAATGGAAGCTTCCAGAATCTTCTCCTATGACACTTGCCTCATTGAATTCGACCAAGGATGAGTAAGAGGCCCTTAGTCTCCAAGTGGAAGCAAGAACTATCGAAGAGAAGACACTAATCAAATCACAAGCTGACTCATCCCCCTTACAGATATCTATATATGGATCCCTCATCCCAGAGATCCAGAGGCTGGAATTTTGCATATTGTAAGGAATTGTTGTTGGTTTTCTGAGACAAACATCAGATTGTTGGGTGATCTAAGCTTTGTCTGAGGTGAAGAGGGGCTTCTTTGCTGGGAGGTTGATGCTGGGTCAGAACAACTGGTTGTAACTCCTCTTGGCTCTTTTCTTGTTTATTAATAAAAGCTATTTGAGTTTTCCTCCATGCTTTTGTGTTATTGATGCTTGTTACATTTGTATGGTAAATTTACATCTGACCCTAGATTGTATATGATTATAGATCCATGTCTTTGTATAGTGCTATGTTTCTTGATCTTACAGGTACTTTGTGAAGTTGGGCGTGCAAGGGAGCAGGTAGCTGTGGACTATCAAAGAAGAGAGGGATCAAATCAAGAGATTAGCGCAAGACAGAGGTTGGTCTTTCTGTTCCTCTCTATCTATAATTCATAAAGGAAAAAAAAAAGTAGCTTTTATCTGTTTGTTTCTAAGGCAACTATCACACCTTAGTGGGATAGAGCAGTTCTAAATAGACACTTTTCCCTGTAAAAAAATGGCGACTCCACTGGGGACTCCACTGGGAATAGACGGCCGGGTATGACTCTGACGAACTTCCTTCCTACGGTAAAGGAACGGGTAAATTGCCCCCATGTTCGTTGGAGTCTGTGCTTATGAAAAGAATTTGGACAGTGTCATCCTTGTTCTCTTAAGTGACTGTATCATCTGAAGGTGGAACCTCTGAAGGCAAGACCGGGTCAACTGCCGCCTCGACCTTTTGACTTTCGTCTGGTATGGATTCATATGGTTTATATTCAATGATAGATGCTTCGGCCGACCACCTGAGCGGGCCAGCCGGATTTTCAACTAGTGATGGACTCGGCAAGAGTTTTTTATATCTAGGAGGAAGTTGTAATGGTGAAACCGGACAATCATCCAAAACTCTTTCAAGCTTCGTCTAAGAAGGGACAACAGTGGACGGCATGATCGCCTTCACACAGTTTACAAGGAAATCTATATTTTCCTTTTTTTCATTTTCATGTACATAGGACAGACAATCGTCTGAGTGTAGACTGATGATTCTGATAGAGCCATCATCCCTTTGATTGGATGATTATCTGTGCAGCAATGATGTACATTTGATGTCTTTATTTCCCTGAATATATATCGTAGCCTGGAAGGATGAAACTAGATCCGGGGTCTTCAATCTTGTTCGATATTCACTCGAAGTACAAGTCGATCCATGTGAGAGATGTTCTGGAGTCGAACATGGAAAGACATCGCCTAATTACCAGCCAATGATATAAGCTATTAACAGGCGCAAGAGGAATCACCGATAATGATAATGACCCTCAAGGTACTGCAGTACAATTCACGTGGTGTGAATAAAGGACTTGGCGTCGAACACCACGCAAAATCTTTCGGTCGAAGGTCATTGATGTAAACCTGTCGCCGGAAGTGAGAAACTTGCCATTGACGCATGCAAGCTTCAAAGTACTGAATGGGGTGTTCCTAGATCGACTTCTTGGATAATGAGCTGATGTCGACAAGAAGCGATCCTTCACAGGAGGGCCTTAATGAATCCCACATCAATGACACGGAACGGAGAAAATGATTTTAATGGAGGTGAAAACAATCTGGTGATATAAGGTTCAGGGTGGCGGTCATGAAAGAATGGAGTATAAATGTATGGTAGTGGGTGAGACATAGGTGAATTCTCTGAATGACTTCTCTTGAAAATATCGGCGACACTGATGTGATGGATTGGTAGCATTAACCCCAAATGTGGATGTTATGGTGGGACCATGGTGATGTGGCCGGTGAATGAAACAACCCAACCCGACTCGGACGCGGAGTGGAAGTGTCATGTTCAAGAGCGACTTGCTACCAACAAAGTTTCTTCAAGTTTTCTTCCAATTTTCCCCAGTCATTGCTGACCAGTACCTCTTTATTTTTGTCAATCTTGAGGAGGATAACATATGCTTGTTCTATAATTTTCCCTTCGGGCAAACCCATCGCTATGTGTTAACGAGCCTAGCAATAGTGAAACTCGTTCTCGTCTATAGACAAGTTTGTCGCTATTACACTTTTAACGAGTTTAACGACAAAGATAACTCGGTCCTTTTCAATTTTAGAGAGTCTGAAAAGGAACGTAAAGGTAACTCCAAAATTCCTTTTTCGTCATCTAATCCCTTAAGTCCGAAAAAGTATAAAACAATACAGAAGGGATGAGTTTTCAATACTTTTAATGAGCCGAACAAAACAAGCGCTCGATCTTTTTGTGTAATAATCTCTCAGGTCCAAAAAGATTAAAATTTAGAGGAGAGATAGCACTTCCAGTCCCTTTAACGAGCTGGAGAGGCCAATGGCTCGGCAATATTTTCATATTTTACGAGTCAGTTGAAAAGAGCTTAAAGGAGACTCGTCTTTTGAGGAACGAGTGATAAAATGGGCAGCAACTGATTCCAGGTAAGGTTTGGAATTTTCCAATCACGACAGTGTTACAAGGATGGCTAGTGAGATCACTCTTCGCAGATGTTCCTCAAAATGGGTAAACAATCAAATGGAGGTGAATGATCGGCCAATGCAAAAGTGGAGGTGATGGTGCAAACACGACCAAGGCTTTAATGGCTGAAGTACTACATTCACGATGGTTATTTACGTGTGAATAGTTCATTTTTTAATGAGCTTAAACGCGGGGGGAAACATTTTCTCATGACTTATGTTTATTTTTTAACGAGCTTGAACTACGTGCTAAAACTACTCGAGATAAGTTTGCATGCCCCCAGCATAATAACGCAAATCAAGGTGCATGCCCCCCAAGCTTCATTGCATTCAACTCGGTGGTTGGAATGAAGGTTTACCTTTGAGATTTGGAAAGGGGATTTGTTTCATTTTTTTAATGAGGTTGACATAGTAAAAGAACTATCCTCATGAATCTTTGTTTCATTTTTTAACGAGGTTGACACGAGATAAGAACCGTCCTCGGAATCCACCGCATTTACAGTATTTGATAGAAAATCAAAAACTGATGGATGATTAAGATTACTGGAATAATCTTCGTGGTAATCTGGAATATGGGAGTGATGGTGGTAATCTTCCCATTGTGCCTCTCCTATCATCATTGATTGAATGATTCCTTCATCTGTAGTATGTACATGCGACCAAGGATCTGAAGAGGTGCCATATTCCTTAGACCTATCTATCAAAACACTCGATGAGCATTGATTTGGGTTTGCCCGCCAAGCCAAGAAAATTGATTCCTACAATATTTCTAAAATGGCGATGATCCATGCTGACAAAATGTTTAGGAATCTTCCGAATCCCTTAGATATAGAAGATTTTACATTGCAGGTTTCCACTGTGGCCACTTCTGCCAAATTACTCGGAGGCGGTAGGGAAAAAGTACCCATTAAGGTAGGGTCTTTTAGGAGGCCTACTCCAATATTTTGAAGCGAATGATTGCTTCCATGGATCATTCGAATGCTTCCCGTAACTTGTGAACTATTGGGGAGAAATGTTTGTTGGTTGATGATTGTAATTTCTCCTTGGAAGGGAAATGAAATCTTCCTGAAGTAGGTCGACACAACTGCGGCCATGGCATATATCCAGGGCTTGCCCAGTAGGATGTTGTAATCAATGTTTCCGTCGATTACTTCAACATCAATTTCTACTGTTTTTCCCCCCAGTTCAACTTGCAAGTTACTTAAAATCCTGTATGGAGTGTATGATCGTCCATCAAATGCTTTTAACATTGTTGAAGGTCGCGACAAGGGTGGTGAGCCTAATTTTTTCCAGCAACTCATCGACATAATACATGTGGATGCCCCCTCATCAATAATTGTTCGACGAACATTTTTGTTGAGGGATTTCACTTGAATAAGGAAAGCTAGTTGAACTGGTACTTGAGGGTCATATCCTTTATAATCAAAGGCCACAAGATTGGAATCCATTGGGCTAATCCCACCTATTGTTGATAATAAAGCTTGCTTTTGGGAGGAGCAATTTTGCGGTACCTCAAGTGTCGACATAACGGACGGCGATTGGGCCAGGTCCTCTACTATATTATAATTCTATGCTACTTTTGCACGAGGATTAAATGTCGATTTGCGTACTACTCCCTTTGGCGAGTTCATCATTGGTTTAGGAATGATGGGTGGCACAACTTCAGTCAAAGTTGTTGTCGAACTACTAGGTTGTTCATTAGCCTTGTTATTCGACAGCTGTGGATTCCTGTAATCTTTATTCCTTGTTAAAGCATCATTTTTCTGCTTCGAAACCGATAACATAACCACTTGGGATCGAGAAGCATTTTGATTAGCAACCAGTTTTGTTCCCAAGTTTGGAAGCGGATCAGTCAATACTGCTGAGGTTTTTGAACTCTTAAAGAGTTTCTTAACTTCAGCTTTATGCGGACAATCTCTCGTCCAATGATCCTCATCGCATATATGACACCCTGCAGGGGTTTCCTTTGCCCAGAAGGATTTATAGAAGTTTTCTCAGGAGATGACTCATCCTACTTCTTTTTCCTCCATTTCTTTTTCTTCTTACCCCCTGGTTGCTTCAATTGTTTGCCCTTGTCGGTCGACACGACATTTACTTCCGAGGCAAGAAGTTCCTCATTTGCATTTTGACTAGAAATCTTACAGGCCTTTTTAGATGTAGCCTTTGTCGATTTTGTGCTTGTCGTACCTATCACGCCATCACCAGCATGAGAGTCTTTGTTTGATTTAGGAGGGGGAGGAACGGAAAATTCCGGTCTAGGAGCGTCAGGTATTTTATCGTAGAGCGTGCCAGACTGAGTATAGATCAAGTCTAGATATTGTGCACGAGCAATAACTTGCTCTTCAGTGACGACTCCTCCCTTTGCCACATATTCTGTAATGGAAGGTAATAATGACTTAATAAACCACTCAGCTAATAGCTGATTAGGAACATACATTTTTACCATTCTACGATGACGTCGCCACTCATGAATATGATCGGATATGTGAGTGGCCATTGTTTGTTTGAAATTGGTAAGAATTTGTGTTCCCGTTTCGTACCTTATCGGTAACTGAAAATGGGTTAAAAAGGTTGTGGCTAGGGTACTGAAGTTGTCAAATGAAACTCTAGGTAACTTGATATACCATTTTGCTACCGGACCAATTAACATCCTCTGAAAAAGGTGAAGCCTAATCGAATCATCGTTTAGGGTGTTTGATGAACACCACAGATGAAAGGTCATCACATGATTCGACGGATCTTCACCCGGATTTCCATTAAATTTAGGAATATCTGATGGAAGTTTATGCGGAATCGTTGGCCACCAAGGGGCATAAGCAATTGGATCATTCGTCAGCCGGTTTAGATCTGGTAATTCTAGAGTTGCTATAAAGGGAAACTGTTGGTTCAGGTTAGGTGAAGCATACCCAGGATAAGATGGAATCGCCTGAGCAGTGGGTCTTTGCATACCAGCATAATGTATTTGATGCTGGCAACTTTGACAAGGTTGATTGGCATAACCGTTATAATATGGTTGTTGATAACTGCTTTGGAAATGCGGTTGCCCATTACTTACAAAGACTTGTTGCTCAGGTCCTTGATATGATTGCTGGAATGGTGGTTGTTGAGATTGAACCAGCCATGGTTGTTGGACCATTTGCTGATGCCCAATACTGGATGATTGACCAAGATGAGGAGTCACAGTACTTGTTTGAGTCTGAGTCGCTCCAGATAAGGAGGCACTAACTTGAGGTTGTGATTGAGTCGTTGAGACAGGAGGTTGTTGTATTGCAACCTGAGAAACTTGGGGTTGACATACAACAGGTAACACTTGTACTTGCGATGCAGTCTCCATAGGAGGTATAGTGGGAATATTCGACACAGGGTGGACTGGTTGCATTGAATATACAACCCTTGGTTGTTGAGGCAGTATTGGTACCCAACTGCTGGATGTAATTCCAGTTTGACCTAAACTTTGCTGTAAACTTCCATATGGTTGTTCTCCGAGAGGGAACAATGAAAAGGCATACTGCCCTCCATATGGTGGCAATCCAGTACTTAAAGGGTAGATTGGCCTTTGAAGACACATTGGATCAATTTGTTGAGTTTCAACATAAGAAATACCAGATGATAATCCGGATGAAGAAATAGGAACTGACCATGTCGTCGAAACAGTCCCAGATTGGACTCCGGCTTGTTGTTGATAACTTTTCGAGACAGATGGTATACCGGCGAACATCGTTGGAGTAGCAATAGGAGGCTCTGCTACTACTGTGTCGGATGACACAGTCCTGGATGTCGACGGTTGTTCAGACATATCTAGTCTATCCAAAAGATTTTCTAGCGATTTCGATTGACTTTCTTCCACCATTGCGGATTACTCAATCAACTAAAACTAAATGGGAAATATGCTTCCGAATTAGATGAATTTTAGATGCTTTGACACAACTTGTTTTTTCAATTTTTTAAGAGTCGAGAAAAAACAAAAGATGACTCTAGTCGTCTTCGATTTTTAATGAGTCTGAAGTGACAATTGCTCAGATGGACCTTTTCTGTTAAGGAGTCTGAAAAGGAATGAAAGGGACTGCTCTGGAAATCTAGGTAGAGGGATTACCAAACCAATCACAAAACTGCAGAATACTTTTTACGGTACGGCAGTCAATCTTCCCGAATGCTATGTTCAGTGCATTGCGATCGATAGGGCGGCAGACACAGCTTGCTATGGATAAAGGATTAAGCCTATTGGGGTCTCCCAAAATATACTTGACGGTACATGGGAGCACAAGTCCGTACTGGTACTTATCGTCTCAAAGTGGAGGAATCACCCAACCATCAGTGAGAACAACAGTTACTAGGCTTTACGATGCCGGAATACGTCTCTAGCCTAGACTTCTAAATGTTGTGCGTTAAGTTCCAAAGCGTTGTTAGATTCATTGAATTTATTTTAAGTTGATCTTGTTTATGAAGTTTGCCTTTCGGGTTCACCATGAGATGTAGATGTAATTCCTAAAATGCAATCTAAGATGATAAACAAACTTTTTATCTCCTTTATGCAATGAAAATCCTAGCTACTAGGGAAAAGAAAGACAAAATCTTTTCACAAAGAGCAAAGAGCACAATCTAAATGCACTTTCCTAAATCAAGCCAATCAAACTGTCTATATGAAAATGCACATGCATGTATTTGTTTTTCGACTTCCTTAGTATATGAATGGTAAAAAGAAAGTTGATGCACAAATCTGAATTTCTTTTCAAGCGACAAATATCAACAAGTTCCTTTTTGAAATCAAAAAATGGAGACGATCACAACACTTTACAATTTTGAACTGAATACTGGTTCTTGACACTAGAAAATTACAAATTCAGACCAAAAGCAATAGTAACAGGATAATTGACCATCAACAGCAATTAAACTTTTTCCTACGATTGAAATCGACACTGGTGACAGTTTCAAATCAAAGGACAACAGTACGATTACGCTACTTTTGCAAAGGAGAACTGTAAATGACTCAACAAACACACAAAAACATCTACAGTTCTTTTGTACAAAGGAGGCAGAATAACAACAAGGAAAAGGGGTTTCAAACAGACATATACTGACCACAGGGAGAAAAATTCAAGAATAGAATTCGAAAGAATGAACTACAGAAGCCAGAACTGCACAAAGCTAGTCTTATCAGCGCACCTGCAACACAGAGAATCTGAAATGTAGCGCAAGTTGTCCACTCAGGAAGTGCAATGAAATTCAGAATCTCTGAACAGTACTTGCGCTGGGCCAGAAACGAGACTCTGTTCGGGTTCCGGGTCAGAGTTTGCAGTTCAGTTCTTGGGTTTTGGCCGAGTAAAAAGCAATCAGTAATGCAACAATCAGGGGTAGATCTAAGGAGGATCTAAGAGCTATCACAAGGGCAATCAGATAGTTTGTGAATCAGTTGTTTAAGTCATAAACAGATCCAGTAGATGGATTGAAGCAGCAGTTTTCTACTTTGCATTTGTTATGGCAAATGCAGTTCGAATTCTACTTGTAAGTTTATGAAACAAACAACAAAGAATGATAAAAAAACAAACTAATTAGTTCCCCAATGGAGTCGCCATTTTGTTACAGGGAAAAGTGTCTATTTAGAACTGCTCTATCCCACTAAGGTGTGACAGCTGCCTTAGAAATAAACAGAGAAAAGCTACTTTTGTTTTTCCTTTATGAATAATAGATAGAGAGGAATAGAAAGACCAACCTCTGTCGTGCGCTAATCTCTTGATTTGATCCCTCTCTTCTTTGATAGTCCACAGCTACCTGCTCCCTTGCACGCCCAGCTTCACAAAGTACCTGTAAGATCACAGAAGCATAGCACTATACAAAGACATGGATCTATAATCATAAACAATCTAGGGTCAGATGTAAATTGACCATACAAATGTAACAAGCATCAATAACACAAAAGCATGGAGGAAAACTCAAATAGCTTTTATTGATAAACAAGAAAAGAGCCAAGAGGAGTTACAACCGGTTGTTCTGACCCAACATCAACCTCCCAGCAAAGAAGCCCCTCTTCACCTCAAACAAATCTTAGATCACCCAACAATCTAATTTTTGTCTCAGAAAACCAACAACAATTCCTTACAAAATGCAAAATTCCAGCCTCCAACCTCTGGATCTCTAGGATGAGAGATCTATATATAGATATTTGTAGAGGTGTGAGTCAGCTCTGGGTTTTTAATTAGTGTCTTCTCTCTGATAGTTCTTGATTCCACTTGGATATCTCATTGATCTCTTACTCATCCTTGGGCGATTCTGAGAGGCAAGTGTCCCAGGAGAAGTTTCTGGAAGATTCCATGATAATCCACCTCGCAAACTGTCTCCGCCACTTGTCTTTTCTAGTCCATCGCACCCCATAGAATGGCTTTTTGAAATGCAACACACTTCCCATGTGTACAAGGTTCGATGCATCGCACCCTGGCCATGGAGCAAGTGAAATGATCCAGTTTTGACCAGTTCTGAGTAGTTTTTCATGGAGAACTTCTGGGAGAAGTTGTAGTCAGTTGACCTTGTTCTTTTAGGGGTTGGAACAACACCTTTAGGGACTTAGGAGCCCTTATTTCATGGACATTTACGCTTGGGGTTGTAGTGCCCAAAAATGTCTATAACAGTTGCCCCCTAAAGAATGAGGTCGTTAATCTTTTGATGTCGGGTGAAATGCTTTATTATGAGGATCTGTCACACGGAATTGGTCAAGGGTGCGGACACAACTGACCTTCCTAGAAGTCTAAGACATTCTAATGACAAACAAGACAAAATGGAGTGATCTTTCTCTAAATACACCTTTTAGAACATGAAAACTACAAGTGTTTAGGCTTACCTTATTCCAAAACGCTGTTGTTGAAGTCCGTTCTTGACGATCCGGATGAGCTCCTCCTTCAAGTCAATTCCTGCAACCACAAACAATCAAACAATTACCAAGCACTTGCATTTCATATAATAAAACATATATTCAACATGCAGACCAAGGAACACATGAAATAACTCATTAACACAAGCTATTGAGAAAAATAAACCAGTTTGTATTAATAACGAAACAAAGAAACTCTTACAACCTGGCCTTGGTGTTGTGCAAGTTCCTCCCAGGGTCCATCAAGGGTTTTCCTCTACTTTGACAAAGCTCACCCTCTTCCAAGTAGAATCAAGTAAAGACAATCTCTCCTTACAAAGGCTCTAATGGAAGACTTAAATCCTGCAGCATTTACCCAAAGAAAATGTATAGCTCCAACCTCCCCTCCTTCTGGCTCAATGCCTTTATTTATAGTGCTGTAAAGAGGTTATTCAGGTCCACCATCAATGGGATAATCCCCCTCTTTGGGTGGGATAGCTCCCTTATTGATGGGATAAGTTCCTCCTTAATAGGGATACATGAACCAACTGGAGGCACATCCATTTCATCAAACCGACCTCTAGAATGTTCTAGAAGTAACCACAAGTAACTTTTTTAAGATGAAACTTGCGCATTTTGCCTTTTACAGAAGGACGCACCTGTCCCTTAACATACAAAGCGTCCAAGGACGCAGTCTTTGTGAACATTGTGAGCGTCCCCGCAGGTAAGGCTTGAGAGAACCTGCGTCCCCAGAGATAAACACATTTTTTACAAGACTTTCTCTCTTCTTTGAGTTTGAGATGGATAGCAGAGGCATAAGACTTGCCTAAGAGGGTAGCATGACTGTTGATTGAGCCATACTAACTGTAAATAGTCATGGTGACATTTTTTAGTGTAACAGATTGCCCCCTAAAGTGCGAAGCCTGGAATAGATTAGGGTTTTGTAATTCTAGGAAGGGTGAAGCGCTTTATCATTTCAAGGATTGTCTTGTGGATGACCTGGTTGGAACCTGCAATTTTCAACACAAAATACATGTATAAGATTATATCATCACTGAGGTAGGCATTCCCATACTCAGATTGAAAACTTTAACTAATGGACTAACTACTCTGATACAGGAATGATCTTGCAGTACATCATTTTTATAGACTTTTGTAGGCACAGTATGGACGCAGCCATCTGTTTATGATTAGTCTACATAGATAATGAATACAAAACTCCTCGCAGCCTGGATGGTAGAAACTAGATCCAGGGTCTTCACTTCTACTTCCCGAATTGGTACGATTCTAGCCATGTGATTAAATGATTTGATGTCGAACATGGTAGAAACCACTTGATTACCAGTCGATGATGTAAACTGTTAACAAGCGTGAGAGAGACCGCCGGTAATGTCAATGGTTCTCAAAGTACCAAGCACAACCCGTGAAATGTGAATAGATGTTTTGATGTCGAACACTTCACGGAATCCTTTGATCGAAAGTCAATGATGTAAACTGACGTCAAAGGCGAGAAACCTACCATTGATGCATGCAGACTTCAAGGTACTGTCGATTCCTAAGTCATCTTTCTAGATAATGTGCTGATGTCGATAGAAAGTGACCCGTTGCGGGCAAGCCCGCAACACGAAATCATTGTTCAAGTTGAAGAAATGTTGCTGTAAGGGCTGACTCAGGGATGGTGAAATGGATGACAAGTATTTTGCAGATGAAAGTTTTGCTTGCAGACCTCTTGAACACATAACAACATGATAGATGGCTTGGTGACGAATAACTCAAAGTTAATCCCCGGAACCCGGTTAAAGACTTTCAAAGTGGTTTGATCAACTGTGAGGTAAAAGATTTCCCAACCCAGGTGAATGAAAAGTGTCGTGTTCAAGAGTGGTAATAAAGTTTCTTTTGAGACAAAAGGTAACAAACAGGTTCATTCTTCTCTCTTTTCCCCCACCATTTCTGGCAAGTACCTCTTTATTTTTAACAAGCTTGAGGAGGATAACATATGCTTGATTATAAGCTCATCCTTCGGACGAGTCCAACCTAGTTTAAATTCGAACCCTAGGAAGGAGTGGTTCGTTCCTGTTTGTAATTGAACAGGTCCTCTACTGTAAAAGTTTAACGAGCCCAGTATAGGAGAAACTCGGTGTTTTTCAATTTTAGAGAGTCTGAAAAAACTAAAGGAGACTCCACGTTGAACTTTTTCGTACATTTGTGTCCCTCAAGCCCGAAAAAGTATAAAATAATACCTAGGGGAACCGCTTGATCTTGCGACCAAGGAGTACTTTCATAATTAGTGCCACTGACCTGAAAAGTAAAAAGCGATCAAGGACACGTCGTTTTATTTCCTTATCAAGTTTGAAACGACAAAAACCCGGCAATCTTTTCCTGATTTTACGGTCAGAAAAGAGCTATAAGGGGATCGTCTTTTAATTCCATTTTAAAGAGTGTAAAAGAAACACTCGGCAATCTTTTCATGTTTTAGGAGTCAGAAAAGGGCTTAAAATATAACTCCAAGGTTTCACTTTTTCGTAAATTTTAACGAGTTCGAAAAAGGGATAAAAATGTACTCATGGTTTTCACTTTTTCGTAAGTTTTAATGAGTTCGAAAAAATGATAAAAATGTACTCATATGGTCGACTTTCAATTTAATTTACGAGCAGGAAAAGACGGAAAGAACTCGGCATTTTCATTTGTTTTACGAGAATGAAAAATAGCAAAATAATCTCGGTATTTTCATGAGTTTAACGAGTCTTGAAAATAACTGAAATTGACTCGAGCTAGGTTTCATTTTTACAAAAGCTTGAAACAGAGTAAAACTATGCTTCATAGTAGTTTCATTTTTACACAAGCTTGAAACAGAGAGAAAACTGTGCTTGATGCCCCCTAAGCGTAACTGCTAGAGCGCATGCCCCTCAACTTCATTTCATTCAACTAAGCACAAGCTGGATGGAATGAAGGTTCATGAACGAGATCGTTTGAAAGACTCGACCTAAAACTGTAAGAAAATTATGCAAAAAACTGAAATAACTAACCTAAATATACAACTTAACATCTACGAGATCTAGTCAAACTCTCGACTCAAGTAGAGGAGGATTTGTTTCATTTTTTAACGAGCTTGACACATGAAAAGAACTATGCTCGGATTCGGTTTCATGTTTATGCAAGCTTGAAACGAAAAACTATGCTTGTTATAAGTTCACATGCCCCCAGCATAATGACGCAAAACGAGGTACATGCCCCCCAAGCTTCATTGCATTCAATGAGGTGGATGGAATGAAGCTTTACTTTCAAGATTTTGGAAAGACTTGTGGGAGCTGTTTCATTTTTTAGTGAGGTTGACACAGGAAAAGAACTATCCTCAAGACCCTTGTTTCATTTTTTAAACGAGCTTGACACAAGATAAGGAACTATGCTCATGACTACTCTACAAACTACCTAACAAAAAACTATACTCTAAAAAACCTTGATTCATTTTTTAACGAGCTTGACACAAGACAAGGAACTGTGCTCTAAAATCCTTGATTCATTTTTTAATGAGCTTGACACAAGACAAGGAACTATGCTCATGACTACTCTCTACAATCTACCTACTTAACCTACCCTTGTTTCATTTTTTAACGAGCTTGACACAAGACAAGGAACTATGCTCATCAACTGATTCATTTTTTAACGAGGTTGACACAGTAAAAGGAACTATCCTCGCACACACTGATTCATTTTTTAATGAGGTTGACACAGTAAAAGGAACTTTCCTCACACACACTGATTCATTTTTTAATGAGGTTGACACAGTAAAAGGAACTTTCCTCACAATCCTACTTTCTACAATCTATATGACCTAAAAACTAGCTGATTCATTTTTTAATGAGGTTGACTCAGTAAAAGAACTGTCCTCATGACATCCAATTTCATTTTTTAACGAGGTTGAGAGAGGAACAAACTATCCTCGTACACACTGAGCATGGCTTCTAACTGGAAGAAAGACATGTCAATGGACACACCTTGATCATGGCTTCCAAGAGATCTTCATCAGAAGGAAGAACAGTTCTTTGGAAGGAACACATGTCAAGGGACTCAAAAGGGATAAGAACATCGTGTTCAAGTAATCCCATAGAGTTTTCCATGTCAATTACCGGATCTAAATTAAAGGAAGATGAGCAAACCGTGAGAGGCTCACTTACATCGGTAACTGAAATCATGGGACCGGTTGCCACATAATTAACCCGTGGCAGGGTAGATACCACTTTAGAATCAGGAACATTTAGGGGTGTCATTTTATTGGTAGTTGAAAAAAGACTAGGGAACGAAAGCTGGTCTACAGTCACAATACTGCCATTGTGAGGGAAAGACATCACGCAAAAGAGTGTCGATACGACAGCTTTCATTGCATAAACATAGTCTCGCCCAAGGAGTAAATTGAAATCCAAGGGACCTCGAACCACCATAAGATCAATACAGACAGTTTTACCTTCCAAGGTAATAGAAAACTTAGGAAGGATCCCTAAAGGTTCACTAATTGTTCTGTTAAAAGCTTTCAGATTCTGCGTAATAGGCGCAAGCTGAGGGGAACCCAAAGCTTTCCAAACAGCTGAGGATAAAATACTAACAGAAGCACCTTCATCTACCTGAGTACGATGTATGTCCCTACCACCAGCCTTGACAATGATTTGGAAAGGGATGGAGGAAGGAAGACGAGGTTCTGTCAGTCTATTCCAATCAAAGGAAAAGACCTCAGTACTTGGAGGGGGTTCTGTAGAAATAGGTGAAATGCCCCCCGGCATAGAAGAATCCGATGTAACAAGAAGAACATCAGCGGTATGAAATTTACTCTCGAAAAGGAGAGTGTGATCGACCGAATGTGAAATTGAATCGACCACTTGATCAACTAATGGATCATCAACCTGAGTGACATGAGTTTCACTCTCTAATGGGAGAGTGTGATCGACTGTACTTGAATTTAGATCAATCACTCCGTCAGTTGACGGTAGGTTGGGAGAAAGTTTACGGTAACCAGTTGGAAATTCTTGTTGTGGAACAGTAAGGTTTTCCAACAATGTTGAGGCTTCATCCATGTGAGGGCAAACGTGAGTTTGATGACTCCCTTTGCATAACTTACAAGGAAACCTAACTTTACCCTTTTTCCCAGAAACCTGACTATCACTGGTTGATGGATCAATGGAAAGTTGATGAGATTTTTCTGACCATACTTCCAAGACCTTTGGAATACCAGGACAATTGACAAGGAAGTGGTCACCCTTACAAAGCCTGCAAGGGTATTTGGGTTTACGATGCATGTCGGAATTTTCCTCAACACAACTAACACTTACAGCCATGGTTGGTTGGTTGACTTCTTTCTTATCTTGCTTCTTCTTCTTCTTCTTCTTCTTCCCTTTCTTCTTCTTCTTAGCCTCCTGGTTACTGACATCAAGGCTTTTACCAGGCGAAGAGGAAGAAATGGAGGAAGAAAAATTAGGCGAAGAAGGTAAAGGGTCAACAAAAGGTTGGTGATGTTGAGATGGTGAACTTTGTTGAGGTGAAGCATCCGGTTGAGATGGAACAATTGGAGTATTTTGGGCCAACGAAGTTGAAAATAACCATATCGGTAAACCTATTGTAAATCCAGGTAATGACAAAGTAGCCATATAAGGAGGACCAACATTTCCAAAGTAAGGAAAAGTACTAGGATTCTCATTAGGAGGGGTTCCTAGGTTGATAAATTCCGGAACATTTGCCATTATATTCAACTTCAGTGAATTTTATTAACAATTTATAACTAAAATTAACAATTCACAATTCACACCTAACAATTAAAATTCACAAATCACACCTATGGTCTCTAAAACTAAAAACAAACAAATTAACACGCGCTATCAAATCTAGGAGTCAAACCACACACAAACAGTAAGCTCTCCGGACCGAAAACACTAGTTGGTGATGAAGCCCAACCTCGCAGAATTCAGTACAGAAATGGCGGGTGGAACAGTTACCCCGGCAACCTGCTTAATGAATAGACCGGCACAAGTTCCTCCACTTTAACTGTCTCGAAGTGAAGTGAACCCCCCGGAAAATCCAAGTGAGTATAACCGACGTCTGCTCCAGGTACAGTGGGACCTTCCCTCCACCGTCACCTCGGTAGAACCCTAAAGATTATGGTCACTAAGGTCACCAACAGTAACAAATACACCTGGGGGAACAGTCTAAACTCCGACAGCACGCAAGGGCAGAGTAGCAAGCTCAATCCCCTTACCGGCTCCTTGACAACAATCCAAGGTTTACCGATAAGTGACCCCTGGCTCCTCGACAATGGTTAATCCGAGGTTTACCGTTTGTAATACGTACTGTCTGGCGTCGTTCCCAACGAGGGGGGAATGATCCCCTCACTGGTTCGGACACGAGCTCGTGCTTCTCCTTTAAGAGGAGCTTTCCCAGAGTGCAATTGAAACAATTGGATTTATTCTACTCAAGATAAACTATCTGTTTGGTTTTGTAGTCTTGGAGAGTTAAGTACTCACCTACTCCAAGACACTAGCCTAAGCTATGTTGGTGTTTCAGAGCCCTAGAAATGTGAAAATTACTAGATGAATTTTAATTAAGCGCTGTGTTATTAAGGCTGTTATTACTCAAATGGGTAAATGGAGATGAAACCAATGGTGTTATGACCCGACTCAACTGAATGCAATCGAATATGATAATGCAATCCTTTCAATTCGATGAATCCTAACTAGAGTAAGGAGAGAGTTTCCATTCACTTCCAACAATGCAAAAATTGATCACTAAGAGAAAATATAACAAATTCTCTAATGCACTAATTTCATCAAGAAAAACTAATGCATATCAATTCCAAACCAATTTTTATTTTTATTTTTGTGTAAATTCAAATCAAAGAAAGTTGATCTAAATCTACGATTGATTTTTCAGAATGTAAACTATGCAATTGTAATCTATGCACAATTCACATGAAAAGTATGCAAATGTAATCTATGCACATTTTTCATTCATATTCTGAAACTGAGAATTCTAATTGTGCAAATGTGATCTATGCAAAAGAATTCTCAAACACAAGACGATTCTAATGTGATCTAAGAACCAATCAAGTGCAAATTGAGAAAATTGGGTGAAAGTTCCAAAGATAAAAAATAAAAACACTCAAAGGCGATTAACACTCATACACAATTTAGCCCCCCCCGGCGAATGAGGGGGAAATTTTTTTTTGCAAAAACAAAAGCAAAAAGATGCAAAATTGTGAAAAGACTGAGACAAACCTCCAAGTAATGATCAAAGGAAATCAAATCAAGAATTTCTCAAGAAAAAGACTCAAAACACCCAATTGATGAAAGCTAAGAGCAGGAACAAGCTTAGGTGAAAATTTTTGACAGGGTACTAAAGGATCTGGGCAGAAAACACTAAGAAAAACCAAAATCTAAAAGCAATTAAAGCAAAAATGGAGTTTTCCTAAATTTTTACAGGAAGACGCAGGCAACCCATTAGAACAGGCGCGGGCCCGCTCTGTGCAAACGGCAACAGCGCGTCCAAAGACGCACTGTGTAGTACTCAGAGGGTGCGTCCTTCTGGAAAAGTTAAGAAAAACCAAATCTAACTAAATCTAAAGCTAAGCCACCCAAATACTAATTCTCACAGTCAAAAACCAGAAAATAAAAATGATTTTCTCAGAGCAAAGTTCATACAAAGGAAAAGACTTTCGCATTAATGGACTCCCCAGCGGAGTCGCCAATTTGTCACACGGAATTGGTCAAGGGTGCGGACACAGCTGACCTTCCTAGAAGTCTAAGACATTCTAATGACAAACAAGACAAAATGGAGTGATCTTTCTCTAAATACACCTTTTACAACATGAAAACTACAAGTGTTTAGGCTTACCTTATTCCAAAACGCTGTTGTTGAAGTCCGTTCTTGACGATCCGGATGAGCTCCTCCTTCAAGTCAATTCCTGCAACCACAAACAATCAAACAATTACCAAGCACTTGCATTTCATATAATAAAACATATATTCAACATGCAGACCAAGGAACACATGAAATAACTCATTAACACAAGCTATTGAGAAAAATAAACCAGTTTGTATTAATAACGAAACAAAGAAACTCTTACAACTTGGCCTTGGTGTTGTGCAAGTTCCTCCCAGGGTCCATCAAGGGTTTTCCTCTACTTTGACAAAGCTCACCCTCTTCCAAGTAGAATCAAGTAAAGACAATCTCTCCTTACAAAGGCTCTAATGGAAGACTTAAATCCTGCAGCATTTACCCAAAGAAAATGTATAGCTCCAACCTCCCCTCCTTCTGGCTCAATGCCTTTATTTATAGTGCTGTAAAGAGGTTATTCAGGTCCACCATCAATGGGATAATCCCCCTCTTTGGGTGGGATAGCTCCCTTATTGATGGGATAAGTTCCTCCTTAATAGGGATACATGAACCAACTGGAGGCACATCCATTTCATCAAACCGACCTCTAGAATGTTCTAGAAGTAACCACAAGTAACTTTTTTAAGATGAAACTTGCGCATTTTGCCTTTTACAGAAGGACGCACCTGTCCCTTAACATACAAAGCGTCCAAGGACACAGTCTTTGTGAACATTGTGAGTGTCCCCGCAGGTAAGGCTTGAGAGAACCTGCGTCCCCAGAGATAAACACATTTTTTACAAGACTTTCTCTCTTCTTTGAGTTTGAGATGGATAGCAGAGGCATAAGACTTGCCTAAGAGGGTAGCATGACTGTTGATTGAGCCATACTAACTGTAAATAGTCATGGTGACATTTTTTAGTGTAACAGGATCTGAAGTTCTTTCAAGCTGGGAGGAGACCTGTAATAAGATACAATACAATACATTATCTTCATAATATTTTCATGATCTAGTTGAGGCGGGCATTCCCATGCTCAGCTTTATAAATTCATTTTCATGTACATAGGATAGACAATCGTCTGAGTGTAGACTGATGATTCTGATAGAGCCATCATCCCTTTGATTGGATTATTATCTGTGCAACAATGATGTACATTTGATGTCTTTATTTCCCTGAATATATATCATAGCCCGGATGGATGAAACTAGATCTGGGCTCTTCAATCTCGTTCGATCTTCACTTGAAGTACAAGTCGATCCATGTGAGAGATGTTCTGGAGTTGCCATTTTGTTACAGGAAAAAGTGTCTATTTAGAACTGCTCTATCCCACTAAGATGTGATAGCTTCCTTAGAAACAAACAGAGAAAAGCAAATTTTGTTTTTCCTTTATGAATTATAGATAGAGAGGAATAGAAATACCAACCTCGGTCTTGCGCTAATCTCTCGATTTGATCCCTCTCTTCTTTGATAGTCCACAGCTACCTACTCCCTTGCACGCCCAGCTTCACAAAGTACCTGTAAGATCACAGAAGCATAGAACTATACAAAGATATGGATCTATAATCATAAAAAATCTAGGGTCAGATGTAAATTGACCATACAAATGTAACAAGCATCAATAACACAAAAGGATGGAGGAAAACTCAAATAGCTTTTATTGATAAACAAGAAAAGAGCCAAGAGGAGTTACAACTGGTTGTTTCGACCTAGTATCAACCTCCCAGCAAAGAAGCCCCTTTTCACCTCAAACGAAGCTTAGATCACCCAACAATCTGATGTTTGTCTCAGAAAACCAACAACAATTATCTTTCCAAAATCTTAACCCTTAGGAACATGCGATAGATAGCTGGGTTTCGGACAGAATATATACCCGTGAGTTGTAGTATTATGAGTTGTGAGTCTAGCCTGACAATTAGTCGGCGTATGCCATGTGTGATGGCATCAGAGAGAAGTTCTATCAATGTGCTATATTCAGCGATGTTATTTGTTGATCGACCAATACATACTCCTCTGAAACTTACTAACTCGCCGCTTGGATCAAAACTAGCCCAGGTTGCGGAAGATAGGTTCCGTGAACTACGACTCGCTCCGTCGGCATATCCAACACATGACTCCAATAGGTTTGACATCTGCGACAAATGTAAAAAGTGGATTACTTGACCAAAATAAACACTTTAGCGAAAACAAAAACATAACAAAAGCATATAGGTTACCATTACGCATAGTAACGCTTGAGGTACAACCCATTGCGAGGTTGCGCCAGTGGAATTCCGTCATAATCCATTAACTCGTAGGCTCCTTTTGCTAACACTCATTTAACGATATAGGGGCCCATCCATAAAGACTTAAATTTACCTGCTCCCAATTTATCGGATTCTTGGTCGTAAAGCAAGACCAAGTCACCTTCTGAGAAGACACGGGGTTTGACATTTTGGTCGAACTACGCCTTCAATCATTTCTTATGGGCTTTTTTAGCCAAAGCAGCATCACGACAGGTTTCATCCAATTGGATTAATTCCAAGAAACGAGTTTCTTCTTCTGAAGTTTCGGGGAGGAGATCAATTGCGAGTTTGAGAGACGAGATTTCGCACTGGATTGGTAAGATTGCTTCTAGGCCATATACCAGTTGGAAAGGTGTAAACCCGGTTGCATTCCTTACAGATGTTCGGTAAGCCCACAAAGCTGAGTACAGGATTAGGTGCCATCTTCTCTTGTGAACTCCAATCATCCTTTGCAACATGCGTTTCAGGACCTTGTTGATTGCTTCAACTTGTCCGTTGGCTTGCGGATAATATGGAGTAGAGCTGTCATGAGACAACCCTAGTTTGGTAGCTAATTCGACTGTCATGTGATTGCGAAAATGTGATCCATGATCTGTGACTATAACCTGTGGTACACCGAATCTGGTGACTACATGATTGAAAAAGAAGAGGGCAGCTGTTTCACCAGTATTCATTTCCCGGATCACGCATAGCAAATAGTCATATACCATCTTTAAATGGTCTTTTCATGCAAGAAATGTCTCGATCTCCAGTCCGTCCACCCGATGAGCGCGAGTGATTCGAGGGGATATCACTGAAACCGAGGGGGCATGTACCCTGATCTGCTTCGGTAGGAAAACTTCTGGTATAGGGTAGGTTTCTGCGAGAGAATATGACCTCCGTACTCCCATCCGTGATTGAAAGAGGGAGTTGGACTGGAACAAGATTCTCTTGTCAAAGTTATGTGAGCTGGCGGGAATCACCGCTCACCTTTGTTTATCTCGGTAGACATCGCCGGAGAAGTGTTTTATTTGCGCTGTGAATAGAACAATCTTTGGGTAACCTGTAAGAGGTAGGCCTCTCTCGGTAAAAAAAATGTCTTAACGGACTAAAGAAGGGGTAACCTTGAAACTCTGTTTTATACCTGGGGGCATGCAAACCTTTGGGAGTGCAAGCGAAGAGCGACTATTTATTTTTTAAAATTTTTAGGACCTCTAATCCTTTAAACTCGTAGGATTAGTCGTTTCCTAACTTGCATAAAGAAAGGATGTGGGGAAAAACTCTAAAAGTTGCCGTTTTATATGAGACATTCTTATCACACGACTGGATTAATCGAGAAGTTGTAGCACATAGTTCAAGCTCGTTAAAAAATAAACATAAGCCATGAGAAAATGTTTCCCCCCGCGTTTAAGCTCATTAAAAAATGAACTATTCCCTAGTAAATAACCATCGTGAATGTAGTACTTCAGCCGTTAAAGCCTTGGTCGTGTTTGCACCGTCACCTCCACTTTTTCATTGGCCGATCATTCACCTCAATTTGATTGTTTACCCATTTTTAGGAACAACTGCGAAGAGTGATTTCACTAGCCATCCTTGTGATACTTCCGTGATTGGAAAATTACAAACCTTACCTGGAATCTGCTGCTACCTGTTTTATCACTCGTTCCTCAAAAGACGAGTCTCCTTTAAGCTCTTTTCAACTGACTCGTAAAATATGAAAAGATTACTGAGCCATTGGCCTCTCCAGCTCGTTAAAGGGACATGAAGTGCTATCCCTCCTCTAGATTTTAATCTTTTTGGACCTGAGGGATTATTACACAAAAAGGTCGAGCGCTTGTTTTGTTCGGCTCATTAAAAGTATCAAAAATTCATCCCTTCTGTATTTTTTTATACCTTTTCGGACTTAAGGGATTAGATGACGAAAAAGGAATTTTGGAATTACCTTTACGTCCCTTTTCATACTCTCTAAAATTGAAAAGGACTGAGTTATCTTTGTCGTTAAATTAGTTAAAAAGATTAATAGCAACAAACTTGTCTATAGACGAGAACGAGTTTCACTATCGCTAAGCTCGTTAAAACATAGAGATGGGTTTGCCCGAAGGGAAAATTATAGAACAAGCATATGTTATCCTCCTCAAGCTTGAAACTAATAAAGAGGTACTGGTCAGCAATGACTGGGGAAAATTGGGAAGAAAACTCAAAGAAACTTTGTTGGTAGCAAGTCGCTCTTGAACATGACACTTCCACTCCGTGTCCGAGTCGGGTTGGGTTGTTTCATTCACCGGTCACATCACCATGGTCACGCCATACCATCCACATTTGAGGTTAATGCTACCAATCCATCACATCAGTGTCACCGATATGTTCAAGAGAAGTCATTTAGAGAATTCACTTGTGTCTCACCCACTACCATACATTATACTCCATTCTTTCATGACCGCCACCGTGAACCTTATATCACCAGATCCTTTTCACCTCCATTAAAATCATTTGCTCCGTTCCGTGTCATTGATGTGGGATTCATTAAGGACCTCCTATGATGGATCACTTCTTGTCGACATCAGCTCATTATCCAAGAAGTTGATCTAGGAACACCCCATTCAGTACCTTGAAGCTTGCATGCCTCAATGGTAAGTTTCTCACTTCCGGCGACAGGTTTACATCAATGGCGTTTGACCGAAAGATTTTGCGTGGTGTTCGATGCCAAGTCCTTTATTCACACCACATGAATTGTACTGCAGTACCTTGACGGTCATTATCATTATCGGTGATTCCTCTCGCGCTTGTTAATAGTTTACATCATTGACTGGTAATCAAGGGATGTCTTTCCATGTTCGACTTCAGAACGTTTCTCACATGGATCGACTTGTACTTTGAGTGAAGATCGGACGAGATTGAGGACCCAGGATCTAGTTTCGTCCATCCAGGCTGCGATATATATTCAGGAAAATAAAGACATTAAATGTACATCATTACTGCATAGATAATCATCCACTCAAAAGGATGATGGCTCTATCAGAATCATCAGTCTACACTCAGACGATTGTCTTTCCTATGAACATGAAAATGAATTTATAAAGCTGAGCATGGGAATGCCCGCCTCAGCTAGATCATGAAAACAGTATGAAGATAATGTATTGTATTGTATCTTATTACAGGTCTCCTCCCAACATTGAAAGAACTTCGGATCCTCATAATAAAGCATTTCACCCGACACTAAAAGATTAACGGCCTCATACTTTAGGGGGCAACTGTTATAGACATTTTTGGGCCCTACAACCCCAAGCATGAAATTTTGCATAAACCAAGGGCTCCTAAGTCCCTAAAACTATTGTTCTAACCCCTAGAGGAACAAGGTCAACAGATTACAGCTTCTCCCAGAAGTTCTCCACGAGAAACTGCTCAGAATTGGTCAAAACAGGATCATTGTAGCTGCTCCACTGGCTAAGTGCGTTGCATCTCACCCAAATACACTATGAGGGTGCATTGCATTTCAAAAGTCCCTTCTGTGGGGTGCGATGGGCGAGAAATGACAAATGGCAGTGTCATTCCGCGAGGTGGAGAGGCAATGGAAGCTTCCAGAATCTTCTCCTATGACACTTGCCTCATTGAATTTGACCAAGGATGAGTAAGAGGCCCTTAGTCTCCAAGTGGAAGCAAGAACTATCAGAGATAAGACACTAATAAAATCACAAGCTGACTCATCCCCCTTACAGATATCTATATATGGATCCCTCATCCCAAAGATCCAGAGGCAGGAATTTTGCATATTGTAAGGAATTGTTGTTGGTTTTTTTAGACAAACATCAGATTGTTGGGTGATCTAAGCTTTGTTTGAGGTGAAGAGGGGCTTCTTTGCTAGGAGGTTGACGCTGGGTCGGAACAACCGGTTGTAACTCCTCTTGGCTCTATTCTTGTTTATCAATAAAATCTACTTGAGTTTTCCTCCATGCTTTTGTGTTATTGATGCTTGTTACATTTGTATGGTCAATTTACATCTGACCCTAGATTGTTTATGATTATAGATCCATGTCTTTGTATAGTGCTATGCTTCTGTGATCTTATAGGTACTTTGTGAAGCTGGGCGTGCAAGCGAGCAGGTAGCTGTGGACTATCAAAGAAGAGAGGGATCAAATCAAGAGATTAGCGCAAGACAAAGGTTGGTCTTTCTGTACCTCTCTATCTATAATTCATAAAGGAAAAACAAAAGTAGCTTTTCTCTGTTTGTTTCTAAGGCGGCTGTCACACCTTAGTGGGATAGAGCAGTTCTAAATAGACACTTTTCCCTGTAACAAAATGGTGACTGCACTGGGGAATCCAACATTGAAGAGACTATCGCCATAAATATCTCAACCATAACAAATGTTGTAGAGAATATTTATGTTGGAAAATGTTTTTCTCCTTCTGAACTGGAAATATATAACGCTCTTTTTCACGAATTCAGAGATGTCTTTGCTTGGTCATATAGTGAAATGCCAGGCATTGACTCGAGTATCGTTGAACACAAAATTAAGATGTATCCAAATGTCAAACGAGTACGAAAACGGCTAAGGCAGGTGCACCCCAAGAAAGCCGCTGCCATTAAGGCAGAAGTTGAAAAACTTCTCCATGCTGGTTTCATCTACCCGGTTCCTCTAACCGATTGGGTATCGAATATTGTCCCTGTTATGAAAAAACAAGGAACAATTAGAGTGTGCGTCGATTATAGGGATGTAAATCAAGTTTGTCCAAAAGACAACTACCCTACACCCTTCATTGACCGGATAATTGATGAATGCGTCGGATGCGAAATCTTTTCATTCATGGATGGATTCTCCGGGTATAATCAAATAAATATTCGTCCACAGGACCAGTCAAAGACTGCATTTATTTGTCCATGGGGCATGTTCGCATATCGAAAATTACCCTTTGGTTTGAAGAACGTAGGGGCGACATTTCAGAGGGAAATTAATTATGCCTTCCATGACATCAAAAACATCATTCAACCATACCTCTACGACCTTCCAGCTCATTCGTGAAAGCGGACTGATCACCCGCAGCATTTAAGAGCGATATTTCTACGTTGCCGACACTACAAGATACGACTCAATCCACACAAATGTGTATTTTGCGTCAGTTCTGGTCGTTTACTTGGCTTTGTAGTCTCGAAGGATGGGATTCGTCTCGACCCATGTAAGGTCCAGGCAATCATAAATTTGCCTCCACCTTCGAATTTGCTTCAGATTCAGATTTCCGAGGAGGTTCATTCCAAATTACGCTGAACTTGCTAAAGGTTATACACGTCTTTTGAAAAGGGAAGTGCCCTTTGTCTGGGATCAGGTTGCGCAAGCTTCCTTTGATGCTTTAAAAGAATCACTAATGAAAACATCATTAATGTACGCTCCTGATTATCAAAAAGATTTTAACCTGTATCTGGCTGCAGCGGATACAACCATCGCAATGGTTTTAGTTCAAGAAGTCGATGGAATTGAACATCCTATATATTATTTAAGTCAAAACTTAAATGATACAGAAAGCAAATATTCTTACATTGAAAAGCTAGCACTCGTAGCTGTTCAAGCAATACAGAGATTCCGACACTATATCCTCTTTCGGAAAACTACCATTCTGTGAGATTGCAACCCCATGACTTATATATTGTCGCGACAGTTGCTAGGGGGCAAGTAATCAAAATGGATAGAAATCCTACAAGAGTGTGATATGGAATTTGTAAAATGCAAGTCAAAGAAAGCTCTAGTTTTCGTAGAATTATTATGCGATTTCCCATCGTCGTCCAACGATGACACATCAAAAGAAACAATCATGGACGAAAGTTTGTTTCTGATATCTGCAAGCAATGAGTGGTATGGGGATATAATCATTTATCTCCAAACCCAAAAATACAGGCCAAACACCTCCCACTCTGAACAAAAACGTATTCGATACCAAGAAAAAGACTACATGATCGTTGGTGATACACTTTACCGTCGTGGAATCGATACAGTTATGAGAAGGTGCCTCACCCATGTGGAGGCCGAGAAGGTCCTGAATGATTGTCATTCAGGCACGTGTGGGGGGAATCAATCTTGATATGCTACAACGCAACAAAATCTTATGAGCATGATACTTCTGGCCAAGAATGTTCAAAGATTGCATAACCACAGTCAGAAGTTGCCATGCTTGTCAAATTTTCGATAGCAAAACCAGAATACCACCCGCACCTCTGCAGCCAATAGTTGTTGTTGGGCCATTCGCCAAATGGGGCATCGATTTCATGACATTTAACCCCGCCTCGATCGGGGGGCATGGGTATATCATAGTCGGTGTTGACTATTTTAACAAATGGGCCGAGGCGATGCCTACATTAGATAATACTGGTGAAACGACTACCCTCTTCTTTTTCAATCATGTAGTCGACAAATTCGGCGTACCACAGGCTATATTCACAGATCATGGATCACATTTTCACAATCACATGATGGTTGAATTAGCTGCCAAACTAGGGTTGTCCCACGACAGCTCTACTCCATATTATCCGCAAGCCAACGGACAAGTTGAAGCAATCAACAAGGTCCTGAAACGCATGCTACAAAGGATGATTGGAGTTCACAAGAGAAGATGGCACCTAATCCTGTACTCAACTTTGTGGGCTTACAGAACATCGGTAAGGAATGCAACCGGGTTTACACCTTTCCAACTGGTATATGGCCTGGAAGCAATCTTACCAATCCCATGCGAAATCTTGTCTCTCAAACTCGCAATTGATCTCCTCCCCGGAACTTCAGAAGAAGAAGCTCGTTTCTTGGAATTAATCCAATTGGATGAAACCCGTCGTGATGCTGCTTTGGCTAACGAAGCCCATAAGAAACGAGTCAAGGCGCAGTTCGACCAAAATGTCAAACCCCGTGTCTTCTCAGAAGGTGACTTGGTCTTGCTTTACGACCAAGAATCCGATAAATTGGGAGCAGGTAAATTTAAGTCTTTATGGATGGGCCCCTATATCATTAAATGAGTGTTATCAAAAGGAGCCTACGAGTTAATGGATTATGACGGAATTCCACTAGCGCAACCTCGCAATGGGTTGTACCTCAAGCGTTACTATGTGTAATGGTAACCTATACGCTTTTGTTATGTTTTTTGTTTTCGCTAAAGTGTTTATTTTGGTCAAGTAATCAACTTTTTACATTTTTCGCAGATGTCAAACCTATTGGAGTCATGTGTTGGATATGCCGACGGAGCGAGTCGTAGTTCACGGAACCTATCTTCCGTAGCTTGGGCTATTTTTGATCCAAGCGGCGAGTTAGTAAGTTTCAAAGGAGTATGTATTGGTCGATCAACAAATAACATCACTGAATATAGTGCGTTGATAGAACTTCTCTCTGATGCCATCACACATGGTATACGCTGACTAATTGTTAGGCTAGACTCACAACTCGTAATACTACAACTCATGGGTATATATTCCGTCCGAAACCCAGCTATCTATTGCATGTTCCTAAGGGTTAAGATTTTGGAAAGACAATTTGATTTTATTCAATATCAACATATTTCCAGAAAATTAAACACATTAACTGACTCATTAGCAAATTATGTGTTAGATAGACATTTGCAACATTTATAAAAAGAAACATACCATCAATGTTTGCATTCGGATCATGTAATTTAACCAAAATAGAACTCCGAAAATCAAAAATATATATAACTGTTTATGGTTTATACATAATGTTCTGTAACCAAGACAAAATCGGTCAAATGACCAAAAAATGCAAAATGCTAGGGGGCACCCTAGTCTAATGATGCTCGTGATAGCAAGTCACAACCTATGCAATCATGCGTAAGAGACGAGTCCATCGTCTTGGCACACCAGTAGTATGTCGTTGTAACCTTGAAGGTAGCTCGTCAGTCCTCACATCTGGAATACCAAGAGTGAGGCCCTCAACCTGCTCCTGTAATGCTGTGAGAGTCTTGGCGACGTCGAGGTCACGAAGGATAGCCCTTCCGACAGCCTCTCCTGCTGGGGCAGCAGCTGGTACTCTCAGGCGAACTAGTGGACAAAAAGGACCAACATCTGCATGTACACATGAGTTTGATTAAAGTCTTGATAGAATAAATCACAAGGACATTATAAATGAAAAACGATAAACAAGAATATGGTCAAAGATTTTACCAATGGCGCCTCACTGTTCGCCATCCGGCAGTACTAAATCTGGATCACCCCGGAAGTCCATGCTAGCGTATGGATACTCGGAATAAACCATCTCCCGATGATCAAAACACCTGAAGAAGGTATCAGAAAATGAACTCTGAGACTGGCCAGCATGCCTAGACATATGGTCAACCCATCTCTGCATACGTGGTTCAGTAGGAGAAGGTAAATCGAGTGCAATATACTGCGGCTGCATCAGTGGTATCTTCTCCAAGGCAAAGGCGGTCAAAATAGAACCATACCCAAAGTTCTTCAACCTCCCGCTCTTTATCTTGGTCAACTGTTCTTTCATCACAAGAAGTACTGCATCGCACCAGTTGAACACCTTCGGTTGGAGGCATTCCAAGGCATACTGCATATAAGACTGGTTGGCTATATGAAGAGCCGCACCACCGGCCATCCTACCTAAAGTAAACAGAATAGTCTTGAGGGACCTGTCAGTGACATCACGGATGATGATCTTGTCATCTTTACTCGGCTGAGATCCTTCTCTGTAATACCGGCGAACATAATCTCTCACAGAGTCGCCTCCCCATGCCGAACCTGATAAAGAGATGGGGGCACCCCGCCTCGAAAAGCCAGTCAAGAAATAGATGTCTACTACAGTCAAGGGGATAGATTTGCCCCTGATCTAGAAAACCTGGTTGGTAGGATCCCAAGTATCGAGAAAATATTGTAGTAAGTTGATCTGTTGTCTCATGCTAGAAATGCAGAAAAACTTCAGCAAGCCACAGTTCCGCAGTGCGTTTACTGTAACTGGATCATGTAGGGAAAGCATGTCCTCTTCTTCATGCTCACGTTCTCGCCATGTAATGGTCATATTACTTGAAATATCTCTGAAAAACAAACAAGAGAAGAGTTAGATCCTGATTTTGGAAAGAAACAGGCAAAATTTCCATCAAAAATTGTGCATTAAATTCCTTTTTTGCGCCCAACGCACTTGCAACAGTGTTCTAAGTGTGTTGAATGTATGATAGCCTTTAGACAGGTCAACATTCAACGCACCTTTCGATACACAGAGGGTGCGCTGAAGGCAGAATGAGTTCTTCAAACCCCAGGGGCTCAAAAAAGCTAGGAATTAAGCTCAAAATGCAAAACGGAAACCATGAAATGAAAGAGCTCAGGTTTAGCTCCTACGTGGTCGAGAAGGTGCCAAGAATCGTCCACAGAATCTCTCGAAATCAGCTGATGAAAATCAAAGGGGGAAAGCACCTCCAAAGCTCCAACAAACCAAAGTTCAAATGAAATGATAAATTGAGAGGTAAAAACACTTTTTCATTACTTTTTACGTAGTTCAAAGTAAAATATTAGTGTTCTAACTCGTTTTCAAGCATATATTGTTTATTTCTGACTAGTTTGATGAAGCAGTTGAAAATACAGTACAATCTTTGGAAGAACAGAGCTATTTATGGTCAAATGAAAAAGGGACCATTCAATCGAGCAGTTTTAGCACATAGTTCAAGCTCGTTAAAAAATGAACTATTCCCTGGTAAATAACCATCGTGAATGTAGTACTTCAGCCGTTAAAGCCTTGGTCGTGTTTGCACCGTCACCTCCAGTTTTTCATTGGCTGATCATTCACCTCCATTTGATTGTTTACCCATTTTGAGGAACAGCTGCGAAGAGTGATTTCACTAGCCATCCTTGTGACACTGCCATGATTGGAAAATTCCAAACCTTACCTGGAATTTGCTGCTACCCGTTTTATCACTCATTCCTCAAAAGACGAGTCTCCTTTAAGCTCTTTTCAACTGACTCGTAAAATATGAAAATATTGCCGAGCCATTGGCCTCTCCAGCTCGTTAAAGGGACAGGAAGTGCTATCCCTCCTCTATATTTTAATCTTTTTGGACCTGAGGGATTATTCCACAAAACGATCGAGCGCTTGTTTTGTTCGGCTCGTTAAAAGTATCGAAAATTCATCCCTTCTGTATTGTTTTATACTTTTTCAGACTTAAGGGATTAGATGACGAAAAAGTAATTTTGGAGTTACCTTTACGTCTCTTTTCAGACTCTCTAAAATTGAAAAGGACCGAGTTATCTTTGTCGTTAAACTCGTTAAAAAGATTAATAGCGACAAACTTGTCTATAGACGAGAACGAGTTTCACTATCGCTAGACTCGTTAAAACATAGGGATGGGTTTTCCCGAAGGGAAAATTATAGAACAAGCATATGTTATCCTCCTCAAGCTTGACAAAAATAAAGAGATACTGGTCAGCAATGACTGGGGAAAATTTGGAAGAAAACTCAAAGAAACTTTGTTGGTAGCAAGTCGCTCTTGAACATGACACTTCCACTCCGTGTCCGAGTCGGGTTGGGTTGTTTCATTCACCGGTCACATCACCATGGTCACGCCATACCATCCACATTTGGGGTTAATGCTACCAATCCATCACATCAGTGTCGCCGATATGTTCAAGAGAAGTCATTCAGAGAATTCACCTGTGTCTCACCCACTACCATACATTATACTCCATTCGTTCATGACCGCCACCCTGAACCTTATATCACCAGATCGTTTTCACCTCTATTAAAATCATTTGATCCGTTCCATTTCATTGATGTGGGATTCATTAAGGCCCTCCTGTGACGGATCACTTCTTGTCGACATCAGCTCATTATCCAAGAAGTTGATCTAGGAACACCCCATTCAGTACTTTGAAGCTTGCATGCCTCAATGGAAAGTTTCTCACTTCCGGCGACAGGTTTACATCAATGACCTTCGACCGAAATATTTTGCGTGGTGTTCGACGCCAAGTCCTTTATTCACACCACGTGAATTGTACTGCAGTACCTTGAGGGTCACTATCATTATCGGTGATTCCTCTCGCGCTTGTTAACAGTTTACATCATTGACTGGTAATCAAGCGATGTCTTTCCATGTTCGACTTCAAAACATTTCTCACATGGATCGACTCTCACTTTGAGTCAAGATCGAATGAGATTGAAGACCCCAGATCTAGTTTCATCCATCCGGGCTGCGATATATATTCAGGAAAATAAAGACATTAAATGTACATCATTTCTTCTCATATAATCATCCAGTCAAAAGGATGATGGCTCTATCAGAATCATCAGTCTACACTTAGACGATTTTCTGTCCTATGTACATGAAAATGAATTTATAAAGCTGAGCATGGGAATGCCCACCTCAGCTAGATCATGAAAACAGTATGAAGATAATATATTGCATTGCATCTTATTACAGGTCTCCTCCCAGCATTGAAAGAACTTCGGATCCTCATAATAAAGCATTTCACCTGACACTAAAAGATTAATGGCGTCATACTTTAGGGGGCAACTGTTATAGACATTTTTGGGCCCTACAACCCCAAGCACGAAATTTCCATAAACCAAGGGCTCCTAAGCCCTAAAAGTGTTGTTCTAACCCCAAAGGAACAAGGTCAACAGATTACAACTTCTCCCAGAAGTTCTCCATGAGAAACTGCTCAGAATTGGTCAAAACAGGATCATTACAGCTGCTCCACTGGCTAAGTGCATTGCATCTCACCCAAATACACTGTGAGGGTACATTTCATTTCAAAAGTCCCTTCTGTGGGGTGCGATGGGCGAGAAATGACAAATGGCAGTGTCATTCTGCGAAGTGGAGAGGCAATGGAAGCTTCCAGAATCTTCTCCTATGACACTTGCCTCACTGAATTTGACCAAGGATGAGTAAGAGGCCCTCAGTCTCCAAGTGGAAGCAAGAACTATTAGAGATAAGACACTAATCAAATCACAAGCTAACTCATCCCCCTTACAGATATCTATATATGGATCCCTCATCCCAGAGATCCAGAGGCTGGAATTTTGCATATTGTAAGGAATTGCTGTTGGTTTTCTGAGATAAACATCAGATTGTTGGGTGATCTAAGCTTTTTTTGAGGTGAAGAGGGGCTTCTTTGTTGGGAGGTTGATGCTGGGTTGGAACAACTGGTTGTAACTCCTCTTGGCTCTTTTCTTGTTTATCAATAAAAGCTATTTGAGTTTTCCTCCATGCTTTTGTGTTATTGATGCTTGTTACATTTGTATGGTCAATTTACATCTGACCCCAGATTGTTTATGATTATAGATCCATGTCTTTGTATAGTGCTATGCTTCTGTGATCTTACAGGTACTTTGTGAAGTTGGGAGTGCAAGGGAGCAGGTAGATGTGGACTATCAAAGAAGAGAGGGATGCGCAAGACAGAGGTTGGTCTTTCTGTTCCTCTCTATCTATAATTCATAAAGGAAAAAGAAAAGTAGCTTTTCTCTGTTTGTTTCTAAGGCAGCTGTCACACCTTAGTGGGATAGAGAAGTTCTAAATAAACACTTTTCTCTGTAACACCAGGGTGACTATGGGAGGATGCAGAACAAGGTTTTTGTAGGCCTGAGGGATGTGAAGATGTGGTATTTTTGTGTTTTCTTATACTTAACATTCATAAGATACATCAAATTCATAAATTACTTTGCCACATTACGTTCATCACTTAAAACATATAATATACATCCATAGGACTTCATTTTATTGAAACACTATGCAATTGTAATAAACTGCTATGCTACAACAAATAATAAGAAAATAAACACATGAAGGAAAAGATTTTACTATGGTTCATCGTAATGTGGGAGTACATCCAAAAGAACTGTTTCTTATAATAGAGAATGTGTACAAAAAAATAGTTTTGGCCTATGCACTCAGCTATAGGTAGTCCACGCACTCAACTACGGACTTAGCCCTCTATGTACTCAACTGTAGAGCCTTGCCTTCTTGACCAAACTACAATTCACAAATATACAACCATTCAATACATGATGTTATTCTTCAAGGCTACTCAATGTCTTCTTCTTTATTATTCATCGCTTTATATAATATTACATTGAGAGATATATCATTGCAATACCATTGCCCATATATTATGGAATCCCCTAATATGAGCTACTATGGTCTGAAAAACCATTCATCATTTACAAATTTTCAATGTTTTAACAAACAAAAGAGGCTTCGACCCGCTCCGAAGCCCATATACTGTGTGGTATATCTACTGCGTGGTCCACTTTCATGTTCCACTTCGCAGTCCACAACATGCTCTACTGGATCCTTTACTTCACACTCCACTTCCTAAAATGCAAAGTCTTCACCAAAATATAGACCAAGTTGGGCTGTGCCCAACATAACGTCAAATTTGGCTTGCTCCTTGAAGGGAATGGCACCTCTAGAGTGGCTTCTGGATGAAGCTGCATCACCTGTGCACATTCGTAAAAGAGTTTGGGAAATGTTATCTATCATTGCATTCCTTTGTCACTCAAGGGATTCTTCAAGCAATATTTTGAAGGGATCACCTACTTGATTGTCTTTCTTTTCTTCTATCATGGATTTGACCATACTGGACCGACCAACATTCAGGGGATCTCCATGGCATGATGTCCCAAATAGATCTCAGAGATTTTGGGGTAGGAGTCCCATCTGGTATGATGGACCTGTTTCCATTATATTAAATATTTTTCTTATCTCTTTCTTGTCAGCACATGAGAGTGGTTTACATTGTCTTCGAATAGTGAGGTTTGCATTCCTGGTGAGTGCATAGTGTACCTTGTATCAAGGTTCTTTCACCATAGAGGGAGAGGGTGAGAGTGAGCCTCAAGTTGAAAGGGAATAGTCCCAACTCTCTTAGAGAGACACAACACAACAGGACATGCACAACTTCTAGTGGAGTAGTCCATAGATGCGGTAGTCAAAAAACACAAGGTGAACATATAGAATGTAGAACACCCAATGAGATAGTCCACACGAGTGTGATGATCGTTATAACAACTTACAAGAATGAATCTATCGAGTGTCCGGTGGAATAGCCCACAAGGGAAAGACACAGTGAATAACTGATACACCACATTTCTAATAGCATATGTACTAGAACATCCAAAATAGTTCAACTATCTTAATACATGTTAAAGCAACATGCATTACAAGTGTCCAAAGAATAATCTTACAAATGAATAAAATGCATGTGTGAAAACATGGTAACAATCTTCTGAATTAAGAGAAAGTTCTAATAGACATTCATACACGATTACATGACCAACCCCGATAGTGGGGTGTTGGATCCATTGCTCACTCCTCAATGAAACGACTACAGACTCTCAAGGCTGTGTGAGAGGAGCCAAGCTGAAAAGTCCTTTGCATGTACCAATGACTGGTATATATAGCCAAGGGTGAAGATAACCCCTATGAATGGTCAACTTCCCTCATGATTGTTTGACATACATGACTCTTCAACTTTACATGTGGGTCTCTTAGACTTCCACATTACATTACATTGATTACAACAATATGGCCCATAGTAGTGATGTGGTAGTGATGACTCATGAAATTACTCGACATGACAGTGCTGGTATGTTCATGCTGATGGCAGTGTCCATCTCGAGCCACAGTGTTGTTGAGTGATGAGTGTGCTCTTGGTGTATCATGGCTTCACCTTCGCATGGTGAGTTTTATGGAGTCTTCGATTGCCTTGGTGTTCACTTGATAGTTAATGTGTGAACATGTGTCTCCTTCGCTTGCTACTTGGTATGCTCCATGTGCTTGTCCAACCATGAGCAAGTCTTCTAGCATGTGCTCCCCATTCATCCTGTTCATCATCGCACCATGTCTCATCCATGTACCTATTTTTGAAATCAATCATGATGAGACAAAATCACATCCAAAAATCCCCTTTTCTACCATGATGCATTTTCTTTCGTTTGCTGGTGCAAGTGACAATGAGAGAGGAAAAGGCTCTAAAATAATGCAAAGAACATGTCAAGCCGGGATGCTAGGCTCTAGGGAACTGTCAAGAAAAAATTCGCAGAGGTCACTGGGAGGCTAGGATGAGCAGTCTGGAACAATAGTGACATTCTATAGGATCTGGGTTAGGTAGGAGGTAGATCTACACAATTTTTCCCTGGAAGGAAGTATGAGCAACAAAGGACACTAGTAGTGAAAATTACTCAGATTTTGAGCGGAGGATGGGATAGAGCTGCCAAAGCTTGTTGGCCAAAACTGCACAAAACTAGGAGGCTAGCATATAGGAAATGTATGCATAGCTTTTGGACTGAGTTCACTGTTAAGAAGCTGGAGGATAACCCAAGAGAACTGCATAGTTTTCAAGAGAAGCAATAGGCTGGTTGATAGCATGTGTGGATGACTTTACTGTGCAAAATTTTGGGGATAGTGCAGTGATAGGCATCGAGTACCTTTCCTTCATGTTTGCACAATTCCTTCAGTCAATGGAGGTGGGCATGTTGGCAACTTATGTGCAATGTTTTGGAGTGAAGCCCAGGGTCATTGCCTAGTCAAAATCTCAGGTTGACGAGCGAGAGGCTTGATATATTTTCTTGTGGGTAGCTTATATTGAGATGGTTTACTGAATCAATTCTACACTATTATGGGTGATAGTTAGTTAGGTTAATTCCAGGATTTCACAGTCCAAACTACCTGGGAGGTAGTCTCAAGATCTGCATAATTATCACTAAGGGTTGAGACTACACAGTGCATCTCAATGGAGGTCCGGTTGTTAAAGGGTGGTTCGGTCAACAGAATTTCTGAAAAATGGCTAAGTGTGTGATTGAGTAAACTTGTAAATACATGTCCTTGTGAACACACACTCAACATGACCAATGACAAGACACCCCAAACCAATAAGACAAAATATGCTCAGTGTTACTGACTGCAAGATTGTTTAATGGTGAAAGCAACAAGTGCAACACTTCGGATAGACCTTTAGATGACCATGATATCACTTGCGTGACAGTGCTTACAACAACATGTGTAAGTGTGATATACATTTACATAGTGAACACAACTCAAACACAAATCTTGGACATCATCGGAACAAGTTCACAAGCATGGCATAGCAATCAACATGTTGAAGGAAAAATTTGGTCAAAGAAGCGAAAAGAAAGCAAGACATGTAGAGGAAACACATGAAATGACTTTTTTGTGTTTTTACAGATGCTTGTTATTGAGGACAGGATGATATAACAATGACAAGAAGTCCTGCAAACTCAACTAATAGGTGTAATTTGAAGGGTGTTCTTTACTTACCATACTTACCCTCGAGATGATCATCCATTCAATAAAGTTTGCATGTGGTCTTGATCTTTTCCATTACTTGCTCTCCTGGTCCCTCTCCTCAACTCCTTGGGAGTGATCTCAGCATGTCTCCCTTTCCTATAGTTACCGGGCAATGGAATAGCATGGTTTCAGTGGGAAGTGACTATTGTCAGGATGAGGCCATGGGAGACCCATCTACATAGTTTTTGCAAGCAAGACCCACATGACAACTTGGACAACAGTGCACAATTTTGAGTCACATGACACTGCTACGGGATGGGGGTCCTCAGAGGACACCCCTGTGCAGTTTCTGAAAGAAAGGCATTTGGAATATCTGCTCATTCTCGGAGAGCAGGGATGGCTGCCTCACTGCTTTGCGCATTTCTGGAGAGCAATACTACCTGTTTGACTTCTCTGTGAATTTCTAGAGAGAAATGTTGGCTGAGGTCTCTATGGGCTACAAGGGTTCAGTAGGAAATGGAGGAAGCTTGATGGTTGCATAGGAAAAGTGAAAAGTTTCGGGAGGCTGCATGAGCCTAGGTTTCTTGGGAAATGACTAAGTGTGAGATCAGTGACACAGATGTAAACAATGATAGGACTCGACTATGATAGCACACAAACACTTAGTAACACAATGTATACCGTTCAGAATGCATAAGACATACTTTTCTTGATGCAACAACCTTCGTGACAAGAGTGCAAGAAGTGAGTGTGAAACATGTCTATGTGATGACAACCACTCATGTGCACATGCTTTCCCTTGAAGCAAAACAACATTCCCTTTCCATAAAAAACAACAACCCCTATGCCCAAGGATGACACATAATGCATAAATATTAGAACACAGACAACTCTTAAGATCAAGGTGGGGATCTTGAAATCATCAGCTTACCAACAAACGACCAAGGATGATCGATCATAGGATCCATGGTAGGCTCTGAAATTTGCATGCGAGCCAAAATTTTGGAGGGTGGATGTAGCCACTACAACATTGGCAACCCACTGGTCGAACTCCATCTCTCTGAATGGACCTTGTTTCGTGAAAAGTGAGTCTAACCCTTTCAAAAGTATTGTTCGATTCTTTGGTCATGATGGATTCCACAGTAGCTTGTGTGAAAGATGTAGTCCCTACCACTCTCTTGATCGATCATCACACATTCCAAGGCAAGTCAACTTAGTTGTTTCGATTGGGGATGAGGGGTATATTGATGCACAAGTAATATAATTGTCAAAGTTTAGGTTTCATCTGTGGTGTTGCTCCGCTGCCAGTAGGCTTGGCTAATACCCTGATAGAGTCATGCAAGAACACAAGCATTGCTCCACTATGAGCGATCCTTTTCAGTACCCTAGCAGAGCTAATTACATCACCTCTCTGCGTAGGAAAACTTTCCCTTTTTTTGCCTTATTCAATTTTCATTTTTTTTCATTTTTTCAAAAAACCATGCATAAGAACTTATTTATATTAGAGGCAAAGGAGGGTTCCCAACTTATTGAGAGAATAAGAGGTTGTTCCTTCATATAAGTATGTTATGTGTACCTACGACATACTTGTTAAGGGTTTCCCCCTCACCTTACTCTACTTGACCGAGCTGATAAGGGTTAACCCAAAATAACTAATTAGAGTAGGCGATAATAGTTAACAGTGCAAGGATTGTGTTTTGACCAAGACTCACTCTGAACAGAACCCATTTCCCATCAAGGCATCATTGAATAAAGCCAACAAGCTCTTTATAAGGAGAGAGGACAACAAATAAACGAATGTTCATAGATGTACATATCCTCTTAGATTTTCTTGGCTTGTCTTGAGATCCAAACATGGTTTCATGAGAGGCTAACCTACAAGTGCAAGCGAGAAAAGAAAGAAAAAAGGAAAAAGTAGAAGTAAATTGAAAGAAAGAAAAATAAGCAAAGAAAGAAAGAAAGAAAACCAAACCATGTAAGCAAACAAACATACATGAAAACTAGGGAGTTATCATTCACTGTGGGTTCTTCTTTAGATTTCCACATACACTCATCATGAATGATAACACAGGTTGGCTACACAACACCAACTCTGCCGATGGCTTGATTCTCATTCACAACAAGTGTGTAGTCTGGAATGGAAGAACACAAGGTAGCACAATTTGGAGGATGATAAAAACACAGGAACTGAGGTTGAGGTAACAAGTCCACATGACAACCAGCAGGCTTCCAAGCCAAATCTATGCAAACATTGACAGCAGGTGTGGTGGGAGGATGTGACATTTCAACAGATGTGCATGCACCTTCTCGCAACTCACATTGTAGAGCTAGAGTTGTTTGATGACAAGAGGACGAACAATCACTTGTGGCAACGACCTTGTTCGCCTTAGATTTGACGCTATAACACCAAGGCATGCTGGGATGTATTTGAATGATTATATGAACTGCATATTTTTGGATATCTAAAGAAGATAATTAAATATTCCATCAAGAAATTCCCAATCAATTTCATCTTTATGAAATTTGTATGCAAGGTTACAAAAGCGTGTGTAAAATTTCTCAACAAATTCATCAGGTGATTTTTGCAATTTGAGAATTTCTTTATTGAGTGCTTCATGGTCAAAAATATTGAAAGCATGGTATATCTCTATGATCAACTGAGTGAGAGAGTTAATAGAGTTCTTAGGCAGCGTGGCACACCAATGCAGTGGGTACCCTCGAAGCATGTGTGTGAACAACACAAACCTCATGTAATCTTCATGGATTTTATACTTTTGATATATAACTACTAAGGCTATTCTGTGTTCAAGCCAGGCCATTCTGCCTTCACCTTCATATGTGTATTGTGATAAGAAATTCTAGAGATTCTTCGAGATTTCAAAGTCGTTCCGGTAAGACATACACTCTCGAAGAGAAATTCTGTGTTTACTCATGATAAGTATGAGGAGATCCAAAATAGATTGTGAGGACTCAGCTTGTCATTTGGTCCTCCTTCTAGCACTAGAAATGTTGATGGTTCTAGACCCGATAACATTCATGGGATCTCCCCAGTATGAAGCCCCAACTAGACCACACACCATTTGGTGTAGGAGTCCTAGTGGGTATGATGGCTCGATTTCCATTATCTTAAATTTTTCCCTTAGCTCTTTCTTGTCAGCACATGAGAGTGGTTTACCTTTTCTTTGAGCAACAAGGTTCCTGTGGCTGGTGAGTACTTAGTGTTTCTTATGTCAAGGTTCTTTCACCACAAAGGGAGAGGAGTGAGTATCAAGACAAAAATGAATAGTCATAACTTTATTAGATACACACAACACAACAAGACATGCACAACTTCTAGCAGAGTAGTCCACATGGATGCGGTAGCCACAAAAGACAAGGTGAACAAATAACACATACAAAGGCTAATGTAATAGTCCACATGAATTCGAAGGTCATTATAACAAGTTTACGAGAATGAATCTTTCAAGTGTCCAGTGAAATAGTCCACATGGGGAAGACAACCTCAACAACTGATACAACACATTTCCAATAGCATATGTACAAGAACAAATGAAATAGTTCAAATGTTTTAATACAGGTTAAAGAAACATGCATTACAACCGTCTAAAGAATAGTCTTACAAATGAAGACTATACATGTGTGAAAACATGTTGGCCTACTAACAGGCTTTTGAATTAAGAGAAAGTTACAAGACACATTCATACACTATTACATTGCTAAACCTGATAACAGGGTGTTGGAGCCACTTGTCACTCCTCAAAGAAAATACTACAAACTCTCAAGGCTATGTGGGAGGAGCCAAGGTGAAAAGTCCTTTGCATGCACAAATGAGGGGTATATATAGCCAAGGGTGAAACTGACCCTTGTGCCTGTTCGACGTCCCTGATGACTGTTTGACTTACATGACTCTTCAACTTTACATGTCGGTCTCTTTGAGTTCCTTGTTACATTATGTTGATTACAATAGTATGGTCCACAGTAGTGATGTGGCCAAGATCACTCATGACATGACTCGACACGATAGTTTTGGTATGTTCATGTTTCAGGTGATTTCCATGTCAAGCTGCAATGTCGCTGAGTGATGAGTGTGTTGTTATTGTATCATGGCTTCACCTCTGCATGGCGAGGTGTGCAGAGTATTGAATGGTCTTGGTGTTTTCTTGATATTTCACGTGTGTGCATGTGTCTCCTTTGCTTGCTACTTGGTATGCTTTGTGTGTTCATCCAACTACGAGAAACGCTTTTAGCACCTGCTCCATGTTCATCTTGTTCATAGTCACACCATATCTCATCCATGTACTAATTTCTGCAATCACTCATGATGAGACAACATCAAATATAGAAATCCCCTAGTCTATCATGATGCAATGGCTTTCATTTCTGGGTGCAGGTGATCGAGAGAGGACAAGGCTATGAAAAAATGCAGAGCACATGTCAAACCGAGATGTGAGGCTCTAGGGAAATGTCAAGAAAAATTTGCGTAGAGGTCACTGGGAGGCTGGGATAAGAAGTCCAAAATAGTAGTGACATTCTACGGGATCTAGCTCAGCTTGTAGGCAAAACTACATAATTTTTCCTGGGAAGGTAGTGCGGGCATCAGAGGACACTAGCAGCGAAAACTACACAAATTTTGAGGGGAGGCTGTGAGCCGACTGTGGGAGCTTGTTGGGCAAAACTACATAGAACAGGGAGGTTGGCCTGGAGAACATGTCTCCATATTTTTTGAGCTAAGCGAGGTGTTGGGAAGGTGGAGGACAGCCCAAGAAAACTATGCAATTTTTAGGAGGAGCCGTATGCTGACTAAGAGGGGGAGTGGATGGTAGAACTATGCAAATTTCAAGGATAGTGTAGTCACAGTTACCGGGTTCTTATCTTTCATGCCTGTCAAATTTTTTCAATCAGTAGAGATGGGCACACTGGCATATTCTGCGCAACTTTTTAGAGGAGTGAAGCTCAGGGTCACTATCTGGTCAAACTCTTTGGTTGAACAACGAGAGGTTTGATAGATTTCCTCATGGGTAGCGCAGATTGAGATGGTTTACTGAGCAAATTCTGTGCTATTTTGGGTGAAATTTAGCTGTGTTGATTTCGGGATTGTATAGTGTAGATTGACTGGGAGGCAAACCCAAGCTCTCCGCAATTCTAGGCACCAACACATGATCACTGAGGGCTTATTTTGCATAATGTATCTCAGTGGAGGTCTGGCTATTGGAGGGTGGTCCAGTCGATAGATTTTCAGAAAAACAGCTAAGTGTGTGAGCGAGTGAAGTTGTGAATACATGACCTTACGAACACACACTCAACATGAATCGATGACAAGACACCTCAATCCAACAAGACAACATCTGCTTAGTGTGATTGACTGCAGGACTATCTAATGGTGAATGTGACTAGTGCAACACTTCATATAGACCTTCGGATGATCATGAAAAATCTTGCGAGACAATGATTGCAACATCGTGTGTGAGTGCGATAGATGCTTACACAATGAACACAACTCAAACAAAAACCTTGAAAATCAACAGAAAAAGGTCCGAAGCATGACGTAGAAATCAACATGCTGAAGATGACAGTTGGTCAAACAAGAAAAAAGAAAGCAAGACATGTAGAGGAAATAGATGAAGTGACCTTTTTTTTTGCACACATGTATGTTACTAATGATAGGATGATATGAAAACAATAACAAGTCTTGCAAACTCAACTAAGAGGTGTACTTCAAAAGGTGTTCTTTACTTACCATACTTGCCCTCTAGATGATCATGCATCTAATGAAGTTTGCATGCAACCTTGATTTTTTCCATTACTTGGTGTCTTGGTCCTTCTCCTAAACTCATTTGGAGGGATCTGAGCATGTCACCGTTTCCTATAGTCACTAGGCGATGTATCGACGCAATTCAGTGGGAAGTGACTACTTCTAAGATGAGGCTATGGGAGGCCCATCTTCATAGTTTATGCATGCAAGATCGATAGGACAACTTGGCCAACACTGTGCAGTTTCGATGCATGGGACACTGCTATGAGATGGGGTTCCCAGGAGGAGACCTCTGTGCATTTTTCTAATGGAGGGTAGGTGGACTGCTCTACGCATTCTTGGAGAGAAGTGCTGGTTACCTGACTTCTCTACCCATTTCTCGAGCACATTTTTGGCTTCCTGATTTCTCTATGCATTTCTGGAGAACAATATTGGCTGGAATCTCTATGGGCTATGGGATTTCAGTAGGCAAGGGAGGAAAGTTGATGGTTTTAGAAGAAAAGTGAAAAGTTACGAGAAGATGAATTAGGCTAGGTTGCTTAGGAAATGTCTAAGTGTGAGACCAGTGATGCATATGTAAACAGTGATTGGACTTGATTGTGATTGCACACATACACTTATTGACACAACATAGAGCATCCATAATTCATAAGACATACTTTTATTAATGCAACAACCTTCGTGAGAAGATTGTATGAAGTGAGTGTGAAGCATATCTATGTGATGACAACCACTTACGCGCACATGATTTCTATTGAAGGAAAACAACATTGCCTTTGCATGACAAAAGGCAACACCTATGCCCAAATATGACACATGTTGCATAAATATGAGAACACAGATAACTCTTAATATCAAGCAAGGCAGCTTGAAATCATCAACTTACCAAGAAGCGACCAAGGATTATCGATCAAAAGATACAAGGTAGGCTCCAAAATTTCCATACGAGCCAAAATTTTGGAGGGTGGTTGTAGCCACTACAACACATGGGAGGCCATTAGGGTTTGTGAGGCTAGTCTTGTAAAGGTTCGACCAGTTCGAGCCCTAACTCCTTATACCTCGACCTTGTTGGGGACATGCAAAGAAAAACAAAGAAAGAACATACCGTTATGATAGCACTGATGCAGAATTATGTAAGAATGAAAAAAAATACATATATAAATATAAACACAAAGATGCAACAAAAATAAATCTTCATTTCAGTAATATGAAATAATTGAAATATTCTTACATATAGAATGGAAATAAACTAACTTAGGTAATGGTAGCTTATCTCTGAGAAGAGATGTAGTGGCTATATACCTCTAAGCTATGTTACAATATAGTTCAAGGGCCTTTTAATTATTGAACAATAAAGGGAAACCATAAAAAACCAAAACCCTAATGCTAGGAGATGGAACACCAAAAGTTTATGGGCCCCATTGGGCTTAGTTGGGTAGCCAACTTTCTGAGGACGTAACATGATCATATGATATCTAATTGGCATGTATGATACCTCATTAGAAAGTTCTCTCCAATTACTACGCAATTTGTGAAAATCCCTTACCTATGGCTATGGTATTTCTACAAACCTCAAAAAACCGTTGTTTAGGGGGTTAAAACAACTCGCAAAATTTGGGACCTAAAAAACTGGTAAAAATATTAAATGCTACAATAATCAAGGAAATTGATGAAAATGACTAGAGGTTTAGGTGGAATAGGAGGGTGGCCACCAATATCAACTTGGATCGGGAACCCTTGATTTATATAAGTGAATTATATTATGGTTGGGTATTATTATTCTGAGTGAGAAAGAGATAGGAGATTGTCTAATAGCGAAGAGGAAATTACAATCGATATGTTTTAGGTTGTATCTCTTCATTTTGCTCGATAATATAAAAGGAAGGATTCAATTTTTCTCCGTGGACATAGCCCAAATTGGTTGAACCATGTATATCTGCGTCTCTCTTATTTTATGTGTCTTTGTATTTGTTTTTCCGCAATATTTTGTATATTTCGTTGCTTTGTTAATTAATTTATAACACATATTTCACAAGATTTTGATCAAATTAAGGATATTAAATTTTAGAGTCAATAATTTATTGATTTTTTTCTTATCCAATATGATCAATATGACCTTCATTTACACCCTTGGTATCACAATGTCATTTTCATTTAAGTCACCAGAGGTTGCTAGAAAACTTGAACCAAATACAAAAAGGGAAATTAAGACTTAATGCATCAAAGTATGTTTTTGTAGGCAATGAATTGTTTTGAAAATATCCTCTTGGAATGCTCGTCAGGTTTGTAATTAAAAAATATGCAAAACATGTTTTAAAAAAATTGTATGGTTCATCTGGAAAATTTGATTGCATCAGTGGTAGCTTTTCTGCAAGTGCCACAACTTATAATATCATAAGAACTATATATTACTTGCCGCATATTTTTAAGGATACCTTCATATTTCTTAGATTATGTAACAAATGTCAGTGTGTAGCTAGAAATTTGCAATATTTTCCCATTCCTTTGGAGCCTATCATTTCCACCTGCCCTTTTTTTAAAAGGGAGCTTTATCGGATAGGGTTGATCAACCCATTGTCTTCAGCTAGTCATACTTTTAATTTGACCGCAACAAATTACTTCACCAAATGGTATAAAATAGTGCCTTTAAAAGTGAGTACTAATGTGTAAGTAATTTTGTTCCTTGAAGAAACTTTAATCCCCAAATTGGGAACACCTATCCATATTATATTTGATAATTCACATTCCTTTATCTATGCAAAGTTTTCACTATTTTGCAGTAATTTTTATATCAAACATGTTTTTTCATCTACTTACTATCCCCAAGGAAATGGTTTGTTTGAATCAAGTAATATGAATCTGATAAAAAATATTGAAATAATTATTTTAGATAATCCTAGTTAATGGCATCATTTATTTTTTAAAGCCTTATGGGAATATCACACTACTACTAAAGTAATTACTGGTGTCACACCTTTTCATCTTATTTATGGATAGGAGGTTTTTATGCCAATCGAGTTGTAATATTCTTCCTTTCCCCTTACCTTTCAAACTAAAGAATTTAAAGAATATGATCTAATCAATTTCTATCATGCACTTGTAGCCCTCGATGAGAAACGAACTAAATATTTCATTAATATCTAGAAAAGACAAAATGACATTAAAGATATCATGACAAAAGGGATAAATATTCTTATTTTCAAATTGGCCTATGAGTTATTTTCTATGATTCGGCTCATGCTGAAAAGGAAAAAGACTCATAATTACAAAGGCTCTGGACAGGTGCATATGGAATTGTTGCTTGTTTGCTCGATGGGGCCTAATCCAGGTCCAGCTTTAACTGCGTCAACCAAAAAAACCATAACTGTTGGTCCTTTCAGAAAAAACCTCCTTAGTGCGGGCTGCAGTCTCACCTGAAGCAGTATTGGGGGATTGCTATAACCAAGTTTTTGCATCCATAGGCATGTGTGATGGTTTCTTGAGGTTCTTAGGGTTTAGATCTACATTTGCACAGATTGATTCCTTCCAATTGTCAACTACTGTAAATCTATCAAAATGACCTTCAGATCTTCACGAAGGTACTTAATTCTACTTATCATGTAGAAATATTGTGGATCTACTAGCTCCATGCAATAAATGTGTATTCTAAAGCCCTCAAGTCCTAGATATGTCGTCGTGTAGATCTACCCTTCCCGAACAGCTAACTACAACACATCTAACTAATGACTTCTGAATCCTCACGAAGGTGTTTAATTATACTTATCATGCATAAATATTATAGACCTACTTGTTTCACACATAAAATAAGCATTAATTCACATAAAACAGATCAAAGAGTGAAGATACATAAACTTTAAATAGAAGTAAATAACAAGGCACATATGCATCAGAAATTCTTCCTAAACAGTATTTATTATGGATAAGTGATCAATTATAGACTTCTCCTCCCTCTTCACTTAGCTTGCGGACTTACAAAGGCCTCTGCGCACTCAACTACAGGAGCCTTCCCATTTCGCCTAAGTATATGAAACAAAATTTTCCTACCTTAGCACCTTTCCCTTACAATGATTCTTCACAAAAATTTATATTCTAAGACTCGTTATGACTCAGCTACTTATAAAATTTTCTTTATATTACCATGGTCTACAGACCATGGGCAGGTCCTGCAATTCTATCACCTACCCATACAAGGGACTAATGGCCCTTTGAATATTACTTTAAATTCTCGTTCTGCTTCCACATTTCACAAAGATTTTACATTCTTTAACAAAAACTGCTACAAAAATTCACTTAACTAACACAAATTGACCCCAGGGATCCCATCCCAACAGGCTCGCCACACAAATATGGTGACCTGCCCTCGAGTTACTCAGCTGGCTTCTCCACTTTATTTTGGAGGTCACTAAGCTCCAACTTCAATACTTCAAGGTCTATTGTGCTCTGTACTACGTCCTCCTACACTTCTTCGACCAAATCCTCTGTAGTTGGCCCCTGTATCGTGAGGCACATGGTCCTTTGTGTTTGTTGGAAAGTTTTCAACTTCTCTAGGATAGGAAAAGTAATCTGGCTCTCATCCTCTATCCATGGTTGAATTTGATCCTTCAAAACTACTTCTTTGCACTACAACTTCTTAACCTGTGCCTGCAACATCTACCCTTCTTGTAAGTGGGTGAAGTGCTAGACTGTCACCAAAGTGTGTGCAGTCGCCCTGATCTCATCAACTTGTTTTTGTGCCTCTCTGATCTTTGTATGCAATCATTGTAGGTTTGTGTCCTCTTGCAACATCGTCCATAGCTCCATTAAATTTTCAAAAAGAGCATTGTATCTTGATACTGCGTTATCCAAAGTAGACATGTGTTCTTTGATGGTTGCGCCGCACTGTTCCCTAACCTCTGGAAGAGTGGTTGGCTGCAGCATCAATTATAGTTCCAAGATATTCATCTGAAGTCTAGTGTAACTCAGTGTACCTCTTCCTTAGACTGTCACACTAGAGCAATCAATTTTTGAATCTTTGCTGAAGCTGCAACATCTTCTCGAATGTGTAGTTCTGGTACTGAATTACACACTTGTGTAATTGTTGCTTTGAGGTTTTGTCTTCGCATTGCTAGCTCTTCTTTTTCCTTAAGAGCCTAAGCCTTTTATATGAAGATCTATTCATTATTCATATTGACCTCACTAATTACCTATAGTCTGTGCTCCTCTCTCATTTGAAGCTCATCTGAGACCCCTTGATGAAGAAAGTGGAGGGTCTAAAGTGGAAGCGTGACTAAATTCATACCCATGCCTTTGATGTTTGTGAGTTGAGCATAATCTTACTCTAACTCTATGTGTAATGTTCCTTCTAGCAAGGGAAAGACTTTGTGGTCCAGAGTCTATTCTATTTCTATTATGCTCTCACTCACTTACTGTAGGCTCACTTGAACCCCACTCACTTGGCCCACACTAAGTTGTAGATGACCTATCTATATTTTCATCTCGTGCATATCTTTATGAAAACTTCTTAGTAATTGCTGGAACTACTACTCGAACTGTTACCACAATTTTGTTGTTCTATCTCTGACCTTATCACCAATTTCATTAAGCTCCCCCTCTATGACAACTGTAGGGTAAAGGTGTGCTTGTTTTTCCAATTTGTGCTTTTTCCTTGGTCCGGTAGCTATCTCCTATTGCCACTTTGACACCTTGATGGAAGTTCTCTACACGTCACCCCCACCTTCTTCCTACTTTGACTGTTCCTACTCTTCAGTATGCTAGGAAGCTCACTCCTTGACTTCAATTCTGGCCTATTTTGCATTGCACTCTTTTTTAGTAGCTACCTTATTGGTAGCTTCTTTAGCAGAAGTTTCTTCTCCTTCTTCAGATCGACCAATTTTGGTGCTGCTACTTATGTTGTTTCTTTCCATTTATGTGTATCTATCATCTACGTGGAAGAGATGTCTCCGCCTTTGCTGGTACTTGCACCAAGATCTATGGGTTTTCACCACTCCCCTATCCATGTACCAATGATCTCCTATACATTGGCCTACGTAACTAGGTATGGAAGCTTGTGCCATATCTCCATAGAATCTTGCCTTACGTGGATGTATACATTATGAAAATCAACCTTAAATTCTTCGTAGGCCCGTAGTTGCTCAAACAAGTTTGGAGAGAACCATGGCCTCTAACTGATCACTATGCAGAGGTCCATCTCAACCAGTATCGAGAAGACTTTTGTTTCCATGACCCTCTCCAGGTCCTTTGTCACCCACAGTGAAGCGAACTTCACTGCCTCTAGTAAATCCTTATCCTACAAAGGGAACTAACTATCCTCCGGAAGGCTCAATGCAATGAGTACAATTAACAATAGGATCCAAGCATAATGAAATGCCTTGCCATCTTCTTGCGCTTCACGAAAATTTGATAAGAACTCCTTGCAGAGGTATTGTCCCCAGCTGTATTGCACCCTTTTTGCGCATTATTTAGCCAACCAAATTACTGGCACCGAAACCTCATCTGTGGGACATTTTCGCATGAACTTCCTGGCAATAATCTAAGCAAAAACCTACACCACTTGGTCTGTAAGGAGATAGAGTATACATGTGACTTCTTGACCAGTCCAAACTTAGTTTTTATTTTATCTCCAAGCTCCTTCTCCTTGTTTCTTCCTCCAAACACCTTGTCTAGATCAGTCACTTTATAGGGAAATTTCGTAATTGAACATGTATGTTATGGGGATGGCTTCACCTAACCACAAACACGCATAGTGCACCAGCGCGAGAAAATGGCACACACATACAATATTGATAACTAACATGTTGAAGTGTGGCACACAAAACATATATAGCAATCTGTCATACTCGACCCCTTTCACCCATTTCATTGGCTCTAGATTTGTGACACAAACCTCTTTATAGTAAATCTTGGTCATGTACTTATTGGTCACAAAATTTGGAAATTTCTTGTGATTGGCTAGATCCTAATTCTCCATTTTTAACATAGGGATACACGCTAAGAGTGCACCTTCAAATATCACTTCTTCTGGCAACAACGACGTAGAGATCGTGAATAGTGCATTATCAAGGTCCTTTGGAACCTTCACTTTCCCTTTTAATGGAGCGATATACTCTAGGAGCGTAGTGAGAGGCTCTCCCTCATTAGCATACATCTCTTGAATTCCTTTGCAGAGTTCTTCTTCTTCCAAATCTAAGGGTTCATGGGACTTCTTGGACTTACCCATTTTTCTTTTCTGCCTAACCTCTGTCGGAATCTTCCTTAGGGATTACCTTGTCGTACAACTTCGGATTTCTTCTGCTTTGGGCTACTTTAGTGTCATAGGCATCGATGGCATAGCTTCCATTAACAAAACTTCTGGAGCTTCCGCTTGAGAGACAACGGCTTCACAACTTACAGGTTCGGTAGAGATATGTTCAAGGACAATCTTTTGGTTCCACTTAGCCCATCTCGTAAATGCTGGGCTTGCAACCAAATCCTCCCAAATTTTCGGATTCATAGAGTGAAAAAAATATGGCTCATATGCGATTTTCAGAAGGAAAAGTGTTCTATGGCAGACCAACATGCCAGATTTAAAGGCGATTTTGAATTCAAATCCGATCATTCCCTCCATTTTCTGATCATAAATTCATCTTTAGTGGCATATATCCAAATATTTTCGCCATTAATATCACCTACTCACTTCTCCTAATGGGATTTTTTCTATCAAATCATGAACATTGTCTTCAACAACTACCTTTGGACTCAACCGCATGGCCCCAACCCCCATGGCGTAGCTCCTCCATTGCATATTCTTCTATTGTAACTTATTTTATCACAACTTTTTCAGTTGTACACCTACATCCATCACACAACCCCCTTACTACATTTTCCTTTTCTTTTGGAAGTGTAGTTTATAGTCCCTATCTCCCTTGCAACTGCTTAGAGTGCTAAGCTCGTCCTGCTACCATGTAGTCTTTACATAGGGGTAGGATCCCCTATATACAACTTCAACTAACTTCCATTCACCCTTCTGAGGAACAATTTGCCATTCATCTTCGCGAGTTGAACTGTCCCAACATTTGTAATTTCCTTGATAATATACGGGCCCAATCAGTTCATTTGGAACTTGCCAAGAAACTTTGTGAACTTACTATCATAGAGGAAAGCCAAATCATTCACATTGGAAGTGTGTAGCTTAGTATGCCTATAATTCCAGGCCTTCTCACATTCCTTCTGCACTTGCTGGTGAAATCCTGCATGAAACCGGTCTTCTTCTAACTCCATCAACCATGCGAGTCATTCCTCCAAGGTCTCGTGATCCACCATCTCTATCAAAGCCACAATGCGTAGGCTTGGAAAAATATATTCCATGGGCATCACCGCCTCAATCCAATAGACCAACCTAAATGAATTTTTTCCTTTCAACTTCTTGCAAGTCATCCTATTTGTCCATAGGACCATTGGAATGCATACATCCCAATTGTTTCTCTTCACGTTACAAACATTTGTCAATGCATTCTCCAAAATCTTGTTGAACTCTTCCACTATACCATTGGCTTGGGGATGATAGGGCTTACTCTTTTGATGGTAAACCTAGAATTCTTTGAACATCACACTGATTGTTTCATTTAGGAAAAACGTACCCCTATCACTCATCAATATCTTAGGGCACCTAAACCACGTTAAGACGTATTCAAGTAGGAACTTTAGAGTTGTAGCAATAGTACAATCCTTCATTTGCTACGTTTCTGCCCATCTGGTTAAGTACTCTGTTTCAGTAATGATGTACCGTGCACCTATCTTCCTTCCTGGTGGGTGTATCGGAACTATAAAGTCAATTGCCCATTTTTCAAATACTTGTAACAAAACTTGACGGTTTTAAGGAAATTCATCTCTTCCGGATGGCTTTCTCGTCCTTTGACAAGCATCGCATGGTTTACAAAATTCCTAAGAATATTTATCCACTGTCACCCACCATAATGCTACATGTAAAATATTTGATATGTGGCTCTACCTGCATAGTGTCGTCCCTCCACTCCTCCATGTGCTTCAGTGAGGATACTAGTGTGCTCAAACTCCAGAACATATCAGCACAATATTTCATCTATTCCCATCTTATACAAATGTCCAACTATAACAAAAAAATCAACTGTGAGGACCACTAATTCCTTTTTTTGATGAGTAAAATATCCTTCTAGGGTTGTACCAGTGGTAAAAAATGAAATGATATCAAAAAAGTTGTCATCCACAAGGTGCACATCAAAGATTTACGCATCTGACGATCCTTCTTCCAAATTGGTTTGTTTGTCACATGTCTCGATTCGACTTTGGTGATCTGGTCCTACATTCAACCATGTAGGCTTCACTATTACTTCAAAGTCATACTCCTAGAACAACAACAACCACCTACAAATCCTGCCCCGCAAAATAGGCTTTTTGACCAGGTAATTGAGAGCGAAGTGATTTGTGTAAATTTTGAAATGTTCACCCAAGAAATAATGTCCAAAATTTTGCATCACGTAGACCATCGCCAACCCTTCATGCTCTACAGTGGAATAGTTCTTTTCATCTTTTGACAGTTTCCTACTTGCGAAGGCTATTGGATGATCAATATAACCATCGTCAGGCTGGGTCAATACTGCACCAAATGAAATACATGAGTCATCTACATGCACATGGAACTCTTTCTTCCAATCCATAAATACTAAGATGGGTGCAGTCACCATCTTGTCCATTAACACATCAACACTCTATTGACACTCCTCATCCCAACAAAATTCACATCCTTCTTTAATAGTTTCTCCATTAGCACAATTATAAGACTTGATAAACTTCCTATAGTAGCCTATGTGGCCGAATGCTATGCGCAATTGCTTAACATTCTTGGGAGCCTCTAGATTCACAATCACTGCTATCTTCGATGGGTCCACCATCAATCCCTGCTTACATACTACATGGCATAGAAAATTTTGAAAAGGAACATAGAATATACATTTCTTCAAATTCAACGCGATCTGCTATCTACAACATGTATCTAGCATGAGGTGTAGACTTGCAACATGGTACTTCATGAATCCGAACATAGTCCAGCCATCAAAATATACCTCTAATAATTCATGAATAAACTCCTTAAATGTGACGATTGCTATCCTAGAGAAGATCGCATGCCCATTCTTCAACCTTAATTGCATTATTGTATATTGAAAGAAACCCCACTCTGTTGGGTGTTAGGATATTCCGACACATAGGATATAGTTAAGTTCAACTTGGTCTAGTATAGAGTTAGGTTAGAGTTAGGTAAAGTGTGTTTCTTTACCGTTGTACATTTTGTAACTTACAATCCGACGGTCACGATATGTAGTGATCCGACGGTTCACTCTCACCTCGGTATTACCGACACTTGATCCGTGGCTTGACACCCGATTGGTCCATGAGTTCTATTTAAAGCGCATGGAGGGTCATTGTTCGGGTAATCCGTGCATGAGAGAAGCTTATGTAAATTTTCATTCTTTGATTAATAAATTGTCTGTACCCACGTTGGGACAGGCCGTGGACTGTTTCCCTCCTTGCACTCTGAGGGTTTTAACCACGTCAAAAATACTGGTGTATTGATTTGAGATCTGGTTGTGAGCGGTGTCCTTTTGGTATTCTTCTGTGGAACTTACCCTGTAAATTCCTACATGGTATCAAAGCTATTTGAGGGCCGCGTCCGTTGGTGATCCAAATCTGAAGCCGGTAGAACTGCATGCGGCTGTCGTTTCCTAGATCTGCTGTTTCTGACTGCTTTCGGGCCGAGAGGACTGCTCTGTTGCATTCGGAGCATCTGTTTCAGTGAGGAACCCCTTTCGTTTCACGCGAAAAGGTTTCCGGTAGCCCTAGCTGCGTCATTTTTCAGATCGGGAGGTATACAGTGTTTTTTTTGCAGTTTACTGTCATTTTCTCTCTGCTTATTTCGGTTTCGGTTTATTTAGCCTTTTTTTTCCCGGATCTATACCTTTCATTTCTGCGTATGCTCTTTGCCCTGCGACTCTGTGCGATCTGGGCAAATCAGAAACAGAAAGAAAGGATTTTTCTCATGCGTATGCTCTTTTCCCTGCACCTTAGTGTGATCTCGGAAAATCAGAAACATTGAGGAAAATATTTAGTTTTTCGGCTAAAAGCTAACTTTGAGATTTTTTTTTAAAATTTCTAGTTTTTTGGCTAAAGCTAACTTCGAGCCGTAAGGTTCGTTTTTCTTTGGATATTCGTGTTGGGTTTTGTGTTTTGTGTTTTGTAGGGGAAAAGAGTCTTCCCAAGGCAAGCACGCAAATCGAGGCCCCCCCCCCCCTCTCTCTCTCTCTCTCTCTCTCTCTCTCTCTCTCTCTCTCTCTCTCAAATCTTTTGTATAGATCAATTGGTTCAAAGACCTTTTAAGAGAGTAGAGGTCTTGGGTTCAAGTCTCCATTTTGTGGGGGCGGATTTTTTCATTCCCGCACATTCGCGCACTTTGCCGGCAACGTCAACAATTTTTTTTTTCAAAAAGCCATAACTTCTTCATCCGGAAGCCTTTTTCAGAGCCGTTTTTTTTAAAACCGCCTATTTTTTCGAGATCTATCCATTGGACCACTCACTTTCAGCATCTTCAGCTTCAGTTGTTTTTTCAAAAATGGAAAGTCCATGCCAAGTCATTCTTGACAGCACTAACTACTTCCAATGGGTCGCCTACATGGGAGATTTACTTAGAAGTAAAGGTCTCTTCAGAATAGCCACAGACCAAGAGAAGAAACCCAAAGATGAAGACAAGGCCGAAAAATGGGAAAATCGACAAGATCAAGCACGTGGCTTGATAGGAATGTCTGTTTCTCCTGATCTTAGATTCCACATTGCAGAAATTGAAACTCCTCATGAAGCATTAGAAAAACTTGCTAAAGTTTTTGGGATTAAAAATGAAATTAGATCCCATCAACTTGAAAATGAGCTGCTTACTTTGGATCCTAATAATTTTTCTTGCATTGAAGATTTCTTGTCAAAATTCAAGAACCTTAGATATCTCTTGGAAGGTGTTAAAGTTAAGAAAGATGATGGTAACCTTATTTATTCCATCCTTACTAAGTTGGGCCAGCCTACTCTGTATTTGTTTCCACTTTCCATTCTACCAGGGAAGCTTTCATTTGTCAAGGCAAAGACTACAAGCCCCCTTCCTTTGACTCCTTTTGTGATTCCTTAATAAGAGAACAAGAAAAACTCTTACACCTTGGTCTTCTTAATCTTGGAAACTCTTCCACAAAAGCGTTAGCCGCCCAGCAGTATCCAAATTCAAAGAATCCTAAGAAGTCTTATCCTCAAAGGAATGGTCCTAAACCAACTCAGCCTCAAGATGAAAGATCATTTCAGCAATATGATAAGCCAATAAAAACAAATGGAAGAAGACTGAAAGACATTGTAACTTTTGTAATCGAGATGGCCACTTAGAATCTAAATGCTTTAAGAAGATGGAAGCCTTGGAAGCCGCAATGAAGAAACATAACATCCATCTGGAGCCTACTTCAACTTCAACTTCCGGAACGGCATTTTCTGCATGTCATCGTCAATCATCTCAGTCTGGTTATGCATTAAATGTATCTTCTTCTTCTTCTCATTCTCATGAGTGGCTCATTGATTCTGGAGCCTCTTGTCACATGGCCAAAAACCAAGCCATGTTTTCTTCTTTAAATGATTGTAACACCAAAAATATATATGTTGGTGATGATAGATCTCTTAATGTTGTAGGGACTGGAACTGTTCATCTAGACAATGGTCAGTTCAATGATGTATTATGTGTTCCAAACTTATCCTGCAACCTTCTATCTGTCTATCAGATAACTCATTCAGGTGAAGGTAAAATTGTTGAATTTTCACCTCATGATGTTGTAATCAAGGATCTAAAAGATCCTAAACAGATTCTAGCTACTGGTCTTGCTGATGATTCCAAAAGGTTGTATAAGTTTCACAACTTTGGGTCATCCCATCTTCCCTCAGTATTTGTTGCTCATAATGATGAAGTGAGCAAACTTTGGCATGAGCGGTATGGTCACTTAAACTATCGCTCCCTTCAGCATCTATGTAAAGAAAACATGGTGACAGGTCTTCCTATGGTATCTTGCAAAGATGGTGTTTGTTCCGGATGTGTACTCGGAAAACATCATCGGGACAGTTTTGACAAACGTGCCTCTTGGCACGCCTCAGCCCCTTTACAGCTTGTGCACAGTGATTTATGTGGTCCTCTTCCTGTTGCTTCATTCTCTGGCTGCAAGTACTTCTTAACTTTCATTGATGATTTCTCTAGACGCACTTGGGTATACTTCTTAAAACTCAAGAGCGAAGTATTTACCACCTTTTTGGCCTTCAAAGCATTCGTTGAAAAACAATCTGGACATCAAATTCTTAAGCTAAGAACTGATAATGGTGGAGAATATGTTAAAAATGCATTCATCAACTTTTGCACCGAAAATGGAATTCAAATGCAACATACTGTTCCATACACTCCACAACAAAATGGTGTAGCTGAAAGGAAAAATCGCACTTAAAGGAAATGGCTAATTGTATGCTGCAATCTAAAGGACTCAGTCTTAGTTTTTGGGCCGAAGCAATTAATTGTGCAAATTATATAATCAATCGCACTCCTACTAAGGTTCTAGAGAATATCACTCCAGAAGAAGCTTGGAGTTCCATTAAACCAGATGTAAGTCACTTTCGTGTGTTTGGAAGTGAAGCATGGGCCCATATTCCAGATGAAAAGCATAAAGCTTTAGAACCTAAGAGTGAGAAATGTACTTTTGTTGGATATTCTGAAGATGTAAAAGGCTATAGACTTATTCCATTTAAGTCCAAAAATGTTATCATTAGAAGAGATGTAAAATTTGATGAAAATAAATCGGCCTGCGAGCCTAGTCCGGCGGATGTGCCACCTCTTCCTATCTCTTCTATCTTTGAAAACATTTCTTCTTCTGATGATGAAAGCGAGGATGATAATCCTTCCCCACCTTCTCAGGATCCTCAACTTCCAAGATGGGTCCGTGCTACTCGGGATGCAGCAGGTGATCTTGCCGGTGATCCTACAGATCAGCGACGTACACGTTCTCAGTTTGAAAGAGCCTCTTCTTTACTGGCTCAAGCTCCAGTAAATCATGATCCTGACACTTTTGCAGAAGCTTCAGGCCATCCACATTGGGAACAGCTATGAATGAAGAATATCATTCATTGATGACAAATGATACATGGGATCTTGTTCCTCTACCAAAGGGACGCAAACTTGTTAGATGCAAATGGGTTTACAGAACCAAGTATGGACCAGATGGGAAAGTTGATAAACATAAAGCTCGTCTAGTTGCTAAGGGCTTTTCACAGGTTGAAGGCATTGACTACACTGAAACCTTCTCTCCAGTTGCCAAAATGAACTCTATCCGCCTTGTTCTTTCCCTTGCTGCCTCTTTAAAATGGGAAGTCCATCAAATGGATGTTAAATCTGCCTTCTTGCATGGGGACTTGCAGGAAGAAATCTATATGGAACAACCCATTGGCTTCATACAAACAGACTCCAGCCTCGTTTGTCGACTTAAGAAATCCCTTTATGGCCTCAAGCAAGCTCCTCGAGCTTGGTATGCCAAAATGGATAGCTTTCTTTTAGAATCTGGCTTTTCTAGGTGTCATTCTGACAATACTGTCTACACCAAGAAAGTGGGCAACTCTCTCATCATCCTTGTTCTTTATGTTGATGATCTTATTCTTACTGGTAGTGATCCCAACCTTATAAACCATGTGAAGTCCAGCCTTAAAAAGAAATTTGAAATGACAGACTTAGGACACTTACACTATTTTCTCGGTCTTCAAGTCTTGCAATCCCAAGAGGGTATTTTCCTTTCCCAGTCCAAGTATGCTTGTGATATTCTTCGTCATTTTCACATGGAAGACTGTAAGCCAGCCCCTTCTCCCTTTCAGTCTGGAGTCAAACTTTCAGTCTCTTGTACTTCTCCTGAAGTTGATGCTACCTTATACCGTCAACTTGTCGGAAAACTCTTGTATTTAACCCATACTCGTCCTGATCTTTCCTTTGTTGTTGGCCTTGTTGCTCGTTTTATGCAAAACCCCCGTGAAAGTCATTGGAAAGCAGCTAAAAGAATACTTCGTTATGTTCGAGGTACAATACAGTTTGGGATTCATTACAGTGCCAAAGCAGCTCCTCTGTTAGTTGGTTTCACTGATTCTGATTGGGCTGGTGACCTTGATGATCGGAAGTCTACTGCCGGTTATGTCTTCACTCTTGGTTCAGGACCTATTACATGGGCTTGTAAGAAACAGGCTGCCATTTCTCTTTCGTCAGCAGAAGCAGAGTATCGTGGTGCCGTGGAAGCTAGTAAGGAAGCCTTGTGGCTTCGTCAGATCCTATCAGAGTTTGGCTTTGAGCAGCAGCATCCAACCACACTTTGGTGTGATAATCAAAGTGCCATTCAGCTATGCAAAGATCCAGTCCAGCATCAGCGCAGCAAACACATTGAACTACACATGCACTTCATCAGAAAGCTCATTCTTGACCATGTTCTTGAAGTGCAATATTGTCCAACGGATGATCAGGTTGCAGACATCTTCACAAAGGCTCTCACAGAGGCGAAGTTCACTAAACTTCGATATATGCTTGGAGTTCAGGAAGTTGTCACTAAGGGGGGATAGGCTCTAGTGCCTCCTTCCTTCTCCTATTGTGTCATATTTGTAAATCCTTCAATCCTATCCCAAGTTGTTCTTAAGGGGGGATGTTAGGATATTCCGACACATAGGATATAGTTAAGTTCAACTTGGTCTAGTATAGAGTTAGGTTAGAGTTAGGTAAAGTGTGTTTCTTTACCGTTGTACATTTTGTAACTTACAATCCGACGGTCACGATATGTAGTGATCCGACGGTTCACTCTCACCTCGGTATTACCGACACTTGATCCGTGGCTTGACACCCGATTGGTCCATGAGTTCTATTTAAAGCGCATGGAGGGTCATTGTTCGGGTAATCCGTGCATGAGAGAAGCTTATGTAAATTTTCATTCTTTGATTAATAAATTGTCTGTACCCACGTTGGGACAGGCCGTGGACTGTTTCCCTCCTTGCACTCTGAGGGTTTTAACCACGTCAAAAATACTGGTGTATTGATTTGAGATCTGGTTGTGAGCGGTGTCCTTTTGGTATTCTTCTGTGGAACTTACCCTGTAAATTCCTACATTGGGAAGGTTGTCTTGCTACAATCCTCTGACATGATATTTATTTGATGGTATCCTGAGAATTCATCAGTGAAAGAATATGCCTCCTGGCCTCAAACATTCTCTAACACTTCATCTATAAATGGTGTTCCAAATGGATCATGAATGCATGCATCATTAATATTTTTGAGATTTACGCATATCCTAATTTCTCCTTGTTGTTTCCTTTCCAGGACAACCATTGCACTCACCCATTCAGATTCTTCTACTGGCTCAATAATTCCGGCCTCTAGCATTTTGTCTAGTTCTTTGCACACCTTTTATTTATACTTCGGATTGAGCCAATAAGGTTTTTGCTTTATGGGCTTCATGTCAGGTTTCAAAGTAATTTTTACTACCTCCAAATCTCCTACAATACCCTTCAGATCTAAGAACTTTGTTGGGAATAGATCCTAGTATTTGCGCAACAGCTTGACCACCTTATCAGTTGTATATTTATCCCAATAGTCTCCTATCTTTGTGAAGTTAGGCTCTGCATTAGATCCAATATTTACTTTCTAGGTTTATAGGGGCTTTGTTATATCAGGGTTCACAGTCTTAGGTCTTTCAACCTCACGCTGACCTTCAGTTTATGGAATGTTGATTTTTCTTGGATCATCTTCTTCTTCTTCAACAGTCACATTGTAGCACTCTAGCGCATGGTGCAACTATGTAATCTAGTCTAGTTGTACCCATTCCATGGTTCTTGAGGCTCTCTAAAGATAGTGGCCTTAATCTCTTGTAATGCTTCATCAATAAATTCAAATCCGTCCTAAAATCTAAAAGCTAATAATAAGCTTTCCCTCAAGATATCCTATTCGTTTGTCCCATGGTGTAGCTCTGTTTCCAGGTACCAATTCATTGGAATAGTATCTAAGGTGTGAAAGAAGATATGCACCCATTCTAGCTGTGTCTCTTCACCCCAAGCTTTAGTCCACCGCGCCAAGTGTTCGCGTGGGTCATGCCTTCCGCTATATTTCTTAGTCATTCAGGTATTAATGTATCCAAACCTCAGCTTCATTATTCACTTGTATTCCTTCCCGTTAGTGAATCTTTCCTTATATGTACCCCACCAACCAGAAGGCATAGCGTACAGTGCCAATTCATGTCCTTGTAAATGATGTTTCTTGGGAAACTCTTTTTCAAACTCATCCAAAAAAAGATTAACATCATTTATGACATCATAATGTGAAATTTTCCTTACCTTTGAAGATATGAACAACAACGATTTTGTCATCGTATTGCAACGTAACATAGAGACCCCATGCAACCTATTAGGCCAATGTTTGAGCTCGTCATCTAAGTCTGAGGTACAAGAGCTGTCTCGATCCCACGTGATCCACCCATCTACAGTGGTATTGATCCAATTTTTGTCTTGTGCATAAATCTTTTAGATTTGATCCAAATCATCGTGCTCCTTATAGTCGTGGTTAGTTCAGTGTACCGTGTTCCATCAGCAGGGTCTGGTGGCACAATAACCTCGAACACCTTCCTCTCAAATTCCATCTTCTGCTTCTTCAAATTAATCAGTGCATCCATGTCAAAGGCCCAATCAATTCCTAGTAGTGCAGGGTAAGGGTTGATTTCATCCAGTATTTCAATTACTTCAAAATAAACCAAAGCACTTGCTCCTTCAATGTCAATAGTTACCCCATATAGATGCCCCATAGGAATGATCTTTTACTCATTGGCCATTCATAGCTATATAGGAGACCATTGCAGCATAGGTATCCCCATCCTTTCCCATGTCTTCTTAGGTAGCGCGTTCACATAAAAATGAAAAAACAGGATGACTTGGTGCATTTCATATTCTCCTATCTGCACGGTCAGCCTCATCTCGCTCCCTATTCGATTCTTATGCTAGCCTAATTTGCTCACAATGCGCTATTCTAAAGGAATCTTAACCTTACCCATACAATTTTGTATCAGTTCCTGCAACCCTTTTACTGCCTTTTGATCCCTCAACAACTTCATACGAGTTTTGAGAAAAGTGGTTAACAGCGAAGGATCCACATCTTGCACTTCACTATTTGCTCCCAGTTTTTCCTGGCTTCTTGATGTAGAAGCCTCAACAAAGTTCTTCTAAGCTCAGTTGATATCAAACCCAACTTCCTTTTCAATAGTATTGTTCACACATCCCTTGGTTTCTGGGTGCTTTCTGTTATCTTCATCTATGGCCATAGCACTTTGCATTATGATATTGATGTTATGATCTTCTTCATGAGGCTCTATCCTCATCATCTTGATATTTTGTGTGGGCTTCTAGTTTTGCATCTTCTTTTCTTGCATCTTTGCTATAAGTATTGGAAAATATTCTATCACATGGTCGAATTCTCTACAATATTGACAATATGGGTGTGTTAGGTTTCGATATTCATGTGCAAAATGTCCATCTGTGCCATAATTATAGAAAATAACTTGTCCATGACCTCTGCCAGCCCCTCCTCCTCTTCGTCTTCCACGACCTTGGAATCCTTTGCGTGCTACACCCACGCACTAATATTGAGGCCGAGTTTCTACCTGCATTCAGTAGGTAGGGGTTTTATCCATCATTAATTCATAACTCTGACAATGGCGTTGATCACTACCTATAGATTTGAAAAAATTGTAGAACACTGGGGGGTCTATACAAACCTCTGTAGTAGATGATAACTTTTTGTCTCATGTTGTCCTGTAACCTGACAAATAGGTCACAACAACATTTCTCCTGTCTTCGGCCAAGCGGGAAGTTATAGCTTCAGGGGACAAGCCCCTCCCAATAAGATAATTCTGATAAACTGAACAATGGTCCTTATCATGGCCATGTCTCTTGTATTTCAAGCACCAAACTTTTGTGCAAACTTCAGGCTGGGATTCCCTTCCCTTCTTTAGGCTCTGTAACTCTAGGTGAAGACTTTCAAGATGCGAATGAATTTGTTATACTCCAATGTTCGTATCTTGTAATGGTGACGCTTCCAACCTCATCGTGATCTCCATAAATTTTACTTGCATTGTTGTCTTCTATTGTGATAATGGTAATCTTAGGTGAGGAAACAATGAACCAATGTACCAATCTTTGAGTTGTTCATCTGTGATGTTCATATTAGCATATAGGATAAGAAATTTTAGCCTCTTATCAAAATCCCACAAGGATTCATTTACCATTTTTTGTATCTCCTTAAACTTTGTAATATGCTACGGCTGAGACTGAGGCTTCTTAAACTCCCTGTTCAATGCTTAATGAGTCTCTGCCAACATCATGATAGGTTTTTCTTGATAGTACTTGATATACCAAGTTAGTTCCCTATCCCGCATCGTTGTGACCAACTATGCTTGATTTAGATTACCATCAGTGATCTGTTGCTATGTTGAATGGTGGAGGTGGAGTGGACGGATGAGGTATCCACAGGATACCCTAACTTACCAACTATAGTGCAGGTTGCGGTGTATTAAGAATAGTTCCTTCATCGTCGAATGAAGAGGATCCCAATAGCGGATTATATTAAGAACCCGATTCTTCATTCCTTCTAAAGGATTTTCCGTTTCGTGTATTCCCAAACATCAAGGTAACGACATAACCCATTTTTCACAAAACAACATATTAATCCAAGTTTTTAGAGATTTTAAATACTTACCTCACGGTCCTTTGAAGGGCGTGCGCTCTTCTTCGCTATAACTGATGTTCGTATCAATCATGAGCTCAGTGATCAATCCTCCTATGATACAATCAATCAAGTGATCAACAGCCTACGCGATGTTATTTTCTGAACCTTCCAAGCACCTTAGTAGCTCCAGAGTCCACACAATGGCCATCAAGTCTCCACATACCCTGACTGTCCGCGAATCTAGATAGCCGCTTGTACAATTCTCAAGGAAAAAAACAAAAAGGGTTCTTAGTTTCATGTGAGTATAGGTATCTATTCAACCATTGTTCTTTGGACAACTGCAGGTTTTGGTTCCCCTGAGTTGTGAAGATGTGTTCGTTCTAATTGACCCACTTCCGAATTTCTTTCTTAGTAGGAAACCACTTATTCGACATCAGAAATTCCTTAGATTGATCCCTGTCCCAACAAGATATCCATTTTTTGGCTTGATGGGGTCTGACCCAGGTTCGGCTTTAACTGCGCCAACCAACAAAACCCTAATTTCTGGCCCTTTCAGAAACAACCTACATAGCACAGGCTACAGTCTCACCCAAAGTAGTATTAGGGGATGCTAGAACCATGTTTCTACATCTAGAGGCCAATGTGATGGTTTCCTAAGGTTCTTAGGGTTTAGATATACCTTCATGCAGATCTATTCCTTCCAACTGTCAACTACTGCAACTCTATCAAAGTGACTTTCAGATCTTTGTGAAGGTACTTAATTATGCTTATCATGTAGAAAGATTACAGATCTACCAGATCCACACAGTAAATGTGTATTCTGCAGCCCTACAGACCTAGATATGTCATCGCGCAGATCTACCCTTCTCAGATAACTAACTACAACATATCTATCTAATGACTTCCTGATATTCTTGAAGGTGGTTAATTATACTTATTATGCATAAATATTACATATCTACTCATTTCATGCAGAAAATAGGAATTAATTCACATAAAACAGATCACAGAGAGAATATACATAAACATTAAATAGAAGTAAATAAGAAGTCAGATATTAAACATAATTGCTTCCCAAACTGTCTTTATTATGAATAAGGATTCAATTACATATTTCTCCTCCCTATGCACCCAGCTGCAAGGGCCAGCGCACTCAGGTTGCAGACTTACCAAAGTATACACACACTCAGCTGCAGGAGTCTTCCCCTTTCACCTAAGTACAGGAAACAAACTTTTCCTGCCTTAGAAACTTTCCCTTACAATGATTCTTCACCAAATGTTATCTTCTAAGACTTGTTATGAAGCAACTACTTATAACATTTTCTTTACAATACCGTGGTCCACGAACCATGGGCGTGTCTCCAAACAACTCTATCACCTACCCATACAAGGGACTAATGCCCCTTTAGTTCTTACTTAGCTTCACGCTCCACTTCCACATTTAGCGGAACTTTACATTCTTTAACAAAAACTGCTACAAAAGTTGACTTAATTGACAAAAAGTGACCCCAGGGACCCCATCCCGAGATTGCTAAAGTGGTTTGTTGAAGGATGATGATGAAACCATTATCTTACCCAACAAATGGTTCTTATCTTAAACATTAGTCAGATATTGTTGAAGGATTTATGTATTTATAAACTTATTCTGGTCATCGTACTTATTTTTCTTTCTTTTGTTTTGTTTTACTGCTTTATTTTATTTTATTATATTGCCTATTTTATTTTCTTCTTTCCTATCTATATTTTATATGTCATTCCTTTATTGATAGATAAGAGAATGTCAGATGTGTATTTTTTTCTAAGAGACTCGACAAAGGAACTACAATTCTTGCTTGCTACTACTCGCTCAAAGGTGAAAAAAATGAAGGTATTACTACGAATAGTTTTAACATGGTATGGTTCTAAGATTGAGTGCATATATGGCAGCTCATTTTTGTTACAAAAAAATAATGTGCATACAACTACCTCCCCTTGCTGTAGGAAAAATTTTCCTAAATAAATATTTCATGGGAATAACAATTCTTCATAGAGATTTTTTTTAAATAAATTATCACATGAGGGGAAATGATATTGGGTGATCCTTCTTGGTTTTACATTTTGTGAAACAACAAATACTATATTCAATATAATTGTCAATATTTCTCTCTAGAACCTCTAGTTGTTGATACATATTTTTGATCCTCAAAGTTTGTAATATTCTACAAAATCTGCGTGCCTCTATTCTATTGTGCTTGGTGACACATCAATTGAGCACTAGTAAACTTGTCTTACCAATATGTTTTACAATCACTACCAAAGGGGAGGACCACTAAGTTTCATTTTTAGATATATTGCACTCATCATGAAAAATGCACATGTTTGGATTCCATATTCCATGTAGCTTGTTGTTAAGAATGTTCACTTCACTACATTATGATATTTGATCAATTATATCATTGAACCTGTAATGGAAACAATGGTAAGCTTGTTTTAAAAGGAATATGGATTTTAAGTTTTATATGAACAACTTCTCATAAATATGATTACATATTTTGATGTAGATAACTAAATCTCTTTTAAGAAAGAGAGAAATAGTATTTCACGGTACATTGTTGCAAACTTGAATGTAATAGATTTATGATGTCAAAGGATTTTATGCTTCTATTTGAAAAATGTTACATGATGAATTTGGCCGCTATATCACTGGAACATTGTAATTGTATGCACTTCAACTATGATATATGGTGAACATAGTACATGCCTCACATACCTCATTAAATAATCCCAAATGTATATCATTGCTATACTAAAGACCCATGATAGATGTTATATTTTTTCGATGGGAGGATTTTATATTTTTTTGATGGATATTTCATAGTGAATGTGGGACGTTGCCACCCTCCATATGCAATGTGATGGCATTTTTCGATCTAGCTAATGTGTTTGATTGAGTATGTTGTTGTTTCTATGTGTTAATGGTTGAGAAGGTTTTAATGAGTTAATTTCATAATGATGGTTGTGAGTTTATATTCTAAACAAACCTTAAGAATCACAATCTTGACCATTTTTTGATTGACCTTAAGAATCACAATCTTGTCCTGCGATATTAATGCCCATTACTAAACTCATCAACAATGATTGTATGTTTTGAAGATTTCTATAGTTCAAATGGATTGGAGTTTTTTATTTTGTCACGTGGTTTGTAAAATTCATTTTCATTTAAAATTAATTTCATTCCAAAGGTGAACCATTAGCTGGGAGCTAGGATTATTGAAGCATTGTAACTCCAGAGGAAACTAGATAATGCTATGGTTAATTACACAATTTTTATGTATTTTATAATTGATCGAGTTCTCTTTTGTGTGCCTTTTCTGTTGATTTGTCCTCTAAACCTTCCTGCAATTATTTTGAATTGTTCCGGTGACATTAAGTTTTATAGATACCTAAGACATGGTTCTTCATGCCTTTGCTCTTAAATTTAACCCTCATCTTCTCATAAATTTCACACAATTTTTTGAAGGGTAAAATCAATTTAACATTACCTACAATTATAGTTGGAAAAATATTTGCTTAAAATAGGAATGCTATTAAAGTTTTATTCTATTAAAAAGCTTGGATGCATTTCAAAATTGCTAAAGTGAACAAATGTTGTGCTTCCTTCCTCAGACTAGTGATTACTATTGAAGATAATGGAGAATATCCTAGAATATTTAGAGTTGGTTCACGTAACCTCAGGATAGGAATTAGTTTCTATTTCTTAGGATGCTGTTCTAAGTTCCCTAAAACCATGTTTTCTATTTAATGTGTAATGTGCATGAACAATGTATAGTGTTTTGTAGAGCCAGACTCTCCTAGTTCAGACTCTCTTTTGTAGCGCTGACCAATGGGTTTTATTTTAATACAAACATTGCTATTTTTATCATGGTACCAGAGCATCAGGGCTGAGGAACCTGTACGCTATCTGGTGGGTGTGACTAAACCAGAATTGTCGCGGGTTTTGAGTGGTTAGGCATAATGAAGCGGCGTGGGGAAGCCAATAACAAGGCTATAGTTGAAAACAGAAGTTTGTAGCTAACAACAGAAGGCTATCTAGAGGTTGAGAAGAAAGCCACGGTGATCAGCAGGTGTGCTGCGAGATCAAACACAATTGAAGAATAGTGATCTATCTCTGTCACAGATCTGAGGTAAATTTAACATCTTTTACCTATTGAATTTTTTTTCCAATCACCAAGATGAATAACAATATGTTTGAAGCATGCTTGAATGAGCATAACAAGCTCGATGGTTCCAATTATGCAAATTTCAAATTCGAGATGCAGACTCTTCTAGAAGTGTAAAGTGCTTAGTCGATCGTGAATGGGGATGAGCTGAGGCCGGTGGCTGGATTAGCTTTGATCCCATATTGGGAGAAGCAAGAAGGTAGAGCAAGGACATTATTGAAGATGTGAGTGAAAGACTGCGTTATACCTCACATTAGAGAATGTAAGATAGCTAACATGATCTGGAGAATTCTGAAGGAATTATATGATATCATGAATTCAAATCGTCTTCTATTCCTCAAGAGTGAGATCGTATCCCTGCAAATGGAGGAGAATGAAACAATTGCTTCATTCGTGGTAAGGATCAAGGATCTAAAGAACAAATTGTCAGGCATTGGTCATATTGTTGATGGTACAGATCTTGTAAACATTACAACGAATGGTGTCACTGATGATTATCAGATGTTCATCACTGGGATCAATGCCAGAGAGAAAATCACGAAATTTGAAGAGTTGAAAGGAATACTGATGTAGGAAGAAGAAATAAGATCATCTCTAAAGCTCCAAAGTGTTGATATTGCATTGATGGCAAAGAAAAACTTCTTGAAATGGAAAGGAAGTCCACAACAGCAAAAAAAAGCAAACTCACACAAAAGACTGAATCAGACCCAAGGTATGCATCCTAATAAGAACTACTTTGAAACTAAATGTTTTTATTGCCAAAAACTAGGTCATATTGCGAGGGAGTGCAGGAAAAAGAAATATCATGAAGAACAACAGAAGCAGAAAAGACATGCAGGTCATCTCGCGAATGGTGATCAGGTGAAGGATTTTAGACTGTTTATGCCAGATCATGATGAAAATGTTGATGCAGACATCTGGTATGTAGATTCAAGAGTGTCAACACACATGACAGGGAATAAGCACTATCTTGAAGATTTTGAAGAAATCAACAAAGGCTCATAGATTTACCTAGGAGACGACAGAAGTCACCAAATCAAAGGATGTGGGAAAGCTTTTATCATTCTACCTAATGGTAATACTAAAAAAAATCTATAATGTTATGTATGTGCCTGGCATAACAAAGAACTTGATTTTTGTATCTATGTTTACAGATCAAGATTTGAAAGTTGAATTTTTAAAATCTAACTGTTATATAAAATATCTGCTAGATGGCATGAAGACAATTTCTACTGGAATCCGAACAGGAGGACTGTACAAGTTGGATGTGAGACTTACACCGATTCGAGCATTGATAGCAGTGAGCCTAACTACAGAAGAGATTTGGCATTAGAGATTCAGCCACATCAACTACAACGATTTGTTGTTACTACAAAAGAAGAAAATGGTAAGAGATATTCCTATGCTAAAGCAAGTACATAATGATTGTGATGCCTACACATTAGGAAAAATGGATAGAGAATAATTCCCTATTTGAGTAGAAAAGAAACAGAGGGATATAATTGAATCAGTGCACACAAACGTTTCTGGACCCATGCAGACAAAATCATTAGGAGGTGCACTCTTATTTCTACTGTCTATTAATGACTGTACAAAATTTTCTTGGGTGTATTTCTTAAGTAAGAAGAGCCATACATTCGAATACTTTAAGCAATTTAAAAATATGATTGAAATACAAATAGGGAAAAAGATAAAAATTCTCCATTCTTATCAAGGGGGAGAATACAGGAAGGATAAGATTATCAGATATTGTAAAGATCATGGAATTTTGTAGTAGTTCACAGTACCCCATACTCCACAGTAGAATGGAGTAACAGAAAGAAAGAACATAACACTGGTGGAATGTGCTAGAAGTATGCTAAAAGGTAAGAATCTTTCGAATGGTTTTTGGGCTGAAGTAGTGAATACTATAGTTTATTTGAAAAATAGGAGTCCTAGAAAAATTCTTGAGTCTAAATCTCCTTTTGAATAATTATACGGATATAATCCTGTAGTAAAACACTTAAGAATATTTGGATCTAAAGCATTTTCCCACATTGCAAAGGAAGTAGAAGAAAATTAGGCTCAAAATCCATCAGATGTACTTTTATAGGGTATTGTTCATCATATAAAGCATACATATTATTTAATCCCTCTACTCACAAGATTTTTGTTAGTAGAGATGTTAAATTCCATGAGCAGGATAATGAAGAACCTAATGAGCACTATGAGGAATGGGACATTTCGTACTTTATGGAAGAAGAAGCAGAGAACAATGAAGGTCAGTAGAAGACAAAGGCAGAGGATGAACAACAACAGCAATAACAACAACAACAATAGCAACAGCAACAGGAAGAAATAAATGATGATCAAATAAGGTTTGAAACCACCACCCCACCACTCAGGAGATCAGGTAGGAAAGATCAAATGCCTACAAGATATAGGGAAAATGCTTTTATAACTAGTATGATGAATTTGGTTGAACCATCTAGTTATAAAGAATCAAATGGAAGTAGTGAATGGAAAATATCCACGGAACAGGAATATGATTCAATAATCAGAAATAACACTTGGGAATTAGTTAACTTCCTAGAGGAAAGAAAACCATAGGTTGTAAATGGTTATATAAACCAAAACTTAATGCAGATGGAACTATAGAAAAACTGAAAGCTACATTGGTTGTAAAGGGGTACACACAAAAAGAAGGGATAGACTATGAAGAAACCTTTACCCCTGTACCTAAATTGAACACCATCAGAATGTTAATGGCTTTAGCTACTAAGAAACATTGGATGATGCAAGAATTAGATGTAAAGTCTACATTTTTGAATGGAAAACTAAAAGAAGAGGTTTATCTAGAGCAATTAGAAGGGTTTGTCCAGAAAGGAAAAGAACATTTAGTTTGTAGGTTGAAGAAAGCACTTTATGGATTAAAACAAGCTCCCAGGTCGTGGTATGGAAAGACTGATTCATTTTTTCTACAAGCTAACTACAATAGAAGTAAGAATGACCCTAATCTTTACACCATGAAATATGAACAAGGGTGCGTAGTGTTGATTTATTATATGTAGATGATTTGAGAATTACTGGTGATGCTACATATCTAATTGATGAAATCAAGCAATAGATGTCACAGATGTTTGAGATGAAGCACCTTGGTGAACTCATATACTATTTAGGTCTTGAGATCTGGAGAGATTTAGTTCAAACATTTTTGTCACAAGCAAAGTATGTCAAAGTCCTATTAGAAATGTTTAGGATGGATTAGTGTAAGCCTGCGCTAGTACCATTGCAGTAGAACATCAAATTGCAGTGTGAGGATGGCTCAAAAGTGGAGGATGCAACACTTTACAGATAGCTGGTTGGGAGTCTAATCTACCTAACCACCACTAAACCTGATTTGTCTTATGTAGTCAGTGTGTTAAGCCAATTTATCTCTAAGCCACTTGAAAGCCATTGGAATGTAGCGAGGAATGTTTTGAGGTATCTATAAGGTACTATAGATTATCGAATTATTTACATTGACTCTTCTGATGTTAGATTGGCAGGATTTGCAGATTTGGATTGGGCTGGAAATGTAGCTGATCATAGATCTATAACAGGTTATGCATTCAGTCTTGGATCCAGGGTGATCACATGGAGAAGAAAGAAGTAGAAGACAGTCTCCTTGTCCTCAGCTGAAGCAGAGTATCAAGCCATGTGTGAAGCAATGTGTGAGGCAATTTAGTTATGGAGACTTCTCCAGGATGTTGGGGAATAACAGATAGATGCAACAACAATCAGAGTTCAATCAAGCTTGTGAATAATCCAATGTTTCACAAAAACAATAGACATATTGATACACAATTCCATTTTGCCAGGGAAAAACTGCAATCTAAAGAAATCCATTTGGAATATTGTAATACATGTGATCATGTTGCAGACATTTTCAGTAAGCCTCTTGGAAAAGTTAAGTTTCAAATGTTTAGGGAGATGTTTGGCATATTTGTGAAACCATTCTCCATTAAGGGGGAGTGTTGAAGATAATGGAGAATATCCTAGAATAGGTAGAGTTGGTTCATGTAACCTCAGGAAAGGAATTTGTTTCTATTTCTTAGGATGCTGTTGTAACTTCCCTAAAACCATGTTTTCTATTTAATGTGTAATGTGCATGAACAATGTAGAGCATTCTGCAGAGCCAGACTCTCTTGGTTTAGACTCTCTTTCGTAGAGCTAACCAGTGGATTTTATTTTAATACAAACATTTCCATTTTTATCAATTACCTTTCTACATATGTATGCCCTCATAAATTTTCACTTTTCCTCCTTTCATTCCCTCATTTCTTCCTTCAAACAAAGTGTAATTTTTTGCAATTTCTCAAAAAAAAGAGGAAAAGACATTGCATGTATTTCGTCACTTTTGGCAAGTTTTCTGGTCTACAACTTTCAAGATTTTTTCATATTTTCTTTATCCCTTAGCCTACTCAAGCATAACATCTCTAATATATATGAACATATCAAGATTTTATTGTAGCACTATAGATATAAAAGGAAAACCATATATGTGAATTATTTCACTTTGTTCCTACACTTAGTTTCGATGTGTTAACTCTTGCTCTTTTTGCCATACCATTAAACTGTCCTAAAACCTAACCCGGTGTATAAAGAAAAAAAGGAAATGTATACCTCATAAATATATTTTATATAATACAATTATTTGTTAAAGAAAATAAATAGAAAAGAAAAGAAAATGGGAAATGCTAACAAACCCTTCTATTGCAAAATTCGACCGAAGAGTTTACAAATTAAAGAGAACTAGAGAAGGAAATTAAAGAGATTCTATCAACATGCAAATGCATCCCTATATAATTGAACATTATTTTTTATGAACTCGTTGGATTTCAAAATGTTACATTCCTACCTCTTTAATTCTTCCACCAATAACCCCATTATATACATATTGTCTCCTAAACATATGATAAGTGGCTAATATTTTGATGACATAGTTAAATTGCAGTAGTTTAAAAGCGAATTGTAGAGGATGGTTTCCTATTTGAATCTTCTATGTATTAAATCATTTTTTTAAGAAACAAATTCAAATTATTGAGCACAGGGTAGAGGAAAAGGTAGAAGGAATAGGTCTCCAAGATGGTGGGTCTCATGTAGAAATAAAATGATACATTTCTTTTTTTCACTTCGATGTAGACTCTGATGAACTCCACCAATTAGCCACTACTGGACATTTGAACTTATGGTCACTTGATGCCTCTTACATTCCACTTGTTTATTGAAATATTTCACCTCCATCTTTGATACCACATCCCAATATATCAAAGCTTAATCATGATCGTGCACCAGTAAAAACAATGATGGATGAAAATCCCATTGAAAACTTATCTAGAGAAAACAAATGGTGCTCCCTCCAAATTTCCTTTTCCCATTTCTAGTCATTACTATGAAACTCACGCTTATTCATCAACTTTTGGAATAATTGTTTCTAATCCATGTGCCGAAAATGTCTCATATCTTATTGCTACCGGTTAATCTCATCGTGCTCATAATCTTGCAGTTGTCTCGACCTCTTTGCCTATTGAATTCCATGCTTTGTCTATATCTTCCTCGAGAACTTCACTTGATAAGATTGTTGATCACAACCTTGATCCAAAATCAGTGTTTAACCCTACAATTGTTTCCCATGAAGGTGTTGTAGATGAACAAAAAATAAAGGTAGAGAAACTAATTTTCTTTGTGGAAGGGTTCCTGATGAACTCAAAAATAAAATTCAATTCCCTTTTCATATAAGTTTTGATATTGTTGTGGAGTTATGACAGGGATATTTGATGGCTCTTCAACCATTATTTTGAGATGAAATTTGGATGGAAATTGAAATCACAATACTTTGATTGATTTCTTATGACTTTTTTTTTTAATCGACATTCACACACAATTTTTACTTGAGAGGGAAATACACATGATTATTATGGAGTAGTGATATTTTGGTATATTGATATTATGGTTAAAATGTTATGTGATGCATGTTCACATATCATGTGTTACTTTATCATGCATTTGTTATATTTGTATATTGAGGTTGATATATTACGGATGTGGGACCCCCCCTTGAGTCATTGCCTTCTTTTTAGGACACCACCCTTTTAGTCTTACCTTTTATTAGATAAGCCTAATTATTTTAGTTAGAAAAGAAAGAGTTATATAATTGTTCTAAAAATTATGAGCATAAATTTAGGCTTTAGAAGGAAGACAAGATCTCTTGGCTACATCAGAAGTCGGTATGATTTAAGTATTATTCTTAATTTGGCTTCATTTTTTTCGAGTTCAGGTAATTCTCATTCATAGGCATTTTTTTATGAGAATTCTTTCAAATAGCAACACTAACAGAGGTTCATAATACTTGTTTTCAGAGATAGAATTGAATTTAGTTACTAATAATCGAAGCTTACTTCTTTTGTCAATTCTAATGTTGACTCTTTGTGCAGTGTATAGCAATCTCTAAAAGCATCCCTTTTAGCTTCCTAGAACGAGATCTATTTTATTTAGTTTTTCTTTCTATTAGACTTTGAGCACAGTCTCCTTGAAAATGAAGTCATTTTTTAAAGAAGTTTCCTTGTGCAAAAGTTTAATTTTCCAATTTTGTGGATACCTTATCTGAACACTATTCTTTTATAATATTAATTAAGAATCTTTCACTGATTCTACCATATTGTGTTTCGATTATCATCTTTATATCATTCTTTTTCTTGTTAACTACAATTTGTATATTGTACATTACGATTTATTTTTTATGATTCATGATCTTAAAGGGGAGCAATGATATTTATTTTCATCTAGTAATTATTGATTATCTATTTGTGAGTTTGGATTTAAATGCTCATTATTGTTTCACTAATCTCTTAATGAAATACTCTCGTTACGTATTTGCTACTTTGAAAAATTTATAGGTTTCTTGTTCTTTCAATTTTTTAGTTTTGATATTTTGAAGTTGTATCATATTGATCTAGCTTTAAACTGGGCTACATTCCCATATCCATGGCCTAGCTAGTCTACAAATTGGAGGGTTGTTGTGAATTTCTGCTAAAAATTCATCAAGAGACACCTACCTTATTAGAGGTGTGGTGATATTGGGATAGAAAGACTACCTAGAATTTAGGGCTACCTCAGCCTCAGAGTTGTGATGGGAGATCTAATTATGGGGGGATTGTGACGATGTGGGAATTGTGATGAGAATGAAGTTTTTATGCGATGTAAATAGCAATAAGATAAATAGAAATAAGTAAATCTATCCTACTTTTGCTGGTAAGTAAATGACAGAAAGGAAATCTATTATATTTGTAATAAAGGTAAACTAGAATAGGTTTTCTTCTTAGGAATTTGGTCCTATAAATTAATATTCCTATTGATATCTAGGTAATCCTCCAATCCTAAGTTGTGTAAAATACATACAAATAAGAAAGCCTATTCTACTTTTGTTGGAAAGTAAATGATGGAAAATAAATCTATTCTATTTGTAAGAAACGAAAACACGCATAAGCTAATGACAACGAAGAAAATCTAATCAATTTTCCTATAAAGGAAATGGAAGTAAAGAAAAACCTATTCTACTTTGCAGGAAGTGAAAGGCCTATACTACGATTGTAGAAAATAAGTCATACTTTTCTTTAAGTAAATTGCGGTAAAGGAAATCTAGAAACGTTGTAGAAATCATCATTCAAGAAGCAAGTCATGTAGAAGCTAAGGGAAAACTAACTAATCCTCAACTCAACCAAAGTGGTGTCCAAGTAGTCATGGGCCATTCTAAGACATTGATTTACTTCTACCATGAATTTGTATTGAATCTAGGAAAGTGGATAGCTCAAAAAGATACTACAACAGGAAATTGTTTGTTGCTACAAGATTGCTATATGAAACTTCTAGCAAACTTGTTTCTCAAATTAACATGATAATTGCAAAAAACAATAAAATTAAAATGTTTTGCATATTTTTTTTTTATTAATTGGGTTTCTTTTATGCTTCAATACAATTCAAATCAACCGGAAAGAGATTCATTATCATTTATTAAAATTCAACATAAAATTAATACTAAAAAACAGAATTTTTAGAACAGTGAAATAGTAAGATGATCTAAGTAACCAAATTCCTAAGAAAATCAAGTGAAAATTCTATGGTTTTATTTTTTTTATTAATTTTAATTCTATTAGGATTAAATATAGGTGAAATCAACATGAAATAATCTCATTAACATGTTGTAATTTATAGCAGAAATTTATTACTAAAACAAGAATATTTATAATTGTGAACTAGTAAACCAATCCAAGTAACTCAATGATGAATATGACTTTGTAGAGTTGTTATCAGGATGCATAATGCTTATAACTTTATATATTTCCTACAAAACAACTTACTTCAACCATTTAACCAATATAAGCTACATCAAGGAAGCATTAATTTTAAATGTAGAAGTAGGAAATACAAGAATAAGAGATGTAAGTGGACAAGAAATAAAAATAAGTTAAATAGATTGTAAAATAGGGATCTAAGGATCCTGGGATGGCCAAGCCCAAGGATACCTAGTGTCCTATGAAGGAAGCCAAACCTTATAAGCTAAAAATGAAACCATACTTCATTATTATAAGAGATTCAAGTACATCTCTGATGGAAATGAAAGTAGAACTACTAAATAACAAGTTTTATTCACAAGAAGACTAAAAAATCCATGCACATAGAGGTTAATTCAAATTTTTACTTATAAAAAATTGTGGGGACGAATCCTCCTTCAGTGAAGGAAGATTTCACCTCCAAAATCCCTCAAAACGTGTATCTAGTTCACAATAATATGAATCTTCATTATATATTGAGTTATGGCTTCTCCTCTAGCAAGGGAAACATCCCTATATTTTCTCAATTAGTGGAGCTTTGTAATCTCTTTAATAATTTCATAATATCCTATTCATTTAGTGGTACATCCTATAGCATGTTGTGACAAGTAGTAAGTCCTGAAATTCTCTCATTCTACAGATCTTTAGAATTTACTCAATATTCTATCAATATTATGCAAAATTAAAAATATTAGGCACAAAATAAGGTATTATCTCTAGACCATCCTAATAACTTATTAAATTTGATGACACATTATTGAGTGCAAAATGAGAGATTTAATATAGCCTTTATGTGTCTCTGTGAAACCCATTCATCCTCCTTTCCCTCATGTTCTTCATGTATGCTGGTTTGTTTCATGTTATGTTAGTTAGTCTATGTGCTACTTTTATTGTTGTTTTTCTTCTTACACTTTTATCTATATTTCTTCCGCTATCTCAGTTCCCCAGGAAGTCCTACTGTAGGTTCAGGTTGGCACTTCCTCCCAAGTGATGTAATGGATTTTGGTTTGTCTTCTTGGTCTTCCTTTGACGCTTTACCCTAAAGAAAGAAGGATTTATTTACATCCATTTCCTCATGTATGTATTCCTTTTCCTAATGCACTACCATAGCTAAAGTGGTGATCGAACTAATGTTAGTCTCTTCGAATTTCATTTCCAGGACTCTTACTGCTGATACAAATTATTTGCTACTTGGATATTCTAAATTGATTGTAAACCCAAGTGTAATATCATCATCATACCCCCTCAACCATTCAAAGAATCCCATCAAGTTGCAATTTTGGAAAATGGTAAGAAATTTAGGGTGTTAATGGATTCTATATGTGCTAGTGGGTTTTGTCCTATTAAATCCTCCTCTCATATTTATAAACTATGAATTCTGTTTGAAGGCTTAGGGTTTTGCTTGTATCACTCAACTTTTAATTCATTGGAGTTTAGGTGTGCTTAACACCTCCCACAACATACATTGAGTGTTTCACCAAATGTATTTGCCTTATATCATTTGTAAAACTCCTCTCAAAGAAAAAAATAAGAAACCTAGTGGAAAATAGTGGCTATTCCAAGAAACAAATTTTCCTATGGTAGTTTTGAAAAATGAATAATTTTGACAATGGTAGGCTCAATCTTCAATTGCCAGAGTGGTTTTTGGATTCTTGGCCATGACACATCACACTATCCTCCAAATTCTCATGAACATCCTTGACAAAAAATGTGAATTCTACTATGTCGACTAAGTTCAGGAATTAAAAAAATTTAACACAAATCACTTTCTTCTTACAGAGGGGGAAAGGATGATGAATAACCTGAAGAAAAAGAGATGAATGATATGATGACCAACCTAGTGACTTGGAGACCTTTCACCCTTCAATAATTTACCATTGTGAATGCAAAAATATCTGTAACAAACCCTTTGCATCTCTATTGTGTTTCTTTCTACCTTGTAATAATTAATTAATCATTTTCCAACACCCTGATAGATTTTTTTTTATATAGGAGCTCCCTTGTACCACTATGCTAACTTCCTATAGCAATCTATCTATATCTTGTAGAAATTTATAGGATCTTATTGAAATATGTATGTCTCTTTTAGAAGCCTTAAGGATATTGTATTAGGCTATCTCTATCACTTATTAGTACATATTTGTTCCTATAACATCCAATTTGCATGCCAAGAGAAGGTGGGTGCACCATTTTTTTTTCTCTTTCTCTCTCTCTATCTTTTTATTATATAAACAACATTGCGATCAAAATAAACTTGGAGTGATTTGGGATAACTGAGATAGCCCCCACCAAAACCTTCATTATCCTTATCCTCTATCATTACTAAATGATAAAAACTCACATTTGTCTTATTCCTCCCCCATACATGTGGGTGTCGTATCGTGCAGGGCTACACTCGGCATAAACCATACTTATCCAATTGATGCAGGGGTCAAACTACACATACCCACAGTCTGCATTTATTCAACAATGCATCCACAACTATCCTAGGATATTTAACTCAACATAGGAGTTAAATATTTAGACCATAATGTTCAAGGCCACTTTATATAGCCGTTCCTTTGTATCGGAACCAATCACCCCACTGTAGCCCTCTATCAGGACTATACTAAACCTTCAGAACCACAGTCCCTATATATAACATTCTGTATGCTTTGGTTTCACACAAAACACTATCGGCACTAATCTCTTGTTGAAATCCTTACACAAATGAATTCCACACAAATACGGCTTATTCCTCCTTTATATGCTTCTGCACAGAACCCATGGCTAAAACTTGATCACAATTAGCCATCGTATGTTCAATGGGTCACACATATATATGCCATGACCCCTCCTCTGACTCTGATATAACTATCAAATTGTTTAACACATGCTTTTGTATTAAAAGGGTCGTGCCATATAAACTATTAGAAATATTAAACATATGGGAATACAAAGGAAATCCCGTGCCAACTCATGTACCAAACTTCAAATATTTTGTATTTGCATTTTCAAATACCTTCAGGTCCACTCCTTCCAAGTTTGTCTGCTTATAATCCCAATCTCTGCCAATGCCAGTATATTATCAACTTCGATCACCGATTATCGTTGTCGGCATTATCGCAACACTCATATTGTTGACCCTTGCCACCTCCAATCAACGATATACGATTTAATCGTGACTGTTGATTTGGCCGTGATCCAATGGTCTGCGATTAATCATTTCTCACTCTTCACAACTCTCCAAAGCTCATTCTAATCACTTTAAAAGGGTCTTCTACTGATGCAATTAAATCACAACCATTGATCTATAAGATCTAACGACTCTTGAGTGTCACTTGCACTTCTCCGTTTATTCCTTTTACTTGGAATTTCTCTATTGCTTCAGTGAATTTTCTGTGGTTTCTTTGTTTTATTCAGGGTTTTGGCTTCTGCCTTTCTACTGCTCAAGAACTCTAAGCTTACTCCTTAGTGTATCCTCACTCTGCTACCTCTCCAGAGCTTCGCTTTGGAAATTCAATTAAACTCGATGGTCTATTTCGATTCTACTAAATCGACCTCCTCTCTCTCTCTTTGCATGTTCCGCAGAACTCTATTTGTAAACCCCTGTCTTAGAACCTACAAGTTTAATTCATAATTCATCATAAACATGCAATTCACACTGTATTAAGACATTCAGAAATAACTCTGTATATATATATTTTTTTCTCAGTAAAACTATGCTATTCTATTATATTATGTACAGATAAACATTACAGACAGAAAGACAGGTTGCCCATGGCCGACTGTGGCACTGTGGGTTGGCAGCTTGCAACTCCAAAGTAGCCCTTACAGGGGCGACATTTCCATCCGGAATTGTATCCAAACCACTACAAAACACATCATAGTTTTCATTCCAAACCAAAATCACCCACGCAGGGGCTTTAAAGCAAAAAACTTCCCTCGCAGGGGCGACCGAGGACCTGTGCTGTGCGAACGAGACAGAAGACTTAAACCAGACCTGAACAAAAAGATGGTCGACGGAGCGTGCCGCTGAATGCTACTCCTCAGGCTTCTCCTCGATAATCGGAGCCCATCCATAATGCTTAGGGAGGCCTTCCCATTCTTCCCCTGCAGCTTTCTTGGAGGACGACGCCTCCTGCTTCTAAGGTTGGATGGGAGCCTGCTCAGGAGCTCCCACTGTTCTTTCCTCGGCAATTTCCAGTTGTTCATCGGATAGCGTTTCCCTGATGCCCGAACCGTCTTCATCTTCCTTGGTGTCCTTAATGAATAGGACTGAGATGTGTGCACTGATGCTTCCAAGGGTGAAAACTGCAGTGCCAAACGCTGGAAGAGAGGGTGGTCCTGCAGTGGGGCTGCCCGTGTCCATGAACTGGGTAGCCTACATGTGGGTGGCCCCGGCCCTTCTGTGACAGTAACAACAACAACAATGGTGGTGGGAATCCGCTGCTGGATGGCGTGAGGAGCCCCCTCGACCAGAGCCGCGTCTGCATGGCATTCTTTCCCTTGGCCTGGCCATGTTGGCAGTGGAGCTGGCGGTATAAAACAGAGCTTCAATTGTAGGTTGCCCCTGCTCGAGTCGCTTCCCAGCGGAGTGAAGTTCTCTCTCCTCAACTCTTGAAAATAACACAGTGATACCCACGCCTCTGTCAACAGGGAATTCAAGCTCGAAATATCCCTTGACCGCTTGTGAACTGGCTGTAACAACCGCAGCGTCTGCCAGAAGGAAGAGATTGCCCACACCAGCTTGCGCAGTGTGCCTCTCACTTTGAATATGGTTCTTCCCCATACAATCACCCAACTTAACCCTCTCAGCATTCTCTTGAATCCTGGGCGCCATAAATGCGCTCTGCAACCTCCACAATTCGCCTTAGATTTCATTGAAGGCTCTGAGCTAATGCCTCAGAATTTAATTCCTTGGCGGCGATCTGAGTGTCCTCCCGCATATAATCTCGTGGCGGCACATGTTGGCCATGTGGCCTCTCACCTTCTGCCGTGCGAACACCCGCATCCGGGGAACTCTGTATATATATTAATGTAAATGCAAAGATTACATTCGAGACTCCTCATCTTTCCTGGGCCTGATTCTACTATTGGTGGCCTCCTCCTCTACCTGTAGGCTTACATATGCTTCTATAGAAAATGGGATTGGATTACTATGAATCACCTAATCCCATCCTTTAACAAAAGCCTAAAGCTCGATGCATGCATGCATATGTACATATATGGCAGACTTTATCCATTCCATATTTTCTCTGTTTTAAAATAGAAAAGCCCCCTGTTTTTCTCAATTATCAACATCTATTCTCCCTTTTATGCCTAAAAGCTCTCCCTTACTCCTAGGATCATGGAACTACTCGTGTTCTCATTTATTTGTTTTGAGATCGTCCAATTAAATCACACTTAAAAGCCTAAATATTAAATTGACTTGAGACATAGGAAACTAATTTCCCAAAAACACATGACCCCTTATTTCTACTATTTACAATGATTTTCCTTGGGCTGAATGCTCCTGCATTAGACTCCCAAAGTAGAAAATATTCATGATCTCCTGATCATTTGTTTTTGGTCTTGGTCTTCCTAGATCCCACACTTTGCTATGTAACTGTCCAGATGCTTTATTCCTTTGCTGCCACTGCACTTATGTTGTCTTTTGCTCCATTTTCTTCTTCCTGTCAATTAGGTTCAACTTCTGATTGATCTTGCTTGTTGTTGTTACCATTTTCCTCCATTTGAATTGCTTCATCATCTGCTGCCATATTTCTTCAATTTCTATGTCCAACATATCTTTGGGCTGGTCCATCTTCTACTTCTTACTTCTATCTTCTGCTCTTTGTTTCAGGTTACTGTTGTTGTCTTCTATGTTGACTTTTCTTTTACTTGCTTCATTCTTTGGTTTACTTTCTCTTGCTTTACTTGCTACCATTTTTTCTTTACTTGCTGCCTCCCCATCATCCTTACCCTCTCTCATGATTAAATCATGATTTTTCAGCAAATTAATTTCTCCATTCCATGGATTGAATTCTTCCATAGAATTCTCTTCTTTCACTTTTATTTGTCTGTTCACTTGTGCCAAATCTCCTCTAGCATTTGCAACAAAACCTGCATTCACAAAACACTTGTTAAAATTAAAAACATGAGGCCTTGGTGCCTCTTCTTTCTTTGGCAAAATTTTAGTTTGTTTCTCTATTTCCTCTTCCTCTGTCAGCATACCAGTATGCTGATGTGAATTCTGTTGGAAATAATACTGAGAGGGGGGTGAATCAGTATTATCTAGCAATTTACCAAATCTTCCTTATTTGATCTTTTGAATTATTCTTGCATATCAGTACCATAAAACAATGAGCATGAATAAAGAAAATAGACAGTCACACCAAAGAACACAAGATGTAAGGTGGAAACCCAATGTGGGAGAAAACCACCTGCTGCAATATGTCTCTATCTTCTTTCAAGAAATTCTTTTACAATGATTTTGTACTGGTGCAGTCCTTTACCAGCACGCAGGCTGCAACCTGCAGAGAGCTACAACTCTCTCTCGTTTTCCAGTTTCTCCTGGAAGGGAGCTACAACCCCCTACTTCTTTTCATGAAGAATCAAATGATCAACAAGTATATAATAGATACAGTCCACTACAGATATCAGATCAGTAATTACAGAAATAACCCAGAACACCTTATGAACAGAAATATACAGTCAACAGATCATCTTAAGACAGGGACGCATATTTTCTTTCTGTGGCCTGCGACTGGACGCAGTCTACCCTCCGCTGTTCTGCGTGCAGACGCACTGTTCCTCTATGCTTTGCTGCGACCGGCGCACCTCGAAACACTATCGCGCCGCGTCTTTTGCTTCAGAGACGCACCCAATAACACAGTCGCGCCGCGTCCTTTGCCTCAGAGACGCACCTGAGCCTTTACTGTACTGCGTCCCGACGCACTTGCCCTTCACTGAACCTGCGTCCCTTCAGATATAAAAGATATGAGGACTTCAGAACCAACCCAAACACTCAGATCCACAGATCTGATCATGCGCCATAGAGATCACAGTCCATTAGAAGATTCGCCCTCATAGATCTGGACTAGATCTCACCAAAAGATATTCAACCAAGATGATGCTTAATCCAAATGAACTCCTTTGCTTTATATAGGCAAGCTTCTCCCCAAAACATGGAACAATACCACGAGCCGACACCATAGAAACACAAAACCGTCGGCTAGATACCACGCAAAGAAACCCCCACGTGCTTTTCTCTGCCTTGAAATGTGTGCACTGGGCGGACGCACCTCCTGAACGGCTGGCCGGCGTCCCTGGACGCGGGTTCTGTATGGTATACCTGCGGGGACGCACTTGCTGAACATATTTCCTGCGTCCTTCTTGATTTATCACCTGAAAGGGTTTGCCATCAAGGACAACACCTGAAACATAATGCCAACAATCTCCCCCTTTGGACTTGATGGCAACCACATAATCTTCAGCTTCATTCTCCCCCTTTGACATCAAGAGCAAAGGGTATGCTCCCCCTATGCTCATGCATCTCCAGATCTGTAACCAGAAATCCATCATGAAGGAGATAGAGACATATTGCAGCTATTTCCAAGATCTCCTTCTCCATAATGCCAACAATGCATTATGTGCTCCCCCTGAGCCTATACCACCAATAGGAAGATGATCAACAGTAAGATGATGCATCAACAACCCCCAGCTTTTGCCTGAGGTATTCAAAAGTGTCCCTGGGCAATGGTTTGGTAAAAATATCAGCAACTTGTTCCTTAGAAGGAACATACTCCAACTTGACCTTCTGTTCAAGTACTTGTTCCTGGAGAAAATGGTACTTGATTGGTATGTGCTTGGTTTTTGAATGCATAACCGGATTCTTTGAGATGCTTATTGCACTTGTGTTGTCACATAAGATAGAGATTGGAGGTGTACAAGTGATTTGATAATCCTGCAAAGTCTGCATCATCCAAAGGAGTTGGGTGCAACAAGATGCAGCAGCAACATATTCTGCTTCAGCTGTAGACAAGGCAATTGAACTCTGTTTCTTGCTGAACCAAGAGACCAGTCTGGGACCCATAAAGAACGCACCACCACTTGTGCTTTTCCTGTCATCCACGCTTCCGGCCCAATCTGCATCTGTATAGGCATGAAGAGTAAGATCTGTATCTCTAGGATACCATAAGCCATAATTTTGAGTCCCTTGAAGATATTTGAAAATTCTCTTCACTGCTTGAAGATGAGTCTCCTTCGGATTTGCCTGAAATCTTCCAACTATTCCAACTGCATGCATGATGTCTGGTCGGGTACCTGTTAAATATAGTAAACTTCCAATCATAGATCTGTAGGTTGGTTGATGTACTGCTGCAGATTCATCATTTGCACTGAGACTGCATCCTGTGACCATGGGTGTACATACTGGTTTTGCATCTTCCATGCCATATTTCTTCAAAATCTGCTTGAGATACTTGGTTTGAGATAAAAGGATTCCTCCTTCCTTTTGTTGGATTTGCAAACCAAGAAAGTATGTCAGTTCTCCTAGCAAGGACATTTCAAATTCTTTCTGCATGACTGAGGCAAAGCTTTGACTCATAGCTTCTTCATTGCTGCCAAAAATAATGTCATCTACATACACAACAAGTATTAGCAATTTGTCATTTTCAATTTTTATATATAGATTGCTATCTGCTGAACCTTTTGAAAAACCTTGTTGATGAAGATATTTGTCCAACCGGTAGTACCAAGCCCTTGGGGCTTGTTTGAGACCATAGAGAGCCTTTTTCAATCGGCATACAAGATTTGGATCATTTCCAAGAATGAAACCATCTGGCTGTTCAATGTACACTTCTTCTTCCAAGTCTCCATTCAGAAAGGCTGATTTTACGTCCATTTGAAATACTTTGAAATTCTGAGAACTTGAGAGAGCAAGGAACATTCGGATGGCCTCAAGTCTTGCAACAGGAGCAAAAGTTTCTTCAAAGTCTATTCCTTCTTGCTGTGCATACCCTTTACAAACAAGTCTGGCTTTGTTTCTAATTACTTCTCCATTTTCATTCAATTTATTTTTGAAGACCCATTTTGTTCCGATAACATTCTTATCCTTTGGTCTAGGAACCAGCTCCCAAGTGTTGTTCTTTTCGATTTGCTCAAGTTCTTCATCCATTGCTTTCACCCAACATTCATCTTTGCATGCCTCTTTCACATTTTGTGGTTCAGTAGAGGAGAGTAATGCCAAATAACTTGAAGCTTCTGCAACTGTTCTTCTAGTTTGTATACCTGCTTCTTTCTGTCCCATGATCTGAGATTCTGGATGGTTCTTTTGAACATATCTGGATGGAGTCTTTTCTTCTATTCTTGTTCGTTCTTCTGCTTCTTCGTGAGGTTCTTCTTGAGATTGTTCTTGCGGTTCTTCTTCTTCATCATTCTGTCTTTGAGGGTAGCTTTCATCTTCTTCGATGTCTTCACGATGTATTTGCCTAGGAATGTATCCCTTCTCATCAACCACTACATCAATGCTGTCAACAATTCTGCCAAGTCTTTTATTGTAGCATTTGTATGCTTTGCTATGTGGAGAGTAGCCAAGAAGAATACCTTCATCTGCTCTAGGATCAAGTTTGCCAAGCTGCTCCTCAGTATTCTTGATATAGCATTTGCTCCCAAAGATTTTGAAGTGCTTTACCGAAGGCGTTTTACCACTCCAGAGCTCATGAGGAGTTTGAGTGCTGTTCACTTGGACATTTGTTTTGTTGAGAATAATAACCGCAGCATGTGCAGCTTCACCCCAGAAGGTTGCGGGAGTTCCTGATTCATCGAGCATAGCACGAGCCATTTGTTGGATTGTTCTGTTCATTCTTTCAACTACTCCATTTTGCTGAGGAGTTCTAGCTGTAGAGAATTCTCTCCTTATCCCATGTTCATCACAGAAATCGAAAAATTCATTTGAAGTAAATTCCCCACCTCTGTCAGATCTGAGGCACTTAATTTTGTGACCTGATTCATTTTCAACCAAAGCTTTGAAGGATTTGAATTTTTCGAATGCTTCATCTTTGTGCTTCATAAGTCCTAACCAAACAAACCTGGAGAAATCGTCAATAAATAATATCAAGTATTCCTCTCCTCTAGGTGTTCTTTTTCTGAATGGTCCACATACATCTGTATGTACTAGCTCAAGAGGCATGCTGGCTGATCCTTCTTTCTCTGGAAAGTTAGTTCTGGTTTGTTTTCCAAACTGACATGATCTGCATATGGTGTTGTCAGGAATTTTGATATCTGGAAGATCGCGAACTGCCTGATATTTGCAAGCTTTCCTTATTTGTGAGAAGCTTAGATGTCCCAACCTTCGATGCCATAACCAGTGCTCTTCATCCTTGCTTAGATAACATTGTTGTTGTCCTTCATCAAATATGTATAGATTATTTGGAGTTCTTTTTCCTTTGAGAACTGTTTTACCTGTATCAAGATCACGAACAAGACATCCATTTGATCTGAATATAACCTCGGTTCTTTGATCACACATCTGGCTGACACTTAGTAGATTATGCTTCAGTCCATCAACAAACAAAACATTTCCAGCCTTAACATCTTCTTTTAAAGGAGCAATACCTTTTCCTTTTATAGTTGCAGGAGTATCATTTCCAAAAGAGACTTTCTTTCCCTTTTCTAAATTAGAATAAGACTCAAGTTTTTCTTTATCACCTGTCATATGCTTCGAACATCCACTGTCAATGTACCATAGATTTTCTTGTCCTTCTGCATAAAATGCTATCCCACATCTTTCTGTTTGAGGTTCCTTTATTCTCCATGTTTTGGTGCCTGAGGCTTGTTCCTTTTTCTGTTCTTGTACCTTTCTTTCCGGAAACCTGCTTCTGCATTCAAAGTCTTCATGTCCAAAATTATTGCAAATAGAACATTCAACTTCATTTTCAAGAGCTGAAAAGTTGTTATAGGTCCTTTTTGCAATCCCTGTCATACTTCTTTGTTTTTGAGCTTCCCTAGTCATGATTGTTTTATACGCAACACATTGAGCTGCTTTGTGACCAAAGTTATGGCAAGAAAAGCATTGTCCATTGAAGAAGCTTCTGCGATTATTGGATCTACCAGCCAACTGATTGTAATTTCTATTTTCATCTATTCTTGAACCAAATTGAGAAGATTTTACTTGTGGCTGGTTGTGGCTTTTGTTCACCCTTAAGCTGGATTGCCCCTGATAGTTTCTGTTTGATATTTGTCCCTGCTTTACCTGATGATCTTCCTTGTGCTCTTGCTCATTTCTTCTTGCTGCATCAAGATAACTTTTTGAAGTGGATGCTTGAGAAGTTTCTCCATTATAGCCCAAACCTGTCTTATTTAGTGGAGACCGCTGCACACTGATAATCTCATCCAAAGTTTCAGATCCTTTGACAAACTTGAGATTAATAGTTTTTGTTTTCTCAATTTCTTTTCTAAGACCAACAATTTCACCTTCTAATTTTTCAAGATGTTTTTCCTTTTCATCAATTTGGAATTGTAGAGTATCAATAATCATGTTCTTTTCTTCTATACATCTCTTGAGTCTAGTAATTTCATCATAAAGGTTATCCACATCTACAGCATCCTCATAATCATCATCTTCAAATGCCATTAACAGTCTATATTTATTACCTTGTTCATCTTCATCACTGTTTGATAAGCCATCACTATCTTCATGGGTGTAGTAGCTTTTCTTATTTGCACTTTGTTTCTTGTTCCATCTAACTGGTTCCTTTCCTTTATCCTTATAAGAGCATTTTGCAGCATAATGACCTACTCTTCCACAAGCAAAGCATTTGAAAGGTAGCTTACCTCTGAACCTTCTAGAACCTCTTTGAAGATTTCTGACAAAATTTGATTCTTCTTCTTCTTCTTCTGGATCATGGCTTGCTTCATAGTAATCTTCTTTGCCTGATGCTTTAAAAGCAGCCTCCCTTCTGTCTGATGGTCCTCCCTTTCTCATTTCATAAGCAGTTAGAATTCCATGTAGCTGAGACATAGTAAGAACACGGAGATTTTCTTTTTCTTCTATTGCAGATACTTTGGATTCAAACTTGGGGGATAATGATCTTAGAATCTTTTGAACTACTATAGACTCCTTTACTTCTTCACCCAAATTTTTCATACAATTTACAATCTCATCTACCCGAAGAAAATAATTAGCCACACTTTCATCATTATACATCTTGAGAGTCTCATATTGAATCCTGAGAGTTTGAAGTTTAGCTTGTTTTACCTGTTCATCTCCTTCATAGCTTGTGATCATTTTGTCCCATATTTCTTTTGCTGATTTGAAGTGCATTACCTTCATGAATTCTGTTTGGGATATACTTCCTAATAGAGTACTGACTGCTTTTGCATTTGTTTCATACTTCTTTTTCTCAGCTGGATCTGTAGGAGTAGCTGAAGGAAAAGCATAGCCTGTTTCTACAATGTCCCAAACTTCAGTACCAAGAGATTGAAGATATGCAGTAACTCTTACCTTCCAATAATTGAAGTTTGTCCCATCAAAAACTGGTGGCCTGATTGATGCTTCTCTCTCGTAGTTGCTCATGATGAACGATCTACCTTCAAGCGATCAAGCTTTTCTGAAGGACCTGCTCTGATACCAATTGTTGGAAATAATACTGAGAGGGGGGTGAATCAGTATTATCTAGCAATTTACCAAATCTTCCTTATTTGATCTTTTGAATTATTCTTGCATATCAGTACCATAAAACAATGAGCATGAATAAAGAAAATAGACAGTCACACCAAAGAACACAAGATGTAAGGTGGAAACCCAATGTGGGAGAAAACCACCTGCTGCAATATGTCTCTATCTTCTTTCAAGAAATTCTTTTACAATGATTTTGTACTGGTGCAGTCCTTTACCAGCACGCAGGCTGCAACCTGCAGAGAGCTACAACTCTCTCTCATTTTCCAGTTTCTCCTGGAAGGGAGCTACAACCCCCTACTTCTTTTCATGAAGAATCAAATGATCAACAAGTATATAACAGATAAAGTCCACTACAGATATCAGATCAGTAATTACAGAAATAACCCAGAACACCTTATGAACAGAAATATACAGTCAACAGATCATCTTAAGACAGGGACGCATATTTTCTTTCTGTGGCCTGCGACTGGACGCAGTCTACCCTCCGCTGTTCTGCGTGCAGACGCACTGTTCCTCTATGCTTTGCTGCGACCGGCGCACCTCGAAACACTATCACGCCGCGTCTTTTGCTTCAGAGACGCACCCAATAACACAGTCGCGCCGCGTCCTTTGCCTCAGAGACGCACCTGAGCCTTTACTGTACTGCGTTCCGGCGCACTTGCCCTTCACTGAACCTGCGTCCCTTCAGATATAAAAGATATGAGGACTTCAGAACCAACCCAAACACTCAGATCCACAGATCTGATCATGCGCCATAGAGATCACAGTCCATTAGAAGATTTGCCCTCATAGATCTGGACTAGATCTCACCAAAAGATATTCAACCAAGATGATGCTTAATCCAAATGAACTCCTTTGCTTTATATAGGCAAGCTTCTCCCCAAAACATGGAACAATACCACGAGCCGACACCATAGAAACACAAAACCGTCGGCTAGATACCACGCAAAGAAACCCCCACGTGCTTTTCTCTGCCTTGAAATGTGTGCACTGGGCGGACGCACCTCCTGAACGGCTGGCCGGCGTCCCTGGACGCGGGTTCTGTATGGTATACCTGCGGGGACGCACTTGCTGAACATATTTCCTGCGTCCTTCTTGATTTATCACCTGAAAGGGTTTGCCATCAAGGACAACACCTGAAACATAATGCCAACAAATTCTCAGCAGAATTCATGAGACTGTCCTTTAGTCTCTCTTCCACACCATCTATTCTAATGATGCCTTCCTGCTCTTGTCCACTGTAGTGAATTCCTCCTCCTTTAACCCACTGCTGGTTATATTTACTTTGAAATTGTTTGATTCCTACCACCTATTTACCATCTTAAAACAATCTCTACTCAATCTCTTTGATCACATACTCATGCTCATTCATGCTATTTAATGAACCTGCAAAAAAATTATTGCATCTTCCTGTATCCATGCCTACTTGAGACACATCTTCTTCTTCAGAGATTGTAATTGTAGCTTCTGTTCTACCGTCAAGTTCTCTTATCAGTTTCTTCAATAGTTTAATTTCCTCTTCACACATAGCAAAAACTTCATCACAATGCTCTCTTCTTCCAGATTCATCCTTTACATGCTGTGTTATAGTATTAAAACACTGTCTTCCTTCAATCCTTGTAATCTCAAGGTCTTTCTGTTGTAGCAAATAACTACTTCCATCATTCAAGAGATCTTCTCCATCATACTCTGTTCTCCTAGAGTACTCCTCCAGACTTTCGATATCTTCAAAAGACTGTCCATCCTCTTCAAAACACTCCTTTGTTAGTGTTCCTTTTCCCAAGGTTAAATTATTTGCATAGGGTTCCTCCTTCTTAACATCCTTCAATAGATGGCCTTCTTCCCTACTATCTATCTCAATAGTTTCCATGGCTATCTCTATTGTGCCTATCATCATAGTGAATTGATGATCCTTTACTATGTTTTCAGCTAACATAGTATCTTCCTCAAGTTTTCCTTCAGTCCCTTCTATTTATCTCGTCTAAAGATATCTTCAAATGGTTGTTTTTCTCCTGCAATATTTGCCTTCATACAGAAACTATCAGTTTTAAAAATATAAGATCCTATGGTCTCACTTGATGGTTAAACCATCATATCTCCTTGCCTTTCTAAATCATTCATATGATTCAAAAATTATTCGATGTTCTCTTCTTCAATCTCTTCAAGCCCTTCACTTAGTTGCCTGACATCCTCCACCAGTTGTATATGAGATTTCTCTACCTCATCTTCTTCTAGAACATAATTTTGATTCTGCTGGTCTTTTTCTTTCTTCATGACAATATTAGCCAATTTTCCTGCACCTGCAAACATACACAAATTTTCAGATTTAGAACCATGTGACCCTTTGGCCTTACTTGAAGTTTCAGTCTTCAAGTCTTCATCTTCACTATCTCCCAGAAATTCTCCTTGTTCTGGTTCACAAATGGATTCTTCCATTTCTAACTCAAATTCCTTGAGTTTTCTCTTCAACCACTTCACTTTCTTTTGTTGCAGCCTTCTCTGCATCTCATGCCATTCTATTGGCTTCTTCCGTAAGACCCAACCTAGTCTCTGGCTTTCCTTAAGCATTCTCCTTAATGCATTTAGTTGTTCTTTTAATTCAGCAACCTCTTTGTCAATTTCGTCTTGACTCATTCTCTTGCCATTTGCCTTGGAATCCTTCTTCTCGTATCTTCTGATGTGGCTTCTCTCTGAACCTCTACTATGACTATTAGTAGTCATCTTCTTCTCTTTTTCTTCATGATATCCTTTGCAACGAGCCTCTGCAATAGCTAGTCCTCCTAGCTACAATCTTACCTCACTAAGCTCTCCTCACTCAGCCTTTTGGTAAGTGTAGGTCCTTTATCTGGAACCTCTTCTTGAGCAACACCTTTTCTCCTTCTAGGCTTCTGCAATCTCTCACTCTCCCTTGAGAACACTTTAGTTGTCCTCTCTGTCCAATCTCTTATTGGATTCTTTAGGTTCACTGCCACTTTTCTTTTAGAGTATATCCTTGCTCTGTCTTCAAGAACACGTATGTTCTCCTCTCACAGCTTCTCTTGTTGTCCTTTATGAGATGCTTCATCTGCAACCAACAATCTTCAATTTAACTTTGAGATAAAATACAATGTCTTACCTCCAAGATCTATGCATGATCTTGCTCTCCCATTCTTCTGCACTTTGAATGACTTGTCCTCTGGTTGGTTTCCAAGTCCTCTACTGGAACTGCTACAGTCTTCCAAGAACATCAAAGTTCCCTCTTACAGATTACAAATATGCTCTGATTTCAAACTTTTGCTCTGATATAGATCTACTCTGATACCACTAATGGTGCAGGGCTACACCCGGCATAAACCATACTTAGCCAACTGATGCCAGGGTCAACCTGCACATACCCATAGTCTGTATTTATTCAACAATTCATCCACAAGTATCCCAGGATATTTAAATCAACAAAGGAGTTAAATATTCATACAATAATGGTCAAGGCCCCTTTATATGGCCATTCCTTTGTATCAAAACCAATCACCCTACTGTAACCCTCTTGCGGGACTATAATAAGCCTTCAAAAACACAGTCCCTATATATAACTTTTCATATGCCTTGGTTTCACACAAAACACTATCAATGCTAATCTCTTAGTGAAATCCTTACACAAATGAATTCCATGCAAATACACCTTATTCCTCCTTTATATGGTTCTGAACAGAAACCGAGGCTAAAACCTCATCGCAATCAAGCATCACATGTTTAATGGGTCATACATATATATGCCATCACCCTTCCTCTGACTCTGATATAACTATCAGATTGTTTAGCACGTGATTTTGCGTTAAAAGGGCCACACCATATAAACTATTAGAAATATTAAACATATGGGAATACAAAGGAAATCCTGTGCCAACTCATGTACCAGACTTCAAATGTTATGTATTTGCATTCTCAAATACCTTCAGGTCCGCTCCTTCCAAGTCTGTCTGCTTATAATCCCGATCTCTGCCAATGCCAATATATTATCAACACTGATTGTTGATTATCTCTATCAGCTATATCACAACACTCATACTGTTCACCCTTGCTACCTCCAATCGCTAATATGCGATTTAATCATGACCATTGATATGGCCACGATTCAACAGTCCGCGATTAATTGATGCTCGCTCTTCACAATTCTCCAAGGCTCATTTCGATCAATTTAAAATGGTCTTCCACCGATGCAATTAAATCATAGCCTTGATCTTTAAGATCTAACAGCTACCGAGCATCACTTGTACTTCTCCATTTGTTCCCTTTACTTGGAATTTCTCTACTGTTTCGGTGAGTTTTCTGTGGTTTCTTTATTTTTTTCAGGGCTTCTGCTTCCACCTTTCCACTGCTCAAGCACTCTGAGATTACTCCTTAGTGAATCCTCACTCTGCTACCTCTCTAAAGCTTTTCTTTGCCACTTCAATTAGACTTGATGGTCCATTTTGATTCTCCTAAATTGAGCTCCTCTCTCTCTCTTTGCGTGTTTCGTAGAACTCTATCTGTAAACCCCTGCCACAAAACCTACGAGTTCAATATATAATTCATCATAAACAATTCACACTCTATCGAGACATTTAGAAATAACTCTCTCTCTCTCTCTCTCTCTCTCTCTCTCTCTCTCTCTCTATATATATATATATATATATATATATATATATATATATATATATATATATATATATATATATATATATAGATATATATATATATATATATTAATGTAAACGCAAAGATTACGTTCGAGACTCCTCGTCTCGCTCAGGCCTCATTCTAATATTGGTGGCCTCCTCGTCTGCTCATAGGCTTACATATTTTTATTAGAAACTGGGATTGGATTACTATGAAGGACTTGATCCCATCCTTTAACAAAAGCCTAAAGCTCGCTGCATGCATGCATATGTACATATATTCTAGACTTTATCCATTCCATCTTTTCTCTATTTTAAAATAGAAAAACCCCCTGTTTTTATCAATGGTCCACATCTATTCTCCTTTTTATGCATAAAATCTCTCCCTTGCTCCTAGGATCATGGAACTACTCATGTTCTCATTTATCTGTTTTGAGAACATCTAATTAAATCACACTTAAAATCCTAAAGATTAAATTTACTTGAGACTTAGGAAACTAATTTCACAAAAGCACATGACCCCTTATGTCTACTATTTACAATGATTTTCCTTCAGTTGAATGATCCTGCATCATCTTAGTGGAAAAGTGAAGTCCACTACTACAAATGGTTGAGGTTGCATGATAACTATATGTGGCTATAGAAAAGCATTTCGATCTCACACTTTAATTCTTTCTCAAGCTAGACTAGGTTCAAAGGGTGAGGTTCAAAAATTTCATGCTTGTTCCCTACGTAGTTGTGTTTTTATAATAGATGGCGATTTGACTATCTAGAATTTTGTGGTAGCTGTTAGAAGTTTGATATGAATTTTGGAACTTAGATTTGACTAATAGAACTTGGATGCAATTTATTGAATGTTTAGATGACTATTGCAATTCCTCCTGATGGTCTTGAAGTGCCTAGTAAAGTAATTTTCAAGCTTTAGTAGTCTCCTAATTCCGTTTGGAGATGTTCTATTTAATTATTGACAAATATTTTTTGCTCCAAGTTGTTAGGGTACTGGTGCTATAATCGACTTGATGTTGCTACTTCTTGATGATTAAGGGTCCTATGGAAGCCTACAAGATACCATGTAGCTACTCAAACCTATTTTTTGGGCCTACTAAAGTGTTGTGGTTTTCAAAATCCTCAGATAAGTGCTACAAATTTAATATTGTAGGGTTTATGGAGGCTACTACAAGACTACATGTCTTCCTGTAATAGCCACATGAAACCTTCAGGTTCATAATTTTCTCTGAGTATGGCCTTGAAATTTTTTGATAATTCATAGTGAGATTATTAGTGGTCGTTGGGTGGTCTTCCATTGATGGTGATACGTCAAAAAGAGATGGAGGGTTGAACTTTTGGTGGAAGGTTAGTGGGAAATTGGTGAGAAAGTGAAGGATGATGGAGTGGATAAGTGCTAGGGTCTGGAACTGATACAATAATTCACTGGGTCCTCCTAACCTATGATAGTTTTCCTCAATACTATCGCATTGAGAATTTTTTCTGCAAGTATGAAATTATGCTAATTTTTTCCTTTCTTTCTTTCTCACTAGATTATCTCTGCATGATTCTCCTTCTTGAGAAAAGGACTCAAGAATTGGATTACCCTCTCTACCATTTAGTTGGTATTCGGTAACGACCTCCACCTCACCAAACAGGTGGCAAGTAGTTATTAGCTCATTTATGAGCTCCACTTCCCTACTCACAACGATAGTTTCTTGTCTTTTAGGGAAGTTAAGGATCAACTAATTCCATAGTAATTAAAAATTTAATCATTTAGATTAAATGTCTATGATGTAGTGAGTGGTAATGAATATCAACAATTAACTTACAGTCATAACTCATCCAGCTAGGTGTAATCTCAACATCAGTTCCAGATCTTTATTTTATTAACAACATTATAAATATGATATTTACTTCAACCTTTAGTTGTTTAACATAGGGATAAAATATTTTCAAATAAGTCTTTTAAAGTTAAGGCATAGTCATACTTAACCACAAATACAAATTTATAGCAAAAGCTTCAAGTCAGGGGATATCACAAAATTCACTATTGTTTTGAGGACACAATTTGTTCTCAGAAAAAAGTTATGGACCCAATGTCATAGTAGTTGCATCTAAAGTCATTACCATCTATCCACACATCATAAATTCCATGAAATAAATTGCATGGTCTCAGTAAAGGTCGACTACACACATTTTTTCCAATTGTTCTAAGTACATCACAATGATTCCACATTTGAATTTTTTGGTTCCTTAAATAAAATCAAGAGTTTTTTGCCTTCAATTCTGTGTGTATTTACACGCATGTCAAACCATGGCTTATGGCACACACTTTAAATTTTCTTATTGGCATTCTTTCACCTCACACTCGTTTTAGCATCACACTTTATTTTGGTAGAGGTTTGTGGTGTAAAGTGATCTAACACTAGTAGACGTGGTAGAAGGTCCATAACGAATGTGAAACTTCTACTCGGAATTCCTCTAGAATTTTGTTCACTCTCATCCTCTGGCATTCACAAGTCCTCTACTCTATCACGATATCTAATTTCCAACTTTCTCTACAACTCTCTCTACAGTGTTCTCTATTTATGTAATGTATGTTTATCATACCTTCTGTTATGCCACTTTCCACCTCAAGTCTGTCAACACACCATATATTGCATGGATTTGAAAATGATAATGATTTTGGAACATTTTCATCTTTGGTCATCCTCCTATATACTAAATCATTACAATCTATCATTTTTGAAGCTTTAGGTTGACTAGCATATCCCATCATGATCCATATCTTATGACACTTGTTTAGTAATGTTTCACTACCATATTTGTCTTCCTAAGTCCGCCTCTCCATGTAATGATGGACTAACTTTGTTGGAAATAATACTAGGGGGGTGAATCAGTATTATCAAATCAATAATCTTTTCATTTCCATTATCATATTCATATACACTACTTCAGTTAAGGATACCCATGTATATACGCAATTGTGTTTAATCCAACTAGCATATATCCAGTAAATTTATGATTCAGTTAGTTGATCTTCAACGAGTGAATCAGAACATTATTAACCATATGAATAGTAAACAGGTGTAGTAAAACAAAACAGATCATCACGCATCAGATTAGCAGGTGGTGGGTGAAAACCACCTGTTGCAATTCGTCTCTATCTTCCTTTAATAAGAAACTTTTTTTTACATTATTTCTGTACTGGTACAATCTTATACCAGTACATAGGCTACAACCTTCTCTCATTCTCCAGCTTCTCCTATAAGGGAGATACAACCCCCTTATCTCTTGTACTAGTTGATGTACTAGTATGTAGGTGCTGACCTACAGAAGGCTACAACCTTCTCTTTTCTTCCAGGGACCATGTTTCATAAATTTTTAGATTGGATCCATCAATAACAAGATAATCACTACTGCAATGGAATCATTAACTCTTAATCACCCACCAACTGAATCACTGAAACCCTGTCATCAAAACACAGTCACCAAAACACGGACCGGAGCCCAGAACTCTACAACAACCACTAGAACCAATAGCACCTGAAATATCAAATCTCATAATGTATGCTACTTGACTGTGTCACACCAATGTGTATACACCCTTTCACCAGAGAGAACCCGCATATAGATCTGAAAATAATTACTTATACCTTCGCTGCTATTTCCAACTTCAGATATACGCAGACCATAAGATATAAAGGATAAAACATGCGTCAATATTCAGATGTATTCATGATCATACCATATAATGATAATACATTTTAGTCTTCAAGATCCTGGTCCATCAACCTTTATCAACCACATAGGTGCCTCCTTGGTTCAAATCAAGCAAAGCATCACAAACCCATAACCAACATAATAGATCTCATACTTCATTAGATATTCATCACTTGCACACTTCATCCTGTTGGCCTAATGATATTCTCCTTATATAGGTTTAGGCCTCTCTCAATACCATGGTCCAAAACCATATAGAACCAACACCTTAGACCCAATACCTGGGGTCAACATTTCCGACCAAATACCATGGATCAATACTAAAATACCATGGACCAAAACTTAGATTCCCAACATGTATGCGCCTTTCCTTCTGTGAAACTACATGTGTACATATACGTGCCTTTTGTTCTGCTAAACCATGTGTATACGTGGTTTCATCAAGGTTAACCTACGTATCCATCTCTCTGATCATTAATTCTTTTCTCTTGAGCTGCTACACTATGATCTGTCATCTGAGTGAGTTTCCATCAAGGACATCAACTGTATCATATATCTAAGTGAGTTGCCATCAAGGAGAACACCTGTATCATAATGCCAATAATCTCCCCCTTTGGACTTGATGGCAACAACCACACCAAGTCGCTCTCCGCCTTTGACATCAAGGGAAAAGGGTGGACCAAGATATTCTCTTCCTTGATATACATTCTGTTGTCCATACTCCCCTTGAGTACATGCTGAAGTTTCTGATTGAGCTCCCCCATGGCACATCTCAAGATGTACCAATCCGTCCATGCTCCCCCTAAGCACATGTAAGGTCTGCAAAAGCATAATATGAATCTATACATACATTGCCAATGACCTTCTTAAAGACTCATACATACATAAATCTCCCAACCAAGTGGGGATACACCATTTTTTACTCATCCACCCAATCAAGCGGGGATATACCAAAAGTTTATACATGACTTAAAAATAAGAAACATTACATCATCCACCCCATGCATAGTGGGGTTACAAATCAAAGACCAACAATCTAATCAAGATCATGATAGTCACCAGTAATGGTCATACACCATATGATCTACACGATAAGCATTTGTCACTAGCATCCAGACCTGCAACCTTCAATCCATTCTCTTGGCCAATCAACAATTAGTAGCAAGATGTGTCAATAAGCATCATCACCAAAGACTTCTAACCATAATGCCAACAACGCATTTTTCGAAGCATATGCTCCCCCTGAGCCTGTGCCAACCATCACATACCACGACCAAACCATTTCCTGAGTCTATTCTGCTTCTTTTTCTTCAGAGATCCATATACGTGACTCTCTAGCCTCTAACTCGCATATATATGTGACTTATCTTCATAATATCTGCGTATGCAAATTGGAATACTGAAGGTCTACACTTTCAGTTTCCCCTGTGTCTATTATTTCAGCTAACTGAGCTATGCCACATCTTTCTGTCTCTAATTTTTTCCTCTTCAATACCTAGGATTGTGATGATGTATGATCCTCTTGCTTTGGAGTTCGAATTTTTCTCCTACATTCCCTTACTTTATGTCCAAACTTGTTACATGCATAACATCTTACATGTTTCATATTCCTACTATAGAAGTCAATGGCTGTGTGACCAAACATATTGCAAGCAAAACAATATCCCTTGAAGTACCTGGAGCATGGTGATCTTTCTGTGTGATGGTCTTGACCCATTTTGGTTCTGCATCTAGCTGCAATAAAGCTATGACATATATAACATTCAACATCATTCATTTAAGGAAATAACCGACTATCACTTCCATAGTTAGGAGGAAAATATCTTCTTTGAAAATTTTTTTCCTTGGTTGTTGCTGGGGTTGACCACTTATCTCTTCATTGATCATTTCAGATTTTGCATTATAATTCTTTTCCTCACCCTGTGATCTAGATTCACCTTCGGTAGTTTCATAAAAACCAAGACAAGTTTTGATAGTAGGGGATCTTTGACTACTAAGAATATCATCCAAAATATTAGTATTGTTTTGAAATCGTAACAGTTTATCCTTTTCTTCTAATTTACCTTTTAAGATATTTACCTCAACCTGATGTTGTTATTCCTTTTCCAGATATTGCTTCCTTATGTTTTCTTTAGCTTTTCTTCCTTCTTCCACTTGTTGCCTTAATTCGAGTATTTCATGTTCTTGTTCTTCAAGAGCTTCTTTATTATGCTTCTTTGATTCTTTAAGATCTTCTTTTAGAGAGAGGATCTTAGATTCAAGTCTTTGAATTATTATGCTCTGATCTTTTACTACATCCTGTAGCTACTCCCTTACTTTGGTTATTATCTCTAGTTGTTCTTTTAATTTGGTAACTTCTTTTGTTTCTACGTCCTTATTTTCATATGCCATGAGAAGTGTAATGCCTTCATCACTATTGGATGAGTCATTAATTTTATCATGAGTATAATAACTACTATTACCTTCTTCAGACATCTTTCCTTTGTTATGATGGCATCTAGTAGCGTAGTGACCAACTCTACCACAAGAAAAGCATTTGAAAGGTAGCTTACCTTTGAACCTTCCAGATCCCCATTGAAAATTCTTGACAAAATTTACGTCATATTCTTCTTCTGAAATGTATCCTGATTCACTGAGTTTTTCTTTTCCATTTGTTGATACTTCAAATGTGACTTCCCTCATATCTAATGGTCCTCCTTTTCTCATCTCAAAAGCAGTTAAGATTCCATGAAGCTGCGTCATAGTGATTTTCTGTAGACCTTCCTTTTCTTTTATGGCAGAGACTTTGGATTCAAATTTAGTGGACTAGGATCTCAAAACCCTGTCAACTAAGACAACTTCCTTAATTTCTTCACCCAGATTCCTCATACAATTGACAATCTCATCTATATGTAGGAAGTAATTAGCTATGCTTTCATTACTATGCATCTTAAGAGTTTCATGCCGTATTCTGAGAGTTTGAAGCTTAGCACATTTTACTTGATCGTCTCCTTCGTAGCTTAGAATGATTTTATCCCATATTTCTTTGGCAAATTTGAACTGCATAACCTTGACAAATTTTGATTGTGACAAACTTCTGAATAAGATAGTAACAACATTGGCATTGAGATCATATTGCTTTCTACTTTCCGTATCTGTAGGAGTTGTTGATGGATATGTATATCCTCCTTCCATGATTCCCCAAACATCTGTTCCAAGCAATTGTATGTATGTTGTGGTTCTTATCTTCCAGTAGAAAAAGTTGCTCCCATCAAAGATTGGTGGTCTGATGGATCCCTCTCTTTCTTGATTACTCATCCCGATACCAAGAAGTTATAAGAAGTAATTATTATTGTTAGAACAAATATTTATTTACTTATGTTTTTATTATTATTATTAATTTATTTATTTATTAGTTCTTCGTAACTAATTTTTATATATATTATTATTATTTTATTATATACTAACTTTATTTATCTATTAAGGAATATATATTATTATTATTATTTTATTATTTTTCGTCAGTAATTTTTATATATTGTTAGTATTGGTAATTTATCTATTTATTAATGGATATATATCATTGTTATTTTCTTATTAGTATTTACTTTATTATTTTTTTCATAACTAATTTATATATATATTATTATTATTTTTATTTTTATATAGATTTGTATCTATTTATTTATTTATCTAGCGAATATATATTATTATTATTTATTTATTTGCTGATTTGTATTATTATTTTTTATTTTGTTTAATTACATTTACCTTGTTTATAAATAAGTTAGGTCTTCAATTTAACTAATTCCCATTTAATAAAAAAAAATTAATTATTAAATTATACATTTTAACTAATTATTAAAGTAAACCCGTGCTTTAATTATTTCATTTATATAATTATATATTTATATATAGGTATGGTCATTACTATCTTCCATGAAATAATCAATTTGACTTTTTGACTGTCCCTAAGTCAAAGCTAGCCGTTAATCTAGATAGTTGTTGGAGGCCCTGCTCATACTATTTAACACGCAAAGCTGGATCTGTTTCTTCAACTTGTCGTGACGATGAGCCACACTTGCTGGCTCGAAACGCATCGACAAAGGTCTTTCTATATGTGATTTACGCCGAAGCTCTTCTTATAACTATCTTACTTACCTTCCAGTATTAGTTAATTACCTTCACCTACTTGAATGTATTAAGTTATAATTAGTTATACAAAACATTCATATAGGTTTGTGCAATAAATAAACAATGTACTTGCAAAGTATATCCAATCATGCATTAGCCCAAGAAAAGATAAACAGAAATATAGTAAGACTTCTCTTTATTGATTCTTGCAATGGTTACAAACTCTGCCTGCCCTGCACACTTAGCTGCAGGGGTCCGTGCACTCAGCTGTAGACAACTAGACCTCTGCGCACTTAATCGCAGAGCCTTCTCCTACTCTATGACCCACAGACACACCTTACACTTCGACTCAATCACTTAGTCTTCTCATCCTCTTCTATGCTCTCTTCTATTAGTTATCTTGTAAACTTAGAGCCTCGCTTTATTTATACAATCCCATGGTCTGTGAAGCATGGGTAGGTCTATCTAGCTGACATTACATTACAAAAACTAGGGTCGACCACCTCGTGACTCTATTATAATTTCGCACCCCGCGTCCACAATTCACGGAGCTTTTACAAGAAGATTTGGTCAAAACTTGGGCTTTAAGCCCCAAAACATGCCTTGGGGGGGTTCCATGCCCAACAGGTTTCTCTCCCCCTGAGGTGTTGTTTTTCTAACACTAACCATATTTTTCTTTTCTCGTGGTTGCTTTCATTTTCTTGAGAAACTCCCCATGATGCCATGTTGACTTCAATTTTTCATTGAAGTAACATGTTGGTCTTTATTCAGTTTCCAAATTTTTATGGGATGTATTTTACTTTGTGTATTTCCTTTTGACTTATTGTCTAGTATGACTTTAGTGACATCCTTTTATCTAGTTTTCTTTAAGGTACATGACATTTTGCATTGTTTGGCCAAGTGGCTAATGTTATCACATATATAGAACTGTATGTGATGTAGAAATGGAGGAAAATACTTATGTTTTCTTGCATTATTATTCTCATGTGCATTCCTGCTTTTCTTTGTATTCGATTTGTAATCAACAACTTTATGTCTAAAACAATTGCATAAATGGAAATAGCCATATAAATGCTTTGTGTACCTAATGGTATATGTTTTTCTCATAGGGAATGTATTCTTTGCATGATTTCTTGAGGTAACTTCATTATCTATTGCACCTCTTATTGATCAACCTAGATTTGATCACTCTTATAGTCAGTTTCTATATTCCCAACTATACAGTAAGAAAATAACTTTACACCTTTTAGATGAGCAAACGATATCCTAAAATTAGATATATTTATTAAAAATTACGAACAAATTTTCTACTATCGATACACAATGTGGCTTGATGAACCTCAATTTAAAAAAATATATAATAGTGATGGTCGGATATTTTGTATATGGAAGTATATATCCTCAAATACAATAAATGAATACCATCAAATATTTCTAAGTATGTTGAATGTGACTAACAAAATATATGATATTTTCTTTTGATACATTTGCTTCATGTAAAAATTGTCTCAAATTAGTCAATAGCTATTGATATGGATTTATAGGACAAAAAATTTTACATGGATTTAAAAAATGAATTAGAACAAAATTTAGTTGAATAGAAAATTAAACATCCTAAAGGTCATCTTGTAAAAAAATACCAAAATAGATTCAAAATATTAAGACACTAGTATAAAACAAGCCTGCTTGAGTTTCCCTTAATAAAGAGATTCTGAGTGAAGCCAAGGATAATGTGGATGTTGAATCAAAAGATATAAAAGTTCATAGGAAGTCTCTATTCATTGTATTATAGTGTATGATAAGTCTCAATTCATTTAATTCCAATGCTCATACCATAAACTTGAATTCTTTATGCAACTAGGTATAAGGAGCTACACGAAATAGGATAACCAACCTACTTATATGCTTAATCTGGCTATTTTTCAAAAATATAATACAAAATAATGTGAGTTTAGAATATTAATAGGACTACCAAAGCAGAATATTCTTAATGGGAGAACACAAACATGAAGGAATACTTGAATGCATGCTTGCATGTTAATAAGCTAGGACAAAAAAACGCCATATATAGTTGGAAATGGGAAAGCGACATAACACTAATAGGAAAGAAATCAATCAATCAATTATATATATATTTAAGAAAACCATTCAAAGCAAAATATATTTCATTGTGAGTACTTTATTTTGATATTTGAAGTTGTAGGATTAAAATGAAAACAAAAGGAAACCTTGACATTCAAATATATATGGAAATTTCCACTAAACCGTAAATCTTTGGGTTTATAAGTGGAATTTATATATGACCTCTAAAGAATAATTTAAAGGCCAATCCATGGGTGAGACACATTTTATGGATACTACTTTATGGCTATAATTATGGTCGATTATGCATTATCATTTGCACAATGTAGCTTTTGAAATCTACATTTATCAATGTAGTTAAACTAAATAATCTTGTAGATTTTGAAATCCACATTTATAAATGTAGTTAAACTAAATACTTTTGTAGTATATTGTTGATTATGCATTATCATTGCACAATGTAGCTTTTGAAATCCACATTTATCAATGTAGTTAAACTAAATACTCTTGTAGTTTTTGAAATCCACATTTATAAATGTAGTTAAACTAAATACTCTTGTAGTATAGGCACCATGTAAATATGTTGTAGTAGAACTAACTGCCACAAGGTAGATGATTAGGAAGCATAATAAAAATCACTTATAAATTTAAGAGCTTATTTTTCAATTTTTATTTTTATTTTTTTTATGTCCCAATATATATTGTGTGCATGAAATTATGGTATGAGAAATGGAATAGAAAATAAATAATTCATTTTTAAATATATAGTCTGGAGGAAAGGACCCATTGATGATTATTTGAGTTGTTGTTATGCTTGCAGAGTTTAGCATGAGAATAGAATTAATTGGAAACTATTTAGTGGTGTGTGTGAGTTAGAAAAACTATGAGATAGATTATACATTATTTCTAAAAGGTAAATATAATATATTGTTGATTCTTTTTTTTACACAATAACGAAAGTCATATTTATCCACTAATTAAGTATCTTGATGATCTATGCCATAGTGATAGAATTGGTTTATTTAAATATAAAATATTTGTGGTAAATATGTGGGTGCAAAAGAAAATATGATATTCAAGAACAATCTTAATATTCAAGTTTAGTAGAGAAAATTTCTTGAACAAGAGCATCACGAGAAAGGTTTAATTTCCACATCAATTTTAATAAAAGAATAATTTAGCTATTTTCAAGGACATAATGATAATTTCATTAATGGGAATAGAAGCCAAACTATGTAGTAGAATTGGGTTATGGAAGTTCCTACAAGATTCCTATGCGATCCTCGTAGACATACTCACTCAAGTAAGTGTTTTCAAAATTCTATAGTTTGTGAAAAATTCTTATTTCCTCATATGTAGTTAAACCATAACTATGAAAATCATAAAAAAAAAAAAAAACAATTTATGTGGAAATGTAATCATGGGAGAGGGGTTCCCTTAGAAGCTTGTTATCATAAGTCAATCATAATTAATAATCTATCTATTAAAATATTGATTATTGTTTTATGTTGAGTTGCAAATCAACTCTTAAATCCATTTAAATACATAATGATAAAGAGGTATATGGATTAAAGCCCAAATCTATCGTATAATTTAGCGTTTTAATCTCTTGAAAATGCATTTAAAAAAGATGATGAAAACTCCTTATACACAATTTCCAATACTAATGTTTTCAAAAATTGATGCAAAAAATATTGTCCATAATTGAGAAAATACCTATTCACAAATATTGTTGTATAAAAATTTTCTAGGACTTGAATTCATTGCAAAGGGCCTCCCTCATTGTAAATCACTATCATAGTTTTAATGCAATTGATGGTTCCACTCTTTGAGTGATAGTTAGTCATTTATCGCATGTTATAAAAATTTTCCCAAAGCCACTCAAGGACATATTGACAATTTGGTCTTGGTGCATTAGAAACAAATAAATTAGCATAAACTCGGTTTCATAAGTTTTTTTTATGTTTCTTTGGTGAATGAAAAAATGAGCATGTTATATTCAATTTACTTGTGTAGTGAATAGAGAATTTGACTGAATGAAAATTTTCATTCTTTCTTAATGAACAAAATTGTAGCTTTATATGGAAACCAATAAAACATTTTATAGGTAATGTACTCATAGAATATATGTTATCGTAACTATAATCCATTTTCATGAGTCCATTCTAATTTATGGTTCATTAATAGTGTCTTATTATAGTGAAATGTGATTCAATTTTTGAAGCCATCTAGGAACACATTAAGAATTTGGTCCCACGGAAACAAAGTCAAGTCAAGTATAAAAATCGAGTTCCATGACATCTTGCACATGTTTTTTACCAAGACCAACATTATCACACTACAAAGAATCACCTTATTACAAAAATTGCATTCTCTATTACAAAACAGAATGTTAGTTCCCAATAGTGTTAAAGAAAATATTTTATATGTAATAGAATTAAGGGAGAGCTATGCCTAGTTGTAATATGATTCCATGTTTCAACCAAATTGGTTTATTAATAATATTCCTAATTTTTGTTTTATGGTTGTAACTTCCTCGAAGGATTTAGGGACAAATTAAGAGTTTGGTCTATTTTACTAGTATCAAAACAACATAATCTATTTTTCATTATCTAAGGGTAATGTAATCATACTATCCATAATTTCACTACACTTAGTGCTAAATTGCATTTTCTTGTTGAGTAAAACCCTAGTTCCAATATCATAAAATAAAAGATTATTATTCTATGGAATCATAAGGAATTTGTGTCCCTACTCATAATATAGTGCCACATGGCCAATACAATTAATCATTCATTCATCCAAGTTCTAGTTAATGTTTTATCTTGAATTGCAATTCACTTTCTAAAAAGGTTCGTTAACATTGAATATTTGATATAGGAAAATAAATGTGAAACCGGGTAGAATAATTTTGTTTCATAGTCTCTTGAAACTATAATTTAACAAGGTAAATTTGATCACATTGTTCATAATCTACCAAATACGATGTTTTGAAAAATTAACCCTTCATGAAAAAGTGAATAAATTCCTACAAAACAACAACCTAGTTCCTTAGATCATCAAATAAAATAGTTTTTTTGTAATGGAAGAAAAAGGGATGGTTGTTCCTCTCTATAGTCCAATGTTATGAACTTAATGCATATGAAAACTTTTTATTTTGTGTCTCAATTAATGTTTCATTGTGATTTACAACTAACTTTTAAAACATTTCAACAAGTCATTGAGAAGTTTGCTTGAAAACAAAAAACCCAAACCATTCACATAATTGGGTTTTGTAAGCTTGTATAAGTGTGTTTATCCCATAGTGATGTAATCATGCTATCTAGAGTCATTTGACCTAGTCTTTTAAAAGATTTGACATTTGTATAAAATTTCATCTCTTACTAAAATATTAAAAATAACATTTTTCATGTAATGAAACCATAAAAGGTAGATGACCTTAATTTCATTTTCTTGCTAAGCAATACCCTAATTTCATATATAATCAAATAAAACATTTTTATGTAATGGAGTGATATGAAATAATTTTCCCTATTTATAATGATGTTATGAGTTTGAAATACAATTGATAATTCTTCAATTTGAGTCTCAATTTGAGTCCTATTGCAAGTTACAATTGGCCTGGGGAAGCCATTCAAAGATACATTGAGAATTTGGTGCATGGGCATAAAATCGAAACAGAATAATATAATTGTGTTTAGTAAGCTATTGATTTAACCATTTTTTGCCCAAGTCAATATGAATATATTATAAAAAAACACCACAACAATCCATGGTTCATTGTTCTTAGAAATTGGCCACTTAAGAAAAAAATGCATTCCCTCTTATTATGCAAAATATCTATTTTGAGAGAGATATATATCATATGCTTTATATTCATTGCATGCTTAAATAGGCACACTATTGCATAACTTTTTCCATGTGGATCAAAGTGAGAACTAATAAGATTTTACTACGTAGTGGTTTTCACGAAATTACCCAAAAATAAATTGGGTTCTTTTTGTCCATTTTTAACTTAACTTTTATATTTTTTAATGCAATTATATTTAAAGTTACTCTTATTCATTTTAAACAATATAATTTTGATATTTTTAACCAATTACATTTGAATATAGTATAATATAATTCATATTAAAGAATATTATTTAATGAAATAAATTAATTTTTAAATGTTATATGGTCGCATGTAATATATTATAAATGGTTAAGGAATATAATTTTGGTATTTCTAACCAAAACCATTGAAATACACTATAATATAATTCACATTAAGGAATATTATTCAACCAAATAAATTAAGATTTTAAATGTTATATTATTATATATAATATATTGTAAATTGTAAATATAATATAAAGTTTTTTATACACCTTTACATTAGGTAATTTTTTCATTTTCAATATTATAATCCGTGTGGGGAGGTGGGTTCCTTGTCTTATAAATAAGGAGGTCTCATACACCAATTTTGTGTCTGACTTGACCACGAACTTAAAAATGAATAATAATAATAATAATAAGAAGAAAATTTTGAATACCTTAATCTTAAAATTGTAGGATTCACATCTATAGAATAATACTTTTATATTATAAAATAAATATAAAACATAAAAAATATAAAATATGCATTAGAAAATAGTTGAAGCTTTAAGATTTTTTTTTTCTAGCTTTTGATAAAGAAATAGAAAATGCATACAATAAACATACACCCACTACATCATCAAAAGTAAGTATAATAATATTACACCTAGTTGCTTTTATGTTCTGCTCCTATTAAGGTAAGTGTAATAATATAATAATACATTGTAGTCCACCATATTTTTTTTAGGTCAATGGGTCATATTTTAATTTATACATTATAAATTGTTTTGAATAATTATGTTAATAAAAGTTTTTACTTTGAAATAGAGTTTCCAAAATTTAAATCTAATTATTGATAATCATGATATAAAATATAAAAATTTAAAGGTTAGTAAATATTTTAAAATATTTCCAGAAATATTAATAAATTAAAAGTAAGTATTTTTTCCAAATTAATAATGCATTTTTTTGTTGTCTTAATTAAATTGATCAATTGGAAAAATGTGAAATAAACCAATATCATATGAAATGAAATTAGTAGTTGATATTGAAAAACTATAATATATATAGTTAAAATTATTATCATATATTTTTATATATATAAACTGTTTTTAAATAATAATAATAAAGGAAATAAAAAAGTATCGTAGTGTTTTGTTGTATCATGGTATTTTGTTTCCGTTGGATTTAGTAACCATTAAATTCGTACTTATCAGTAAGACTAATTAGTCATATACCTTGTGTATTGCTGATAAATAACTAGAGTATAAGATAATTAGGGATATGTTATATAACGATTAATAATTATGAAATAGAATCTATAGCTCGTAAAGAGTATAGTCTAATAATTAGATTAGACTTCAAATCTAAAGATAAGGTTGAAATCCTTCGTTATATAGTGTTAGTTGTACCCTGTTTGCCACAATTATTACCCTGTAAGCACCGTTACTTATGTCATGCCGGACCCTGAAGCAGAGCAACAGGTTATGGTCGTGTAGTGTCACATAAGCTAATGGTGTAAATAGACACCCTAGTCTTAATGGATGAGACACATGAACACGGGTTAAGATTTTCGTGGAAGTGGGGAAGGAAACTGCCTTCCTAAGTAAGTTGAGATGCACGACCGTCACAAATTGTCTGATTGAAAAGCTTATTTCATGAAATAAATATAACACGATAGACAAAACAGTAAAATTATAAAACTGCGCAAACTGATCACTGTTCACGATCCTAAGTAATCTCCGAAGTATCTATTACGATAACACACTCTGTGCAGATAGAGAGATATGTGGGTCGGGGCATAGTCCCACATGAAATGGCAGTGCGAATAAGTTATTCGCAGGAAGAAAATTACATGCGCGAAATGACACAACCATCGAAAAACTTTGGAGTTATAAGCCAATTGAAGTGAATCGAATGACAGACAATGTCAGTGACAATTTGAAGACGAGATATAATTTCATACGGGGTGTGAAACATCTACATTTAATTTGCAAAGTGGCTTTTCACAGGAGTCTTCCGACTGAAGAAACAATCAGCATGTGGATTTATATCAATATCTTCGTCCTTGACGGTGCAAAGATTTTGTATTGGTTACTCCAAATCTTCACATGGGTGCCTTCACCTATTTTCTGTGCTGTGCCCCCACCAGACTTCAACTCAATCAAAGAATACATGTGATTAACAGTCTCTTCATCCTCAAAGTGAGTTCACTGTTTTCCAGGTCAAGGTCTGCCATTATATGGTTATTAATGGGCGGAACAATATATACCACTATAGGGTTATTAACGGGCGCAACAATATATACCACTGTAGGGTTATTAACGGGCACAACAATATATACCACTATTGAATTTAAGCAAGTACATGGATCACAGTGGTCAGAGGATGGATTTGATTAGGCGTATTTAAAATATTAAATACTTCCAAATTCCATTAAAAATATGCAAAAGAAATGTGAAATTGCCTACTATCTGTCGACACAATCAAATCATTGAACAAATGTAAGTGGTCTTCCAAAAATTTATAAGCTTATATTAATCAAATAAAATCAGAATAACACTTTCTTAGAAAGAGTCTTCACATTCATTACATGTGAAACTTTCATTTTCTCCTTATGGGTGTGCCCCCTACAGTAAAGGTTGATCCTCCTTATTCTAGCCATTACAAATTTATTCCCTATACTACCACTACTAACTCTCCTCCGTCTAATTTATATCTTTTATAAATATGGAAGAGTTTGTTTTCATTTTTTGGATTTGATTGGCCTCCATACATTCAGTATCCCAAATCCTCCATTTTTACTTGCCATAAGAACCATAACAGAGCCCTAAGAGAGGAAATCATTTTGAATATTTTTTAAAATAAAAAATCAAACTAAAATTAAATCTTAATACTAATCCAAATATAATTTAAAACATAAAATAAAATAAAATTTAAAACTTAAAACAAAACAAAATAATAAATTCTAGCATTACAACCAAAAAAATAACTATGTTAAAATTAAATAAAAAGTAAATAATATATATCATATTATATTAAAATAAAACATTTCAAAACAAAAAAAAATATTTTATTTTAAACTTAAACACACTAAATAAAAGTCGTTTAATAAAAACGAAATGAAGCAAAAGTAAAAAATTGCTAATTATTGCAAATGATTTCCTATAACAAATTATGGATTCTGATTTTAAAACAGGTCATGCAGCTTAAAAATGGCTCTAGAAGAACCTAGGTGATCTCCCAGACAATGCGTCATATTGCAAAACTTCTGGCGATTCATCTAGTTGGGTTCGTTTTGAGAAAAACCCATGCTCCATCTTTTCAAGATTCGTCCCAGTTTCGTCAGAAACTAAACTCGAGATTACTTCAGAGAAATTTAGCCCTTGTCCAAACAAAGGAGACCCCTCTTCCTCCTCACAACGACAGAAGGGAATATTTGGGTTTGCTTTCCTCAAAGCATAAAGAATCAATTCCCTATGATCCAAAATAGTGAGTAGTTTGCCAATCTAAGGTTGAAGAATCTAGGTTGATAGCCTTGAAATCATTATTTATCTGTTGAATTTTATCAAAGATTGAGTCCTATAAAGAGAAGATACGAAATTAGCTATGAAAATCACAACATCAAAAAATAGTTTGAAATCATTACCAAAGCAAAGTTAATATCAAATAAACAAATATATGGCATAATTTTGCATGTTTCATGCTATTGTTCGGGAAATGTTTATTCGATTGGCATAATTAAAACGCTCTAAGCATCCATATCTAGACTCACCGTCAGTCAAGTTCTGCAAATCATATCCGGATTGTAAATCTTGTGACAATATTAACAATGCTGTCAAATAACTGGTGGGCACAGTTGAATTCATTATAAATTATTGCACACACGATGACCTGGAATGGAATGGCCTGTTTGATGGTTTTGCATGGCGGTGGGCGTGAGTTTAAATCGTTATTTCTTAGAACATGAATTTTTGGTCTTGCACATTTTATTTTTATAGATTCCAGACTTCATATAGTGTAACATCTAGATATTAATTTACTATAAAACTTGTCAACGCCTTGGGTATATTTATTTTCCCCTTTCTTTTAGGTTTATGATACACATATTTTGAGTGGTATCTTAATTTATAAATATTTTAATATAGGGGAGAGATGTTTAATGGTGTGCATGACTAGTAATTGTTATAGTACTAGTCCCATCAAGCCATTAGAAATTGAGAGATGTGAAGAATATTTAAACAAAAACAAATAATATTAAGTGTAAATATCTTTTAACTTATGTCCAAAATTTCCCAAAACATTCATTCTGCCCACAAGTGTCCATAAATAGTATCTTAATACTTAAGAGTACAAATCATATCACCCCAACTAGAAAACAGTTAAAATCATAACTCCCTCCAAAATGGTATCTTTGAGAAGTACAAAGTAGCAGTCAATTCAACCCCCACTCATTGTGAGCCATAATTGCTATATTATTCAGCATTTAAACATGATGTGCACAATAAATGACACCCAACCCATTCTATTTCTCATTAAAAATAGATCAAAGAACATGGACCAACAAGAAACAAATTCTCATCCATTGGATCACATCCAAATCAATCCAGATCACACATTCAAAACCAAGACATTGCAATCCATGTCCATCCTTGCCACCAATTAAGTTCATGTGCAAAATATTATAAAAGAAGCCAGTGTTCAAGTTGCATATTTAACATTCAAACTATTCACGACCCGTAGAGACAAACCATCACAGAACATTTGAGATTATATTCAGTTATTTCAATTACAACACTGTTTGCTTAGAATTTTATTTTAATTTCTCACAGTTTTTATTTCAGTTTTCTCATAGTTTTATTTTCATGAAAATATATATTTTCTTTATTTTTTGATATTCTGAATTATTTTCAAGTTGATTGGAAAATATGGCAAACCATAATGTAAAGTATTGGGGAGTATAGCTAACTACAAATGAAAAACAATATAATTTGCTTATAGTTGAATATAAGCCTTTTTCTACATTACAAATTCCAAGCTAGAAGGACTTCATCTAAAGTTGTACATGTTCATCCAAAAGCCAAAACATTGCCATAAAAAATAGTTCCTCTTTCAAAATTAATTGGAAAATGATGCTCCTAGCTACAATTTAAGAACTAGATGACCTTCAAATCGTAGATCCAACAGAGATTAGCCTTGTTCGACTAACAAACCATTTTGGCCACCAATTTATTGCAGAGCTCACATTCGATTAATGAATGTCCTCGTATGGTTAGATAGAGGGCATTGGCTAATCTCTCTTTCTCTCTCTATCTATTTCCTCTTACCTAGGCCCTCCCGTGTCCATGGAACTGCATTAATTTGTTTTCTGATATATTATATATATATATATATATATATATATATATATATATATATATATATATTGTTTAAGGATTAAACACTTATTTGAGCCTATAATATATCTATCAAAGCGAATCTTAAATTAAATTCAAAATATATTCATTCTAGATAACCTCTAAATTGAACTCACAACTAGATATTCTAATTCTCAAACCACAGGCATTCATTTATTCTTTTATTGAAAATAAATATTTTATTAAACTTTTTCTTGAGAAAAAATAAATCAGAGAACTTGTTGAGACCAGACTTCACATGTCACTGTTTTCAAGAAGAAAAGATGTGTCATGGCATCCAAAAATCAATTTGTGATAGACAATCCCATATATTAAATCAAATACATATGTTTAAAAATGCGAAAAACAACAAATGAGAGAAATATTGTCATAGCAACAAGGAGCATCCGAAGGATGTGACATATAAGATGAAATAGTAAATGAGGATCCATTGTTATGGTAAGTGGAACAAGCCAACCTCTTGGATATGTTCCACTCGCTATCAGTGACAAACTTTGAATGAAAAAAATATTAGTGACAAACTTATAGTGACACAAATAGACATAGAAACTCCTTTATGCTTCCCTTTCTTCTAGTACTCCTTTATACTTTGCATTCAAATACTTAAGATAATTCATCTGCCTTTCATATTTCGTTATCCTTCCCTTCATCAACTGTGACATCTTCAAATGGAAATATCATAAAATAAGTTTGTCACTTTGATGCTCTTCAAAAACATCAGCAAAAAAATCAACATCAAAATGTTTAACTGACCATTATGTCTTTTTTTACAACCCATTGATGAGAGATCAGGTCTAATGGTAGTGAAACATTTTGGAAAAATTTCCTTACTATGATCTAGGTGGATATTAGTGGCCACCTACCATGTCCACTTGGACCCCCACCATTGTTTCTTTTAGCTTTTCAGTTTCCTTAATTGTAGCCTAGTTTACTAATTTTAGCAGTTTTTCGGGTCGTGAACTTCTGGAGTCGTTTTGAGGCCCTAAACGACGATTTTTTGGGAAAAAATGGTAGCAACATGGGACTATGGACCAATGTTGCTCTTCCCAAAGTTGTAGTTCTCGGATATATCTTTCTAACGAGATATTGTGCGTGTCAAACGAAGATCGTATGCCAAAGTTACGACCTCGGGAAGTTGATGTACCAATTTACCAAGACACGGCCCACAGTTTGGCGTTTCATCTTCTAGGGTTAGGTTTTGGAATGTTAAGGGTTTTCCATTGTTTCTCAACAATAAATGGGCCTTCAAGCCTCATTGTAACACAGTTTAGAGGCATGTAGCCGCCACATCTCCTCAGAGATAAGCTACCATCGCCCTAGCTGGTTTATTTCTAATTCTGTTTGTAAGAATATTTTAGTATTTTACATTAATGAAATGAAGTATTATTTCTGTTGCATCTCTGTGTTTATTGTTATCTCTATAAGTTGTTGCATTCCTGTTTAAATCCGGATTAGTGGTATCAGAGCGATCTGCTTTTTCTCTATTTTTCTTTGCATGTCCCCAACGAGGTCGCGATATAAGGAGTTAGGGCTTCAACTGGTCAAACCTTTGCAAGACCAGCCTTGCAAATCCTGACAGCCTCCCATGGTGGATGAAAAGAAAGAAGAGGGTGTAGGAGATCCTATCAAAATCTTGCTCGAAGAAACCACCGAGTGACAAAGGAACATGATGATGGACAACTTCACCCAGATCCTTCCGCAGCTACCCAAGGGCGATGCATCGGCTTCCAACAGCCACTCTGGAAATGCCACACCATTTAAGGTATAAGTTAATTTTGAAATCCCCATATTCGAGGGTTAGATAGACGTAGATGTTGTTGATAAATGGTTAAATCTGCTAGAGGGTCATTTTTCTTTTCATGATTTTGCCGGTCGAGAAAAGATTATTTTCGCTCTTCTCAAAGTAGCCCCCCACATCAAGGATTGGTGGGAAACCTCTGCGAATAGAAGGACGAAAGTACAGGCTCACTGTTTTCAGCCGCACCCACTTGGGATTCATTCTGAGAGGCCATCAAGGGGCAGTAATACCCTATTGGAAGCTATGAGGATCAATACATAAAGTGGACCACGCTGTGGTAGGGAAGGGACCAAGACGTGCTGGAGTTTACCAATATTTTCCATACCATTCACACAAATTTGGGTATCAAGGATTCGAAGCAGCATTTCATACTTAAATACCATTGTTTCTTGCACAATTTTTCTTTTTTCCGAAGAAGAGAATTCGTAATTTCCATTAATTTCAGAAAATTACATGTTGTAGATGCTGAACGCATATGCTGTAGTGTGGGTAAACCACTTACAAAAACAATACTTCAGGAGAAGTATGCAAAAAAGCCCTCAGACAGGGCAACAAGAAAATGGGTATGTAAACCCCAACACGAGTATACCCCTACCCATACAAGCGAAAAAAAAAAAAAAAAAAATTAACAATAGCTCTTGTCGCATGTGCAGAAAAATTCGAAATGGCTGCCAAAGACAAAGGGGAGAGGCACGAAATGGTAGAGAGCAGCCTAGGTAGCCACACCTCCCCCATCCCCTCAACTCTCCACCTAAAACCTCAGAAACCAGTGGAAGAAAACCACCCATATATCCAAAGAAACCAGAAGAAAAGCAACCAGAAACAGCCATACAAAAGCGGCATGAATCGATGCAGAGACAAACTCCACACCTCAGATCCCTCAACACTCTCCATAGCTATATCGGTAGCTAGCAAAAGGCCAAAAAAGAACCCATCGCTTCATCAAGGGAGCCCAACAGGTCCCAACCAGTGCTGAGGCGGGTCGGTGCCGGGGGCAGAGGTGGCTAGGGCAGCCACCTCGCCCCCACGAAGAGAGTCAGGAGGCCCAAAACAGTACTCTTGCCCCCGCACCAGCGGCTCAGCACAAAAAATCAAAGGCCAAAACCCCTTGGTGAAACCGCCAAGTCAGAGGGTCGGAAGGAGCGCAGAAGACCGCCGAGGAACCAGGGGAAACACGCCGCCGCCGCCCAGCTCAAAGCACTATGCAAGACACCCGATCTCAGCCGATGATGCGCAGAGGATGCAGAGTAGGCTGCAAACCCGGGAACACCAGACGAGGACGATGAGATGGGTCCGAGTCTCGCTGAGGAAGATAGAAGAAAGGCCCGGCACAAGGGAAGAGAACCGCATGAGAGAGGGGAGCTGTAGGCCGAAAACGAGTCCACGCCACAGGCTACCGGATCCGCAGAACAACAAACCCCACCAGATGCAGCGAGCCCTGGCACTGATATATCAAAGAAAACTATGGTTGCACGACGAAGAAGCAATGTACCAGACGATGGCAGCAAGAAGGGCGTCCAGAACCCACACCAGCGGCAAACCCTGCCGCCGCAGGCTTAGGCAGCAACCAGAGCCGAGTAGAAACCCTAGGTTCTCCGCCTCAGTCTCGCTTGCAACCTCCTCAAACTCTCTTTTCATTGTTTCTTGCACAATTACATCTAGGAAGAAATAGAATTCCTGAGCATCCCCTTGCTCGGCACGGCATACCGATATGCCGTTAAGGTCGAGCAAAAGTTTAAACAGAAGAAGCGAGACTTTGGATCTACGAATCCGAAGCAAGGGAAAGGTGCCCCCAAACCACAGAAAAAATGACAAAGCCAAGGCGGGCAGCCCAAGAAAAACCCGCCAAAGCTGCAAGCAAAGAACAACACCGTGAAGCTGAAAAAGGACATAGGAAAGTGGTGTGAGTTCCATAAGAGCTCCACTAACAACACAAGTGAGTGTCGGGGCAAACAGTCACTAGCGGCTGAGCTAAAGGTTTCAGAATCAGATGCATGTTCTGACTCTGAGTCAGAACGTGACGAGGGGAATGACAAAGGGAAGCAGATTATCAATGCGGAGCCCAACGCCACTGCTGCCAGCACGAAGATCCAGAAGGAGGAACATGAAGATCCAGAGGAGGAGGAGCATCTCTTCCACTCCCAAATGTGTGTAAAGGGATCCCCGCTACAGTTCATTCTCAATAGCGGGAGCCAAAAGAACCTCATTTTGGCAGAGGTCGTGAAGCAGATAGGCTTACCAACCACAACACATCCACAACCGTACACCATCGGGTGGCTTCACCAAGGACGGGATCTTCGCGTGAGCCAGCAGGGTCGCCTTCCATACAACATGAAGCCCTTCACGAATGAGGTATTGTGTGACATTTCTCCCCTTGAAGTTTGTGATGTAGTATTATGACAACCTTACTTGTGGAAGCGACATGTTGTGTATGAATCAAGGCCTCGTGTTGTTATTGTTACTTTGGGAAATAAGTTGTAGAGGATACCGGAGGTAGCACCACCTATTGCCACCTCTTTGATTACTGTAAAACAATGTAGTAAGCTTGTTTCCAAAACCAGGAAATTTGTTTTCCTGATTATACGCCCTCAAAGAATGAAGAAGATGGTGGCCACAACCTCGAGATAGGGCCCCTCTACATGACAACTACAAATGGACAAGGTCGTGGAGGAGTACGAGGATATCTTTACCTCCCCCACAGGGGTTCCTCTACACTGTCAGGTCAGGCACTCCATCGATCTAACCCCAGGTGTGCCATTGCCCAATGGACCAATCTATCGGTGCTCTGTTATGGAGAATGATGAAATCAAGAGGCAGATTCAGGAGCTCCTATAGAAAGGTTAGATCTGTCCAAGTTCATCACCCTGTGGGAGCCCGATCGTGTTGGTACAAAAGAAAGATGGGACTTGTAGACTCTATACTAACTATTGGGTGCTAAATAAGATCACTATCCATAATAGGTACCTAATCCTACGGAGAGATGACCTCTCGGACCAACTCAAGGGAGAAAAATATTTCAGGAAGATTGGCTTGAAGTCTGGATATCACCAACTATTAATCAAACCCTCTAATGTGTGGAAGACTGCCTTAAAAGCCAAGGAGGGCCTTTTCGAATGGTTGGTTATGCCTTTTGGGTTCACAAATGCTACCACAACCTTCATGAGGCTCATGGATGACATCTTAAGGCTATTCGACAACTCATTTATAGTGGTATACTTGGATGACATCCTCATCTTCAACCAGAGTTGGGAATATCACCTCCACCACATCCGACAGGTTCTCAAAACACTATGGCAACACAAGTTGTGTGTCAATTTGGAGGAATATACTTTTGGCATGACCCAAGTTCAGTATCTGGGATACATTATTGATGAATGGGGGGTGCATGTGGATCTAGCTAAGATCCAAGTCATTCAGAATTTTCCAGCCCCAACCACTCTCACAGAGCTCAGTAGCTTTCTGGGTCTTGCTAATTTCTACCGCAGGTTTGTGTTAGGGTTCTCTCATATCACTTAGCCCTTGAGTCAAGTCACAAAAGGAGGAGAGAAATCAAAATTATTTTTCTCTAAATCTCAACAGAAGGAATTCGCAGAGTTGAAACATCACCTTTGCTCTGCACCACTGCTTACATTAGCAGACTTTCAACAACCATTTGAGATTGAGACATATGCCTCTGACTATGCCTTTGGGGCAGTCCATACTCAACAGGGGCATCTAGTGGCATATCACAGTGAGAAACTTTCAGACACAGTCCGAAAGTATCACACTTATCATAAAGAGATGTATTCCATTATGCAGGCTTGCCAATAATGGAATCATTACATTTTGGGGAAGGAAACAGTCATCCAAAAAGACCACCAATCCTTGTAATTCATATAGACATAAGGGAAGTTGCATAATGATCACCATCAGAAGTGGTCAACATGCCTGCAACAGTTCCATTTGAATATCAAGTACAATAAGAGCAGCACAAATAATGTTGCAAACTTCCTCAGCCAATCACCGATCATGGCGCTAACTAACATGCTCAACTCTTATGGGCCGGAGACTTATGATTGGCCGCTTCTCTACAAAAGTGACCTAGAATTCAGTGACACATAACATATGCTCTTGGAGGGTCAGCAAGTTCCTAGTTTTCACCTCCATGATGCTTTGTTATGCCATATGGGACACCTTTGTGTTCCTTCAAGTGAGCGTGCAAAGATGATTTTGGAAGCACACTACGGTCAGGCTACTGGGCATTTTGGGGTCGAGAAAGCCATGGCAATATTGCAGAGGTATTTCTATTGGTTGAATCTTCGATAGGATATTGGGAAGTACATCAGATCATGCACTGCTTGCGCCATCACCAAACTGACCATCAAGAAGTAAGGTCTGTATACTCCGTTGCCTACCCCTAATCGACCTTGGGAATCCATCTCCATGGATTACATGCCAGGCCTTCCTTCTACTAAGCATGGAAACGACTGTGTTTTTGTTGTCGTCGATCGATTCTCAAAGATGGCCATTATGGTAGCCTACAAGAAGAGTATCACAGCAAAATGCACTGCTAAACTCTTTTTTAAATGAGTGTGAGTACACTTTGGGATCCCATAGTCTATCATCTTAGATCGGGACAGCAGGTTCCTCAATACATTTTGGTCCAGTCTATTATCGACGCTGGACACCAAGCTCACTAAGTCCACAAATTTCCATCCCCAAACTAATGGCCAGATAATGGTCATCAACAAGATGATCGTACACATTCTCAGAACGTACAACTCAAAGCATCCATGCACATGGGATGAGAGCCTCCCTTATGTGTAGCATAGCTACAATCAGGTTTTCCATAGCTTGATTGGCCACATCTATTTTTAGGTGGGCTTGGGATTCGAGCCACTACGTCCCATTGATGAGGCCATACCAGTTGTAGTGACTCAGGGAGATTCGGCTCATGTCTAGTGTGAAGCGGACAAGGAAAATAGCTTCATTGAGCATATTCAACACATCCTCCAACAAGTCCATTGCATATTGGAAAAACCCAATGCTAAGTACAAGTAGAAACATGATCAGCATTGGGTGCCACACAAGTTCTAGGTGGGTGACAAATTTTGGCTACATTTGTAGAAGGAGCACCTCGCTAGGTCCCACTACAAGATTCACCCTCTTCAATATGGGCCATACACCTTCACCAAGGCTATGGGAGATAATGCTTTTGAGCTCAACATTCCCCCATTCCTTATCCCGCATCGAGTGTTTAATGTGGATCACCATTGGTCATACATTCCACCATTACTAGACACATTCGACATTACAGAACAATTCACAAAAGTAGAGTTATATCGAGATTGCATGGAACAAGCTATAACTAATTGGATCATGGATACACAAATTAAGAACACTTGCCAGTAGAATATCCAACTATATCAAGTTATCAAAGTAGGGCAACTCCTTCACCAGGGCATGTGGCTCAGCAAGAACCAAGTTTAGCAGAAGTTTCCTCATCTCATGGAGGAACTCAATGTAATGGAGGCCATTGCTTCCTAATGGGGGGGAATGATCGTGGAATGATCCACGTGGATATTGGTGGTCACTCGCCAATCCCAAATGGACCCCAACCATTGTTCTTTTTGTTTTTCAATTTCCTTAAATATAACACAATTTAATATTATTAGCAGTTTTTCGGGTCCTAAACTTCTAGAGCCATTTTGAGGCCTAAAACGACGTGTTTTTTTAAATCTACCTTGAACAAGATTTTGTAAGCCATGTTTTCTATCGTAGTCCTCAGAGAGATCTTTCTAATGGGGTATCGTGTGCGTCAAATGGAGATAATATGACCACGTCACGACCTTGGGATGTTGGCTACCCAACCAACCCCAATGGGGCCCATATACTCTTGGTGTTACATGTCCTCGGGTTAGGGTTTTGGTTGTTTAGGGTTTTCTCTTATTGTTCAATAATAAAAAATCCCTTGAGCCTCATTGTAACACAGTTCAGAGGCATGTATCCACCACATCTCCTCTCAGAGATAATCTACCATTGCCGAGTTAGTATCATTTCCATACTATTTGTAAGCATATTTCATTATTTGATATTATTCAAAGGAAGTGTTATTTCTACTACATCTCTGTATTTATGGTTATATTTGTACTTTGTTGCGTTCTTATTTAAATCTAGATCAAATAACCACAATATTCACAAACTCAGTACCATTCCATATAAAGCTTCTATTGAGTGTCTACTGACTGTCATGAAACTAAAGAATATTGCCAAACATGAGGCTGAACAATTTAAGTCAAATAACAATTTATAAAAAAAGAACTAAACGAGATCAACATCTTAAGCAAAAGGATCACTTTTGTTATTCCTCCTATAACTCATAGAACATTTTATCCAAAACATATATTAATATAATTGAAGACATCCAACGAAAACAATGTAAACTTTGAAACGGGAGCTATAAACTGAAAATGGGAACTCTCGCGAAAAAACCACATAAAATCATAAAACAATGCTAAAAACAAAAAGTGTTGATGTTGGAATAACACCTCTTTTTTTTCTAGGATAGATTTTCGACATGTTTTAAAAATGGTGGTGAAAACCAATTTTTTGCGCAAAAATTTTCCAAAAAGCACCCTCAAAACGAAAAGTGTTGATGTTCAAATAACATTTTTTTTTCGAGGGCAAATTTTGTGCAAAAGACACCCTCAAAATGAAAAGTGTTGATGCTCGGATAACACTTCTTTTCAAGGGTAAAATTTCAACATTTCAAAATAATGAAGTAAAATATTTTATCATGACCGAGAAAACATTAAAATTTCAAAAAAATAATGAAAACATAAAATAAAATTAAAAATAAAAAACTAAAACAATCAACAAACACAAAACAAAAAAAAATGTTAAAAAAATAACAAAACTTAAATTAAAATATATACTAAAAAACAAAACATAAAAAAAAAAAAAAAAAAAAATCAAACATAAAAAAAACAATCATAAAAATGTAAAAAAAAAAAAAAAAAAAAACAAAAAAAAAAACAAGAAACAAAATTAACCTATAAAAGATAAGAATTAAAAACTAAAAAGTAACTTAAAAATTATAAACAAATAAATACACTCTTTATAGAAAAGTAGAGAAGAAAGAGAAGTCAAGATACAAAAAGGTTAGAAGCCATGCTGGAAAATAAATTTGCATCTCTTGAAGATACGATCCAAAAACAAATAGAAAATAAAATACAACCATTGGAGAATAAAATGATGGCAATGGAGACTAGGTTGCAGGTTATAGAAAAATAGTGCCCCATGTACAACCACATTAGATCTCAGTTTCATAATCTTTGTCGCAATATTGGCCTTCCTAGCCTTTTACGATGTCAACTCGGGAGGCTTCTCTCCATGTTTTTTGAGTAGAGGAATAAAATCTTAAATCAAACTAAATAATTTGTTTTGATAAACCAATTTTGGTCTCAGTGGACGTTAACCACCATCATCATCAAGAAACACATATTAAAAAAAAATGGAAAACAAAAAATTATCTTGTAAACCATAAAAAGAAATTGGGAAAAGAAAAAAAAAATATGGAAAATAAAAAAATAAAAAAATGAAAAAACTATAAAACTAAATAGGTAAAAATAGAAAAATTTAAGAAACATTAACAAAAAAAACCAAAAGAAAAAGAAAATTGATATATATATATAACAAAAACAAAAATAAAAAACTACTAAAATTTAGATTAAAATATTGATTTTATATATATATATATATATATATATATATATATATATATATATATATATAATGTTAAAAAGAATTATCTTATAAATCATAAAAGAATTTGGAAAAAAAACAAAATTAAAACAAACTAGATTAAAAAAATAGAAAATTAACAAAAAAAAATAAAATTAAAAAACTAATAAAATTAATATTAAAAGCATTTAAAAAAAAATAAAAAACAAACATAAACACAGATTATTAAAAAAAAAACCAAATATATATATATATATATATAGTTTAAAAGAAATAGATTTTTTTTATTTTATATATATATAAAATCCTAATATTTTTATTTAAAACTAAAAAATGTCAATAACTAATATTAATATATATATATATATATTTTCATATGTATGTTTATTTTGTGTGTTTTATTTTTCATTAATATATATAAATTTTTTATAATTAAATTTATGAAAATATATTTTTAATATAATAATAAGTCATTTTAAATTGAGAATATGGAGAAATAATTATAAATCATGAGAAGGAAAATAACGGAAAAATAAATAAAAAAATAAATAAAAAATAAAAAAGTTAAATAAAAATGAAAGATTAGTAACTAATTACTAAACAACCTATAATAAAATCTCAATCAATCACTTTACAAATAAATAATAATAATAAAAGTTGAATTCCTAACATCAAATATTAAAATATGAATATGCACAATAAATTTTAGGTCAAAGACAAAATTAAATACTACCATAAAAATCCATTCTTATTAATTTTTTTTTAACTAACCTTTTAATTACACTTATTCGAATTACACTCACTACGGTATTCTTAAATATAAGTACTATATAATTATTTTCTATTAAAACTAAATAATTATTAAAAAATAAAAAACAAAAACTTTATATTTTTAATATTTAATAATATATAATAATTTTCTTATATTTAATATAATTTTTTCAATAACTTTTCCGTTAAAATACTAATATAATATATATATTTTTTTAATAAAGTATTTTTTTTAATCAATATACGCATCTTAAATGGTTATAATATTTATACAAAAATAATAAAAAATAATAAATATAAATCAACGTAAACCCATATGTTTTATAGTTTTCTATTAATTTAATTTTATTATGAGATATATCATCTTCACCTTTGATCATATATTCGTTATACAAAGTAACCTAAACATTTACCTGATTTTTTTCGACAATTGATATTTGATTCCAAATACTTCCATTATGACATGATTGGCCTCGCCAATTGGTTACTTTGTGTGGGTTTTTAATAAATAAATGGGTTTATTACTCATGTCAATGATAGCTATTTGAGATGTTGGTTGTATTAAAACAAAGGAAAAGTTCAAGTGTATCCTTTCGTTGATTTCAAAACCTTCCACTTAGATTTTTAAGAGTTAACCAAACAATCTTTTATATATATATATATATATATATATATCATTTTTCCATTATTCTTTTCTTATTTTTTTACTTATTTACCACCCTCCTAGCTCTTATTATGTTGAAAAAAAATTCTTACAAATTCAGCATCATGTATTGAATCTCCTTGAATGACTGAACTAGTTCTTCAAATCTCATGGATATGTCTTTAAGGAATTGGAATTACCTCTAATTAGAAGTCTAGTAGCTTTGGATATGACATATATGGTTATCTAAATAAAATAACAATTTGTTACTAGATGTATTAAAAAGTTACAACATTAGCATATTCAAAAACGAGATGATGCTGATCTGTGTTAATAATATACATATAACAGACAAATTAAAAGATGGAATGACTGCAAATTATATGAAACAAAACATTAAAATATTGATAAAAATACGTGATATACAATGTCTCCGTCCTTTTCCTTTATTCCAAAGATTTCCAAAGGTTCAGAAATGTGACTCTTTGAAGCCTCTTTAAACAAAAAAAAATAAGAACCTTGATCCAATCATTTTATTAAGATGAGCTTCTGAAGACAAAGAAATGTAATCTCCACTCAACTTTCTTTATAAAGTTCATGACCCGACGGAGTCTATTAAGACAGTCTTGGAGATAAAAAATGCAAGCCCCCAAGGCTTTCTTACTAAGATTTTGGACATTTTATTTGTTAACATAAACAAGTTTTTATAGTGAATGTAGAAATAAAACAAATGTTCAAAGCGCTGGGGAAGTTTTGTCAAATATTTTACAATTTGTAAAAATAACGCAAAAATAGAACCAAATTTAATAACAATATATGGAATGTTGCTCTCTCACTTTTAGCATTTCTGACTGACTCTGAAGTATAGAGTGCTGGCCGATTTAGTGGAATGACATGTCCTTTCTGTGCAAATGTCCTTCTTCATTTGCACCTAAAAGCGAGAAAACAGTGAGTGGATTGGCCATAAATTCAACGGTAAATTTCTGAATCTTAACTTTTTGTAACAATTGAAAATAAATCCATAAAATGTGTTAAACAAAATGGTGAATTAGCCTTAATTAAGAAGACAACAAGGATTTTCTTTAAGAATAAATCACAATCGCATTCAGGGCAAAAGCTCTCATTATGAAATAAATCATAATCACATATAATTGGGGATTCGTAATAATCACAATCACAATTAATCAAGATTGTATCAGAATCGCATCTATCAGAGGGGATCAAATCACAATCGCAAATTAAAAGGAGGTAGAAATAGCATGGGGTCTGTGGATCTTGCGATTGCGATATCACCACAATCATGGAAGGTTATGGATGGAGTGATCACAATTAGGTCTCTAGAGTGGCACAACACTTCATGGTGCCTCTTCAAAGTTGCAATTGCAAGGTATGGGGATGATATAGCAGTATATGACGTGGAAGGTCACGTAGAGCATAATGTGGTAGTTGATGTGGAGGATGACGTCATGGGTGACGTGGCAGAGGAATGGTTATCACATACCACAGTATCATTTGATATGGAGTGGGAGGCATGGATTTTGATAGCCACAGATGTGATATTATTTTAACTACATTTCATACTCATGGAGGGTCTGACGCTCATCACAAATCCCAATCCCAAATGCAGAGGAATATGGGATCAAGCCTTTAGTTCTTGTGATTGCGCGAATGTAGGGGGGCCTATTAAATGGAGTGAATGACCCATCAGGTTCAGGGGATCAGAAGCGCAAAAGGGATAAGCCATGGGACACGGGCTATGGGATTTGCAATCTTCGTGTATGCGATATCATGACCACGTCGAGTCTCGGTAATCACTAAATCACATCACAATGGGCATGCAGAGGGGCATTGTTTGTTCTTTATTTGTGATGCAGGGTAGCTGTAAGGAGTAAACTCCGATTATTATTTAAACTCCAAAAAGACTGATTATTATTTTTTTTTGTTAAATAACCCATGTTTAAAACTTAGGGCTTCAAAAGTCTAACTATGAGTTTTCGCCTCGGGGGATATTTGGATTTTTATTTTTAGGAAATAAAATCAAATCATTTTAAAACTCAAAAATGTTTTACTATTTATTAAAGAAATATATTTTTAATATTTTGAGTTTTTAATTTTTTAAAAAGGGTCCCCGTTTTTAAATAATTAATTTCATAGGAAATTTATATAACAAAAATTGGGTGGGGGATGGGCAGGGCGAGGGATGGGGGTGTTGTTAAACAACACAACAGAACCCCAAACTATTTGTAACACAACCTTTGCATCTCTATTGTGTTCATTTCCACCTTGTAATAATTAATTAATCATTGTCCATCAACTTGGTAGATTTTTTTAATATAGGAGCTCTCTTGTACCACTATGCTAACTTCGTGTAGCAATCTATCTATCTCTCGTAGCGATTCATAGGATCTTGTAGCAATATGTCTATCTCCTGTAGCAGCCTTAAGGATATTGTTGTATCCTATATATATCCTTTATGAGTGCATGTATGTTCCTATAACATACAATTTGCATGCCAAGAGATGGTGGGTCTGCCATTTTATTTTTCTTTTCTTCTGTTTTTAATTTTTTAATTTTCTTTTTATATAAACAAAATTGGAATCAAAATAAACTTGGAGTGATTTGAGATAATTGAGCTAGACCCTACCCAACCCTTCATTCTCCTTATCCTCTATCATGACTAAATGACAAAAACCCACATTTGTCTTGTTCCTCCCCCATACATGTCGGTGTCTGAGTGGAAAAGTGAATTCCACTACCACAAATGGCTGAGGCTGCATGCTAACAAAATCTGGCTTTAGAAAAACATTTCCATCTCACACTTTTAATGTTTTCTCAAGCTAGACTAGGTTCAAAATGTGAGGTTCAAAATTTGCAGGCTTTTGCCCTACCTAGTTGTGTTTTTACAATAGATGGTGGTTTGACTATCTGGAACTTTGAGGTGGCCGCTAAAACTTTGATATGATTTCTTGAATGTTGATATGAATATTGAAATTCCTCCTCATAGTCTTCAATAGTCTTTTAATTTCCTTTGGATTTGTTCTATTTAATTATTGACAGAGTTTTGTTGCTTCATGTTTTCGTGGTACTAATGCTATAATCGATTTTATGTCCTTGCTTCTTGACGATTAACGGTCCTATGGAAGCCTACAAGATACCATGTAGCTACTCAAACCCGATTTTTGGGCCTCCTGAAGTGCTGTGGTTTTCAAAATACTTGGATTAGTGCTGAAAATTTAATCTTATACATTTTATGTAGGTTTCTACAAGACTATGTGTCTTCCCGTAATAGCCAGACAAAACCTTTAGGTGCATAATTTTCTCTAAGTATGGTCTTCAAAAATTTGGATAATTCATAGTGAGATTTCTTGTGGTAGGTTGGGGGTCTTCCTTTGATGTTGATAGGTCAACAAGAAATGGAGAGTTGTGTTTTTGGTGGATGGTTAGTGGGACATTGGTGAGAAAGTGAGGGATGGTGGAGTGGATAAGTGCTAGGGTCTAGAACTGATAAAATAAGTCACTGGGTCCTCCTAACCTATGGTATTTTCCTCAATAGTATCCCATCGAGAACATTTTTCTGCAAGTAATCATCTATGTTTAGTTTTTAGTTCTCACTACATTATCTCTACATGATTCTTCTTCCTGAAAAAGGGACTCAAAAATTGGATTATTGTTGGCTACGTGGGGCTTGACCAAGGTTTAGAAGTGATTTAACCAAACAAATCCAAAAACTACCGGCCCTTTCGATAATAGTCCACGCTGTGCGGACAGAGTTCTCATCCGAGGTAGTATGGGAGGGTGCTGGAACTAGGCTTCTGCAACGTAGGGATGTCTTGATGAAGTCAAGTAAGTTCGCGAACCGATCCTGCGTGCTTATGTTGATCCGTGCACCCATCTGTCCTTGGCGACTTGTGCAACTACTTCCGTGTAGTTTTGTAAAGGGTGCAAAGGGGTGTTGTCTAGATCCTTTATGCTTACAATGGTTTCATTATGGATCTTAACTTAATTATGTGGGCCCTATTCTCATTAATCATTCAATATTTATAACCAATGTGTGTAATCATAAACTATAAATAGTAACATAAATATCACAGAATAAATAAACACATAGTATTCCAAAAACAACTTATCTTTTATTAATCCTCTATTCAAGTACAATCCCAACTCTGCCCTGCACACTCAGCTGCAGGGGTCTGCGCTCACAGCTGTGGACTTTACTACGCCTCTGCGCACATAGTTGTGGACTTTACTATGCCTCTGTGCACACAACTGTAGGGCCTCTTTCTACTACTACAACCCAAGACTCAGACTTATAGACTCAGAGATAATTCATCATCCAAAAACCCATATGACTTTTCAACTCTAAAACTACGTTTCCACTTAGAGCCTCACTCTATTTATACAATCCCATGGTCCGCAGACCATGGGTAGGTTGAGACATTCTATATTAAATTACATTATTTTAGTGTGGACAACCCTAGAGTCTTGTGCTCCGCGCCTGCATTTTGCGAGCCCTTTACATTACATCGACCAAAGCTCGAGCTTTAAGCCCCAGAAACATGCTATGGGAGGATCCACTGCCCAACAGGCCCCTAACACAATCATCATGCCTTGTCCCAAGTGACTCAACTAGTGCGGTGATCTTCACATGAAGTCCATCCAACTGTGTCAGTGTGGTGCGAAGGTCCACAACTCACCATGCTATCATGGTCTGGATATACTCCATCTCTGCTTCTCAATCATCTGTGTCTGACTTGATTCTTTGCTTTGATGTCAGCTTCTAGTACCTGTGTTTATAGTCTCGCACCTCTGTCTGGCTTGTGGGGTCGCAGAGATTGTGCTTTGGTTAGTTAGTCAGATAGTCGGCCCACCCATGTAGGGCTTTAGGAAACTACCATTGATCTGAATTGGATCCTTAAAACGTTTCCATGATTGTTTCAAATTATGTCAGGCTTCAAAATCTTATGAATGATGAGCTTATCAGAAATGACCTCTGGACAACGGCAATTTATGGCCAGCATGGAACAACAAGGACCCTCAGTCAAAGCATGATGACCGTGCCCATGGAGACTGCGCATGGACACGAATTGGCAATCGGAAGCCCAGATCCAAAAGTAGAGGCAGTTTCTTATACGCGAATAGCGTAAAATGTTAATCGTGTATTACAAGGAAAAACTCTCAGTGAAGGAAAGCCCCAAGCATTCGGTCACAAGGAAAATAGGAAACTGTGCAAAAACCATCGAAAGGCAGGTTCTGCGCCCAAAACTGAGGGGATATCATGTGCACTTCGAATGGTAAGCGATTTTGGCTGAGTTCAGCGCGTTGCCACACACAGGGTGACACACGTCCAACGAATGTGAGAGATAACCACTTACATCACGTGAGTAATAGTCAAGCAACTTACCCACACGATATAGACAGAGACTGTAGGATCTGGAGGATCTAGATCAACTACGAAGAATCAATCCGATGGAAGACTAGATTTTATAGTGAAATAGACTGATGTACATGAGATTTGAGGTCCAACATGACCAATGAGCTGGGAGAGGAACAGTTTCATGAGCAATCTTGGGGCAACAGAAATAACAGCCATTCCAAGAGAACTGACACTCAGTTCGCGAGGCAACAGGTGGCCACCTCTCTATGAAGGTTACACCATGATGAAGGCATAGAATAGGGGAATTCCAGCGGACAGAGGCAGGCAATCCAGAGACCCAGGAAGTGGAAATGAACAGTCAGGGATCAAATTGGCTTTAAGCCACGAACAGACAAAGAGCATGAACAAAAACAGAAGTAGAGAGAAAGAAGTGAATTCCAGAGAATAGAGAAGCCGAGCTGACTGGCAGAGCATAGGCAGCATCGAGCAAACAGAGAAGAGGGAGTCCAAGAGTCTATGAACTCCAGAGAAGGATTGAGAGGTTTAAGCAACTCCTTTGTGTAGACCTGTCACATATTGAGTACCAAATTGGACTCATACCACTAAGATCAGTCAAGGTCAAGATTCAGTAAGGGGGAGTCTGTGTACTCTAGAGACTTCAGGGATCCAAGTACAATCCTACTGATGATTCTCTATTAAGTGAGACTCAAATTGAGCTCCTTATTGTAAAATCTATGTTTCAAGACACAACAGAAAAGGCCACCACTGAAGGCCATACTAGGAGACGTAGCCTAGGAATATTGGGTGAACTCCTTATTAAATTTGTAGTGTTTTGTATTTGCTTACTGTGTTTCTGTTACTGTTTCAAGTGCCTGTGTATTTCGTAATCTTATCGATCCATTGTTTAAAATAACATAGGCACACCCCAACACATGGGTCCATAATACCTTCATTAATTAACTGAGATAATTCACGAGTGGTTTCAGATCAAGTGGTATCAGAGCTCCTAGGTTGTTAAGGTTAGACAAGCTTCTGCTGGATTTTGTTGTTGAATGCTAACTAGATCAAAGATTAAATTAGGAGAAAGAGAGTTGGTTGAAACTAACCTGGAAATTGGAAGAGTCTGTCCTTAGAAGAAAATGTCAGAAGAAAGTACCTTGGGACCAGACCCTCAATTTATAGATACTTTCCTGGATATGAGGTCCATGGTAGAGGAAATGTATAGGGACTTTAGAAAACATAAGGGTGAAGATTCATCGGGCTCCAAACAAGATAAAGGAGAAGAAGATTCTCTCCTCCATGACCACTCAAAAGGCAAAGGGAAAGAAGGAAACATTCTCACACCTCCTAATATCCCTGAACATAAAAATAAGGCATCTTTGATAATTAGATCAGACAAATTGATGTTTATTGCAGAGTGTAGAGTATCGACTCCAACAAGAGTAAGATTCATCTAGCCAGATTACGCCTCGAACGCATTGCCTTGGTATGGTGGGAAGGCAGGACACAAGCTTACATGAAGAAACATGGTAAGATTCTTTCTGTCCGGAGTGGATTTATTTCTGCAATCAAAAAGCAGTTCTATCCACTAGCTTACATGCAGCAATCCATGATGAGCTGGCAAACTCTTTGCCAAATGAAAGGGCAAATTGTACAAGGTTACACCCAAGAATTTAGGAAAAGAGCTTTGATTCTAGGAATTTCATTAGACTCACCTGCGACTCTGTTCAAGTAAATAGGTGGTCTACATAGTTACATGAGGCACACTATCCTCATGCTTAATCCCACTAGTATAGATGAGGTATCTGTTCATGCTACACATCTAGAAGCTAGAGGAAATAATGGGAACCCAGAAGTTGGAGGATCATCCAAGCCCATTGCAAGCAAGAATAAGGAGAAAAGAAAACATAAATGGAAAGAGAGGAAGGCCAACATTGCATAGAAGAGTAAGTCTTCATGCACTCACTGTAAAAAGGATGGGCATGATGATGAGCACTGTTGGATTCTGCATCCGAAGTTGAGACCTAAGAATTTCAAGGGCAAGCAAAAGAAGATTGATGCAGCTATTCAAAAGGATTCGGGGTCAGACTCAGGAGATGAAACAACCATTGCAACCACAAGTATAAAAGGTAAAGATTCTGAAGCATCTATTAGGAATTCTGCACAACCTATTAATGATGAAGAAAATGAGAGAAAAAGGCATGAGCTTTTCCATATTTGATTTATTTCCAAGCATCAAAAGATTGATACTTTGTTTGTTAGTGGCTCACAAGTAAATTTAATTTTTGAAGCAATTGTGAAGAAGTTGGGATTACTGAGTACACCTCACAAGAAACCATACCCATTAGGTTGGTTAAGTGATAAAGCACAACTACAAGTGACTAGACAATGTAAACATAAGTTTTCTTTTGGGGTAGCATTTGTAGATGAGGTTGGGTTAGATGTAGTTCCTTTGGATGTATGTGGAATTGTTATAGGAAGTCCTTACTTGTATGATAGAAAATCTATTTTCTATAGAGATGAGAACAAGTATCTACTTGTTAAAGATGGAATCAGATACTTTGTAAGGGCTTATAAGTTCAAGAATAATTATACTCTCATAAACTTAGCGTAGATGAAACGAATTGTAAATTCATGCAAACAATCTTTACTGATAGTTGTAAAGGAAAAAAAACCTGTTAAAATCAATGTATTTGAGGGTTGTGATGCTAAGCAGCAAGCTGATTTAGAAAAAGTTATAAGTAGAACTTCGGCATAAATCACATATAGAAAGACCTTTGTCGACACGTTTTGAACCAACCAGTGTGGTTCATCGTCAAGACAAGTTGAAGAAACAGATCCAGCAATTGCATGTTAGGAAGAAGAGACGAGCCAAATCTTTAGCCTCGGCTCGTCTCCTTCCCAAGCTATGGAAAAGGTATGTGGATGACACTAATGTCATTTGGTCCGATGGCCAAGAGGAGCTGGATCACTTCTTCAATCACCTCAACTGTCAGTTCTCTGCCATTAAGTTCACCATGGAAAAAGAGGTCAATGGTTGCCTCCCTTTCCTCGATATTCTTATATCCAAGAATAAGGATGGCTCTCTTTCCCACTCTGTGTTCCGGAAGAAAACGCATACTGAGAAGTACCTTCATGCAGATTCCCATCATTTCCCTGCTCAGAAGATGGGTGTTCTTAACACCCTCGCTACTCGTGCGCTTAGGATTTCTGATAAGGAGAGCCTTGATAAGGAGAGATCCCATCTCCTTAATGTCTTTGTGGAGAATGGCTATAGTAGGCACCTAGGTCAGAAGGCCTTCCTTAAAGCCTCTAGAAATGCATTAATTAAAAAGGAACTGAAGGAACGCCGGCTAGGTGTCCATCTTCCCTATGTCCAAGGAACCACGGACAAGATTGCTCGGATCCTTAAAAGGTATGATATTCCCTCGACCTTTAGGCCCCTCAAAACCATTCCTAATTCCCTTCGATTGGTGAAAGATCTCGTTGACCCGAAGGACATGAAGGGTGTCTACTTGATCCCTTGCTCTTGTGGGACCCCATATATCGCGGAAACAGGGCGCTCCATCCATCAAAGGATCAGCAAGCATGCAGCTGACCTAAGACATGGGAGAACCAAGTCTTCAGCGTTAGCAGAGTACGTGGAAAAGACCAAACATCAGGTTTGCATAGAGGAGACCAAGGTTGTTGCCAAAGTTGCTCAGTTCCATCATCGTAAATTCAGGGAAGTTATTGAGATTGAAAGAAGGCCTAACAATCTCAATAGAGATGACAGCTGGAAGATCAGTAGCTATTGGATCCATGCCCTTTCGTCCTAGTCATTCTTTTCCTCCCCCCTGCCCTTTCCCCCTGGAGCCTTCCTTCCTCCTAGGGTTTATCCTTCCTACTCTGGGTTTTTTAATGGTCTTTCTTCCGGTCCTTCTCCTTCCTTTTATTCTGTGTCGGTTTTTTTTTTTAACTTACTTATATTTATTTATTTTAATTAATTTTTTTTCTCGTTAAAACTATTCTATTATATACAGAAACAGATAACAGTTACATCACTACAAAACAGAAAGAACCAGCTGCCTGGAAGTAATGGCAGTCTGGAACAGCTGAGACTGCAGTGTCCGAGGACTTAACCAGACCAAAAATAAACCAACCCTCGCAGGGGCGCCAGTGGAGCAGCAGACTAATCCCGCGCAGGGGAGACAAACACTTCCCATCCACAGAAAAAAGATTCCAGAACCCAAACATTGACAATTTGCCATCAGCATTGGCACAAAGACAGTAACATATATCCAAAACATAATCAAAAACAGCAAGAGAGGCCGAATGCCCTCACAGAAGTGCCGCAGAGACCTGGAACGAAGGCGCATCTATTCTTCAGGTTCCTCCTCCACCACCCTGCACCACCCGTATTCCGCCACCTCCGCTGCAGTTGGAGCGGTCTCCATATTGACATCTTCTTTTTGGCTGGTCATCGCCTCCTGAGCCAGAGGGCTTTTTGAGACATTCACAGGATCTGCAGAGGGCGTCTTCATGGCTTTCGCTGAGCCGTCAGCTGGCTGCTTCCCCCGACTGTCTTTAGTATCGCTGCCATCAGGGGACTCTTCGATGAAGAGAACCGACACATGGGCGCTGATCCGGGGACAGTTCAAAGAACTGTTGAAATTGAAAATGGCAGAGCCGAAGGCAGGCGAGGAAGCGGAATCAGGAGCGCTAGAATCCAGGAATTGACTGGACTGAAGGGGGTTAGCTTCAAGGGTGCGATGGCATTGGCAATGGCAGCAATGGGGAGAAATTTCATCTACAGGAGGGCGCGAAGATCCTCCATGGGAGGTGCCTCGATGGCTAAGCATTCGTTGTCGAGGCCGAACCATGATTGCAGGGCCCAAATGTATAGAGCGCAGAGTGAAATTGAGAACCAAAATAGTCCTGGGGAGACCACGAACAGGCGGGGGGTTAGCCCAGACGGAAAGGCAGCCACTTGGAGCTGCTCGCAGCTCCAGAGGTTGCATAAACATACCCTGAGTTTGAACAATGAACAGACCGTAAGTATGCGCAGTGAAGCCCAACCCACAACTGTATTTATCATACCTGCCTGCGCCTCGAAGCCCGCCCGCCATTACTGCAACCTTCATGGGAGCCAAGGAGCCGGACCCTGGCTTGCGTACAGAGGTGGACGGAGCATTAAAGCTCCCCTGGTGTATGCCAAACAACCCACTCCCGCGCGGCTGATAACAGGCCTGCTCCCATGTGGGATCCTCGTTGTTGCGCATGGCTGGCAGGTGGCCGCCTTTAATCGCGCGTCCCATCCCTTTAATCACCCGCATCCGGGGTTTTTTTTTTTTAATTTTAATTTTAATTTTAATTTAATTTAATTTAATTTAATTTATTTATTTATTTATTTATTTTTTTTTTTTAAGTATGGGGGATTACGCAGTGCATTATATTAGATATTTCAACTGCGTTAAGTAAGTCATTCAAACGTATGACCATTTCCATGAGAGGTAGTCGTAACTGACTAATTTCTCATGATTTTTGAATAGTTCACTTAGCACTCATTGCATCGGGTGATGCTCACAGGGGTGAAGAAGTGGGATTGAAACTAGTGAAATGTGGAGAACGAATCACATAGCATCAATCATCACTTCCGGGGCTTGCACCCGGTAACCAGGACTTCCCAGGAGGTCACCCATCCCAGAACTCCTCTGGCTCAAGCGCGCTTAACTGTGGAGTTTTTCCCCACAATCAAGCCCACTTAGCTTGCTACCCCATTTGCAAAACCTTAGCAAGTATTGTGCCTCATGAACCATTCAAGTAGAGATCCCTTGACTCTTTTTGAATTTAAGTATGGGGGATTACGCAGTGCATTATATTAGATATTTCAACTGCGTTAAGTAAGTCATTCAAATGTATGACCATTTCCATGAGAGGTAGTCGTAACTGACTAATTTCTCATGATTTTTGAATAGTTCACTTAGCACTCATTGCATCGGGTGATGCTCACAGGGGTGAAGAAGTGGGATTGAAACTAGTGAAATGTGGAGAACGAATCACATAGCATCAATCATCACTTCCGGGGCTTGCACCCGGTAACCAGGACTTCCCAGGAGGTCACCCATCCCAGAACTCCTCTGGCTCAAGCGCGCTTAACTGTGGATTTTTTCCCCACAATCAAGCCCACTTAGCTTGCTACCCCATTTGCAAAACCTTAGCAAGTATTGTGCCTCGTGAACCATTCAAGTAGAGATCCCTTGACTCTTTTTGAATTTAAGTATGGGGGATTACGCAGTGCATTATATTAGATATTTCAACTGCGTTAAGTAAGTCATTCAAACGTATGACCATTTCCATGAGAGGTAGTCGTAACTGACTAATTTCTCATGATTTTTGAATAGTTCACTTAGCACTCATTGCATCGGGTGATGCTCACAGGGGTGAAGAAGTGGGATTGAAACTAGTGAAATGTGGAGAACGAATCACATAGCATCAATCATCACTTCCGGGGCTTGCACCCGGTAACCAGGACTTCCCAGGAGGTCACCCATCCCAGAACTCCTCTAGCTCAAGCGCGCTTAACTGTGGAGTTTTTCCCCACAATCAAGCCCACTTAGCTTGCTACCCCATTTGCAAAACCTTAGCAAGTATTGTGCCTCATGAACCATTCAAGTAGAGATCCCTTGACTCTTTTTGAATTTAAGTATGGGGGATTACGCAGTGCATTATATTAGATATTTCAACTGCGTTAAGTAAGTCATTCAAACGTATGACCATTTCCATGAGAGGTAGTCGTAACTGACTAATTTCTCATGATTTTTGAATAGTTCACTTAGCACTCATTGCATCGGGTGATGCTCACAGGGGTGAATTATTTTTAATTTATTTTTAAATTTTTTATTATTTATTTATTTATTTATTACTTTTTTTTTTCTAACTTTAACCTTTTCCAGCTACGTCTTTATTAAATTTATTTATTTATTTAATTTATTTTTATTTTTATGATTTATTTATTTATTTATTTTTATTTAACTTATTACTAATCTCTCGTTCTCATATATAGTTATTCTAACTAACTATTACCTTATATATATTAAAAGTAAGGTCTTCCTTATAACTAAATCCCATTTAAATTAAAATAACTTATAACTTTTAATTATCAAAAGATCCTTTTTAACTATTAATACCATTTAAAATTATTATTATATATATATATATATATATATATATATATATATATATATATATATATATATATATAAGGTATAGTCACCGAATATAAGTAACTTCCTTAAATTATCAAAATGACTTTTTGACCCTGGTCCCTAAGTCAAAATTAGTCGTTGGTCAAGATAGCCGTTGGAAGCTTTGCTCTGACTATATAACATGCAATTGCTAGATCTGTTTCTTCAACTTGTCCTGACGATGAAGCACACTGGTTGGTTTGAAACGCATCGACAAAGGTCTTTCTATATGTGATTTACACCAAAGTTATACTTATAACTATTATGGATCACAGAAGCCTCAATTCAACAATTAGAAAAAGTTGTTTCAGAATATGATATCTTGTTTCGAGAACCTAAAGGTCTACCACACAAAAAGGAAATAGTGCATGATATTATTTTGTAGCAAGATGCTCCATTGCCTAACATTGGAATGTATAGGTTGTCCACTTTAGAGAATGTAGAAATCAAGAAGCAGGTGTGGGAGTTGCTCAAGAAGGGGTTCATCAGACCTAGCACATGACCATGTGAGTCTCCAATTGTCTTGGTGAGAAAGAAAGATGGCTCGTGGAGAATGTGCATTGATTACCGAGCATTGAATAAGATAACAATCAAAAATTGTTATCCCCTTCCTCGCATAGATGATCTATTAGATCAATTGAAAGAAGCTATTTATTTCTCCAAGTTAGACTTGCATAGTGGATATCATCAGGTCATAGTTGCAGAACAAGATGCATGGATGACTGCTTTCAAAACAAAGCAGGGATTGTATGAGTGGCTGGTTATGCCTTTTAGCTTAACTAATGCTCCTGCTACTTTCATGAGAATAATGAATGATGTACTTAGACCATTTCTTGATGATTTTGTTATTGTATATCTGGATGACATTCTTATATTTAGCAAAACGTGGGAAGAACATTTAAATCATGTTAAGCAGACACTAGATGTTTTGAAAAGAGAAAAACTTTATGTTAAATTCTCAAAATGTGAATATGGCAAAACATCTTTTAATTATTTGGGTCATATAGTAGGGGGTGGTGAATTGAAGATAGATCCCTATAAGCTGGCAGTTATTGTAAAATGGCCTAAACCCAAATCTGCTACAGAAGTCAAAAGCTTCTTAGGAGCAACACAATATTGGAGAAAGTTTATTTCTAGCTTTTCCTTAATTGCATCTCCCTTAAATGCTCTAGCAAGATTGAGCAAGGTGTTTCAGTGGGAAGGCAAATAGCAGAAAGCCTTCGACACCTTGAAATAAATTATTAGTACAACACCAGTACTAGCATTGCCTAATCTTCAAAGACCATTCGAGATCCAAACAGATGCTAGTGACTATGCCATGGGTGTAGTGCTGATACAACATGTGTATCATTCTGAGACATTTAATTCTGCAGTAGTTAACTATGCCACATATGATAAGGAATTGTATGCATTAGTACAGAGTGTGAAAAAGTGGAAACATTACTTAATGGGCAAAGAGATAGTTATACATATTGATCATCAACCACTTCAATATCTACACTTCCAAACTAAGTTGCAGCAATAAAGACACTATTGATGGAAGAGTTTTCTATAATAGTTTCATTTAGTCATCAGCTATAAAAAGGGCATACACAATAAAGTTGCAGATATGTTATCTATACCGATTATAAATGCATCTACTATACTTAAGAATAATTCAATATTGCATGAGAGTTGCATTGAACAATATGCTCAAGATATAGATTTTAAAGATGTATATGCAACTTTAAGTCAAGGAAAATGATTAGAAGAATTGGATTATCACATTAAGGACCAACTCTTGCATGATTGTGGGAAGCTATGCATTCCACAAACTGAAAGAGTAAAGATAATTTGGGAAGCACACACTTCTCTAATATTAGGTCACTTTGGTGTAAGTAAAACGGTTGCATAGCTGCAAAGATTTTGTTATTGGCCAAAAATGAATGAGACAGTTTCTAGATATGTAAGAGGGTGTACCATGTGTGCTAAAAGCAAGCCCAACAATAGAAAACTAGGATTGTACACTCCATTTCCAGTTCCTTTTCATGCTTGGGAAAGTGTTTCCATGGACTTTGTTGGAGGACTACCTAAATATAGGAAAGGTTATGATTATTTATATGTTGTTGTGGATAGGTTTAGCCAAATGTGTATTTTGATACCTTGTAATAAACAGATTACAGACAAACAAACTGCAAATTTGTTCTTTCAACATGTATGGGTTCATTTTGGATTAACCACTTCCATTGTATCTGATCGAGACCCCCAATTTGTTGGGAAGTTCTCGCCAAGCTTTTGGGGACTGATGGACACCAAATTGAAGAAAAGTAAAACCTTTCAATCACAAACAGATGGCCAGACAGAAGTAATCAATAGGAGAGTGATCCAGTTGCTCAGAGGCTATTGCAACAAGCATCCAAAACTTTGGGATGAACATTTGTGTTATGTGCAGCATGCTTACAATCGAGCAAAACATTCTTCTACGCAGAGATCTCTTTTCGAGACATGCTTTGGTTTCACACCAAGGTCTCCCTTGGACTTTGTCTTTGGTAAAGACATAGCAGTTGATGGACACAATGATGTGGACAAGGTGTTGACACCTAATCCTCTGCGATTGGGAGAATTTGGAATGTGAACAGTCATCAGAAGCTGAACTGAGTAGTCACATTCTTTGGATATAACAATAGCTACCTAATGAAATAAATCGTATAAGTTTTCTGCCAAATTGGAGTTACTCCTGGCCTGACATGGTATCAGAGCCAGCTCCTTTTTAGCTCTTGTTCCTTGTAACTCCCTCCTGCATATTTTGCTCATATTCTGCCCATGTTTTGAAGGCTGACATGTCTGTCATATCCCTGCGAAATCTCAGTCATTGTTTAATATATTCGTTGTGTGTGAGTTCCATTTTGCTATGCGTTATACGCATGGATTCATTGTGAGTTTCAACCCAAGCCTGCGCCTGACATATTCTCTGACCACTGACCATCCGTTTGAATGTGTTGAGTTACTGTGTGGTGTTTCAAAGCATCTACCTGTGGTTCGAATCCTTGGACGGGTTCTCTTGTTTGTACATTTCCGAGCTAGTTCTTTTGGAATGTAGAGGCAGCTTTTCGGTTTTGATGCAGTGTTACTGCATGAGCAGGCAGCCAGCCCTGAACAATCAGTGGATGTAATGCAGCTTGGATGGGATTAACGGTGAGATATAACACAGGTATTATAACACTGCTGTACTTAACATTGCTGCTCTTAACGCCAGTATTATAACACTGTTTGGCATTATATATAATGTTGTTTTGGCATATAACGCTGGTTTCAAGGATTTGTGAAGATTGTTTTGGCATTGTATTCGCTGGTTGACATATAACGTTGAACTGTACATTGAAGTTTTTTTTTATCAGCAGAAGTTTTTTTTACAGAATGCATTCAATCATCTCTATGGTAGGAATAGTTCTCACTAGCAAGGAGAACTATCCTAAGTGGTCCCGAATGATAAAACACACCCTCATCTTCAATGAGTTGTGGAAAGGAGTGTGTGTCGGAGAAGGAGACAAAGACCCAGTACAGCCTACCTCAGACAAAGAGCTTGTCATTTGGGAAAACAAGAACAGCAAAGCTTATGCATTAATCTCAGCATCTGTAAATGAAGAGGTGAGTCGCCATATTTCGTCATATTCAACTGCCTTTGAAGCATTACAAAAGCTGAAAGAACTCTATGACTCATTCTGCACTTGAAGTTGTTTAGCTCATGATTAAACTCTTCACTCTTGAACTGAAAAATAATGATCCTCTTGCTCTTGCATCTGAAGTAAAGTCTATAATGCATGATATCAATTCCACTAAGGTTGAGCTGGATATCCCTCTTATTGCTTTTCTCAAGGCACTCTATCCTACTTACTCCAATTATCTTGAACCTTTACAAGAAAATGGAAATCTTAAAGATATAACCTTTGACTGTCTTGTGAGAAAGTTTGCTGAAAGAGAGAAAGCCTTTGGAAAGAAGACAGCCCCTGAATCTTCTGAAGAAACTGTGTGCCTTGCTCATAAAGAAAAGCATTCTGCTCAAGATTCTACAAGAGGAAGAGGTGGATGAAGAGGAAGAGGAAGATACTTCAAAGGCAGGGGGGTAGACATTTTCAAGGAGAAAAGGAAGACTTACACTGCATTCATTGCAAAAGAAATGGATCACATGATGCTTCTACATGCAAGCTACCATGGGACAAAATTGAGAAGAAAAGAAACCAATAGAAAGGTAGAACTGATGATACAGACAAAGGTAAAGTACCTGAATCCGCTCACTATATTGAGGCACAATGTAACATTGGAGTAAATGAAGATTTTTTTAATGCTTCACTTGCTTCTTCTAAAAATGATTGGTTGCTTGATTCAGGAGCAACCTGTCATATGACTCGTAGAAAATATTTTTATGAAGATTTCACTGATAATGTTGATGGAGCAGTATACTTTGCAGATCAGCTAAAAATCAAGTCATTAGGGCTTGGCACAATCACGCTTAAACTGCCTGGTCTTCCAGACTTTCTTCTGGATCATGTTCTATATCTCCCACAGCTCAAGAGAAACTTGTTGTCCTTGGTCCACATCTGCCAGCAAGGTCATTCCATTCATATGTTTGATGGCAAACTTGAGGTAAGAAAAGCTTCTGACCACTCACTTGTCATGAGGGGAATAGAAGAAGAAAGGCTTCTCAAACTGCAAGGAACCTCTGCTCATGCACAACATTTCTCATATATTTCTCATCATGTAGAAGATACACTTCCATCAAGTTTATTATGGCATGCTATATTTGGACATTTAAACTATGACAGTCTCCGCTTATTGAAGAAAAATGGTGTTGTTGATTTGCCTACAATTCCTAGGAAACATAAGCAATGTGATGCTTGCATTCTAGGAAAGCATAGCAAACAGTCTTTTCATCATTCACATTCAAGAGAACATAGGAAGCTTGAACTCATTCATTCAGATTTATGTGGTCCAATGCATGTTCCTTATGCAAATGGAAATAAATATATCATGACATTTATTGATGATTACACTAGAATGTGTTGGGTTTATTTATTGAAGAACAAATCTTATGCTTTTCAAACATTCAAGAATTTTCATAAATGGAGTGAAAATGATGCACAATCTCATATTGGCACTATTTTCACTGATAATGGAAAAAGAATATACATCAAATGAATTTGAAAACTATCTTCACCAAAATGGGATAAAACATCAAACAACTGTGCCTTATAATCTCCAACAGAATGGTGTAGCTGAAAGAATGAATAGAACAATCTTGAGTATGGTACGATCCATGCTTTTCTTCAAAAATGTAAAGATAATGTTTTGGGCTGATGTTGTTCTATGTGCTGCATATATAAAGAATAGATGTCCATCTAATGCTATAAGAAACAAGACTCCTTATGAATTGTGGTATGGACATGTTCCTTCGGTAAAACATCTTAGGATCTTTGGTTCCACCTGTTATGCTTTGATACTAAAGGTACATAGAAACAAACTTGGTGCTAGAAGTCGTAAGTGTATCTTCCTATGGTATTCAAACACCTCCAAAGCATACCGCCTCTATGATGAAGTAAATAAAAAGTTTGTTGTATCTAGAGATGTAATTTTTCTTGAATCATCCAAATCTGACAATGTTGTTGAGCGACAACTTGATCGCTTGGATAGATTCACAAAAATGAAATCATTTAAAGAATTTGATAATCAGATTCCACATCTTGAAGGGGGGATTCCTATACTAGATCAACATGTGGAATATTCTTCTGAAGAACACTCTCCCCCGAATGAAACTCCAACAATGGATGATGCTTTAAGTGATGTAATTGATAGAATTGGGAGACTCAATCTTGATTCAGTCCCAACTCAATCAACAGAGCAACCTGGACTATCTCAGAAAGGTCCCCCAAAGTGGCTGACAAAGACACTTGAAAGTGTTCATCCTGATGAAATTGGAAAAACAGGAACCATAATTTCAAACCGACAAAATGGAGGTGATGTAGATGACTCTAATTCACCTGTTGATGTGGATGTTACTTATGATTGTGAGTTGAACTTGTCTACAGATTTTGAACCAACTTCCTTCAAAGAAGCTGCTTCTCATGATGAATGGAAAGATGCGATGCAAAAGGAGTATGATGCCCTCATAAATAACGACACTTGGAAGCTGCTTGATCCTCCATTTGGAACCAAATCAATTGGTTGCAATTGGGTGTACAAGAACAAGTACAAAGCTGACAGCTCACTTGACAAGCACAAAGCTAGGCTTGTGGAAAAATGATTTGCACAGAAGGAAGAGGTCGATTATGAGGAAACTTTTTCCCCCACAACAAAATGGGCCACCATCCGGACACTCTTTGCACTAGCAGCTCAGAACGGTTGGAAAGTCCATCAAATGGATGTAAAAACTGTCTTCTTGAATGCAGATCTAAAAGAGAATGTTTTTATGTCCCAGGCTGAAGGATTTGCTATGAAAGGACATGAAAAAAAAGTATGCAAACTTGTGAAGTCCTTGTATGGCCTCAAACAAGCACCGCGAGCCTGGTATGAAAAATTAACTTAGCATCTTCTGAAACTCAACTTCAATCATTTTGATCTTGATGATGGAACTTTATTTGTCAAGAAAGTTGGCAAAAAAGTTGTATATCTTGTGGTATATGTAGATGATCTTTTAATGATAGGGAACAATGAAAGCTACATTGCATCCGTAAAGAAGGAATTGGGGAAAAGTTTTGAAATGACTGATTTGGCTATGTTCATTACTATCTTGGCATTGAAGTAACCCAACATCCAAAATCCATATTTCTTTCTCAAAAGAAATACATTGGAGATTTTTTAAACAGATTTTGGCATGATATAGTGCAATCCTCTTTCTACTCCAATGGAACAAAACTTAAAGCTCACATCTATTGAAGGAAAGGGATTTGAGGATGCAACAAAGTATAGACAGCTTGTAGGAAGTCTCATCTACCTCACTACTACCATACCAGACATTTCATTTGCTATTGGAATCCTATCCAAGTTTATGCAAAAGCCTTGTGAGGGACATTGGTCTGCTCCAAAAAGAGTTCTAACGTACTTGAAGGGAACTCAAGACCTCGGAATCAAGTATACACAGGTGGACGACTTCAGCTTGATTGGATACTCTGATTCAGACTTCGATGGAGACAAAGAAAATCAGGTATATACTTCAGAATATGTTATGATTCTTGGATTAGGAGCTGTCTCTTGGAGATCACGCAAACAATCAGTTCCAGCAGATTCCACAATAGAAGCAGAATACGTGGTAGCAGCTGAAGCAATGAAAGAAATTGTGTGGCTCAGGAAAATTCTTGAAGATTTGCAAGTAAAACAAGTACAATCAACTCCACTCATGATTGACAACACCTCTGCAATAAAGTTGGCCAAGAACTCAAAGTTCCATGATCGTACAAAGCACATCAATACTAAATATCATCTGATCCGACATCATGTTGAGGCCAAAACAATCCATCTCCGTCATTGTTCCACAAATGAGCAAATTGCAGACATCTTCACCAAAGCGCTTGGAAGAGAAAAGCTTGAAAGATTTAGAACAATGCTTGGACTCACCAACATCCCTTCAGATTAAGGGGGGGAATGTTGACACCTAATCCTCTGCGATTGGGAGAATTTGGAATGTGAACAGTCATCAGAAGATGAACTGAGCAGTCACATTCTTTGTATATAACAATAGCTACCTAATGAAATAAATCGTATTAGTTTTCTGCCAAACTGGAGTTACTCCTAGCCTGACACAAGGAAACCAAGTTCATTGAACAAATCCAAGAGATTCACTAGGCAGTACAGGAAAAGCTGGAAAAGAGCCAAACCAAATACAAGGCAAGACATGACAAACAGTGAATGGAACATAGTTTCCAAGTTAGTGATCAATTTTGGCTGTATACCACCAAAGATAGAATGCAAGGTGAAGGTAAAAATATAAATCCAATAAGGTATGGACCTTTCAGGATAGTTGAAAAAATTGGTGAGAATGATTTTCACCTTGATTTACCAGCCTACATGCACATCTACTCAGTCATTAATGCAGATAGCTTGAGACTATTTAAACCTTCATTAATTGAAGATCCTGAAGAGTAGAGCCAATTGCCTTCTATTGATATCTGTTACCCAAATATCTCAATGAATTGAAGGAAGACATACTTTTGGGCAGGAAGGTGAGGATGATGTGCAGGGGAGATGTTGAGTACCTTAGGATTGGACTCAAGGGTTCAAAGCCAAGCAGTGCAAAATGGATAGAGATTGGACAAGTGAGACAACTATACCCTCACTTAGTCAATGCTTGAAAACCAACTTTTGGTGGTCCAAAAGCTTTTTCAGTGGGAAGGTCGTGATCCGAATTAGATCCTTAAAACATTTCCATGACTGTTTCAAATTATGTCAGGCTTGAAAATCTTATGAATGATGAGCTTATCATAAATGAGCTCTCGACAATGTAAATTTTTGGCCAGCATGGATCAATGAGGACCCTCGGTCAAAGTGCGCAGACCGTTGGCTAAAGTGCGCTGACCGTTGGCCCATGGAGACCGTGCATGGACGCAAATTAGTCTCAATGAAGGAAAGCCCCGAGCGCTCGGTCATGAGGGAAACACGAAATTGTGCGGAAACCATTAGAAGGCATGTCCCTCACCCAGAACCGGCGAGATATCATGTGCACTCTGAGCGTAAGCAGGTTTGGCCAAGTTCAGTGCAATGGCACACACCGGGTGACACGCGTCTAGCAGAAGTGAGAGAAAACTACTTACATCACGTGAGTAATGGTCGAGCAACTTACCCCTAAAATATAGATGGAGACCGTAAGATCTGGAGGATCCAGATCAATGGAGGAGAATCAGCCCGATGGAAGACCAGATTGGATGGGGAAATAGACTGAGGTAGATGAGATTGAGGTCTGACATGACGGATGAGTTGGCAAAGGAACAGTTTCACGTGCAATCTTGGTGCAACGAAAATAATGACCACTAAAATAGAATTGACACTCAGTTCGTGAGGCAATAGGTGGTCACCTCTCTGTGAAGCATTACACAATGATGAAGACACAAATTAGGGGAATTCTAGCAGACAAAGGCAAGCAATCTAGAGAGTCAGGAAGCAGAAATGAACAGTCAGGGAGCATATTGGCTTTAAGCCATGAATAGAGAAAGAGAAGGAAAAAAACAGTAGAGAGAAAGAACTGAATTCCAGAGAACAGAGAAGTCGAGTTGACTGGTAGAGCATAGGCAACATTGAGCAGATAGAGTAGAGGGAGTTCGAGAGTCTATGAACTCCAAAGAAGGATTAAGAGGTTCAAGCAACTCCTCTGTGTATACCTGTCAGGTATTAAGTACCAAATTGGACTCATACGACTGAGACCAGTCGAGATCGAGATTCAGTAAGGGGGAGTATGTGTACTCTAGAGACTTGGGGGATCCAAGTACAATCCTACTGATCATTCTCTATTATGTGAGACTCAAATTGATCTTGTTATTGTAAAATCTCTGCTTTAAGACATAATAGAAAAGGCCACCACTGAAGGTTGGACCAGGAGACGTAGCCCGGGAGGATTGGGTGAACTCCTTATTAAACATGTAGTGTTTTGTATTTGCTTACTGTGTTTCTCTTACTATTTCAAGTGCTTGTGTATTTCGCAATCTTATCGATCCGTTAATTAAAATAACATAGGCGCACCCCAGTACATGGGTCTATAATACCTTCATTAATTAACTAAGATCATTCACGAGTGATTTCAGATTAGCCATTTACTCTTCCTAGGAAGGGCTCTCCATTAAGTTTGACTAGCTCGACCACACCTTCATCTGTGACCTCCTTTACCACATACGTCCCAACCAATGCATTCTAAATTTTCCTGGAAATTGTTTGAACTTGTTCTCATATAACAACACTAAATCGTTTACCTTGAATGTGCACAAATTGTTATGGTGATTGTGCCAGGATTTCTCACATTGTTTCTGGACCTACTGATGGAATCCCGCTAGAAACCATTCTTCCTCGAGTTCTTCCAATTGTGTGAGCTTTTCTTCCAAGGCCTCACAGTTCGACATGCCTGTAATTGTTTCTATCCGCAAACTGGGTACGATGTATTCCACTGGCATCACTGCTTCCATGCCATAGACTAACCTGAAAGGTGTCTGACCCGTAAATTCTTTCACGTGGTTCTGTATGGCCATAATATGGCAGGTATGTGTAGGTCCCAGTCATTTCGCTGTGCATTACATACCTTGGTTAGCGTGGTCTCCAGAGTCATTTTGAATGCTTCTACTATCCCATTATCTTGTGGATGGTACAATTTACTTTGCTGATGATACACCTAGAACTCCTCGGTGAGTGCACTGATAGTTTCATTCAGGAAGTGCATTATGCGGTCACTCATTAAAATTTTTTGACATCCAAACCGTGTTAGCACGTGCTCAAAAAAAAATTTCGCAGTTGTGGTGGCCATGCAGTCCTTAATCAGCTGTGCTTCCACCCATCGAGTTAGCTACTCTGTCACGGTGATGATGTAGCGCACACTCGTCTTTCCCTAAGGTCTGATTGGTCCCACAAAATTAATTGACCATTTTTCAAATGGCTGCAACGTCATTTGTGGATTGAGTGGCATCTTATCCGTCTGTGATGGTTTCCGAGTCCTTTGACATATGTCATAGGCCCGCCAATATGCTCTTGAATCTGGATGTAGGGTTGGCCACCATAGTCCAACACGAAGAATCTTTTGTTCCGCCGCACATCTTGCATAGTGTCCTCCTACAGGCCCCCCCATGTTCTTCCATGAGGATATGTCCTCGTTCATATTCAGGTACATATGTTTGCAATATCTCATCATTTCCCATTTTGCAGAGGTCCCCCACCATGACAGAAAAGTCCACCACATGTACCACTAATTCCTTCTTCTGTTGGACTGAATATTCCTTCAGAAAGTCCCTATGGAGTATATCTTCGAAGTGGTCCTCAGCGACGGGCACTGCAAAGAGCTACGCATCAGGTAGTCCTCCTTCCAAACTTGTTGGCTCCTCACTTGTCTTGATTCGTGATAAGTGATCTTGTCCTGCATTTAGGAATCCCAGCTTTACAATGATCTCGAAGTCATATTCTTGAAACAGTAACAGTCATTTACATATGCGCCCCCCCAACATAGGCTTGTTCACTAGGCATTTCAACGTGGAATGAGCAGTATACATCTTGAAGTGCCCGCTAAGCAAATATTGTCAGTATTTTGGGGGCATGTATACCATTGCCAATCCTTCGCGCTTAATGGTAGAATATTTCTTTTCGGCTTTGGATACCCACCGACTCACGAATGCAATTGGGTGATCCATGCCTTCTGTGCCTTCCTAAGTGAGTACAACTCCTAGGGCGATACACAACACATCAACCTGTACATGAAATTCTACGTCCCATTTTGGGCAGACCAAGATGGGGGCGGATGCCATTTTCTCCTTGAGAATATCCAAACTTTTCTTACAATCATGATTCCAACAATATGTTTTTTAATAGTTGTTCCATTGGCATTGTTATTTGCGCATAGTTCTTGATAAGCTTTCTATAGTAACGAGTGTGCCCCAATGTGGCACGTAATTGTTTGACACTTCACGGTGCTTCCATATTGAGAATAACGACAATCTTTGCAGGGTCCACCATGAAGCCTTGTTTGCAGACCACATGAACAAGTAGGTTCCCAAAGGGGACGAGGAACGTGCACTTTTTAAGATTGAGTGCAATCTAGTGTCATTGGTAAGTATCCAGCATCAAACATAAGCTTGCTTTATGGTTTTTAGCTAACATAAAGACAGTCTAATCATCCAAATATACCTACAAAATCTTGTGGATGTATTCCTTGAACACGGAACTACTACACGTGAAAATATCACAGGCGCATTCTTTAGTCCAAAGGGCATAACGGTGTATTGAAAACAGCCCCATTCGGTTGCAAATGTTGTCTTGCTCCTATCTTTCAGCACGATCTTAATTTGATGGTACCCTGAGAAGCCATCTGTAAATGAGTAAGTTTCCTGACTGCCAACATTCTCCAATACCTTATCTGTAAACGGTGTCAAGAATGGATCGTGTTGGGTGTGAAGCCCGATTACCTTTTGTATTCAAAGGTCTCAGCCGGATATATACCCCAATAAGATTGTACACCCCTCCACGCGGGGGGGTGCGGGGGGGACTTGTCCCCCTGGCAGCGGTTCGGGGGGGCTCTTCCCCCCTAGTTGGGGGGTCCGTGGGCCAGCAGTCCCCCGGCGGAGGCTTGGGGGCAATGCCCCTGAAGCTAAAAATAGATGTAAAATTTCCTTGTAAAATGTTGTAATTTCATAGTCAATTTGGGCCGTTCATTAGGCGAATGATCTGACAGTAGAAGTTATGTTTAATTTAGGGTTTTTTGCCCTAGAAGGCAACCCCTTGCTGTATATGAGGGAATTGTATTACGTCTATGTATATCTGTATTCTGAGTGAGGAAGAGAGAGGAGATTGAGAGTGAAAACGGTGTTACAATGGATCTATTGTAGGTTGCATCTCTTGAGTTTGCTGGATAATATAAAAGGAAGGACTGATTGTTTCTCCATGGACGTAACCCAAACTGGGTGAACAACGGATATATGTGTCTCTCTTGTTTTATGCGTTTTCTGTGTTTATATTTCTACAATATTCTATGTGTTCCATTGCTCTATAATATATAATTTTCTAACAGATCATGAACACATGCGTCAGTAAGCTTCCTGAGGTCCACACAGATTCTAATTTCGCCCTTCTGTTTCTTCTCCTATACTACCATATGACTCACCTAGTTGGATTCTTCCACTGGTTCAATAATTCCGACTGGAAGCATTTTGTCTAATTCTTCGCAGACCTTTTCTTTGTACTTTGGATTCATACGTTAAGGTCACTGCTTAACTAGCTTTGTGTCTGGTTTCAGAGTGAACTTCATCATCCCTATGTCGCCTATGATCCCCTTAAAGTCTGTGATTTTGGTCGGGAACAGATCTTGATATTCATGGACTAACTCACAACATTATCTACCATAGCATTGTCCCAATAGTCCCTGAGCATCACGTACTTCAGCTCTATGCCTATACTAATGTTTACCTGCTTTGTTTTTAGCGGCACAGTAATATCAAGATCCTCAATTGATGGTCCTCAAACTTCGCGACACCCTTCAGTTTTTGGAATATTAATATTTCAGGGATCATCATCATCCTCCCCTACTTGTACGTTATAACATTCTAGTGACCAACTTAACTGGGCTGCCCATGCTGGTTGAACCACTTCCTGAGGTTCCTATGGTATTTTGAGGATGTCGGTTGTTATGGCTTGCAGTGTGTCGTCAACAATATCCAACCATCGGTCTTCAAATGTGAATGTTAACAAAAATCCCTCACACAAGACATCCCATTTTCCCGTACTATGTTTGATTTCCATCTTGGTATACCAATTCATGGGTATGACATCAGGGTATGGTAGAATAAATGTACCCATTCAGGTTGAGGTTCTTCTCCATAAGCCTTGGTCGATTTTGCGAGGTGCGTTCGCGGATCATCACGTCCATCATATTTATCTTGCATTCATAGTTACAGTTTCGCAAATTGTAGGCGCATCATCCTCCTACAGCCACGCCAGTTTTCAAAATTTCCTTGATGTGTTCCCCACCATTGCAAAAGTGTCGCGTGCAGCACCCACTTCAATGCATTGAACCACTGTTGTTTCAGTACTGCGCTCTCAAACTTGCTTAA